>CM059583.1:45130000-46347500 GCA_030407085.1 Trichopria drosophilae
AAAGTGAACGGTACAAAAAAAACAGAAAGGACAAAAAGAGAAATGGGGAAAAAAGGATGGTCCGGGCGTAGAATAAGAGACAAGATCATCCAAAAGATAAAGAACGCGGAGTGAGAAAGGGCCTGGAAGATAGTAGCGCTTGGTATGAGAGGGCACGAAATTATTTGCGCGAGGGATGTCGAGAGAATGATCTGTGCCGGAGTGTGTACGAAAGGGGTGGAGTAGGAAACTCGGACCGAGCATACAGAGATCGCCCGAACACAAGGTGCTTTCGGGGAAGGTGGTGAAAGGGAATTGAGAGGACAGATATACATTGAGCAAGAGAGAGATCGAGCAGGAGATCTATAAATCGAACAAGGAAGAGAGGCTGCGAGATATCGTATGAGAGGGAGAAAAAGAGAGGGATAGATCATGCGGTGGAATGCTTGGCAGCCAGAGGTGCGCAATCAGTATGCTTGCGGAGAATCGCTGGGGTGCCCAATGTTCCTCTCATTTGCCTTTGACTCTGCTCCCCCGTCAAACGCCGCATAGCCGCCTCGTACACGAATTTGCCGTGCCACTTACCCTGCATATACGCACATCCCGAACGCTGATTTCGCAGTTAGCGCGTCACACGTCATATTACGCTAACACATATTACGGGTGGGAGTCGTTGAAGCATGCTGGACCTGTAATGGCATTGCCTTTCGCGTGACTAGGCGGGCGGAAATTGAGATTTCTATCGTATGTTCGCTCGTTTGTCATGCGCGCCCGTCTTATCGTCCAGAATAACGCGTATTGAAAGCAAAGTCGATCGCAGGAGCGATACCGCTTCGACACCTCCGAAACAAGGGATCTTCGGGAAAAAAATCATCATTTAGAAGCAAGTTACTTCCTGGATGGAATACCGTAAATCAACAATAGGCAGCGTTCATTGCCCACCCACCACCCTGTCGACAGATGCTCGTGGGTTTGATGAGCGCGCAGCTAGCTCGTAAAGGAACCTTTGCGTTGTACAATGAATCACATCGGAGATAGATATCAAACGCGATCCAAATGGCCCGTGATGAATGTCGAGGGATTCCTGCCGTAAATACTACTGGATTTTACTTCGGATCCAGGGTTCAAACGCTGCTGATCATCATGTACGTTATTCTTAATGTCACACTCATTTTTGTCCGGGGTTTATAGTGGAAAAGTGGCATAAGCCGACTAACTCCCGTTAAAAAGTAGAGAATCGATGGACTTCGAGAATCTCTGATGCAAGGTTCTCGACAGCCTAAGGATTGACCGCGAACAAAGAACTCGGATGGAGTTCAGGTGAAGGTCAGCGATAGATGTCACAGTTACAGTTAAGGTAATCAGTGCATGCCTGTATAAAAATATGTTTCGATAATAATATCGCCGTCAAGTGAGAATGGGATACTTTTGCGATACTTACCCGAGTAGAAATTTATTAGGGCCCTGACCAGGGCTTGATCCAAAGCGTTATACCCTGATCAGGGCCAGAACAAATTTCTGTTCAAGTAATGTCCCATGAATCGGAAAGTATTACCAGTTTCACGAAAATGATGTCTGATACATTCAAACTAAAATTTGGTAAATTGTTGATAATTGGGTTGGAAATCAAATAAACATACAAAACAAGAAAAGAAAATCCAAAATGTACCTTAGTAGAAAATTATCGTGGTGCTAACCTGATTTTATATCTAGACATAAGCTAGAATGACATCCAAGCTTGCGCCTAACAATGAATTGTCAGGTTCTTCCAGTTAGATGCTTTCCTAACTTTTATATTAGATAGGAACTAGACTGAATTTGTCTAGCAAAAGTCTGGCGCAGATTAACCCCAACCTAGAGCCGACTTAACGGTAGTCATCTTTAACGTGGCGCTGGCGAGCTAAAGAGGGTATTATTTCACAATAAGGTATATTAAGAAATATGTAAACAATTCTCAACCGTGTATATAAATTAACATGGATAAATAAATTATCGTCTAAGTAACGGTTAACCTGATATATTAAAATAAAAACAAAAATCAATAAACTATTTATTAAATACAGTCAAGAAAATCCGTAGTGTATTTACTGAATGTGGAGGGACTTTTTTAACAACTTTAACAAAAGTCCTTAACATTACAAATGAATATTAAAAACTTTTTTTTTTGTATATTAACATTTTTAATTTTCATTCGTTTTTTTACCATCATGATACTTTTCTGAAAAGGCCTACCATCTAGAGCCGAAAACGTTAAATGTTGTTTTTTGTAATCTGTTTACCTATAGTCCGTTTAGACTTTTTTTAATATATTCGTTGTTACTTTTTTTATTTTTATGTGCCTCTTTTCAGACGTCTTTTTTTTAAATAAATTATGGTGATCGTTACTTAGACGCTAACTTCTTTATCCATGTTAATAAAGCATAATTGTTTTGAGCAGTAGTTTATCAATTATTCACCGTCATAAATAATTACAATGATTATTATTTTCAAACACTAAATAAAAACATGACAGTGATATAATACTCTCTGTTTCTATAATATCGAGATAATATCGGTAATCCACCTCAAGACCTAACATCTTAAATTACGATTTGAGGTTAATCTAGGCCTAGCTCCTTCCTAGTTCTAGTTACTTTCTAGCGGGAGTCATTATAGTTTTAGTAGCTAAGGAAGAAGAGTGAAATTCTAGTATCCAGCTAATCGAATATCGCAAACATTAACCAGTGAACTTTGTACTAGTAGGATAGCTCCTGACAAATTCTAGTTATATGCTGGCTAGCGTCATTCTAGTTTTAGTGGTTAAATAAGTAAAGTGGAAATCCAGCATACTATTCTAATGTCAAAAACTAATCAGGTAAGTTTCAACCGGGATAATTAAAATTGTGGTTTAAGTTATAACTTATTTTTATTTAGCATTATTTAATGCAACGCGTATTTATTATTAAAAAGGTTTATTGGTTAACCCCAATTACTCACTAACGATCTTAAATTCCCGACGTGGCATTTCCCCTAATGGAAATAATAATTGTCTCGGGTAATACATTTGGTATTCACATAACTATTTAATTGGAGAGATTTGAAAATCACGAATTTTATAGATTTAATGAGCAGCAAACTATATTCCGAACAACTGTCAATTTCTATCCTAAAATATTAATATTATACGGGAAATACATATGAGTAATTCCGCGATACTTTTAATATTTAGGAAACTGTATATTTACAAGACGAATTTAATACAATTGATAAACAAAAAATTTTTTTTGATATGAATTAAATGTCGGAAAATATTATATAATAGTTTTGGCGGATGGAGAATAATTAGTTTTACGTGAAAAAAAATTGAAATTCGTCATATTTAAAGATTTGTGCAGGAAACTTTCCTATATTTCTTTTCTTTCGACCAAAAAATAAAATGTGCTTGTTTATGAAAGACCGCACAAATTTTTCTGTACTATCATTTGATATTGTACTTTCAACCCATGTTATTTTTAAGAAGGTGCCTGCCTCCTGAAATGAAATATAAAAACAAAAATAAAAGAAACTAAATTTTCATAAAGAAAACATTTTTTTATATTTCATCGTTTGGAAAAAGTGCGTTTCGAGATTTCAAAAAAAGTAAAGCATGAGTGTATTCCTTACATAAAAACGGTTCAAACCACTCTTTTTACATTACCGTGCCACTCTACCGGAAAAAAATACAAGGCTTTGAAAAATGATATTACTTGCGCCGCTGGTATCGAAAATAGTTATTTTTTACTGGCACACTTTCTGTACAGTTTGAAAATCCCCAAAACCTATTGCTGTTTTTTGTTTGGTATATTGCTAAGCGTGTATCACTAGTCTCAAGTCAATATTATTTGCACCTGTCTGAAAAAAAGACTGAACAAAAAATAATTTTATTTTGGACTTAAAGATTATAAAACAATGTTATAATAAAAAAAAGTAATTCGTTTGAAAAATGTGCATTTTTTAACTCACGTTCCTCGATTCTTGCTTAGGGGAGAGCGAGAATGAGAGAGAGAGAGAGAGAGAGAGAGAGAGAGAGAGAGAGAGAGAGAGAGAGAGATTGATTGACGACTTATTTATTAGTGTCCTGGCCACTACGAGCCGTGGACACATGAACTCAATATCCTGCCGTTACAATGTTTCGGTCAGGATACGATACATAATACAACTTAAACCTTAAAACTATAGAAGGAGAAACTAAGAGAGAGAGAGAGAGAGAGAGAGAGAGAGAGAGAGAGAAAAGTCGAAAAGTGATTTTTGAACGAGCCATCAAATTGTTGTAGGCGCTATATCTCCATGTTTCATATTTTTAGATTTACATGTACAAATAATTATTTTTTATCTTCAAGAATCTGGCAAAAGTCCCTGAACTGATCAAATCGATTAAGAATTACAGATTCAACAAAGTTTTGAAAATAAATAATAAAATTATTTTGTTCAAAATGTTAAAGTTGCTCCTACAAAATGTGCGTTTTTAAAAAAATGTTGGCACCATCAAATTTTTGCTCTTCGTATCACCTGAAATGAGAAAAATAACTTTACATCTGGGTGCAAGTAAAAAAAAAAATTGTTTTTAAATGCCAAATATTAAAAGTATCACGGAATTACTCATATGCATATTCTTATCCACAACTGTATCTAAATGCCAAAAAATAAGTGAAATTAATTCAGAATTAGGTAACAGTTTACATGAAATGTTATTTCAATTTCACACGGGGAATAATTTCAACACTTATGTGACAAAAAGTTTTTCTACTATTAGAAATAATTTTCAAAGTTTGTAGGAAAATTGTTTTCGTGTACGGTTCTGCTCCGTCTCTCGAACGGAATTTTTATAATATTGCACGGCAATCCTAAGGCATCATGTAGAGCATTGTTCGTCCATTCTGGAGCACGTTCTATATGTCTTAGAATAATCCTCTGATATTGGAACGTGTGAAATTCTTTGAAGAAGTTGTTCCTGACACACCTAAATAAGAGGTCGGTAATTGACATCGCCCTGGTATTGTTTTAATTCTGTAGGAATTTAAATTATTTTGTAAAATTAATCTTGACGCATTCAGGAATTATTTAATCCGTTTGATATATTTCATAAACACTCGTAGAAGACCGGGATGCGAATTTCAAAATGAAAAACACTCCAAAACCGTATTAATCCGAAAGTTTAAAAATCCGAAAATAAAATATCTAAAAGTTTACAATTCCGAAAAATAAATTATATGCACTTATTTATTTATCATTGAAATTAATTGAAAAGGAATGATTGCGGTTAATATTATGTGTTGCCCAGGAATCATCATGCAAAATATATAACTAGGACAAATTAATAGGTGGACATGCAATATCACAGTATCACCATATAATTAATTTTCGGTTTATTAATTTTAGGGATTTCAGATCTTAGAATATTGAATTTTTTGAAGTATTTGTTTAGGATATCTTAATTTCGGTTTAATGTACTTTCAGAATGTTTTTCATTCTTTGACGTAGATCAAATTCTTTTTTTTCACACACATTTCATTTATGAATAAAAAATTGTTTGTCTTTGCTAAAAATTGACTACGTATTATTGAATCAATTTGACATGTGCTCCCAAAACCTGGAATTCCACTTAAAATAAAAAGTTGATTCCATAGGAATAAAAGTGGACATCGTTAGATTGTCAGGGCAGTTAGGAGGATTTTATCATTTACATTTTAAAAAATATTTGTGTTGAAAACTATTTGTAATTAACAATATTGTTATGTTATAACGCTCACAATAATCAAAAAAGCAGTTCTAGAAATTTACCACTCAGATTATCCACTTTCGAGACATTGTTAAGAATGAAAAATATCGGAACCATAGAAGAAAATACAACGAAAATGAATTCTAAGGTATTTGACAGATTTCGAAACATGAATCTAATAGCATCTTAAAATAAATTTCGTTACCGGATCTTTTTATCCTACATTCGTTTCAAAGCGACAATTTCTTTTCACATGTATAAAAGGAAAGGGAAATTATGTCGGAAAGCAAATAGTAATAAAATGTAACAATACAAATAAACTGTAATACTAACCAAATTCAAAATTAAAGTATTAAGTTCAACTTTTTTGTGTTATCTAAACGGTTATTAAAACAGCATTAGTTAGTCCAGCTAACTAATTAGTAGGACCAAAGAGTCATTGTGGCTTATTACCGTACCAGAGGAAAGTAATGGTATTGTGTACAATTATCTTTTGATAGTTTTTTATTTTTTAAAACTGCATTAAAATAAAAGTGAACAGACGGTCTGTTCTTTGAAACTAAGGCTCTCTTGGGAAAAATAGATATGTTACGCGAAAAGTGAAATGCTCGAAGTTTTTGAGGGGATCTATACCAGAATTTCAACAACAATATGGAATAAGATATCATTTTTCACAAAATTCATACCAGTTTCAGAAATAAAGAATTAAAGAAAAATATTGATTTTTTTAATAAGAAGAGACATTGTTTGTTCTGTTTCAAACATTTTTTCTCTAATCTAGAAACTCCCATTTTTTTTTCAAAATTAAAATTTTGCAATTTATACCAGTAGAATCATTTATTGTACTTCAAAATACATTTCTTCATTTTGTAAATAATATTTTTCATATAATGTTTCTTCCAATATTATATCAGAAAAAAAAATATTTTAGATTTTTTAAATCTTTCAGCTAATTACTATTTAAAGATAATAAACCTAACGTATAACATGATGTTCTCATAAAAACTGTCTAATATAATAAAACCAGCTATTTTTATAGTAAACAAAACTGACCATTACTTTCCGTGTAAAGAGCCAGATAGCAGCTCGGTATTCGACATATTATATAAATTAGAATCGATCTAAATGAAAAATGGAGAGGTCGATTCATTAGGTTCTCTCATTTAACCGAATTTTGTAATTTGCCCAACGAAGTTAGTGAAAACGGTAAACCCAAGCTAATCGCTTAATCCCGGCGCAGGTTGGCAAAAGAGGGAAAATGAGATGGAGGCAGGGTAAGTGAGCTCGCGCAGCTAGCGTTAACTCGCGATTGTGTATACCTACCCACTTTCATCCTCCCTTCGTATCAACTCGGCACTCTATATCACGCTCGCTATCTTCTTCTTTTACCCGGAGGCATAAATCGTATCGTTTGGCGGAGGTAAAGGATACTTCGGTAAGGATGAAAAGAGGCAAAGAAGAGACAGGTTTTCGCGCCAGAGACTATGGCTGCTATATAAAATTACGAAATGTAAAGGAGTCGGAGCTGTTCGCTCAAGTACCCGAAGCGACGTCGTAAAAACCTCCCCGGCTTACACACCGCGATTGTGTACAAATTTTTCCGTCTTATCTATTCAGCTACATCCATATAATTGGATAATCATTTTCTAATTTGTATATACGGATATTGGCACTATAATACCTGGGAGGTCATTCTTTTGAAAGTTTTTTGGATGCTAATTTAAACCACTTTTCAAAAAATCAAAATTTCGGTTGTGGGTCGGAAAACCGACAAATCAAAACGCCGAAAGATCAAAAAACCGACAGTCAAAATACCGACGAATTTTATTAAACCAACAAATCTGAGACAGACCTCCAAAATCGATATTTTTCGATTCCATAGGTGTGAAAATGGCCATTTTTGCAAATTACGACTTAGCAAAATCCCATTTTACGCCCTTGATACAAATATAACTATTTTTCAGTTTTCGTTGGAAGTATATTCATAACAATTGGTGTTCACGTCGTCACAAATAATGATGAGAGCGGCAATAGTATATTATATATCGAGGGCGCAAAGTAAGTGATTGGTGACAGGCACGCTGTGCATGACAAAGGGATGGGCCGCATCGACGGGCTTGTCTCCGATGCCTTCATTCTCACCCATGATATACACGATATTTTTTTCACATCTGTACATAATAAACTGCAACTTTATAATACCGGTGAAGTACAGGATAGGTGCAAAATAGCGAAACGCGAGAAGCGCCCGATGAAGCGGGCGCAAAACCGCGAAAATCGCCCGCCGGACCTTAGAAGGCACAAGTGCTGAATATGTTTCATGTCGCACGCTTTACCGGCTCGCAAAGGCGTGATTTTTGTACAGGTGTGACAAAAAAGAATTTGTTTAAAAAATATTGCTTAATTGTAACAATTAAAACAAACAAGAATAGATACACAATTCTAATCGATTTAACTTATTATTTAATTTTGAATAAAATATTTGAATCCGTAATGAAAGTAAAAGTTCTTAAGTAAAAACTACCCAAACCAAAATTTATTCCTAAGAAAGGGTAAAGATTAAAATGTAAAGAAACTGTTCAGTCATTACCTGCTGAAGAGTTAAATACCTCGTACGACGTAGTTTGTTTTATCGCGTGAACGATTCCGACATAACATTTTATCAGCTGAAATCCGTAACAATCACAGTGATTGTTATAACAATACAGTTGTACCCATTCATAAACAAATACGTTCCGCTACGCTCTCGACATTGCTATTCAGAGCCGAGCGACTGTTACGAAACACAATAACTTTCAAATTCGCATTATGTCGAAAGTTTCTGGAACTGGCGCAGAAAGCGTTCCCGTTCTACTGTCTCCGCATAAACTTCCCATGTAATTATATTAGGAAATTGACCGACTAGTAAGCTTCCAGCTTCTACCATCCTCAAGCTCAACCGCCACGCAATTAGTCAACCTACTGCTGAACTGTTAATACACTTCGAACAATCTCTTCGTCCGTTATACACGTGTTCGGATCCTTCCGGGAAATACCGAAACCGATATGATTTAACTATGTCTCCCCAAAATATATTATCTACTCTACAACTAGATTTCTGCATTGATTTTGTGTCTTATACGCTTTTGTTATTTATTTACAGGTTAATTCTACAGATTCGATTATAATCGCTTTTGTTAGACACGAATTTTAATTTTGTAATATATTAACCGATTAACGCCGAAAAAGCCTGAAATCATAGCTGTACCGTTTTATTATGTTTCTGGGTGCGTTCTACAAGATGTCGTGGTCGGATTTAATTTTTGTTGACATGCAAAACCAATATGGCGGCTTTATTGTAAAAAAGTGCGGAAAAATCAACAATTTTTTTTTAATCAATATTTTTGTAAGAAAATGTAACTGTGGTACTGAATAAAGTGGCACAACATGGCACAAACTGTTGAAACTTAAAAATTGTGCAGTATATTATAATGAAAATTCAAAATGCCGTCATGAAAATTGAAGATATCGTAACAAAAATTTTGCAATTTTCAAGTATGTTGGATTAAACGTTATCACTTCAACTAAACTTAGCGAAACTTGGTGTGTAGGGGTTTTTGAGGTCACATTTATAAAAAATTATTATTCTATTTGAATTGTTGAAAATTAAAGAAAAAATATCTTTTTCCTTAAAAAATCATAAAAAACCTATGAAATTTACACTGTTTGACAGTTTAAGTAAAATTTGAAAAAATCTAAAGATGCAGGAATAATTTCACTGTCAGATTCATTTTCAGCATACCAAAATCTACAAGATTCACCCCTAACCATTTTTGAAACAGGTGCTGGCGCGACTGTATAGTTTTCAATTCCATCAGTTAACTTCAAAATTACTTTAGTTAAACTAATAACATTTAATAGCCTTTCCCATATGTATTGTGTATTAATTAACTATTTATTTATTCTTTTATTTACTTATTCATTTATTTATTAGAACTCATACGTAATTGTTGATTATTATGATTACAACAATAATAAAGTTGGTAAAATCAATAAGAATACTGTTTTAAATGATGCTAAAGTTCAAAAAGAGTTACCAACAGATTTGAAGGAAACATGCTCTGGCTCACCTTCCAGGTCATATACGAGCAGTGGAAATAATCTAGGGACTGGGTTTTCTTGAAGTTAAATTTCTATGTATTCGATATTAATCAACCCGAAATAAGCATTATTTGTTACATAACCCTGGCATTCTAGGTTAGGAAGGTGGGTTATTAAAGACATTTGAAATGATGTGTACAACGAAAAATCAGGTTAATATGACAAAACCTATGTTTTTCTCACATACATTGTTTTAACATTTAAAGCACAATTAAACGCATGACCAATCGTCATTAGAGATAACGATCATCGTGGTCAAGGACGAATGATGTCAAATAGTATTATATCATGGTTCTAGAGCATTGTCACCGAGCAAATTGAATCTTTAGACTTCAACATGTGTCATCATTCCATAAAGTCATTCGCACAGGACAATTATACCTTTCCACCACGCAGTAGTGCGATTGGTTGTTTCAACGGTAATGAAACATTTTAGTACAACCAAATGTCTGGAATTAAGCAAATAGAAAACTCCAGGGATAAGTTGGTTTCTTTAATAAAGTTCTTTTTTGGACTGTTTATGATGATTTTTACAAACGAGCGCCGTTTTGAATTAACGAAAAAATTGTTTTCTGAAAATTCAATATGCCTGGATTTTTTCACCTAACTTTGACTGAAAAATATACAAGAATATTCATTGCTGAGCTTAACCTTCTTTATTTACTTATTGTTATTGGACAGTATGTCGATGGAGTTACTAATTAATTTGTGTTTAAATGATTTTGACCTTTCTTCAATAAATAAGGGAATAAATTTTGATATAATTCATAAATATATTTATACTCATATGATTTGATAATTAGTTCAAAATAAATATAATTTTATACCAGTCAAATAAGACAAAAAGTATTCGAAAACTTTCAAGTTAAAAGAACAGGACGAAATCTTTTTAGGTCTGTTAAGACATAGGATAGCTTATTTTTTTATTTGAGCATTATTTCTAACGATACTTTTTTTAGAGGGAAAAGTTGAAGACAGAAAAAACAGCATGTTTTCACCAATAACTGAAAGAATTTTGATCTAACATGAACGTGAAACCTCTACTTTGTATTGAATTTGAATCGAAAGAAGTACATATATAATAAGTAACAATGTTTCCGCCATGGGAATTTGCTACGTCGATAGATACATCTATTAATCAGAACGAGGTAAATGCTAAAATCTTTGAAAAATATGAATTTTAAGGCAAAATGATGGGTGAAATATTGAGAGAAAAAAATTCAGTGAGTTATTGCAAAAAAAAATAACTGATTTTACATTCTTCCTTTAAAAATAAAGCACTGGTGTGAATGGTGAGCAAAATAAGCTGTGTTTAACCAACATCCTTAAAAAGGTTTTACACTGTTCTCCTCATTTAAAACCTAATTATATAATTATCCTCTTTTATGTCGACAGAGTGACGAAATTCATCAACATACATTTGTTTGTCAAAATATTACATAACAAGGCCATACAGTAATGTCAAAACGTAAACCACAGCTTGAAAATTCTGCTTTACTGACCTTGAAGATATTATTACGTATTATACCTTTCACACATTTGGCAACAATTATTGAGACTTTACACGTATTATTTTACTTCAAAAAGGTGTCGTCAGAAGTTACGTGTCATTAAAATAAGAGCTTTTTAAAGTATGGTAGTTAAGTACCTTATTGTTAGTTAAAATTTATTCAATTTGATCTACAAAAAAAGTATTTTCGACTGAATAGTCGAATAGGCCTACAATTTGTTTACGAAAATTTCGTCAATAAAATTTCTCGGTGAGAAATAGGTCTTTCCAGACGTTCGGTTTGGACAAAGTATTGAATTTTGTCACCTCCGAAAAAAAACGTACACAATAGTTTTTCAACAAATGCCGATATTTCAGACCCTAAAGATCACAAAAATGCAACTTAAAAAATTGGGTCCTTGACCTTGTAAGTATATCCGTCCGTAGGTATGTGTCATTATTTTCTTCTTCATTTTTTGAGTTTGGCATGGGCTAACTTAGATCTGATTAGTTTTCGTCGGAGTCCATCTATACTAGATTATGAGGACGCCGATCAAAAGAAGCTGAAAATATGCTTTTTTGGTTTCTTATCAAAAATACAAATCACACTATAAAAATGCTTCCAACCAAAAAGATAGAGCATCAAATTATCAACACAAAAGGTGGGATATACTATTTTGGTAAAATCGACGGTTAGGCCACAAACGACGAATAAATATGGAAGAATCACGTTTTTTGGATTTATTTTCAAAAATACAAATCAGATTAAAACATGTTTCCAAAAAAAAGACAGAGTATCAAAGTTTACGTGTGTAGTTATATCATAAGAGTTTAAAAAATACAGTGATCTGGGAAGGGGGATTGCATGTGTGAATTGGAGTTTTTCAATTCTTAGTTTATGATTATTTATTTATTCAATACTGTTAACGGCACGAATGTGTCTTAATACAAGAAATTAAATCACCTACAAAGATTCGTATTTGTAAATACGTTATATAATAATGCTCCGGCTAACATGTGCAGGGGGTCCAAGTTTTTAAAATGATCATTTTCAGTGTTTCCGTATTGTCAATTAAACTTCGTTAATATGAATAATACTTTCGTATTGTCACTAAATAGTAGACACTAAATAGTAATCTGAAAGCACTAATTTCTATTCGTTTTTATTCTTTCTAAATCTGAATTAGTTAAACTAATTCATTACTACCAATGAGATAATGAAAAGTGAGTCACCAAATGAATTAGTAATCATTTTTGCTAATAAAAAATTAAAATATACTATTTTATTACTAATTCTATAAACTACTGAAATAAAAAAGTCAATATCCACTTGTAGATTAGTAAAATTTTACTAATGAATTAGTACATTCGTACTATTTGTCAATAGAAAACTTACTAATTGATAGTAACCCACTTTTCGATGTAAATAAGTCGTTTTTGATTAATTCAAGTTTAAAGAGTTCCAAGAATGAAAAAGGCTCATTTTTGTAGAAATCAACATATCAATGAGACTTTCTTGATGATTAAAAGCTAGACGGAACTATAACCTACAAATTAGTGAATACATAATGACAGAAACGTCATTCAAAACGTTTTGTCGATCGCAACTTTTTTTAACGGTACAAATTTGCATGAATTGTCGGAACAAATAAAGGTCAAGTAAGGATCGAGCAGGAATGTTTAAATGACACATTCACTCTTTGTGCCCTCGATCGATTTAGAACATTATTTCGTCAATCATAAAGCGTCAGCATTGCCAACAGCATACTCGACGCAAGCCGAGTAAACCGTAGGCTTGTCATGAGCGAGACAGGATTCGCGATGTCGCATACGCCGTAGATAACGCTTGAGCAAATGTCGTCGAAGCTCGCGTAAGTGATCAATAAAGACCCGTGTTGCCAGAACTTACGTATTTAGCACACATGCCTCTGGTACACAATAGGCATTCGCTCGAGTCGTGTAGCTCTTAACTCGCTATGCAACAAACCGAAACCGCGCTTCATCCTTGACCCTAAAAACTCGCTACTTAGTAATAACTCCGATTACGAACGTGTATGCACCGTTTGTGATCGATGCATCCTGGAAGGGGATTTTTATGCTTGCGATATACACACACTCATGCTGGAGAATGGATCACACGTATTGCACCGTTATATACGTCCATGTAGGTACGAATTGACGTCATTTTGGCGAGAGCACCGTGCAACCAGGATGATGCTCGTAAGGAATATAAAGCGTCCTTACACGCTGCATATGGCGTAACGACGTTTCTCTCGCGCAGAGATGAAAATGATTGTCGTGTCGGCGAAAAATTTGCCCATCAATGTGACATGCTGGGACGAATACAGAGCGTTCTACGCTAAAGTGGGCAAAATACTTCAACCTTCTTTCACTTTATATTTAAATCTTGCAGGACGCGAAAAATGATCGGCCGACATTCCAGGTGATGTATGCACAATATTTATTCATCGAAATATTTAAATCGCCGTCATTCTTAAATCCCCGAGCGGTTATTAATGTAAAATAATAAGTCATTTGTTGCTCGGAGGCGTTACATTGATGAAACTGAAAATAAAAGTTTGGTACATAACCATTCTTCTAAAGTCTTCCTGATGGCTTTTAAGATAATAATAACAATTTTTTATGTTGTCAGTTCCATAAAAATCGAGGTTAAAGTGTGAAAAAAGACCTTTTTAGGAGGGACAGCTTAAATTCTTCGACATAGAAGTGAAAGGTTGATAGTTCCGTGTTCTCATGGAAAACTGTTCTCCGTGATCAAATTGTTTTCTGAATCTACATAGTAAAAAAAAGTCTTAAAATCGTAACAGCTCAAATTAAGCACTGTAAAAGGCTTAATTTCAGTCTAAAATTCAGTTAATTTTCTTAAATTAAGTCAATATTTGCGCATAAAGTCTTACTTTCAGACAGCAAAGTTTAATTTTAGTCGAGATTTATGCTCAAAGAAAAATTTTTCGAGCTTGTCACACCTAAGTTACAGAATTCTTTTAAATTTGTTGGGTTCTTCCTGCAACGCAATTGGTCGTGATTGCATCAAACCTTTCAACATGGTTGAAATATTTTCCAAGCGCCATCTGTCGGAATCCTTCCGATTCGCGAGCCAGCGGCTTTTTTGAAATAACATTTTTAAAGAAAAATGTTAAAAATGATGATTGGTGATGTTAATTATATGAAAAATATGATGAATTCGAAAATATGGGCAAAATTCAGAAAAGATTAACGGAGCGGAGGGATGTGGGGAGATATAGCTCAGTTGGTTAGAGCATTCGACCGGGAATCGAAGGGTCCCAGGATCGTACCCTGGTATCTGCCGAATGTTCTTCCAAGTTCCCCGTTATTTTTTCTGAATTTTTCACATATTTTCGGGTTCTTCTTATTTTTCATATAATTAACATCTCCAATCTGCATTTTTAACATTTTTCTTTAAAAATGTTTTTTCAAAAAAGCCGCTGGCTCGGGAATTGGAAGGATTCCGACAGATGGCGCTTGGAAAATATTTCAACCATGTTGAAATGTTTGATTGATGCAATCACGACCAATTGCGTTGCAGGAAGAATCCACCAAATTTAAATTTATTAATTGCATAATATCATCCTGCAAAAAAATCATATTTATTACAGAATTCTTATTTTAAACCTGAATATTGACTAAAAGTAAGTTTCCAAAAGTAAAAACAACGTTATGAGCGCAAATCTTGGCTAATTTAGGAAAACTAGCACAATTGTAGGCTGAAATTAAGCCTTTTACGGTGCTGAATTGAATATATAACCATTTTAAGACTTTTTTTAAACTGTGTATAGTCACTTCATTGTTTTTTTTGTCTGTGGTAGAAATAACATATTAAAAAGTGTACAATATCACATCCACGTTTAAATTTGTAATCTGCGATACCATAATCTTTAGTAACAAATCCAATACGAATTAACTTTAAAAAATTGCCTTATTGGATCCTTCATTCTGAAAGTTTTAAAAAATGACACCAAATTATTGATCGGAAACACCTCCAGTATAATGTTTTAAGAATTTTCAAACGGTAAATTACGTTCCCCCACTGCTGACAGTGACCTTTCATTTTGGGTCTCCTTCTAATTTAGAAGAGCATTCGAAAATTGCATTTGAAACATTTTCATTAAAAATGTTTTTCAAAAAAGCCTGATATTCCGCAATGGAAAAAAATGTTAGTAGATGGCGCTTAAATATTTTCAACCATCTTGAAATGTTTAAATAATAGTGCAATTACCGTCACTTTCTATTGCAGGTCATATGCACGCGAATTTTAATTTATCAGAATTAAGATGAATTTGGTGCTTTTAGCAAAAATTTGTCCGACATATTGGATTCATCATTTTTTTATTTTTAAAATGTTAATTCATCTCGTCTTGAATGATCCTTAAAAATCGTGTATTATTTATCATGTTATTTGTATAGATAATTTTTACATCTTCAAACTATAATGGCCACCCTGAAAATTTAGATCTTAATTCAATTGAGAATCCGAAGTTTCGATTACAATATAACCTTATAAATTTTATTAAATACAATACAATTAAATATTACTATTATAAAACAGCTACTTTACTTTAGTGTTCATACGTCAGACGGTATTACAATTTCATGACTTTTTTATTAAAGTTTGTTAAAATAAAAATATGTTTTTTAAGTAGTAAAGTGTGATTATTTATTTAATAGGGGACATGAAAGTAAATTAACATGAACGGTTACTCTGTTCCTCTCTGTACTCATGCGGAAATTAATAACACTAAAAGCAATTGCGATTACTTTCTTACATCAGAAAGTTTTAAATATTGCGATAAATTATACACAGGAAAATGCACTGATTTAAGTAGTAACAGTCCTCACCGTATTTCGTTTGCCGTACCTACAGACCATTACTACTTACAAACACTCATCACCGCCCATAGTTTTTAGAAACTTAAGATTTGGCGTATTGAAAAACTATTGGACAAAGTTTTTCTCAGCGAAGCAACAAAACGCACTATGCTCTGGAGTTCGAGAACAATGTTCTGAAAAATTCTGGATCTGAGAATATTAAATAAATGTCATCCAAGATGGTGGAGTGGACAGAACGCCATTCGTAAAGGTTAATTTTAAAAAACGTAGAAAAATCATAATAGCTAATGAAATATAGGAAATTCCTTGCAGTTACTTGAAAGGTATGAATCATAAAAATAATTAAAACAAAAGGTTTTGATGTAAAGTACACATATTGTAAAGGCGTACACTGCGGAACACGATTTGTTTTGTTTTAATTTCCATTAGCTGTTATAAATAATTGGTTATTATCTATTGATTTGACTGCAACCCATTCACATTTTAAGGTTGCATTGTTATATTTTTACAAATTTGTATATTTGTAGATCGATACATTAAAAGTAGTGTAAAAAGTTATGATTTAATAACTTGCATAATAAGAAATCTGGTCCAATACCTGTGTTCATTTTTACTAACAAATAACACTACTCAACTGTCAGACGCCAATTTTGTTAAAACTTTTATATTTTGTAGTAAATCCTTTTGAACGATTTCCAGTATAAAAGTATTTTTCGATAAAATATAAGTACCAGAATAAGTAAGTTGGAAGATAGAGAGAGTAAGCTACAGATAAAATGAACAATTTTTTGGGCCTTACGTTGACGAGACCAAACTCAGATTTTCATCTTTATGTAATGTTATATTTTCATCTCTTGTCTACAAAATATAGCAATTTTTCTATCACACTCTCTACTTTGGAGGGCTGCACATTGGGCTAGGAGACCCAAGTGAGTGGCCAAAACTCATAACTCCTAGAATAGTGGAATAACTTCCCTACAAACATAAAAGTAACAGTTCTACAACAACTATGTAATATTTATGTAACAATGTAACCATTACGTAAATATTACGTAATTATTACTTTCTATGTTTGTCGGGTTGTAACATCTCATGAATGTTTTTTGGGTCTCTTATTACGAATCTGCATTTAGTTTTCAAAAATTCAAAATGCCGAATCTAATATGGCGGGCGAATTTTTCTACATTTTTTTAATTTTCTTGAGAATGGGTATCTAGGGGTTTTTGGGGTCGCTGATTACGAACGTGGTGTCAGGTTTAAAAAAAATCAAAATGTCGGATCCAATATGGCGGAGAATTTTTTACCTTTGATATATTTACCATAAATGAATAGATCGTTAATTATTTTCTGAATTTGTAACAATATGCTGCAGTCTGCAATTATGACAGTATACCCTGCAGCACACTACTGAGGGAAGCAGATGTGCTTTCGTTCTCATGAGCACGGACCCGGAATTGAACGTTTTATTTTTGAAAACTAACAATAGATTCGTGACCCCGAAAACCCCTGCGTGACAAATTTCAAACAAATTCATTTAATTTTAAAGGAGATAATTGATGTTGAATTATTGGAACTCTCTATAAGATATTTTTAAGCTATAGCCACATCATTTTGGAATGTTTAAATGTTTGACATGTGGGTAATGTTACTTGTAAGTGATATCATTCATGAAATTGTTTCTTTATTCCTTTTGTGATTCTCAATACCACAATAGCTAATTCATCATGCATAAGAACTACTCTAGATACTCGTGTAAAAAATAATAGAATTTCGTCAGCAATAAAAGCTTAAAAGAACCCTGCAGAATGGCGACATTCGCACTCGTGAAATCCTCGAGGAATCTACCAGTACTTTTAGTTTTAAGAGAACAGGAGGGTAATAAAATCCAATTTCAGGAATAACCACTAAACATATTACACGCGTTAAAAATAGAACGAGCGTCGGGTATAATGGAGCGCGATATCGCTCGCACCGAACGTCGTCGTTGTAGCTGGGGCATCGCGGATAATGGGATTTCCGGAAGACTGCCGCCGTAGTAAAAGAAAACGATTCTTCGCCGAACCCCAATGCGTGAGGGACATCCGCGTCGCGGTGAGTCGAAAATTGCACCCAACCCCCCCAGCCCCTTCGCCCCATGGGGGTGAATGGCGTCGCGTGACCCGCTTCGAGTTTCTTCCTTCAGAAAAACGGCGAAAAGTCAATGGCTCGTTTTGTTTCTCAGCTAGTACGAGCAACGATGAGCGGTCCGAGGAACAAAAGTCTCCAAGTCCTGCAGACACTCTCGAGCAGCCAGGAAATCGATACCCCCGCCCAGGGTTACGTGTACACATTTAATGGTGGTGCCTCGTTTCAGACTTCTATGTCACTCGACACGCGACGGCAAATTGCCGACTCGAAGACACGAATCCGAATGCGAGAGCTGATTACGAATTAAGAACGCTTAAAGAACTCGTATGCGGCCGAATTAAATTCAGCGATTACCCGACCTTTCGGGGACGACGGCCGATGCGGAATTTGCGATTGCTGTAACGAACGCGGCCCGATAATGTCTCGGTTAATGCAGATTTCCGAAATTTGTAGGTCGGACCCCAATTTGGGTACGCGAATTAATCTCAATTGAAGCGGTCTTTCAGCTGTCGCTTAATCCTTGGATTGATGGAGTGCAATTTAGAAGGCGCATTTGCTAAGCTGCAAAACCATTGCAGTTGTTTTATGGTTACTCTTTAACATTTCCGTTATTACTTTTCTTTAACTTTTCAATCATTTTTATTTCAATTAAGTTTTAACTCGAAATTTAATAAACATTTAACAAATTTATTTTTTGTCACACTTGCATAAAAACAATGCCTTTGCGTGCAGGTAAAGCGTACGACATGAGAAGCATCCAGCGCGTGCATCTTCTGTGGTCCGCCGGGCTCTTTTCGCGTCTTCGCGCCCGCTTCACTGGGCGTTTTTCATGTTTTCGCGCCCTCTCCTCGTTTTTCACGACATTTTACATAACTCATGTCGTATACGCAACTATATCTATAGATTAACTACACGACATTGAAACTTGTATGTATAATGGTATTGCATAATACATGTTTTATTGATTTTTCTCTTTGTTTCCTTGTTTATCTCAAACAAAGAACGAAGGAAGAAAAGTGGACTTTATGCTATGATATATATAGTTTCCAAATATCTTTGGATATTGACTCCTTTCTATATTTTTTTTTTACAATTTCTTATACAATTTCTCTCAGTGAAGGTAGTAATTTTCTGAAATGACTATTTCAAAATAGTTGAGTTTATTTGTCTATTATGATAAGTAGCATTTTACATTATGAAACAATAGTTAAACGTTATTATTTGAGAATAGTTATTTTAATTATTACCATGCCTGGTCCTCAGTTCACACTATGATTCATAGCAAAAAAATGGTCATTTCAACTACTTTTTTTATTGTATTCTCTAAGAAATTGTAAATCTGACCTTTTGAAAGGCTCGTTTTTCATTAATACATGAAAAACATACATGACAGACATAATTAGTAATGATAGTTGAAATGAGTTTAATTGAACGCTATTTCGAAACCTTTAATAAAGCTATCTCTCCATTTTCGAAGCAGGAAGCGAATATTTCCATTAATGATCGAAAAGAAGTGGATTTTAAAGGTTGGTAACATTATATCGCAAAACGATGCTGACACTTTTTTCTTGATCATTTCATTTTGCCGGAGCCGGCTACATAGTACTGGAAGATCTTTCATGCTAGGTCGTATCGAATTACACAGTCAGCTTCATTTTTATGCCGCGAGTATCTACTATCGTCGTCCCTTTGATCCGCGTCTGTATCCGCGATTGGAACGGGGAACTACTCGCGAAAGACAAATATTTCAAGTTGCTTCTCGTATATATTCCTTATAACTTACCGCAGGCAGAATTTAACAACTTGTTTTATTTTTCGCGCAGGTTCTAACTTTCGCTTTGTTTGTCTGACGTTTCATATTGATGTACCTCTTAAATTCATTTTCTCCTTCTGTCGCTTGTACTTCCCCGTTTTGTATCGACCGAACGAATCGCCGCTATTTTCAATACGCGACGCACGAAGGAGTCCTGAATTGATAATTGATAGCAATCTCGTATTTGTCGTGTGCTATTGCCAATGGTTATTCATCCATTTCCCGGTTTCTGTAAAGTCGGTGAATTCAATTTTACGGTATTCCGTCATTCAGTAATTTATGAAAAATTAAACTCAATGAAAATGGCACCGATGTGATTAATGCAACTTATAAATATACAGAGAGAGAAAGTTTCATTTTTTCTCAAGAAATAAATCAAATTAAACTCGACGTGAAAGGATGATTTTTGACGTTTGAAACCGTTTCTATTTATTAATAATTGCTGTTGTCCTGCTGATCAAGGAAGTTGTCGCGTAAAAGACTTCTCTTATGAAAGTGTTACTTTTTTATCCACTCGTTTATAAAGAATATTTATATGGGCATATCTTAATTTTAGATAAAAAAAGAAGAAAAATAGTTTACCAATGTTTTCCAACGTCTAACATTTTTAAAAGCTGTCTGACATTACTCTTCGAAAATAATCTAATAAAAATTCCTACTTTTCTTTATCCAAACCACGTACTCAGATTTTAGTACTTTGTCCTTCATAATCGACTGCAACCTTTTATATCCCTTATACGCATTTTATAAGAAATGTACGTGGTAATAAATACTAAAAATTTTAAATTATCTTGACGGACATAACTTTGTGTATAATATATTACTTCTTAAAACGGATAGAAATAGTTTATACATCCTGAATCTTACATATACAAGTTATTACTTACAAATATTCATGATTAGTCAATTTTACTGTTTTAACAATCCTCGGATCCTCTTAATAACTCTTGATTAATGCGAGACTGCGACGATATTTTCAGCTATATATAAGGGCTTTATTTAAAAATTCAACAAAAATATTTTAAAAGTAACTTTTCGCGAGGAGTTCAATGGTCATAAAAGAAAATGGCTCAAAACAATTTTTGATCACTTTTGAAGGTTTTTTTTTTATAGCGAAAGATTTTAAAATCCATCTGTAATTTTTTAGAAAATACTTTTTTCTATTAAAAAAAATGTCGATGCACATGCTTACACTCCACTCAGAATGAGCTCATAAAATGATCTTTCAGAAGACTTATGGATTGCTTTTAAGAGCTCTACAAGACCACTAGTATGTGAAGTTATAGGAGGAAGCTTCCGCATTCATTATAAAATAAATCATTTCCTTACAAAATTTCCACTTTACGTAGCACATAATACAATCACAAATCAAAGAAAAAATCGGTGAAGTTTGTAAAAATAATTTCTATTATAAATGCCAACTAAATGTACTGATCAAACTATGTTTAATATCACCATTTTATGCGATATACGCAATATTACTACATTTTAAGAATGGTAAATTCCAGTTGCTATTACACAATAGCTGATAAGTTACTAACTTCCAACACTTTTTCCAATACAATTATCACAAAGTAACTATCCAGTTTTCAACTATTTAATTATACTAATTTTTTTACATTAAAGTTTATAAACGTTAGCAAATTTGTTGTTGATTTATTGAGGATGTATTTAGATTTTTACATCTATTTATATTTTTCAGATAGGGAAGAATATTACACGTCTTAAAAAAGATCACATATTATTTAGAATATTCAAAATATTTGTTATTCTAATATATTTTTATCATAAAATATTTGTAAAATATTTCTTAAGGAAAAATAAAAAAATGATTTACTAAATTGAATACTATTAATTGATATATTGATATTTTTAATGTTTTAGTATTTTAGTTGCCATATATTTAAAACAGAATATTGAACTGTGATTTTGGAAAAAATTTATTTGGAAAGTTGAGTAAATTACTTACTCTCCACTAACAAATCATAACATATTGGACTCTTGTCATGCCGAATGTTATTAAATTAACTAGAACAGCAAATGGCAAATGTGGCCGACACGCGATCATTATACCGAAACAGCATTCGAAGTTATCGTCAATTCGCAATTATGGTTGTATTAATCATTACGACGAGAATAAGTGAACAGGCTTTGTTTGAAAGCTTATTGATATACGAATGTACATGTAGTTTTCCTTTCTGATTATCTTAAATTATTTTGCCAATACTCAAAGCACCTTAAAAGATATAATTAACGAAATAAAATGGCAAAATTATAGAAGGCTTGCTTTATATCAATTACATTCTTACTCCAGGTTTTAGGTAGTTTTATCACTGAAATAGCTTTAATATAAAATTGTCTGTAGCTATACGTTGCGTGCCATTCTAATTAAAGTTGATAATAATGGCTGAACATAATAAAGACTAATCAGCATTTTCTTTAAGCTGCAAAATATTCTTACATAAAAATTACCGGAATCATCTGAAGTATAGGATCAGAATATTATTCAGTTTTTTATTGAATTACCACAAAAAGGACTAAATTTCTGTCTGTATATCTGGTTACCAAAATATTTAATTTATTAATGTTTTCGATAACGACTTAATAGTAATTTTCTTCAGCAAAGGTAACTGTCTTTCATTATGTTCCATAAACATCAGTCATTACCTTTTAGTGTTGTTGGCCAAACTCATTCAGTTACTTTTTCGAAAATTTAAACTGGTGATACCAAATTTAAAAAAAAAAGGTCACTTTTCTATAGACTAGTGAATTTTAGTTCAGACTGTCGTAGTACATTCAGATATCTATCCCTTTTCGTAAGTAAAATTACTTTGAGTGTTATTAAATTATTTATTCACATTGTTTATTGTATATCAAGCATTTACTAATTCTATAGAATAATGGATACATTTAATTAAAACCAATATTATAGTTAGAGGTTAAGATAGTAAACCCTCCAGATTTAAGTATTTATTTTTAGTCTTCACATTAAATGACATTATAATTCGTGAACATTGTGAGGGTTTCTCCACTCCCTCTCTCCCTTACATGTAATAGCCAAATGTCTATTGTTCGAAAATAGTTTAATAATAATAATTTTTTTAACAGATTGCACTAAATGTCGAATCGATACATTTAATATTTTATTTCAAAGAGATCTGATCTATTTACGTAACGAATGACGTCAATGAAGTGTTCGTTTCTATTTCTTAAAAATATAACTGATTGTTTCCGCAAAGAAAATGTGAATGCAGTAAAGACAAACAATAACAAATATTTCTACCCGTCTAAATTTGTGTGAATCTTTTGAAAATAGCCAATAAGTCGATATGAATTATTCACACTTATCTACTATTTTACATACCTTCATATTGTCCATTTCTATATTCAATTTCATGTATTTTTTATAGAATGTATATTTTGAGAAAGTACAATTTACTTCTTTAATTATTTATATACTTTATTCTTTCTCGATATACCGCAATAGAAATTAATACATTTGCCTGCCTCCATTATTGCAACGGTTAGTCTAATCCAGTTAAACCAGGACTTGATCATTTAATGCCACGTGACGTTTCAAATTGGCAATTTTCTGCCACGAAATCTTCAGATCATGAGGGGTTAAATACTTTTATAAAAGACAATATCATTATTCGTCTTACAAATATCCAAAAGCGACAATGAGAAATCACTTTGTAGATAAACCATCTTTGACATAATTTAACACAAAATTAGAATACGTTACTAAAGATTTTTTCTTAATATATACTATTTCACTATAATTATGTTATTTTTATTTTACTATTTCTAAAGATTTTTAACTAAATTAATGCATTAATACTTTCTTTTACAAATATTTCAATTGATCTTAAACGCTTAATTAATATAACTAATAACGCCATATAGTAAATTCAAAAAAGACGGAAGGTTTTAATTTTGGTTTTCGTTCTATGTATTTTTATATGTTATTTTCCGGAATATTATATTAAAAAACAATACGATAAAATAGATTACGGCGAAACATACTGCGATAAAAAATGGATGCATTATTTAAGTTATGTTCGGTTGACTTATGATATATTAGTATTTCGCTTATATTTGATTTGCACGAGACCTTCAAATAACTGCTATGAAACCTTTCTTTATGTGCAGAACGTTCAATATGCTTTGAAATTGAAGATTATAGTAGATACTGTTAAATTTGGATACGTCAACTATAATGGTGTAATATATTTGAAGAAAATATTTTTACTCCAAATATGAAAATAATATTTACACCTGAATTCCTTAATTTTTGTATAGCACAGCTGATTCTTTTTATTAGCGATCAGGAAATGTCCGAAAAATTGTAATTTGTTTGTGATTTTTACAACAATATCTAAAAAAATATGTTATCTTCAGGAAACATTTTATTTAAATAACGAGTTTTTGATAGAATGTGGTCTTTCAGATTATTTAAAATGTATTTCAATAATACGATTAATGGTGGTTCTTTTGAATTAAATCAAATTGAAAGTATGGGGTTCATCTGGATACTCTTTAATATAAATTTGGTAATATTGAAGAAAATTACCTACGAACAGACCACCAGTCCAGCCCTAATAAAATTTTTAACCGGGCTCCTGCCGGGTTACCCTGGTTGTGTCCGGGAGATCACCAGACTTGTCACAATTGACTTGGGGCCGATCAGATTTGATATACTGATCGGGCTATTGTCAGAATGGGTACGGCTAACCCGGCTGGATTCTAGCCATAACTGGGTTTAAGGTTGAGACGAATCTTGTTAATTCTTTAATAGAGTTAACGCCAGCTTCTTATTGTAAAACAGGGCCAATTCTTTTTGGAATCTTGGATACAGGGCATTAACTTGAAATTGTACGCATGATAATATGAACAACCAGATCAAATATTCCTACGGTAACTGCGATAGAGATTATATCTAAAATTGTGGTTGTAAGAACTGAACGTGTTCTTTTTTTAGCAGCAGCTCTATTAATTGCCACTACTGTTAATATGTTCATCGTCCATCCGGCTACAATGTACTTCTCTTTGAGTCTACATTAAAATTGCTCTTAAACAGAATATTTCTTTAATATTCATGAGCATCGAACAATCATTGTTATTACTAAACCCATGGCTTTCTCCAATAAAATGTGCTGTATCCGACATTCAGGGTTATATAAGAAGGCAGTCCACATTCTAGTTTATCTATAATAATATTCAAAATATATTTTACTTGCAGTTATCTTCATAATATCAAATTTAAGAGATGACAATGTATTAAAAAAAAGATTACTTTTGCACTACTTTTTTTAAATAAAAATGTTATTTACAACTTTCGGATATTCGAAAATCACAAATTCGTTTTAAGTTATTCCTAACGACTGTACCTTTACATTCTGGAACAAAAATAAAGCGATGCCGAACTAAGTGAGACAGGATAATGATCGTATCTTATGCTCGTTGTAAAACTTGCGAAAGAGGTTCGAAAGCTCTTATGCGCTGGCTTTTGACCTGATCGAAGCGAGCTACGTCAGCGTACACCTATCGACATACTGAGAGTCCTCAAGTATCATCAGCGACTTATCTACGATATCGATAAAATTTCAATTTCCCGTCTATCTGAAGTTAACCATTTTTGTAAGTAAAACATGATTTGTTTAGTTCCTAACATAGTCTGCACATTTTCATACAAAGATTGTATTGAAAATATTGTGAAGAATTCATTAATGTTATTAACATTTATTTTAAATAAAAATGCTGCAAATATAAATTATATTTGCTATTCTTCGTGACTACTATCGTTTTTTAACGCCGTGTATTATGCTCTAATTAATTAGATGTGTCCGCGTATCCGTATCTGTCCGGGTATATTATTAGGATGGCTCTTATTTTGGTCATGTTTGAATTTCTTTGGTCTGACCCTCCAAAAGTGTTCCATTTTGTCACAAAAAATTAACACATCGATTATACTTGATTAAAACCTGCTACTCGAGGGTTGCGATTTAACACGGAATGGGTCGAAAAATGTAACAAATTTTTTTATTGTATTATAACGGTTTTTCAATCGACAATTTTTACGATAAAAATGACAAAATTACAGTTTTTTCCGGTTTTCTTAGCCTAACTCTGCAATAATCATTCCTATTTTTTTTTGCCAAACATGTTTGAGTTTGTGTATATTTACGAAGAAAAAGAAAGGTCATAAACCTAAATCAAGTAATTCGAAGCCGAGTTATACGATTTTTATTCAAGCAATACTTTAAAGCAAAAATTAAACACTTTTGGGGGGGGGGGGGTTAGACTGAAGAAATAAAAAAATGACCAAAATAAGGGCCAACTGTAGGGTATATCCAAGTGTAGGTTTATATTCAATATTTTACGATTTGTAAAAAAATGGCGTTCACAACCGACCCAATTTGGGTATCCACAACTAAATTTTACAGTCACATTAAAAGCTCCTAAAAAAGTCTTTTTCCTCATAGTGGCGGCGTTAGGCATAAATATACTATGTAACTGTGCATTGCACATATCTTTTTCATTGATTAAATTTGATTTGCAAGACGTTTAGGAATGTTAAAAAATATTTTTATGTAGTCGTACTTACGTATTTACACATAAACCACGTGTGACCATAACCCTAATTTGACGTTTATCCACTTTGATTTATTTCTTTTCTACCAAAATTTCCAAATCGGTGTCCTACAAAATATCAGACCGTAACTTTTTTTAAAAATCGAAACTCGTTATCGTGTCAAATTTTATCCTATATCTCTGTAAAACTGACTTCAAACTTTCACTTCTCTGTAGCAAACTAACCCGAAATACTGGTAAAGGTTTAAAAATATGTCCAAATTTTGTGTAAAAACAATTAAGAAATTTTAACGAGCTTGTCGGTTTCAGAAATCTGTATTGGGTATACAATTCAATTTCGAAATTGTTTTATAATATTGTTCACGAGCAATACTGATATGTATAGTCAAAAGTATCGAATTATGTATACAAAAATGTAGCAGTTTTTAATTGTTATCGTTAAAAATAAAAATAGGATAAAAAAATGTCCCAGGGAAAGATTGTTCAGCATAAAATTCTCAATTTTAAGAATTTTGCAAAATCAACCTCAGGACATTTAATGTCCCATCATGGTCTTTGAGCACCTAAGCCGTTATTGCTAACACGAAACCTCAATTTTTCAAAAGAAAATTCGTCCCTCTAATCCTTCTCTTTCGCGATATTTTCAAGCAATAAATACGCATATTTCACTAGTTTTCGAATATATTCTACTCAGGAATAAACGAACGTTACCTATAACTTACTTTTATTGGTCTCTTAAGCCCATATTTTAATCCCTACATATACAATTACGCAAATCATCATGTACATAAAAAAAAAAGATTCGATCCTGAAATAAAGATCCAAATAAAGTATTCCAAGTACGTGTAACATCGGAAACTCTAAATAAAAGCAAGGTATTATTGAGAGCGAGCCAAGCACAATCCGTGCCGTTCATTGCATATTTATGTATTACATATTTACGTTCTCGCTCGAACGGTTTCGCGAAAACTTCCAAAGCCGGCAGTCTCGGATCGCACGAAAAGCTTTTAAGTATTAACTCAAGACCCTAGCGATTATTTACCGGATTGAAGTTCCACGCTTACCTAATGTTTTTCCATTGGAAATTATTTCCGAGAAAATTGCAGTTTCTCTAAAATTATTCTCATAATTGTTCCATTTTTTAATTTATTTTTATCCAATATGACATTTTACACCTGTAATATTTGTAAAGACATTAAATGTATAATATTTATTGATGCATCCGTATCATTTTATTAAATATTAAATAAACCGAAAATAGATGGAACTAGCGTACAAAAGAGCTAAAAAATTTCAGGCGTAGAATGTTTGCCCTCATGTCCCTCGCATTCTGCCATCGAGGCATAAAACCCCATTTTATGCACTAGATACGAAAAATTAAAATAAAACCGAAAGTGTCATCATTCAGAGCGGTTCTGACATGTATCAATTGTCAAATGTTCAAGTCAACATGGGATTCGCAATCAACGATTGAAAATAAAGCTACTAAAAATAATATAGTTTTTCAAGGATTGTTTATAGACTCATTTTAAGTCTAGTGCAGTCGATAGTGATTATGACCGTTCTCAACTGTCAAATTGCGTATTTGCCATCAAATTTGCAATTAGCGACCTCGAAAATATAATACAAAATTTTTTGCCTGAAAAAACATTACATTTCCTTTCCTTA
Source organism: Trichopria drosophilae (assembly GCA_030407085.1). Lineage (NCBI taxonomy): Eukaryota > Metazoa > Arthropoda > Insecta > Hymenoptera > Diapriidae > Trichopria > Trichopria drosophilae. Next base: position 45,158,417 of record CM059583.1, read on the forward strand.
ATACGTGATGTAAGGACGACGTCCCAGTGTCCCAACAAACGTTGCAATTCTTGATCACGCCCTAAAATATTTATCCGATTTACGTTTGATCTCATAAAAAAATGATGTTAAAACATAACAATTTAGAAAAGCCTACAAATAGTATGTCTTAAAGGCAAGTCAAAAGATATCCTAACTTTTTATATATCACACTACGAAACATTGTGAAAAGTAACAATATACAACACAAAAAAAGAAAGGATAGTATCCATTATCCTTATCTACTTAGAGGATTATTCTCAAATTCAGCGACTTCGAAGTCCTTTTCCATAAAAGTCTTTATTGCCAGCAGGGAAAAGAAGCTGCTTATACCAACAATCTCGATCTTCTTTCGTCCACTAATTAACGGATATCTCCGAAGGGAGCAACGATTCACGCTTCGCGGTAAAACCTGCAGATAATTGTATTCTTAACCATTTGACAAGCGTCAGCTGGAGTATTGCTCCAGACAGATATGCTCCCAATCGATCCAAGTGAATCCCATTGTAACGTCAGCTACGATGGACGGCAGCGACTATCAACCCACGTCCTTTGTACCACCCGGGTGTAACTAAGGATCTATCCTCGTGTTGACACGCTAACCTAAACGCCGAATACTACACGGACAAGGGGAAAATCCCTGGTTGCTCGTGTATACACGGATCTTGGGTTCGCCTGGTTGGAATTACGTATAGATACGCGTAATCTCAGTATTTGCGTAGAACGGTACGAAACACCACTGACAGTGGGAAAACCCGGGTAACCCCATGATGCGGAAAGTATGTTGCAGCGATTCCCGTGCAGTCAACAGTGGTTCTTGAAGCATGCCCAAGAAAAACACGTCTTCCGTGAAAGAAAAGTTCGTCATGCCGTAAGCGTCGTTAGATCCGAAGGGTCTACGATGGTGTTTAATTGGACAGGGGATGAAGATGAAGTTTTCTATTGCTTTTCCGTAATGAATTGCTCAGTGTGACTGACGACGTAATTGGAGACTCTGGTCAATTACTGGTGCACGTACACTTTTCATCGAACACGAAATAATTAAGGCGTGAAACACTTTGATTCAGGGATCGACTGTCTCAACCGAACTAGTGATAAATCCCAAGTATTCGCTTTATTTCGTTACTGAAACAGGTTTCAAAAGACCTGACTAGTTACTCTTACGGCGAAGAAAAGTAAGAATGTGCTTCGTCATTATTTTCATTCGCTGTACGGTTTTACTTGCATCATCATCGTCGCAGATCTTAATTCCATAGTAAAGTAAACATTTCGATTGAACGATTTTCTTACGTTGGGTTTAAACCTCGTCAAGAGTAATTATGGACGAATTGTGAACCAAGTGATCATTTATCCCGGTCCATTCTTTCAAATATAAATATATTCGCATCCTCATCCTATGATAAATGTTGGATAATGTTTAAGTGCTATAATTGTTATATCTTACAAAGGTTCATTTGTCTTTGTGTTAGTCGAAATTTAACAAAACATGTCCTTGCGTGAAACGATAAATAAAATGCGAAATGTTATATGTATCAAACTTATAAAATGAATGCTAGATCGAACATAGCAGCAAAGTACTTATTACTAATAAAATACTTTTATTGTAATTAAATTGTTTTATCGATCATTTATCTTTGTCTTCGTTACTCTTTCTGAACAAAATACATCTCGATTTACACTGCTACACTGAGAAAAGTGTATTTTATCAGTTACTATCCCTTGGCTTTTAAAACAGTGTATTATAGCCCTTAAAAGAAGTATTATAACTAGTAAAATCCTCCGTCTTTCAGCATTTGTTTTTGACAGGTTATACGAAACTGTAATAAACTCTCGTATTTTAAAAAATTGCTTTTAGTTAAAGAGAAAAGGCTAAAATAAACTGACATATTGGTTAGAATAATCTAAAATCTTCGTCTTTTAACCGGTAATAGAAATACGGCAATCCCTATGCGTAATATTACTGTCTTTTACGGGGCATAAGAATTCTAATACTGGGTAAAAAACACTTTTCTCTGTGTACTTCTAACGATTGAGATGTGATTATTGCTGATTGAAAAAAGCATTTTTGTTAATGGAGTGTGCATTTTAGGAATATGAGGACGAACTTGATTTATTAGAGAAAAATCAATATGAAAATTCGTTGAAGAAAAACTTTCCTCTTTTCCATATACAAAAGAAGTTAGTACTCTGTAGCAAAAAAATGAATTGTTAACAAAAATTAATTCTTACTAAATCTGGCGACAAGTTCTGATTTAGGTTATTGTTTATAATTAAATAACTAAATCCTATTTTTTATTGTTTATTTTTTCATTAGATACGAACAAATATTTATAAAACATTCTTAAATAAAAAAATATAGCTTATGTTCATAATTATTATTTACCTGAATTTATCGTTTATAAATATTCAAATACTTTTAAAGACTTCTATTAAACATTTTCTTCATTTCGACAGTGATGCATTATGATTGACACTGTGAAACGAGATCGAGATCCACACCTCGAGAATGTCAATGGAATGTTCAGACCAAAATCGATAACAGTAAAAACGTTGCAGGAAGATACTGCAAAAAAAGGAAACGATACTGACACATTGAATTTCGAGATTATGTCAAGATCGATACCAATACAGCCTAGAATTATCTTGTCGATATTATTGTAAATACTTATATTGCAAATATGCACGACACTGTAGAATCGTGATATTTTATAGATTTTTTCTTTAATTTGTATTTTTTTAATGTATAAATCATTCTTCTTTGATGTAGAGATTTCATAAAGTCTAAGATCTCCATCATAAATACGATATAGGTATATACTATATAGTTGTGATGGCTAACAGTGGAATATACTATAGTCTATTTTGACAATATGCTATAAAAAGAAAATAAATATAAAATTGAAATGCGTATAAATTTTCATATAAACTTTAATCTATATGACAGGTTTTTTTAAAAAAATAACAGTGGTTAACATTTCGACCTACGATTAAGGTCCTCTTCAGAAATCTTTATTCTAGTTAAAACAAAAAATACGACATCAATTTAGAAAAATTATAACAAAAAGTGTTTTCCTCTTGTCGTGATAGGATGAAAATATATACAATTTTTGTCGAAATGAGATGAGAAAATTTTTGTGTATTTTTGAATTTATTACAAGTTAAGTTCTTGAGAATAGAAGAGAAAATTGAGTTATCGGCTATAAAAAATGAATTTCGAAAATTTCCTTCAGCTTCTAAGTAAAAATAAATAAAAAAGAAAACAACAATTTTTTTGTGTGAAGTGAAATTAGGTGAGAAATTTTAATGTTAGTATTATTTTTTTTTCACTTAGGAAAATATCAGAAAACAAAGTTTTATAGAATTAACCTTTAATCTATCAGAAAACTCAGTTTTAATATTAAACGTTAATTCTTAATAGTTTAACTTAATCGTTTCATCCTGTTCTTTTCGAAAACTAAGATGCCTGACCATATTTCACTCAGAGATACTAAAACTAATTAGTTATATAATATGAAAAACTAAGCATATTTTTATGTACACAATTTGGATAACTTTATTCTAAAGTTGTTAGATACGATATTTATATCAATGTTTAAAAAGATATATTATGTATAAGCTACTGAAGATTTATTAGAAATGATTTTAGATAAATGTATGGACACTATTAATCCGTGTCTTTTGCAATAATTGGACTGTTTTATGACAAAAAAACACAACGATTTGCTCATTTTTGTTGAGGTACATCCAAGTTGTGCACAATTTTACTGTTTTTAAAGTTTTAATAAATAATAATAAAACTGGACACCATATTACTACCAGGATTTTAGAATTGATTTATAATGTTTTAGTTACAGAAGTCGTATTGTAAACATCTACTGACAAATATATGCTATGCTAGTATTAAAATATATGTTTATAGATCACAGTTTCCCAGCCGTAAAGAAGAGGAAGAATTCGTCCTTGCACGATAATGCCGGTAAATAAAGCTATCATTGTTTCCATAAAAAATTGCTGACGACGTGCATTTGCATAGATCCGTGGGTCACGTCGATGATCCAGCAGGCCGGCGCAACATCCAATTACAACGGAGTAGCAGTGCGCTACGTAATTACAGCAGAAAGCAGCTGAGCCCCGTTATCTTTCTCGGTAAAAGCGAAATAGCGAGCGTCGCCGGTATATACAGCTGGGGAACAAAGGCACCGAATGGTAGTTACATTACTCCGCGAACTAAATGACTCCCCCCATAAATTGCAAAATAATGCCGACACTTGGCGACGGAGAAAACAGCGGGCGGCTCGCCTCCTGGGTACCGATGAGAACCGCTGTCCGGGTTTACGGTGGGTGGTAATGCTCCCCTCATCAAATGCTTGTCATACCGTTCTTACCCTCAAACCCGGAGCCTATAACGGAACCCGCCAGTTCGTAAACCCCGAACCATCCCCGTACACAACGAGCCTACTCCAAAAGCCACTGGAAAGACAAGGGGGACACTGCCGCCGCCGCCGCCGCCGTTGGTGAAACGAAAACTCTCGAGGGCCGTGATATGCCCCGGGGCCAAGAATTATGCCACTAAAACCCACCAATTATGGACGATGGGGTGGAGGAGGATGAGGCCATCTCTCCTCTTTCCATTTAGTCGGCGAGGACTTTGGTTTAACGCTTGTTTACATCTAGCTGGAGCAGTGTCAATCGGAAAGGACCAGCAGCATCCTGTGTGTTGCGTGCGTGGAATCTTTCACGCACTGGCCGCGTCATCAAAAGGGCGAGAAGAATTCGGCTGGGATTTCTGCAATAAGGGGGATATAGGAGAGAGAGCTTAAAAAGGTAACGATGCTGCCCGACACTTGCCGAAAACTTTGTAATAACGCGGTCGGGAGGGTTGCCTTTAATACGGTTGCCTTTAATACAGAGCTCTCCAGTTATGAATCACTAATGTACCGCTCATCTTCTGGGTGCGTCATTGATTTTTTTTCAATTATGATTACATCGTCGCCAGTTGGCCATTAATCCCTTCTTAATCATGAGATTAAAGGGATACCAAGTAATAGATTTAACAATAGTTAAATACTATAATGTCAACCAAATGAAGAAGTTGGATATCATCGTATCTGATTTAATTGTTAACCACACAATGTGGGTTAAAAATGTTAAATATTTAAAGAAGGTACAATATATTGTTATATATACTTGCATGTGAAATTTTCCTATCAAAAAACTAAATCACTTGGTATGGTTTTTTTAAATTCTAGAGAGAAATAAATTTGATACGTGTTTTTTATTTTGATATGAATGGCAAAGTTTTCGAGTTATGATTTTTCAAAAATTTGACCACGAAAATACAGACCCTTTTTCAAGTACTCAGAATGTATTCAAATTATGAAAGTTTTGTATAAAGATAAAGTTTTGGGTTTTCTTCAACTTTTATGTAATCATATAAGAAAAACGATTCGCTTTTTTATACAACAAATAACAGTTTTTTTATAATAAAATGATTTTTTTTTCACATTTGGGTACGATTAAAAGTGATTTTTCTTTTTTCTATATAAACTTAGAAGTGTTACGAATACAATGCCGAAGGATTCGTAATGCGCCGACGAATGGTTTTGTTGGAATTAATTTTTTTTTAACATCTGCATACAAGCTCCACAAACTCGGTTATCAAATTCATTTTAAACTAATATTAGATATTTTGATTGTAATTATTTTGAAAACTAACACAAGATATAAATTTAGTACATTTATTAACAAAAGATATTTTTCATTTTAATAATAACAATTTTCTTTTATTCGCCGTTTAATGATTTTACAACTTACTATGTCATAATTTTTGCAAGCTGAGTATAATTTTATTTTTAAATTATAATCACTTAACGGCTCCGCGTAATTTGGTTTTTTTGTTCCTGCAATCGTCTTATATTATTCCCTCAGAATTTGAAAAATAAATATACCAAGTGATTTAATTTTTTGATAGGAAAAACATGAAATCGCCCACATTTATTCGTTATGACTGAAAAATTTTGAATTTTCTAATTTGTTATCTGTGTGTCTAACTATCAAAAACTCAATACTCAAAAAGTTAAAAGACCTCTTCTGGAACTTACGAGACAAGTCTATTAAAAATAATTAAAATTTTGCACGAATCTCATCTGGTGGAGGAGAACATGAATTATCTTTATTGAAAGATCTTTTTATTATTAACTTTTTCAAAAGGTATTTTGAAGACACACGAAAAAAATAAGAGCAGCCATTTTATAAATATATAAATGATTAGAAACAAAATCTATAAATAAAAAATATAAATAAAAATTGTTGAAAAAAATCAACAATAATATAAAAGATTCGCTGTAATTAATATTTACCTCCATGCTGTGGGGGTTTGGTAATATAAATATTTCGATAATTTTTATAGTGGACGAACATGTATAATATTTACACAAAAATGTAATGGTTAAATTGAAGTAATCATGTGTTCAACTATTGAGCATTAAACAATTTGTAAGCAGTAGGTCAGAAAGATGTTTGAAGTGATTTCAATCGATTTCAACAAATTCATTCGCCATATTGAAACAGCCATATTTTTCGAATTCAACACTGAATTTGGAAACAGCGGTCCTAAAAATTCCTAAAGTACCAAGTTTGATTTCTGTCGATTTTTTATCAAACTAAGTGCTAAATTTAACAAAAATTTGATTCTTAAAGGGTTAACGAATACCAATAAATGTTACTTTTATTGTAGTAGAGAAAAGTACACATTATCTCAATATTACCATAATATTACTTAGATACGTAGAAGTAATTTCAAGAAGATTGTACACTTGTTAGATCGAAATAAGACATGTAATATTATATACGAATTGAAATGAATAGAAAATGATGTCGTGATGACATAAACGCACAAAAAAGGGTTAATAAAAGTAATTGAAGTGGTTTCTGTATGCATTTCTGGGTAAATATTGTTGTGGAGGAAAATGGTGGAAAATATTAACTGCAATATTCCGTGTGAACGCGCAGTGAATCCTGAGACCGACATTTTCCGAACGATGAAGGTTAGCCTCAAATGGTAATGCCGCGCATCAAATGTATTCCCGTTACAGAGTGATTTACTTGAAACGTAACAATCACTAGGTACATGTATTTATTAGCCGACGAAGCGTGGACAAAGGGCGATTTTCAACAACTCGAATCGTCTCATTATCCGTGCGTCGACTGCGGCCATTCGCTGATTGCTATGCTCGAAATACATCCTCTCTGCACGCATATAATTGTGCACGCGATGCACTCAGTGTCACACGCGTATCCGCTTCGGATTACATTTGGAATAATCGTTCTTTGCCACCGACGTAAATTAATTCAAAAATTAATCAGTTTTCCATTCATAAATACAGTCACGGGAAGATGTCAATATTTTCCCAATTTCATTTCAGAATTTTCACTGATGTAATTTTATTTCAAATTGATATTGAGATTTAATGGAATTCTTATCGTCTTAGACAACGTCGACTCGTATCGCGTTTTGATTATTTTTATAAACTGACATACGTGTGACAGGAGCAGGATAGGACCAGAGGTCATCCTACTTAACTGTTGTGTTATTTATTTATATAATAATTAGTTATTTATTTATTTTATTTATTTACATAATTATTTATTTATATATATATATATATATATATTAATTTATTTAATTATTTTTTCTTATTTATTTACCTGTTATTTCTTTTTTCTTTTTTGTGGTGTCTTCCAGCGTCTGGTATTATTATGCGATCTTTGTAAGTCTTACTGTGTATTATTTTAATTTAATAATGTTGCGTCTTTTGTATTATGCTGTATATTAATCGTACAAAATTATTAATTTATTTAAAATGCGTATTTACCTTTCTACAGCTCATTAAATATGTACAATATTAATGTAACGATATTTCTTGATTGCTGCAAGGAAAAGCTTTCCACGGCAAATAAATTTATTACATACACACATACATGACACGCTGAAAGTAAAAACGTGCCGAAAATGCGATGCGCGAGATTTAATTAAAATTTGAATTGGAAACAATCTGAATTATTTTGTTGCTTCAGCATATAAACGAAGATTATACGCTTTGAGAAGAAACAAATTAAAACGCGATATGGGCAATAATCAATGAAAAATCATTATTTCTAGCACTAGTCACAACACTGTGAGAGTTTTATTTATGATGAACCCATGTTTAAACTTGGGTTCGATCCTCAAATGCCACATGTCGACACACGGTGTCTTAGAGACCTCACCGAGAAAACTTACTTAACTTTTTTTATTTACTTATATACGGGCCATTATATTTTACAGCAAAAAATCGTGTTTTTTTTAATAACTCGGCTAATTTTAAAATTATTACGATGAGTGAATGCTTATTATAAAGATTTTCGCAAGCCCTACAGTTCTTCTTTTCGAATATTTGAACAATGACGAATATTTCTCTATTTAGAGCCAGATAAAGTGAAAAAACTGCAAAAATTACCATTTCTGTTCATTTATATGGCTATAACTAGAAAAATATTTATCATAAGTCAAAATGTCACATTGATGAATTGTAGCGATTCAAAAATCTTTTAAAATAATTACAAAATCATCGAAATAACTTTAAACCCACCCGAATTATTGTAAGAATAATGATTTTGTCATATTTTTTCAAATCTCATATCCAATTTTGTTACATTTTGCTCAAAAATATCACAAAGAGTTTTTGGACAGCCTGTATACTTTATGCAATTTCTTTTCAATATTATTTATGGCTTCAAAAACTGAGTAAAATGTCTATAATACTCTGTCAATAATACTAATATAAAAAAGAAATTCATATATTTTAAAGAAAGATCCTACCAATCTCAAAGCTTAAAGAGGGGTGCACCTCAAAACCAGACAAATATCATAACAGACACTTCAAAAAGTAGACATTCAAAAACCACACATCTCAAAATACAGACAACTCCGATTGGTGCGTTCACTGCATAAAAAAATTATCTTGGGTAGTCGTCCTTGAGATCTCACTAGAAGGCCATTTCATGTTCAAAAATTTTTGACCAAGAGATTAATTTTGAAGGTCACTTGAAGGTCAAATCACTTTGACCTCCGGGTTATTTATTAAGCACTAAATGAATCATTAATTACATTTTCAGAATATGTATATTTTGAAATGTCTGTATTTTGAATATCGGGGTAGTGAAGTGTCTGTCTTGTGATTTGCCGGGTTTTTGAGGTGCACCCTTAAAGAGAACCCTTTTTTAGAAGAGAATATCTTTGAAAAATAATAATGCATGCATATAAAGAAACGTAAATAAGGTAAGCTGCAAATAATAATGCGAAAAGAAGAGATGGTTAACGCTACACGAAAATACACACAGACTTGGCTATACAAGTTAATGCATTGCTCTCAGCATATCATATGTAAACCGATTTTAAAATCTTATAAATTTAATACTAACGTTTCCTGTAATTTTGAAATAAATTTCCTTACTATTTTTTTAGCATCGTAATACTTAATTTATAAGTTTATCATCTTCAAATTCATCCAAAAGATGGAACTGGCAGTTCAATATTTGACAAAAGCTCTTAGTTCTTAGCTCTTAGATTTTTGGAGGAAGAATATCATCCAATAAGAAAATCGTAGAATCTCGAGTGGAAATGTTGGCAAGCAAAGTCACCGAAACAAAGAGTGACAAAGGGGCGAGCGAAGTGAAGTTTGCTCGCGTGTGGCTCGTGAATATTCAGAAAGCAGGAAAGTCGGAAGCGAGGTCGCTCTAACCGCTGCGGCGTGGTGGTGCGGGGTCGAAGTGATCCCGCGAAACGTAACGAAACTAGTGTTCGTCCTCCGGGGACATTAGCGACGATGGACGACTTTTTTCCCTAGCGTTTCTCCACCCAGGAAACCCACCCACCCACCCACACACACAGACACTTGTGCTTTCTCCCCGACCAGGGTTCATCCCCACCGCTCCAGGTTTCCCCTTTCCCTGCAGCTTTCTCGTGCAAGCCCGCACCCCGCGAAAGCCTCCGGCGAGCTTTTCAATTTTCACCCCCGTACCAATTCAGTCGAACGATTCGACGAACAATTAGCTGGTGCGCAATTTGATTAGCGATTGTCATCGTACAAATTTTTTGTCCGAGAGTTCGGCCGAGGCGAGTATGCACACCGAGGTAATATTTTTTCGTGCGCGACGTCGGAATATTCTTTTTTTTTTTTTTTTTGATTGATCAGCGCACAAAGCTCCGATAGGGCTTCCAAATGGGAAGCCGAGACTCGCGCAAAAATTGTTAACGCGGTTCGCGCTTCGAACCCTTACCACGCTCGGGCACCCAGAAATTTCATTTTCCCAAGTACGCCTGACCATAAAATCAACTTTCGACGCGGTTCATATAAAACGATGATTAAGTTGTTCCGTGTTGATTTCGGTACATTACCTTTCGGCATTTAGGGTGTACTTAATGTATCGTAATAATGGCGGGGTAATTTCGGGGATGACGTCCGCCTTTTCTTTGTAGTGCGCTCTTTAACGAAAAAAGTGTAGCATTAAAAAGCAGCAAGGTAGAAATGATTGGCGACTTCATAAATGTGTATTGGAGAAGTGTTGATTTTCAAGGCATTAAGTTTCCCACAACGATGGTCTATTTCCTGTTTTTTTTTAACGATTTTATGCAATATTTGTATAGCAATCGTAAAAATAAAGATAATTTTATTTAGATCTTTTTAAATACATTCCAAGTTATATTAAAAATTTTATAAAAGTTAGTAAAAAGTCTTGAATTATGTTAATACTAGAGATTTAGGGGAAATGGTACAAAATTGTATTAAAAAGTACAACAGAAATTGCATAGTAAATTTTACTATTGTTACTAAAATTTATATTATAGACTTAAAAAACTATAGATATAGAAAACAATTTTTTTAATCAGGAAAATCGTTTAAAATAGTAGTACATATTAATATGAATGCGGGTATATCTCTGAAATCATTATTAAAGAATATTAATTTTGAAACCTTTACAATGCTGATAATAAAAAGTTTATATTTTTACAGGGATAAAGGTAATTAATACCGAAAATGAATATCCAAATTACTATGTTGACTAGTAATATATCCACATATAGTCTCATTTTAAGAGAATTAGACACCAAAATTTTATGGGAATAGATAACATGTACTTTAATACAAAAAAAACTTTAAATTAAGGACACCATGGGAGGAAATTTGTTATTTGGTGGCATATGTAAAGAATTCATTTACTTGTAGAAATTTTGGTCAATGAATAACAAATAATTGTTTCACTTCATGTTCGCAGAGAGAGAAAATATAGTTAATCCAACCATTTTACAAAGGTAAAACATGGAGTTAAATTAGTTTTAAAAAAACTATTTCTATAGTAAAGAGGACATTGTTCCGTTTAGTACTCCTCGATAATTAAATATGCAGCAGGGTAGATAACCTCAAATCCTATGTAGATTTACAGTTAAGTAACCTCTTTAAAAATTTCAGAGTAGGTACTAAAATCGTTGTAATAAATTTGACTAAACGAAAAGAATCGATTGTATCAATATAATATTTGATCAACTAATTCAAGTTTGTTTATTACCTGTTCATATTCAAAATTAGTGACCCCTATGAACCCATGCACTCCAAGTTTTGTATCAATCTCAGATTTTTTAAGATTTATATCGGTCATATTGCATTAGCCTTTTGAAAATTCAATATTATATACCCAGAGTTGTAATCGGCGACCCTAGAAACCCGCGAATACCTAATTTTATCCGAATCGAGGAATTTTTATCATTTTCAACCGCCATATTGAATCCGCCATTTTGAAATTTAATATTATATGCCCGGAGTCGCTATCAGCGACCAAAAAAAACCGCCCAATACCTAATTTCATCCGAATGCATGACTTTTTCGTGTTTTCATCCGCCATATTGGTTTCGCCATTTTGAATATCAAAATTCCTAGTTCATATTCGTTATATGCGGCTTCGAGAACCTAATAAACAATATATAACTCTTCCAATGGCTTATTCTAGTATATAGTAATATGAAAATATTTAAGAAAAATGTTGTCAAATTGGCCGCCATTTTGGTTACGCCATCTTAAATATTAAATTCCTACGGTATCTTTCAAGCACTACTATCGAGTGTACAATTCATATACGTTTCAGCTCATTTCCAGCCGTCTGTCAGGTCGAAAATTCGATATTTAGAAAAAAGTACCCTGTAAAACGCATTTTTTACATATTTATGTCAAAATCGTGGAAAATTATAATTTTTTAAAACTTGTTTCATCGTTATTCGAAAGAGTGATCCCGAAATTGGTAAAATCAAGTACCGCAGATTTTTTCAAATCCGATTTTGTATGAAAATTCTTGTACATATCAGCGTTAATGTGTCAATTATGTTGGAAAAATATAAAAATAATTGCAGTATCCAGCTTCCTTCAGTTTAGGGCCTATTTCGACCTATCATGTTTATTATTTAAATCCGTATAATGAACTTTGATTAAAAATTTAATTTATTATAATAATAGATGTTTTCACTCTAATAAACACTATTCTATATAACCCGTATAATATTTTTATCCCACTTGCATAAATTCGCGGTCTTTAGGTGTAGGTAAAGTAGTTGGAAAAACATCGATTGCCGCCGAGTACCACAATTGCGTTTCTGCGCATGTGCAAAGGGCGATCGCAAATTTCCATACACGTGGAACGAGAAGTAGTGTACATATCGCAGGCAGAAATTGGGGATATTGGAGACTCCTCGTTTCTAACCTATATATGTAATATACTATTTCGCCTTCCCGCGAAGAAATACTAGTTTCTCCGAAGAAGTTTTGAAAACCGTCTATGAAATGAGTAATGTCTGATCAATTTGTGTGTTTCTACTTACACTTTATAATATATTTATTAAACCAAAATTCCATATATAGTTACGACTTTTATAAACTTCCCTTGTTTAAAGGACCTCTAATTTTCTTTAACACACCGTGTGCAGAAATCGACTTTGCGCCCTCTATTTGTTTTGTCCTGCAATAAGCATTCTGATTTCCTCCAGTATCATAATAAATGTTCGACGAGATTACGTTTTGTGATTCAAAAACAGCGCTCCGTCGCATTTGCACCGATCCTGTGACAAAAAATACACAATTCTCACATCACGAGCGTAAAATTTAATGTACACTCGACTTGGAGAACGACCTCGATAGAATTATAATTCTATCGCTGTTACATAATACGAGCTTTTAGTAAAACGGCTAGTTGCAGGTTCGAATCGAGATCTCCGGTGCGCTCGCGGGAGACACTTGAAACATAATTGCTTTCTGACAATTTTAACGACGCGCGTTATCAATTACCCGGCAATAGCCGTCGCAGTAACAGTTTTTCAATTATAAACGAGTCGACGATCGCTTTCGTTCGCAGGGACAATAACTGGGTTACATCAGATTGATGCCGGTTACGCGAAACGACGTTTAAATAATCGCGCGCAGCTTCGCATGCTCTTTTCTTCGCGCTGAGATATAGTTCTTTTTTACGAGGTAATAAATAGAGAGCGCCTTCGGAGCAGCTCGGCTTGGGAGGAGCCGTCGTGGGATTCGTACAAGCTCGTAAAGCACGCATCGCGGACGCGTGTCGAGCTCTTGGAAATGCGCCGACACTGTTCACGACGCGTATTATTCCCTTTTTTCCGCCCTTTCTCTTTATCACCCCCGTCCCCCCATCCCCCTCCTTTCTTTTTCTTTCTCTTGCCGCTCCTCCCCCTCAATCACAGCCTCTTTCTTTTTCGACCTCTTACTTTCTCAATATCTCACTCTCTCTCGCTTCCTATTAATCTTGCTCTCATTTCTTTCTCTTTCTTTCTCCGTGGTCCCTTTCGGTGCCGCATTCCATCCTCCATTATTTCTTTTCTTTCATTCACTCCTCCTTCTCTGTATATATTTCCCGATTTGCGCAAGGGTTTTATATGTGAGGTATATCCGTTTTATTTATGGATGTACATCATTGCTTTTGCATCTCGGCCTCTCTACATATGGGCGCAATTCTTGACATCTTTCTTTGTTTAGCGCTCACTATATATCTTAGTTTCCTCACATCCCTCTTTTTACCGTATGGATATCACGAGGCATGACTTCTTCTACTTGCGGCCATCGAAATCCTTATTTTCTGATTTATATTTTAGTTTTATTTTAATCATGAGATATAGTCACGTTATCCCTTTTATTTCTATTTTAAGAAATTGAAGGAAACTCGTGACTCTAAAGGTTTCCGTATCAGACATTAGACCCTTAAAATATTAAATTTCGTTCCATGTGTAGGAAATGAGGTTTCCCGCACTTGTCATCTACCATAATTTTTCAAACATTATGATAGGTTCATAGAAACAGAATATTATGCAACTAGAGAGCAAATAAATGTTTGCTGGCGAGAGGGAGTTTGACGCCCGAGCGTAGCGAGTCTACAAACACCTATTCTCTCTTGTTGCACATACTACTTTTCTCATACGAGAACGTGCTATTTTGCTCCTGTGATATAGGGGCAAAATAGTATTTTGCGCTCAGATTGCAAGAATAGTACATTACTCAAGGAGGGAGGTAAAATAAAGAATGACTCACACAGCGTGTAATTTTTACCCGAGGCGAAGCCGAGGGTGAGAAACATGCAGTCTGAGGCATTCTTTGTTACTTCCCGAGGAAAGTATACGATTTTTCTTTATGGACGGGAAGAAAGTTGTTGCCTTCCTCCCGGTGTGAAGACAACATATTTTGCTCCCTAGCAATGAGCAATTTTGCCTCCGCTATTTAGGGGAGCATAATTCTAAGTTTTTTCGTGTCTTCATTTAAGACAACCATGAGATACCCGATTTTGTAATAGCATAAATAACTGACGTATCATCGCTATCATCACTGGGTTCATTCCGGTAAGGTAGCATCCAATCCTGGGTTTGTACTCTGACAGAGTTTCACTCTGTGGATTAATGCAAAACTGTAATCTAAAGTGCACAAGTTTAATTTGATTTTATTATTTTTGATGTTGTCCAAACCTATCTAACATCTTCAAAGCTTATATGTATGTCGAGAAAATGGACCTCTTTTGATTAATTAGGAACATTACTGGTGAAACTCATATCTACTGGTATAATTGTCCCAAAATATAGGTATAGGATTTTTGTGAGTTTCTGATTACGAAGAGGAGGTTAGATTTTTCAATTCAAGATGGCGGCTTGAATGTGGAGGACAAAATTTCATAAAATAATTCAAAAGCATGCGATTATCATTTATTTTTTTACTTAGAAATTTGTATATTGCTGAAATATCATATTCTTTTGAGCATCGTATATAAAATAGCGATAAAGAGTTTTTTGTGTTTGCACTTTTTTAAATTTGTGTCTGATTTTTAAAGTATTTCACAAATTTCAATAAACCATATTATATCGGCCATCTTAAATTTAAAAAAATCGAAACCCGAATGCAGGATTAACGACAACCTAATATCTACGTTTTCTTAACAATTATACTTGAGTTATGAATATTTTAAATAATGTTCATAATTAATGAAAGAAGGTTTATTTTTTTGACAAGCTGACGTTTTGAGGAGGTTAGGTTGATTCGAAGAAAGAAAAAAGTTTCTAGCGAAAGGTCATTCTTTTGGTTACAGTTTAGGATTAATCCCGCAACTTTATTGATCATAAATAAATAGAACAAAACATGAAGTTCATGAAATTCCTCAATCAAAAGAGCTCCCTTAAGAACTTTTACTTCAATTTTTAAGGTATAAAATAAGTCACAAAGATCAATTTTCTCAACTAGTTTCTTAACTCACAAAGTTAACGCATGTTTTGAATAAGAACAACAGTAATAAATTTTCAGTAATGAATTTATTTACAGTTAATATTTTCTGTAAAAAGCCAGATATATCATTTATTATTATTACATATCTGTGTCTTAAGATGTGTAAATACTACAGCATAAGAAATATAATATATTGTGCAAAATCCTAAAATATTCATAATAAGACTTATTACTCTTAGAAGTTTTTGTCGAATGGCAGTGTGATTCATCAGATTATATCTTAAAATAATATATTTGTAGAGATGGCTTTTTATATACCACGTAGAGCAGCCCCTCCTTTATTGACATGTCTTGAAGTCGATATTCTTTCCTCGTTCAATATTCATTATCTTCTTTCCAACTAGTTTTCTGGTATTCTCATGTAAAATAATGTTCATCTATGTTTTATAATTCCAATAATTTCTAGGAATTTTCCTACAGTCAGAAGGTTTAAGCATAAAGAAATGTTGACTTTTTATGAAACTTATAAATCGTTTCATCGCGGCTTGAACATATTCGCTTTTGAAATATTTTTACTGATGTATAAACAATTACAAAATCGATCTGTCAAATTGTGTTTTATTTTAATTTTGAAATTTGCAATTTATTGTGCGAGAGTAATAATATAAGATCTCTAAAGAACGAATTTAAATACTCAGACAAATCGTGTAACATTTTAAAACCAGATAAATTTTGAAACAATCTATCTTGAACTGGTAGGACGAAAAATCCCAAAAACATCTAATATAAAACAAATCTTCGATTGTATACTGCAGCGTCCTTATAAGACGGTATAATTAGTATAAAACAGTTTCTATTTTCACCGATGTATTCTTTAAATAAAAGCATTAAAGTGATGCATAATAAACAATTAAGCTATGATATAATAATTTGCATGATCCGAATTCATAATAAGTAGAAATAGTAATAACAATACAAAGGTAAATTACAAATAATAATCTCATTTGAATTCTTGAGATAACTCGCTTATAATGAATTGATTAATAAATTGTATTTTTGAACCAAAATACTATATTGCACAAAAGAAGACTCTTAAACAATAACAAGTATATTGTAAAAAATAATAACAACATATTTTATTTGTGTCTTGAATTGAATTTTCTTCCAGGAAAGAAAAATCTTACTCAAAAAGGACAACTAGCTCATTGTTTGTATAAAGCAAAATATATCACTAGGAAACGTTCCATTCAGTATTTTCAATAAAAAGCATCTGACATCTCAGAAGTAGAATACGTAGAAAGTATAACACATAGAACGTAAACTATGAGTATATACATGAATCGAAAAATTTTCCATAATCGACTTTGTAAGCTCCAAATATATTACTTTTTTCCTTCTACGCCTAAATATGGACGATTTCGTGACAACTTTTGCTTTCATTTTCTCCCTTAAAACACTTGGATAAATATATTTACATAAATCAGACCTTCAATTCTGTTTCGTTGGGCTAGTATAACTTTTCACATTAATTTCGGATATTCGCCCCATGGACACACCTTCTGCATTCATCTCGTTTCTGTGTGCAAATTCGTTTCGACATATCCCCTTCAGATATCGATTCATCGGGTGCACCGTTCATGCCTATATTAGTTATACTAAGAACCCTAGAATACAATTCTTACAGGAAGTTGAATAAATGTAGATTAACCATGGATATTAAATTGATTTATAGTCAATTATTAAATGGGCGATTTTGTAAACTATTTATTAATTTCTCTTAAAATTATATTTTTTCTAAATTAAAAAATCTGAATGCTCAATATTCACGCGAATATGATGGAAAAATTAGGGTGCGGGTCGAAAAACCGACTAGACAAAAAGCCGACAGGTCAAAAAACCAACAGTCGTAAAGCCGACAATCGAAAAGCCAACAGTCATAAAGCCGACACTTAATTTTTTGAAGTGTCGGTTTTTTGACCTGTCGGCTTTTTGATTGGTCGATTTTTCGACCCGCACCCAAAAATTAAATTCAGATTCGCAGCATAAACAGAAAGGTGATATCTTCAATTTTGTAAGATTGTTTTTCAAAACTCGAATTACGATTATAACAAAATCTTCTGCCCATATTATCTGAATTTTTCTTGATATTGTTCAAAAAGCGAAATTTAATTTAGTGTAATGAGAAGTAATGATATTATATTCCCTTAAAATAGACTAACAATTTACTTTTACGTTATATGGTGATATATTAAAAAAATTATCGTTTTTGTTTATGTATTATGCTTGTATTTATATATTAATATAAAAATAAATATAAAATTATAAAAATATATAAATAATATAATTTCTGTATTATATTCTGATTTATGCAGGAGAATTTTCGACGTCTAGAGAAACATTACGGCTAGAAAAATTAGTTCATTTTTAGGACAAATTTTTAAGTAATACATTTTAAGTTAATTCATTTAATTTGAGGTGATACCTAGATACGTGATATTAATTTAAAAAATGTTAATTCCGGTTGACAAAATGTATACATTTATTCAATACATAATTGCCGTAAATATTGGAAATTGACTGAGTTACAAATTATTTGTTCTTCTTTGGTGGGTTTTGGCGTGACTTTCTTTTGATGGGGAGTGTAACTGAAGTTTATCTTATCATCTTTGCTCTGGCATTACTGTCAGTTTTTGACTTACTTTGACGACGCCTCAGAGCAGTTTACTTCCATCCAGTAGAATGTTTCATCTTGCGCCAACAGGTTTTCGCAGTAATTTGGCTACGTCATGCAGCACGCAAAACAAACTTTTCATTATCGATTCATTTATTTATCAAGAACAATAGACATTTTCTGATACGTAAATAAAGCAGTAAAAACAAACTTTCATTTAAGGCAATATTGTAGTAATAAATTCACTTTATTTTAGATGTCATGAAATAATTGCAAATTAAACCCAAATTCTTTGCATACTGATTCTTTTAAATTAATATCAAAGTTTAATGAACTAATCATTGCTTGCCACACTCTGATTTTAGGATAGTAGTCTGATTTTATTAGTAGGATATTGAAATTACTGGATAAACTTTCGAAAGCCCCACACCTTCAATTTTTTTGAAACTACGTATACTTACGTAATTTGATGTAATTATTATGAATTTTACAGTGACAATTTCCAAAAAAATTTCCAAATCAAATTGTAGAGAATCAAATTCGATTCGATCACAGGATTTGATATTTCGAAAAAATGCATCCAATCATTTTTGTAGAGAATGTCAGTCTCCATTTTTTTTGTTTGAAACTTCTTTCCGTTTGATTTGTATTTTCGGGAATGCATGAAAAAAAAAACAATAAACGCGTTTTTTATGTCTGACCTTGAAAATGACCTTGTCGGCAAAAAACTAGAGGTGTGTGTGTTTTTCGGAAGTACGCCTAAATTATATAGCTATAAACGGGAGTATCAGGATTTACTTATTAAAGATATTATTAGATATGTTGATTATATATAATTAGATTATATAATTTCGTTACCATTTTTTTAAACGTATTCATTTTACTTGCTAAAAATTCTTGGAAGAAAGGTTAATTTTTTTTATCCTCATAATATACACGTTTCAGTAACCTCAATAATAAACTTTTATTACAAACGATTGAAAATGCCGACTTGTGAAGTTAAAACCAAATGTGAAGTAAAAACCAATAGCTTAGAATGTACAAAGTAAGTAAGTGAATAAATTAAGAGGGCATCACTGTTCTTTGTGACGAGCCACATTCTGTGAATATATTAAAAAATAAACTTTTTGTAATTGAGTGCATGAAATTTATACCTACAGTACTTTTCATGCCTATTTTTCGTGCGTAAAGTAAACTTCTACGCACTCCAAAAGGCGAAATTCGTAAAATGACCTGTCATGCCTAAAGTTGTACTTTACGCGCTCAAACAGACATAGCAACTTCACGCATTCACTTTACGCACACAAATAGAAAAACACAAGAAAGGAAGAATTCCTAGCATTGGTGCAAAGTACAGTAGAGTCCCGGTATATTTGCCCACTCGGTTCCTCGCCTTGCCGTCCCGCCTCCTTATATTTGTCAAAAGAAGGGGAGCGCCGCTTCTCCCACTCTCCTCAGTCGCGTCTCGTTCGTGACGTCACATCAGGCCCTTCCTGAGGCCCCAACGAGCAAGGGAGGAGGGGAAGAGAGCGGCGACAGACAAATATAACGAGACGGAACTGGGCAAATATGCTGGGACCTAAATATAGCGAGACGCAAATATATCGAGACTCTACTGTATAACTGTTACGCATGGGTCTGGAACACTTCCTGCTTTAGGAGCCTCGTATCTATACTTCCCGTCCCGTGCGAAAAAGTATACTTTACACCCTTGTCAGATAATATACTATTATTTGATTCAATAAGTGCTTATCACATTCATAATTTGCATAATTTGCAGCGTAGAAAAAATGTGTAATATGCATAAACGACTCCGATGAATAAACTATTCTCAAGTGTTTCAACTTTCTCCAAAAAAGTCGGACACAACCATTAAATTTAAGAATATTCAAAAACCATAATCGATATACTAATATCAATTTTTGTCAAAAAAGATTAAATAATTTCAGATGATATTCCCTACTATTTATAGCCTGAAAAACCCGACAAAATTTCAATTATTTTTAGTGTTCTCAATGAAACATAATTGTTACCGATCTTTAATAATAGTATCCAAGGTTTGACGACAACAAATAATGTTGTATACTTTATTTAGTTAAAGCAATACAAAGTGACAATTTTTATTGAAATGTTCATAACGTCACTTCAAAAAACTGACACATAAGCATTGTAAACAGATTATTCAGCTTTTATAAATTCTATCTAACCTAACCTAACATTTCCGACTCATACCATCCAGATTAATTTCTTAACCTCGGTTTCGTCGTCAAAACTTTCTTCTCTAATCACTTCCTTGTTGAAAAAAAAACTGTCCCCCTTGGCCTCTTGGAAACTTAGTAATACCGTTCATCCGAGTTCCGAGATTTCCTTTTAAAGTGCATCGAGGCCTCATGCTTCTTGCAGTTTTTCGCATTTCCTTCCATCGAAAGGATCAACTTTGCCGATGGAAAGAGCGAAATCGACCGGCGGCACCGGACCATTTGTCTGGCCCGAGGGCAAAAAGAGCCATCGGGTCAATCGGCGTCGCGTCGTCGCCGTTGTGGACCACAACTATCGCTTGTCCTCCCGCGAATAAATCCCAGATTCTGCCGGACTTTGCTGAGGCCTTATCCATCCCTCTTGGTCCACATCTTCCTCTCTCGCTGGGAAAACGATTTCTCTCCGCGATAAAAATAAATCTCGCGAGAAGCTGGAGAATGGACCCGCTATGAAGGAGAAAGAGAGAGATAGGCGAGAGGGGGCGGTAAAAAGCGATCGAAAATGAAGAAGAAGGGAAGAGGAGGGCCGAAAAGAAGAAGATAAAAAGAAAGGGACGTACGCCAAATCGGCGCGGTCTTCCCGCGTCCGGTCGTGAAAGACTTTGAGGTCATGTGGCGCGTGAAATTACGAACGCATATATAAAGAAAGAGAAAGAAAAAAGAGGAGAGAGAGAAATATCAGGAGGTGGGGCAACCGCAAAAAAGAGTGAGAGGCTTGGAGAAACAGTCTTTTGAATTAACGGAACGATTCGTGACAACGAAATGAAAGGAAGTCGCTAAAGAGCGGGTGAGACGAAGAGCGTGTGCGGCCCCAAAAAAAGAGCAAGATGGCAAAAAGAATGGATAGAGGCTAAAGAGAGGAAACCACGGATAATTGATCTGCATGGAAGGAAAAGAAATACTGAAAAAGTCGATAAGTAATAAACTGTGAAATTTGAATGGAAAACAAATGCTTTCGGTGTATTAAGTGAATTAAGTGAACGATCAGACCAAGGGCGATGTCCGGTAGCGGTTTCCAACCGTTCCAATCATTTCGATTTAATGCTTTAATATATGGGAAGGACGGTTTAATTGAAATTAATAGATATGCACAGCTGGCAAACCATTCAAATTCATATGTCTACAAGTACTGCTCGCCGAATGTGTGTATTATTACTCGCCCGTTACTCGTGTTTTTAGTCCGTAGTGCTCCAATGTGTGTATAAATTTTGCGTATTTGCAATTTCATGATACAATGTCTGCAAGGTACATTTGAAGCTATATATCTTTCACTGATATAAGCCTTCTGAGTAGTTAAGAAATCGCACTTTCATGCGCAAACTCCATGTCTTCCTTTAATTGGAAATTAGTACATTACTGTAGGAATTCTTAGGGCGATGATGGGTCAACGGAATTCACACATGTCAAATAATTGGAATATAAATGTATTTTCGTATAAAAGAAACTACGCGTACATTTTCTTCGAGAAAGGTCTAAACGAGCGCGATAGCCGACGTACATTAAACACAACGAGAGACTCGAGACTGGCCCCCACTCACGCATAGTCCTATACCAATTAACTATTTGCGCAACGCCATCTATGTATTTTACAATGCACTAACGTCCAAACTTTACATTTGACATAGCCGTTCGCATTAATTCTAGGAATGGATTCCACAATCGGCCATCCTGAACGATTATTCGCCTCGAATAACATCAATTTTTTTTTTTTTTTTTTTAAGCCCACTTTTTTACATACTCTGCACAAGTACTTGTAGTCTTAGGACCTTCACCGGCACCCGTTCGCGTTACGTCATACGTATCGTTTTTCTTTACTTTTGTAATTTTGTATGGACCAATGTATTTGGCTCGAAGCTTGCTACCGGGTATCATCTGGGTGCGCTTAATCGCAACAATGTCTCCTTCTGCATACTTCGCTGGTGCTCGTCGTCGGAGATTATAGCTACGTTGGTTCTCTTCTTGGACCTGCTCTATTTGCCTTTTAGCTCTATGGCGCAAATCATCACGCGACTCTTCAAACTGGTTTCGCCACTCTAGTTGCAGAACTTCTCGTAAACAGACATCGTCCGAGTGTCGCATCTCAGTACCAAACAAGAGCTGAAACGGAGT
The DNA here is from genome assembly GCA_030407085.1 of Trichopria drosophilae. Lineage (NCBI taxonomy): Eukaryota > Metazoa > Arthropoda > Insecta > Hymenoptera > Diapriidae > Trichopria > Trichopria drosophilae. The sequence goes on from CM059583.1 coordinate 45,181,276, forward strand.
TGTTCCAATACTTCTATTATATGTTGAGTTTAAAACTCGCTGTAGTCGATTAACATGCTGGTACCATTTACGTGGGTCACTCATGGACATTTTAGTGAGAACTGGAATTATAGTTCTATTGATGCGCTCAATTTGACCGTTTGCCCTCGGCAAACCCGTTGTGACAGGATGATACTTAATCTTCTCTTGCTCACAATACTCTTTGAACTCCTGAGATGTAAAAGCCTTACCTCGATCCGAAATGATCATGGCCGGATTCCCAAAGATGTCCTTTTGTTTATTCAGCCTATCTATGACTTCTCGAGATGTCGTAGACTTTGTGGGGTACAGCCAAACGAATTTAGTAAATGAACAAATCACAGAAAGAATGTGATTGTAATTCTTACTAGTAGATTCTAATGGCCCCATATGGTCCACGTGATATGTATGAAGTGGTAACTCAGTCTTAAAAATGGGATGTAAATATCCTTCTTGTCGCCCCGCCTTCCTATTAGCCACAATGCAGGGGATACATTGAGAAATAAAGTTATCGATCTTAGACGTTAATGACGGAATGTGATAGTTACGTTTTACTATTTCCTCGGTTCGCTTTGTTCCGAAATGCCCTCTTTGATGAGCCGCTCGAATAATGTCATCTTCCATAGATTTAGGAATTACTAAAAGGTCATCTCCCTGTACGAATTTATATAATAAATTATTATGCAATGCATAGCCGTCTTTTCCTTTACTTCGAACGTCATCAATAATTTTTTTAATTTCAGGATCATTTCCTTGAGCCCTTTCTATTTGTGCTGTGATAGAGTCATCAGCAAACATTATTGGATAGCGACTCAATGCATCAACATGCTTCATCCGAGAACCCACGCGATGTTCAATAGTGTAGTTGTATTCTTCCAAGTCCTGCGCCCACCTCCAAATCTTGGCGGATATATCTTTTTTCTTCATTGTTTGATGAAAAGCAGAACAATCCGTCACAATCTTAAATTGCACTCCCAGAAGATAAACACGGAGCTTTCGTAGCGCTATTATAATAGCTAGAACCTCTAAATCATAGCTCGAATAATTTTGCTCGGTGGGTGAGGTCTTACGACTCAAGTACTGTGTTGGGTGTAACATTTGATCATCCGGAGAACGTTGCAGCAGGACTGCACCAAACCCATCTTTACACGCGTCTGTGTGCAACTCTGTTTCGTGAGCATGGTCAAAAAACTTTAACACTGGTCCATCTGCCAACTGCTTTCTCAACATTTCAAATGCATTCTTCTCTTTAAGTCCGTACTGAAACTCCCTATCCTTCTTTAACAGATCGCTCAATGGTTTGGCTATAATTGAATACTTGTCGATGAATTTTCTAAAATAGCCAGTAAGGCCTAAAAAACTCTGTATATCCTTTATCGATTCAGGTTTAGGGAAATTCAATACGGCCTTAACTTTGTCCACAGACGGATAAATTCTACCATTTTCGACAACCTGACCAAGAAATTCGACTCTAGTTGTCAAAAAGTTACATTTCTTCTTGTTTAGTTCAAGACCATACTCACTAGCCACCTGTAGAACCGATTTTAAATTTTCGATCGCTTCATGCTTGTTTGATGCTAATACAATAATATCGTCAAAATATACTAATACTATTTTCTTATTTACTAAAGGTTGGAATACGTAGTTCACGAATCTTTGAAACACAGAAGGTGAATTGCACAGTCCAAATGGGACTTTACGGAATTGATACTGTCCGCGATGTGTTACAAACGAGGTGTATCTTCGGCTTTCTTCACTTACACTTACATGGAAAAATCCATTTTTTAAATCTAATGTACTAAAATAAAGAGCATCGATTTGATCTTCTATAAATGGAATTGGATATTTATCCTTCTCGATAATTTTATTAATACGGCGATAATCTATACATACTCGCGGCGACCCGTCTTTTTTTTTGGTCACGACGACTGGGCTCGAATACTCAGATGAACATGGTTCAACTACTCCATCTTTCAACCATTCATCCACTTGTTTATTAACAATATCGCGTTCGAGCTCGGGCAAGCGACGCGGTCGACAAAAAATCGGCTTATTATCCTTTAGAATAATATTTAAGTTTATATCAGTTTCTCTTATCTTATGAGGTTTGTAGCCTGCCAAAACATTATCAACTTTTTCGCGAGTGATTGGATCATTTACCGAGTCAACTTTACTGTCGACCTCGCCTTGTAAGTCGATATCCATTAAAAAAGTGGTCTCTACCGTTTTTACGACATTAATACTATTATGATTAAATTTCAACTCTGCGAAAGATAAAATATTGCGGCCAACTACACAACTCATAGCCATTGCTTCCTCGGAGACAATGTGAAAATCTAAATAATACAACTCATTATCGATTATTATTCGACCTCTAAATTTTCCTAGTGGCTTTGCTTCTCCCGATCCGAAACCGATTATCGTACACAAAGACTCGCTTGGCTTGACAAATTTCATTCGCTCAAAGATATCTTTACGAATCAGGCTTAAGGCGCTGCCAGTATCGATCAATGCATTAATTGCGATGTCCTCAACAATTACTTCCTTACACGCATTATTTTTATACAATGAATTAACAATATTCACGCTTGGACGAAGTACTTTGCAATGCGATGCGACGTGCCCAAATTCATTGCAATTGAAACATTTTGGTCCACGATCCCTATTTTGACATTCCTTAGAACGATGCCCACTTTTACCACAATTAAAGCAACGTGTATCTGACGATGTTCCGTATTTCGATTGCAAATTTACAGCTATTGGTTTACTTTTTTTTGACTGAAAAGAGTGTTTGGGTTGAAATGAGTTTTTTGATTGAGGTAAATTTTTTGAGAAGCCTACGCGAATCTTTTCATAGGTTTTGAGACGTTCCTTAAAATCATCAGCAGACTTGGCGCTATAAAGTACTGCTTTATTACTTACGCTATCGCCGAGGCCATCAATTACATATTCGAATAAGGCGCTTTGTTCAATAGTTCCTCGAGATGCTATTTCTCGCATTACCAAATAATACTCCTGAACGGACTCATTTTCCTTAATTTTCCGCTGCGACATTTTCGTATGTAATTGAGCACTCGACATTTGCGTAGAAAATTCTTTAGTTAACGCGACTTTTAGTTTTTCCCAGGACGTAAGACCTGATTCACCCTGAACAAAAAGCTTTGCTAATCCCTTAAGACATTTTTTTGCAAAAACTAATTTTTGTAAATCTGTCCAATCAAACAAAATTGCTGAATCTTCAAAATCCGCAATAAAACGCTCCACTGAATAATTATCAACACCATCAAATTCTCTCATTGTTTCTTCAACGTCTCTAAAACCCATTGTAAATTTAATACTATTTAGGCTACTATGCGCAGTAATTAACCGACCGTTACCTTCATTTCTATTGTTTACAACATCGTCGCAACGGTTACTGTTATTATCGCTGTTATGATTACTTACATTGTTTTCATTTTGATTATCGAAATCATCGTCACTTTCGTCAGATACGTCGTTATTATTTCTTTGAATTAAAGACTCAACATTCATTAACGATCGAATAATGTCTTGTCTTAAATTCTCTTTTGAACCGGAATAATCAATTCCCAATATATTACAAATTGAAATCAAATCCCCGGTAGAAAATCGACATGAATATTCAATTTTTTTTTGAAACTCACTTGATTCTTCTGTAAACGAGAATCCCGAAAATTCGCGTAACCTACCCCGATTTCCACGGTTACCTTCGTTTTCGAAAATAAACATGTGCAAAGCTCTAATAGATGTACGCGGCGCACATTTTATTTGTTTTTTTATCGATTCAATTTGCGATAAATTCGTCATTGCGGTTAAATAGAAATTGCGATATACAAAATGAATAGTAAATTAATCGAAAACTTTAAAAATAATCACGCTTAATATAAGTTTTAGACTTATCTCGACCGTCGGTAATGTCAAACGCTGTCGCTTCTTCGTCGTTTCCAATAGACCGCAACTGGCTTTATCACCGAACGTCTTCGTTGCACTTTCGTCTTGCAGTCCAAGTGCTTGAAAATTTGCAGTTATAGGTCGTCGCTACTTTAATGCTGTTAATATCCAAATCGAAAATTCGTCTTTTTCCAATATGGCCGCCTGGCGCTCGTTGGATGCGTCCTTTTTTCAAATCGTCGTTGCTCTCGTCCTTCTGGAATCGTCGTTGAGCTTGTATTTTGCAAATCGTCGTTGCGCCTGTTTTTCTTCAAATCGTCGTTGGGCTTTTTGTATTTTGCAAATCGTCGTTGCGCTTGTTTTTCTCCAAATCGTCGTTGGGCTCGTATTTTACAAATTGTCGTTGCGCTCGTGTTTTGCAAACCGTCGTTGTTCTCGTGTCTCTCAAATCGTCATTGCGTGTTTCTCAAATCGTCTTTGCAATCGTCTTTTCGAACCACTACCGAAAGTTCACTTTGCACGTGTCTTCTTGCTAGCCGTTGCGCGCCATCTTTTGAAACTGATGTCCACGTTTTCAGAGCCAGGGTTGAAAAAGATTGCTGGATCCCGGACGAGCCCCCAATTTGTAGGAATTCTTAGGGCGATGATGGGTCAACGGAATTCACACATGTCAAATAATTGGAATATAAATGTATTTTCGTATAAAAGAAACTACGCGTACATTTTCTTCGAGAAAGGTCTAAACGAGCGCGATAGCCGACGTACATTAAACACAACGAGAGACTCGAGACTGGCCCCCACTCACGCATAGTCCTATACCAATTAACTATTTGCGCAACGCCATCTATGTATTTTACAATGCACTAACGTCCAAACTTTACATTTGACATAGCCGTTCGCATTAATTCTAGGAATGGATTCCACATTACGTACCAAGGGAGTAAAGTGAACTTTTACACCCAAGATAGGTGTCCTATTTTTGTAGTTTGTGTGGGTATAACAAAAGGTCTATTTTTTTTGCAGCAAGAAAACATCACAATTTTAAAAAATATGTCGTCACCTTAGGACGCAAAGTACAATTTTGCGTCCAGTTTTCGAGGCTCAAATTTAAAAAGGTGATATACAGTAGTGCTCCCCTTAAGTTATACATTTGAGTCTGGCAACATGGCGTCTCTTCCCATTACGTTATATTCCCCCTCACCCCCGCCAATTGCATTTCCCCTAGCCACACACACATGCATGTATGTGTACTTACATATAGAAGCACACATGCAGATATTTAATTACGAGTAATTTTAACATTTTAAATAATCAGTCCTTAACAGAATCTGAAAATTCCTATTGAAATCTTTGAAGTTTAATTTAAGGGTACGTTCTAAGTATCCTCATATTTAATTGAGAATTTTACAATCAAAATTATATTTTCTCGAATTTAATTGAAATGCTGTCGAACATAAACAAAATTCAGATGTGATTGAAAAACTCATTAAAAAATGTTGAATTATCTCAAGAAATAAAAAATGCAAAAATATTGAAAAAAATGCTCGTTATCAAATTTCAAATGCCTAGGACGGATTCGAATCCAGAACGTTCTAAAAGCCTGAATTTCAACATAGTCAAACTCTGCGATGTTCCAAAACATTACAGTTTATGGACAACAAAAAACTATGGTTCACTGCCAGTAATTGAGAACCCCGACTTTTTTTTTCCATGAATGAAATGAGTTCAATATTGGGCACGTTAGAGATCAATATTTTACACGTAATATTTAGGGCATTTTTTAGGGCACGAAGACTATTTCTCTCACATCCCCGAAAAATGGGTCTTAAATCTTATTGAGAATCCAGGGATAATTTCCGACGATAGTACTGAAAGAGAACCCGAATGATAGGTCAAAATTGATTCATTACTCAGATATTTGAGGTTAGACAAAATGCGAACATTTATTTCGACTTTTTTTTAACTCCATGAGTTAGTAATACTCGTATCCTTAAGAATAATTTTGTAGTCGATGAGTGATGAAATTTATGCCAAAGAGTAATAATGATGTCACAATGTTACCTTTTGACTTTCTATTCATACACGAAAATCGCTAAACCGCACAGGTGAAAACTATCACGAAAAAACAGACGCAATAAATGATTTTACCTCCCCTGAGTGAATTAATGGGGAAAACATTCAATTCCACAAATATTTTATAGAAATATTCCATTCGCAAACACACCTCAGTCCCGTGGATAAAGTGGACATAATAAAAAAAATACGTTGTTTAAAATCAGAATGTGCTTCTTTAATACTGAAAATTACATTGTTTACCTTTTTACAGTTATACTTAAGTAGTGAATAATGTTCTGTATTTTTTGTAATTTAAAATTATTAATTTAAAATACGGAATAAATTTAGTAGAATTATGAAATGATGGATAGGTAGATGTCCCAAAATTTGTTCCTCGACCAAAACGATTTTATTTTTTTTCTGACTGACGAAAACCTTAAAATTTTTATTTTTCTTTCGATCTTTGGAATTTGTTTAAGAACATTCCAAATTTTACCAAAGATAGTTCAATATTCCGATCACTGTGTTTCAAAAGTAAGCGATTTACAATCTTTTTTTCAAAATCCATTGCAATTCTATTTTCGTCTTCATTCAGCACATATGCTAATAATATAATGTTATGCACTAATGTTTGATATTATATGCTATATTACCGATCAATCATTGTAGTCTGTCATTTATAAAATATAATTCTTTGATATCACATACGAATTTTTGAAACATAATTATCGATATTATATTGTCAAAAACAAGATTTTGTTGCAAACATTTTTCGAAAATCATTTTGCCTTTCTAATATGTTGTCGGTCATTCATTATCGCAAACTCAAACTTCGACTCAGAACTTTGTGAACGTACACGAGTCAAAATAATGTATACGTATGTAATTTAAGACCGAATTATACTTTATATAAATTAAAATGCAAGCTATTAAAGAACAACGGAATATATAATAAAGTCATATCTGAAAACATTAAAGCAACTTTTTTTCAGTTCATTCTTATTCTTATTTTGATACCTCTCGAATGGAAGTCCTGACCCCCCGTTGGGTTCTGAACCTATAACCGGTGTGCGTACAGTCTGGGTGTGTTTTTTTATTTGCGTCACTCGCGGTGTTCTGACAAACGATGTAGTCGGTTATGCAAAACGTACCTTAAACGTCATGCTAAAATAACATAATAATACTAACAAAACCTGATTGTCGCGTGTAATTAATAAGTTTTTTAGAAGTAATAAAATTGAAATTACAATTTTTATATCCTGTGCTTACGTATGGTTTTCAGTACTTTTTCGTGAAAAATGTGCATTTCACTTAATTCGAAAAATTCGAAAATCGAATTTATTTCGTTATTCCAACTCTAGTGACAAATGTTTATTTACATATTTATTTATTAATTTTTTATTATTGAAACGAACTGTTATTAGAAAATAATAATTTCTTTAATGTAAAGATTTGTTGACTATTAACAAATCCTTCCACAGAGGAGTGGGTACATCAATAGCAAATAAATCTTCTGAACATCATTAAGAAACCTATTCTCATTATAAATATCATCATTTCTTAAAAAGCCAATTTGATGTTTGCCGAGTGAAATATTCGCCACTTTATAAAAAGAAAATTTCCATTTTGCTTGTCTTTCAAAAGTTTCAACATTGAAGGATAGGTAACCGTTTGGCACTATACCCAACTTGCCAAAAAAGTAAACAGGCATGAATTTCAGGTTAGGGTTAGGAAAATAAATCGTGCACTCAGATAATAAATCTGTATGATATAATTTATAAACAAAACAAATAATTCATTAGACTTTTTCGTATTGAAAAATATTAAACGAACGCTGTTTTGAACGAATCTATCGTTTAAGTTAGTGGGCATTCTGAATTCCTTGTTTATAAAAGGAGTTTATTGAAATGTAAGAAAACTCGTCTAGTGAATTTTCCGGATAATAATTTACTAGTTTTTTACATGGAATATCAATAATACAATATTTTTAACCGATGAAATTCCATGTGCTGAAGTTTTTATATTTTTTTATTTAAATATAAATTTATTTAATGTGATACGTATTTATCGTCTAAATAAACAAGTTATTGATATAACCTGAAATTAGTACCTCGTAACGAACAATGACATGTCCGCTGACGTTGAAGACATTTCACACCCTAAAAAAACCTTTAAATTTTGCTCATTTAGAATAATGACTTACTATTCACTCAACATAAAGAGTAATTTCTTCAAAAAAATTAGGCACTATTTATTTTGGTTGAAAAAATGATTACCCACTTATTAGATACAATTTCCCAATAAGATCAAGTATGATAGACGTCTATGTTTTTCGAGCACACTTAATTAAATGTAACACTTAACATCGCCTTATTCAATTAAGTGAAGTGGAACTCACAAGTCAAACATTCTAATTTGAGCGAGGAGCTCTTTAAAAGGACGTTACCATTGGCGAACAGCATTCGCATCGATGATATCAGATGTTTCTTTTGTCATTGTTTTCGTTTTGCCCGGTTTATAATTCACTGCAGTGTGACCAGTATACTAATTCCGTCAATCTATTTCTCCATCTCCAGCTCATCCTTTGATCTTCAAGCTAAATATTTGCAGTCTTTCTTTTTCCACGTTGTCACTAGCTCGTTTCTTATAACTCTTGTCGTTCTGTTTTTTCTCACTCTTTTCATCTCGTTGATCGTTCTTCTTTTTAACTCCTGTGTGCTTCATTTTTCCCATGCTGACTTTTGCATTCTTCTCGTTCAAGAATCTTTTTTATTTCAATTCGGTTACGATGTTTCAGTGATTTTTATTTGTGATGCATCTTCATTTCTCTACTTTATCTTTTTATGTACAAATATTTTTTATTTAATCATTTTAATACAATCATAATACCGCTACAATTTTTGTAACAATAAAGAAAAAATGCAACAAAATCGGGTAATTCAGAACTTTCAGAATAAAATTTTACTGAGAACAAAATTCAGCAATATTTGTCCGACAATAAAGCTATTGTCTCTTGAAAATGAACACGACGTGCTCGGAACGTCAAGACACTACACTTGTCCAACTAAGGCTAAAGCCGATTAACGTTTCTAATTCATTTATCATTATTATATAAAATTAAAAAATTACAATATATAATTGTATATTACATATTTATTTAATAAAGGTTTTAGTCAAATAATAGATACTCATTACATATTATATTATAATCAATGTAAATATTTTCTCTGCAAATTATGTTTGTATAAAATTATAAAAATTGTTTCATTTATTACTATTAGCCAAATATCATTTTTTATCAGAAAAAATTTAATTATTTCCTGAAATACTGACCTTTTTTTGTATCCCTTGCATTTGTTATATTTAAAACATCAAATAAAACTCAGTTCGCTATAAATAATTATAATCAACATTCATTCGAAATGACAATTTAACATCTAGTCCAGGAAAACTATGGAAGTTAATGATTTATTTCAAACTGCCTTATTATATCTAATATTAAACCGTAAATAATCGGATAGAAAGTTATACGTTATTATATGAAAGTTTACCTTCATCTTGTGGAATTAGACTCACATCGATGGGAAAATGTATCTGGCTTTAATTACTATATTATTAAAGCAAAGTAACTGCAATTTTTCAATTAACCCATTAACGCTCAAACGACACTTTTTGTTTCAATCATCTATTGCATATCAAAAATGAACATGAAAAAATTGAAAGGTACACATCCTACTATTATCAAGGCTACTTTTCAAAATTCTGAGGTTTGAATTGAGTTTCAGTCATCAGAAATTCCAATATCGTGCAGAACTTGAGAATTATTTATTCTTTTGAATTTTGGGATTTTATTGCAACTGTGGGCAAAGGTGGGCAAAATATTTGATTGGATTTTCAGAAAAAATATTACTTTTATACTTCGCATTATTGCAAAGACCACAAAATGTCGTCCTCAGTGAAAATTTGGGAATGCTCAAAACTATGAGCTTATTTTTAAAAATGCTAAAAATAACAAATTCTTAGAATTCATCCGAAATATACTGAAATTTGCCAGATTTTGTTGATGGCATTTTGAGAAATTTTTAATCTAAATTTTGTTCAATATTTTACATTATTTATGAAAAATTCTGAGAAGATATTAGCATAGTCTGTGATTAATTCTAAGCTTTTTATTTTGTTTGCAAATTTTTCCAAAAGTTGATAGTTTTCAAGAAATTTGAATTTCTAACATTTTGTTTATATATATTTCTCCTATCAACTTTTATAAAAAATTGCAAACATTTTGACGCCATTTTGAATTCCCCATAACTGAAACTTAATTTAATTATGTAGGATATGTACCTTTCAATGTTGTTCAACTTCTACTTCAATCGATGAATTGATCGGTAATCCGAACCAATAGTGTCTGAGTTTTTTCAAATTTCACGCGACAAATATTTTGCCAGCCAATCAACTTTGAAGCTCATTTTTAGATGGAATGTGACACGAAATTTAAATTAAATTAAATAATCTCAATAATGATTCTTTAAAAATGTGAAATTAAGATGATAAATAATAAAAAATTCAGAAAAACGAAATGAAGAAAAATACTTGAAAAAAATGGGGTATGGAAGCACATTCGCAGCCGGTGGGGACGAACCCACGACCTTTCGATTTCGCGTCGAATGCTCTACCATCTGAGCTACGGCAACCCCGTGCATTCCCTCCGATTTTATTCAAGTCATGATTCATCAGTTCATTTTTTCTGGTTGCATCATTCCAACCCAGATGCGTTTTTAATAAAGATGAAGATGAATTTATCGTTCGGTGATATTTCAATAAGTAATCGATGCACTGGGTTGCCATAGCTCAGATGGTAGAGCATTCGACGCGAAATCGAAAGGTCGTGGGTTCGTCCCCACCGGCTGCGAATGTGCTTCCATACCCCATTTTTCTTCATTTCGTTTTTTCTGAATTTTCTATTATTTATCATCTTAATTTCACATTTTTAAAGAATCATTATTGAGATTCTTTAATTTAATTTAAATTTCGTGTCACATACCATCTAAAAATGAGTTTCAAAGTTGATTGGCTGGCAAAATATTTGTCGCGCGAAATTTGAAAAAACTCAGACACTATTGGTTCGGATTACCGATAAATTCATCAATTACTTATTGAAATATCACCGAACGATAAATTCATCTTCATCTTTATTGTTCAACTTCAATTTTAATAACGAAATACTGGATCGAAAGGAAGCAAAATAAACTGTCATTTGGGCATTAATGGGCTAATTCATTCATTTCCTACTTATCAATAACAATCAATTGGTAATTAATAAGTACGATCGACTTTCTTACATTATACTATGAATCGATTTGTTCTACTTTTAACCCCTTCACTGGTAGGCGTTTTCAAATAAAAGTGCCAAAACTGGTACCAGCTAGTTTTCGTCCAATTTCGATGACAATGTTAATTAGGGGGTTTTGAGGGTCGCTGTTTACGAATGTGATGTCAGAATTTCAAAATTCAAAATGGCGGATCCAAGATGGGGGACTAAAATGCTAAAAGTTACTCGATGTAACAGAAATTTGTTACTCGGGAGTTTTTGGGGTTTAAAATACTCCCCGTCCTCTTCTTTTCGTTGAGCAGAAGAAAGAGAAAATGGCATAGCTGCGCAAAAATATGTGCACTTGCCCGCTCGTCTCGAAAAAAAAATTACTAGTGCACACAAATGATCAGCACTAGTAGTGTTCACTAATAGTAATTTCGTGCACTATTAGATCACTAGTGCAATTCTGCAGTCTCGCAAAACTGTGGCAAAAGTATTTTATGAAATACATGAAATTGAGGTCGCTAATATAAGGTCAAAATTCATTTCCCACATTTGGTCTGCCACCTTGCATCTACCATATTGAATTTAGCAAATTTGACGTCGGATTGGGCAATATACAAGACTTTAAATTATTTAAAATTTTGAATTTTGAGCAACCGATGACAGATTAGTAATCAGTGACCCCAAAAATCCCTTAGTAACAAATTTTAACAGCAAAGCAACATTTTGCATTGCGGTTCCCCATTTTGGATCCGCCATTTAGAACTTTGAAATTCTGACATCAGATTCGTCGTCAGCGACCCCAAAAACCTAAGAGTAGTAAACATTGCGGAAAATTAAAAACTGTTATGCTTTTTCAATCGCCATATTGGATCGGCCATTTTAATTTTTGAAATTTTTGACCTTAAATTTTAATTCAGCGACCCCAAAAACCCTTCAGTTACAAATTTCAAGACGATTGGTTGAGTCGTTTCAAAGATATTGATATGCCGTCTATAGACATCACCACTTAAGGGATTAATATAGCCAAAAGTATCATTTGTTACCAAGGTATAAAACATTGACCTTTCCGGCACAGTATGCTACTGTAGCATAAAAATTGTATTTTTTAAAACCGCCCAATTGTGGTGCAGCTTTGTGGCACTACAATAACCAGTTTGTAAAAATAATTAAATAATTTAAAGACGTAATTACCTATACAAGTATTGTTGATGGTTTATATCCTTAATGATCATTAACTTTGATTTAATTAATTATTTAATATTATACATTACATGTTTACATAAGCTTAGAATGAAATTTCATTTATTCAGGAAAAATTTACTTTAAAATAACCTGAACACCCTTCTAGAAAAGTGTTGCGATTAGCATGTTATCTTAAAATAAGATATTCGTGTATTATAAGAGAATTTGTGAGTAACATCTCTACTTCATATTTGAAAGCGTAATTAATATTGTCCTCGAGTCAACAAGTATCGTTCACTGATAATACGTCGTTTATTTCGACATCTTTCAACAAGTCTTCTTTATAGTTTTTGAGGTGTATTATCTTTTGACCAATTGCAATGAAATGTATCTAATGTCTAGTCATGCCATGATCTTTTAAACTTTTAAATATTGTTACGAAAAACTTCAGAAAATTAATTTGTAAGAGCGAACACTTGAAACTGCCATCATCGAAATATGTAATAATAGGATAACGTCTATTCTCCTCTACTTGGCAGTAGCTAAAGAAAAATTAGTGTTACTACCCAGCGAATAATTTCTCAGAGTTTCATTCGCGAGCGTATCTCCCGAAATTACCCCTAACACTTCCCTCATAAAAGGAGAAGAGACCGATCAATAAATTATGAGTCTTTTCACTCGCGCAGAAAAGGTTCCGTAACAAAGGGATGAATAGGGTCCTTAAAGATGCAGTTAAGAAGTGCTACAGAGGGACCGAAAAAAAAATACTATTAGCGTAAAGTCTACCGTAGTTTTCAAATTAAGCGACAAAGGTAAAACCTTGTTATTTTTTTTTATACTTTTATCTCATTCTTTTGAAATTTATAACGTAGCGAATTCCATCGTTCGAGTGGCCGAGATCGCTGGTTGGAATCTGCATTCGTTTCGGTACCTCCGAAAAATTCATCTTTTAACGAGAGTCCAAAAATGACCTTTCGACACCGAATACCGACGAATTTCCGCTACGCCCTACCCTTAATAACATACTCTTACGTCATACTTAGAGAAAACGCGCGAGCACGTTTACCGGGATACAATAATACCCTGCGGATGAAGAAACAAATAAAAAACAAAGCAAAGACGGATAATTGCCCGAGAGAGCCAGAGGAAGAGACACGAAGAAGGAGAGAGATAGAGGGGTGAGAGGGAAAGAAAGAGAGAGGGAGAGAGAGAAGACAACAGTACACTTGCAAACATGGGGGAACAAGTGAGAGGGCGCTCGTGTGTGGGTTAAACAAGTAATTATTATCCCTGCCCCCTTGTGACTCGCACCGTCGTGATTGCGCGCTGCACCTCTCCCCATAAATACGGTAAATATACGTAATGCGAAAAGATGAAGAGAGCACTTTCCCCTCGCCTTTTCGCTCTGGCAAAATCCAACGTCGTCGTCGACGACTACAACGACGACGACGACGACCAAGTCGACGATGATGACGAGCCTCGGAAAGGGTGAGGGTACGAGCTCTTTATTCTCCGCGCTCACAAGAGGTCGTCAAAGAGTGGACGAGGGGGTTGGGGGGTTGAAGAGGGTTGCGGGGGAACTTTATGAATCGCTGCGCGAGATCGTTCGTGCCCCAGGTCCACACACGCACGTATAGCCCGACTGTCGCGTGCGAGTGTGAGGATAATAATACGCCGTTAAGAAAAATAAAAAAGCGTCAAAGATAAATAAGGAGCCGAAGAACAACTGAGCAATAACGAACGGGCGAGGCAGAGGTAGAGTGACACGCGAAATTGAGGTAATTATTTATTCCGCTGCTTTAATGCAATACGCGCTGCGCTTCGGTATGAAGTTCTGATGTTTGGGAATTTTCGTTGACGCCTCGGATCTCTCTCACTGCGATTTAAGAGTCCTCTGATGTGGCACGTTTCGAAAGAAATTTTTCGTTATGTGAACAAACCCTGTGTAACAAAAAATAAAAGACGTGTAGAACCTATATGCCGCAATTATATTCTGAACATTATAGCAGCGTTCCAGTCACACTATTATCAAAGAGACACAACATCTGTGAGAAACATCACTATATGATACAACCGGTCGGAATGGGACCGGAAACGAACGAAAAAATAGGGAGTACCCGGAACAAATTGCAACAGGACCGAATTTCAAGCTTAAAATGTCATAAAAAGCTGGAAAATCCTTTAATTTAGTAATTTAATGAAAAAAATATCATTTTTTTTCGGAAAAGTCATGCTCAAGATCAACGCATAATATATCCATCTGTGCTTATTAAGCTTATTTCGACAACCTGAATCTCTCTTTGGTAGAACGTCCCGAAATGAAAAGAACAATGTTTAGGTTAGTGATTTGTTAACAAATTTCTAAATTAAATGTTGTTCTTGGCACTGTAGGCAATTATAACCTCGAAATTTAGACTCACGCGGTAGAAATACGCATAGTAACCTGAAAAAGTGGACATGTTTATGTTGACCTTGAGAACGACCTTTCAAAAAAGATTGTTGTTTTTCAGTAAATTGATATTTTAAACGTCGTTTTCAGTACTTTGGAACATTCTGACTTGTGAATTCGGATTCCCGAGATCGTAATACATGCAATAGATATGGTTAAACCCGTGAACGTTGACCTTGAGAAC
Source organism: Trichopria drosophilae (assembly GCA_030407085.1). Taxonomy (NCBI): domain Eukaryota; kingdom Metazoa; phylum Arthropoda; class Insecta; order Hymenoptera; family Diapriidae; genus Trichopria; species Trichopria drosophilae. Next base: position 45,196,390 of record CM059583.1, read on the forward strand.
GACTTTTCCGAAAAAATTGTTACTTCTTCATTAAATTGCTAATTTAAAGTTTTAGCTTATTATGCGTATTTCTATCGCCTGAATCTGGATTTCGGCTAACCGCTTTTGAACTCAATTAAATACTAAATACCTTAGAATTTTAGATACTATTATAGCTATTAACAGGCTTATTCTTTCCAGCAGTTGTTCTATATTTAATTGTGGATATATCTGGAAAAAATTTCATAACATTTTCAAGAACTAAGTTTTTATTATGGATGATATGGTTGAAGATAGCATTATTGTTCTTGAAAAAAAAATGAAATGAGTAAAAATAATTTGATATACTACTTTTGTTAATTTTTGGCTCAAATTTTTATCTCGTATGGTTAAAACGTTTTAAAATATTTTAAAAACTCGATGGATTTTTAACAAATAATGGCTTATACTTTCGAGAAAAAAATTTTCCGTAACTTCACCGAACGATTTCGACAAATTTCTAAAGCTACCATGAACTATCCATATTCATTTGAAAAAAAAATCATTCGGTGAAGTTGTAAAGAATCATTTTCTCGAACAAATAAATGTCATCCATTCATATTTAACAAATTAATTACACTTTTTTACAGGACCATAAAAAAAAATTTTAATGTGTGAAAAAAACTTATTTAACAAACTATTTTTGAACGATTCAATTTTTCTCACGCATAATAATGCGTTCATTCCTTAATAAACTACATTCTTGGAAGTTTTATAAAATATTTTTCTCCACTATATACACAATATACGATATCATGGGGAACTACTTTAATCGAAATCTCAATTTGTACTCGATAGCTAGTTATATGTTATTATTTAGTAAGGCAATTTCTGCAAAGTGTTTGGCAAAAACATAAAAAAAATATTATTCGCCGTTTTTGTATGAGCTTAATTTACCTAATTCGAATTTTGAGGTCAGTTCAGTCAACGAATTTTTTGTAACTCTGGATAGCAAATAAAAAAAGCTCTTCCAGGACACTTACATTCTTGATTTAATTTGAAATAAAAAGAGGCAAAGACATGGTACAACGAAATGGCAATCAAAAATAACGAGCAAGAAACACTGCGAAGAAATAAACGAGAATGGAAGGAAATTCATATCGGCACGCGCAAAGTGGAATAAAATTGAAGCCAGTCGGGATTTCAATTTTATTCGGCCTCACAAGTGCGAAGCCTTAACAGCACAATGGCATTACACGCCACTTGGCTTTTTTCGCGACTTTTAAAACGTTGACGCAAACAGCTGATAAAGCGTTTGTGTATACATACGATCAAATCGAAAGGCGATTTATGACTTCATTTCGAGTTATATACTCGCCGCGCAATACTACCTTTAAGACGATTCGGATTTTCCAATCTTTGTGCACGCGCATATTAAGAATCGAAACGGGTTTTATCAATTTTAAACCTCCATTAAAAATCGAGTATCAATTACATTCGTGAACGATCTGTCGATGTTAACGCCTTTTCGTACTGTAAATAGATCAGGTTTTATGAATGCTGCATAGAATCTACAAAAAAACTGATACCGGTTTTTAAAAAATACTGAGCAATTGATACAAACTATCAAATACGTGGATCAAATTTCCACTTTAAAGCAATTTGTATTTTTAGCTTGGCAGTTGCTGATTTCAACAATCCATACTGTGAAAAGAGTCAATTTAAAATTTCTCATATGTGTCTTGTGAAATTTTCACAGGATGTTATAAGCAATTTTCCGAATGTATAGTAACTTTTTCTATGGTATGGTAATTATCTAATACAAAGTGTCAGTGAAAATCTACTCCACACTGTGAAAAGGTGTTCGTTGTAAAGCAATATTATTAAGTTGAAAAATTGAAGTCGTTTTTTTAATGTAAAGGTGGCACTGTAATATTAAAGGTGATTCGTTTAATATTAGTATTTTATTTTTTACATCAGAATTGACCATTTGTTAATAGTTAAGAAATGTACCTATACTTTAAACTGAGAGGCTGTGCAAATTCACAAAAAAGACATGGGACACGAGGCTTATACGATGTATTTGTTTATAAAACTCGCATACTTAAGTCGATGTATAAATAATATCTTTAATTTATTTCTTTTCACAATAACAACTGCCGAATTGCAATGGCACTCAATTGAACAAGACATCCTTGTTGTCATTTGAGGTTATGTTACGATACATTTCGACTCCAACCATCATATTTTGTAACTATTAAGAAATCACTACTTTATAGCTACAAACGAATAGTATAAAAATGGTTTTCTTAAGTATTAAGAAATATTTGGTTGCATTTAATGAATATTTTTTAAGAGATAAACAAATGTTAAAATTTTTCACCAAAGAAATGTTAGCTTGACATGAAATGAATAATTATTTCATACTTCAAAATTATTCGATTCGCCGTATTTAAATATACGTTTATTTAACTATTAAGGAGCCTTCTTTACAGTAAACAATCCTTTCTCTGAGTGCAGAGCTCGTACTAAACTATTTCAAATTCCTGATAAACGACATGACAATCGAATTTGGAATGCGAGAGGTTAAAACTAAAACATACCTATTCAAGAAAGTATCTGTTAATTTATTGGAATGGAAATTCACCCTTTATAGAGTTAAAATTAAATCACCAAATAAAAGAATTAATAATCACTCTTTAAGTGAATGTTCCCTCCGGGGTAGGTAAGAGTTTATTCCAAGAAATCTAGAAAGAAAATAGGAAATATTGAGAGTTAATCTTGAAGTCAAAAAAATACTAAAGCATTGATCAAATCTAATAATAAATAATAAAACAAAATCTTCGACTTAAAAAACAAGTACAATCTGTAGAAAAGATTACAACAGAAATGCTACAGACAAGATTCTGAGTTCCCATAGTAGGTCCAGCTTAAAGAAAGAGAGAAAAAAGAAAGAGGTATTTTTGTCACCAAAGCAAAGAACTCAGTTACAAGAGAGTGCCGAATTCAGCTCTTATTACCAATAGAAATCTAATGAAATCCTTGAAGTATGTTTTGAAAGCTTGTGGAAAGAAACAGAAACCGAAGAAAACGAACGTAGGAAATAACACCAGGCTGTTTCCTCTTCTTAAAAACCATTCAAACTGTATTAAATTTAAGAACATTTTTAACAGAGTAAATCAAATACTTTTGTATAAAATAATAAATTAGTCTGCATTACAATAGTTTCTGTAATAACTGGGACTATAACATAACTGCCATTTTCATCGCTTAAAATACTAAAAATAACTTTAAAGTTACCAGTTTACTCACAATTTTCATACGTCAAATATTTAAAGTATCATTGAATTACTCCTATACGTATGTATAAATAAAGAGTTGTTTAAGTGAAATAGTTCAAAATGTATTACAGCACGTCCAACACGTATATGCTTCCCCTACGTAATGCAAGCGCACGAGGGTTCGGAGCATATAATGGAAAGTGATACCTAATTACACCCAATTAAGTGGTCTTCGTGTGCACAGGAGAGATCGCAAACCGAAAGGGGAATGCAAATTTATAATCTTTCAGATATTTAAAATTATATTAATCTTTGTTTGCTCTTAGTAATTAGGTTTTTAAAACGAACTCTAAAAACAGGAGATTGAAGTTAACAACATTAATTATTTATGCAGGATACGTATCTATCTCAAAATCTGTGTAAAAAGCAACAATATTGGTTTATCATTAAATCATTCATGTAATTCTGTTTTTTTATTAGGAATAATGCCAGTTAAAAAATACATTTTCACAAATTCATCTCAATATTATAGTATTATGCATTACATAAAGTCATCAAAACAATTACAATTTTTCACTTTTGCTATGTTAGATTTTCTCTTTTCTAATTTTCAAATATGTCGATGCTGTTATTATTAGTATGTGGAATAATCAATTACCATTTTTTAACTTCGTGAGTTGATTGCTTAGTAGCGTACTGTTTGGTCGAAACTGATTATTGTAATTACGGTGAGTTTTTGAGTGATAAAAAAATCTATTTTGGTCTAAATTATTAATATTAACCGAAGATATCACTTGTTCGTCATAAGACAGTAAATGTTAACTCTACTGTTTACTATAACCAGATTATTGTAGACTCTCGTTTCTGTTGTTTTAGCTTAGATAATAATGTTTACTCCATCGTAGAATTCGAAAAAACACCTGAAAAGGAGTTGTTTAATCTAATTATTATGACTATTACAATAAAATAATCGAAGGTCGCACTTTTTAATTACTTTTTTCATTTTTCTGAATTTAACGGAATAAATCTATTGTTAGTTCAATATTTATTATTGATTATTATAAAGTTCTGGGAAAACTTGAAGACCAGACGTATTAAAAAATATAGTTTTATAGTATTTTGTACATTTTTCTATAGATCAAAACAATAGTGAAAATACGTATTTGAATACATTTATTCTCTAAATTTTTTCACTATATTTTCACTTCTCGTAAAAAAAGAACTATTTTCTAAAATTGAACGAAACTCGTAATTGATACTAAATTTTACAAACATACTATTATTCTATTTTTGTAGCATAATTTTAACTTTTGTCAGAGTAAAACTTCTAATAATTTATTCCTGCTTTATACAGTTCATTTGACATGTTTATCATCTTTGAAATAATGTACGATACACACATTACGGAAAAAAAGTAACGAAGTTTACTGTTCCTATTTGGCTAGTATGCACTACACGATCAGTGGATCGAAGATCTATAGCACTTTGTATGTACCTACGTATTAAAAACACTCGTTTAATTGACATGTTGTATGTAAGATGTAGCAAAGACAACAATGAATATTTATTTTACCTACTTATGAACTATACCTCGCAGTAATAGCGTGTTTTTTAGTGCAAAATGTTGACGTTATTAGATTGTATACGATTTGAACACTTCATGTCGATATGCTATCATGTCAACTAATACACTTATAAAATTATTATAATACTTAGTTTTTCTGAAATAATCTCGTAGTGTCGAATATTCCGGTATATTTTAAATTCAGGATGAAAGTAATCTGTTTCATAATTGTATACATAATTTATAGTTTTGGCGTTATATGAATAATGTAAAGGCCGAAATTACAAATATACGATTAACAATTCTATATTGAAAAACAGCAAATATTTAAAATTATCAGCAATGAGAATACTCGTTTTTTTACAAGATTATTATAGATAAAATACCTGAAATAAATCAAGTATTAAAATTGGTCGTAACGAATCATGAATTTAAACTATTACTTTTTCTTCACTTTATAGTGAATTCTAATTCGGAGCATAAACTACTGGGAATCGTAATAATGGAAATATTATTGCAACACGCAATGCAAATATGACGAAATACATAATTTATTAACAATAAAGATGTTCTTTTATTGACAGAATGGTATTTAATATTCAATGGAGATTGTTCACGAAAAAAAAATTACTATAAAAAGGTGTTATCCATTGGTAATAGATTGTTTATTCCTCCATATTTAACAAGGCCTTCTACCAGGCAAATAAATCGATTCTTCAGGGTACACGGAAAAATATAGTAATGGCTATCAGTTATGGCCACTATTTGTGGAACAAGGTGTGTACCAAACATGTTTTATACGTGTTGATATTACTGTACCTGGTTTGACTAACTACGTAGTAAAAATAGTTGCGAACATTTACTTAATTAACTATTTAAAAGTTAATCGATAGTCATGTATTATCGTCAGTTAGCTCAATTAATGGCTTATTTATGCAATTTATTGATTGAGACCTCATTTGTCAAAATTATCCTGATGGCTTTTTTTAATTGCAATTTCATTATAAAATATTAATAAACAGTATTAAATAACATATTAGAAATCTGTCAAGTTAGTAAAGGGTTGAAAATAAGTTGGAAGAATTAAACGAAATAATGATCAACTTATTAGTAACGGTAAGAACTAATGAAATAAAAAGGAACTCTGCTAACGACGAATGACTCAGTCTTTCCCATCTCTTGCCATACATTGTAAGAACAAGACATTACTTTATATAAAGTTAATTAAGTTAATTACTTAAGTAGTCATTCTAATCATTAATTTTTCCCAAGGAGGTAATAATTATATATATTGTTCTCAACTCGTTTTTATCCAGGTTGCTTTTTGTCACATTAAAAAAATCTGAAGTTCAAGATATTATATTGAAAATTAAAAAATGTTCGATTCGATATTCAAATGGCAAAGAAGAAAACTTCAACATTCAAACAGTAATATGTCCAGTTACAATTTAACGTAGTATATATAGGCTATATTTTTATATGAATTTAAAAAAACTATATTGTGTGTCGATGTAACTTAACAACTGCACGAAACCTTTTTTTTTTTGAACGATTTGGTGCTCTATTTTCTTTCTTTGAAATATTAATTTCTCCGCTACGAGTTTTTCGAAACAAAAATAAAAAAATAATAAAGATAATCTTGCTTCGTAATAGTTTTTTTAAAAATATCACCTATGCCAAAAAATGAATCTATAAATTTTTACTTTATTAAATAAATTTTTATTTATTTATGATAGAATGAAAAATTAAGTACTAATTATTCATTATTATATCTAAAATATGATTACGTTCTACACTGAAGTATCTGTATCTAATTTTGAAATGAATTTACCACTGCGCATTTGTCTGTGATAGTCCAACTCGTTAATTCTAGAATATATCACGATGTGCGAATTTAAACGTTAAAAGTTGGCCTGAATTTTTCCGGGTATTTAATAGCCACATAAATCGCGAATAAGCGGAGCAGTTTTCATGTATGGCTCCTATTGAAGCAACTACCGCACGAGTGTAATTGACGTTAGTTAATGCGATAGAAAGTTGTAGAAGTTCAGCCCAAAAGTAATTTGCAAAACCACGTTAATTTAAAGGAACTGGGTTTAGATCTACTAATAGACATCACTCATTTCATTAATAACTTGAGAGATCCCATGAATAATGTATATAAACCTTAAATATCCGAGCTTATCACTGAATTTACTTTATTTCAAATGAGATAGTTTAATTGGACGTTGAAGAACAATTAATTCAGTGGCGCATGAAGAGTAAAATTCCATTCAAATCTCATATCGTCCACGAAAGTCAAACTTCATCGTAGAAGAGTGAATATTTAGTAGAGGAATATATTACAAGATTGCTATGCCAAGTCAGTAAGCATAATGTTTTATAACACATTTTAACTCGTTGAATTAATTACTGAATAGCAAATTTTTATTAAGACAGCATTATTTTAATACATAAAGATGATATATTTGCTATTTGCTAAAATGAAAATAGTATTTTACTAAATCAAAGTTGATAATAATTCTAGAAAAAAGTACAAAATTAAATGATTTTCTTTAGTCCAATACATCAATATGGGAATATTGCACTTTACTTCTATCATTTTATCAGTGTAAGTACTTGTGGTCATAGATATTTATATCCTTATGCAGAAAGTCGACTGGACAGGAGAAGGGTAATATGTATTTCTTCTCTCTTATCACACCTACACATTATGTGCGCATCTTAAGAAAAAATACACGAAATTATCACTGAAAACAATCTGGTAGAATTATTCGAACCCGTATCCAAGACTTAAGAACACAATAATTTAATGACGATACTGTACACTAAAATATCGTTTTCTTAAATCTATTGACAAGGGCCCAGTTTCTTAAAAGAGAAACTTTTCGTTTGTGTCAATCGGGTTCGGTTCAAATTTGGCAATTCTAAGGTTATCATATTCATGATTTTAAAGAATCACATGCAAGAAAATGCACCCTCACAAATCTTTAAGTGACTAGTTTTAATTGATTTGATGAATTTTAATTTCACCGACTGTTTATTATGTTTGGCTCGATATTTTGTTCCTTTATGGTACCAAGAGTAATTTTTATGAATTATATATCCTTTTAATGCGCTGAGATTGTGTAGGAAATGTATCACATCAAAATTGTATTTTTGTTAATTAAATGCATTAGTCAATTAAAACAAATACTTCAACTTCCAATGAACATTATAGCATGTATAGTATAATAATAGGTGACAAAATAATTTGTAGTTCCATTTAAAAAAAAGTATATTTTGTGATAAATCGCTTTATATTTTATACGCAGTCTCAAAAATAAATGTTTCGGTACGATAGCCGTAAAATCCGATTTTACGGACTACTTTCAGTCCGTAAAATGAAATTTCACGATTCACGTGAAACATAAATCTGGGCTATCGAAAACATAACCCATATCTGGATTAAATGCAGCTCGTGAAATCGAATTTTTACAGCTCTAAGAACCGAAAAATAATGTTCGACACAAGGCTCGTATGCTGGTATAGTAAAATCTGGTTTTACGGCCTTGTATCGAAAAATACTTTTTATTTCACAGAAACTAGAAAATCATAGAGTAATTAGTGCCCCACGTTGGGCGCCATTTGTAATAAATCACTTTATATTTTAAATAAAATAACGAATTTTTTAGATTTATCATACAATGGAAAATTAAATCAAATAAATGATAAAAAATTAAATTATTATTTTTCTGATTATGTAAATACATTACATTATATATCACAATCTTCTGAAAATTTTATGGAATTTCCGATTCATTGATGCATTCTTATATTGTTTAGTATTAATACCTCGAATAAATAAAGTTTCGAAAGATGCATTTTGTAAATTTATATTATACATAAAAACAGGTCCCACCGTCTGAATAAAATCCATGTTATCAGCAGCTGGTAATAATACTGCCATTCCAAGCACGTGGCACCAATCACGACATCGTCTGCTTAAGAAATCGATGCGGATACTCTCAAGCACGTGCGGTTTCGTGGCAATAATAAATTCTCATTTTTTAAAAATTTTGTAATCGATACACACACGACACCCTCGCATAATTTGAAAGTTATTATTTATCATAATGTGCAATGAATTGTAAATCCCATCAGAGAATGCAACTAGTTATTAAGGTACAAATAAACTTTGACTATTTCAATTATTTTTTATTTAAATAATTTTGAGAAATATCGACAATATCCGAGTAATATCTCGTAAACAATCCGGTACATTTAGCAAATATGTTCTAAATGGATAATCGAATGGACGTACTTAAAGCCGCGTCAATATTAACAAATGTTTAATCAATGATTAAACTGCAAATTTTCAAACGCGATTAATTAATATGTTGTTTAACGATTGATTAAATATTGATTAATATTGATTAAACAAATGTATCAAATTATATGAATGGTTTCATACTGGATTCCATCAATCAATTTTTATGTACATTTTCAATGATACTAAGCTTTTAAAATAAACTAGTAGTTTATGCTAAACTTTATGTCATATACAAACTTTTTTTTATATTCATACACTTTATAAATCAGTTAAATGGAAGATTATTAAAAATTTTGTTTAAATTACAAAAAAAAATGTTGGATCAAAAATACTTTAAGTTAAATGTACAATTTTTTATTATATAAATCGAATTAAAGTATAGTATTAAATTATAAATTATAAGTTATTAAATTTGCCATATTATTCTCATTAGATTTAAAAGTAATAATATTTAATTGTTGTACAAAAACTGCAAAAATCCTTATAGTGCTTCAAATAGTAGCAAAGTTAATTTTCCATCTTTTCAATTAGTTGTTTAGTACGGACGATATGTAACAAAGAAAATATGTTAAAAATGTAATAAAATTATATTTGAATTATGTATCAATATAATATTGCATTATGTTTAAACTCAACAGTTTGTCGATTATAATAGAACTATCTGCAATTGAGTGGTACCCATGGGATTGAATGGTATGAAGGTACCCGATTCTATATTCTTATGCACGATTTCTCGAGTACTTTAAATTGCAAGTATTTTTAAATATGAATCGTCTAATAAATATATAATTATTTTCACTTCTATGTGGTAGGAATCTTAGTTAGAAGATAAAAAATAAATAAATAGTTTCGAAGATTGTTTTAAGTCGAAGTAAAACTCTGTCTTTGGGAATGTTTCTTGCTTAACGTGCGTTTATAATCTCGGCACGTAAGATTTAACGTACGAACATGTATACACATACGATCCTCCACCCCAGCACCATGCCATCGGTTTAAAATTATACAAGCGAAGTAGTTAAAAAAACACCAAAAGATACTCCAGTGATTCTAGCAATTATAGGCTTTTATATTATGTTTCTCGACAAAATTCTATTCCTTACAGAAGATAATTTTAATTTTACAAGTAATGAATTAAAATAAATATTGTTAAGCAAAAATTATCTTTAAAAATATTTCATAATTTATTTTACAACTGTGTAAAATGAATTCCAATTCCTCTCGAAAAATTAATTAATTCTTCCGAAAATAGTGCCATAATAAAAGACGTGACTGAACAGGAACTTGAAAAACTTATCCCCCAACAGCACCGAACCTTACGACAAGGTTAATTAAAGTTGCAGTAAGATTATCAACCTTAAGTCAAGCTTATTTAATCTTACTGCAAGGTTTGGTGCTGTTAGGGTCGTTTCTTATTTTACATGTCTATTTATATATTTTATAGTGCAAGGAAATACAGATGAATACAGTAAAGTATAATATTCTACAATCAAATAAAATAATAAAATATAATATTTCAATTTGAACATGACTTTCTGCATCGTTTTATTGGTACAGAATAACCTTTGTTTTAATCGCACATCCATATTTGTATGGTTTTGTAGTCTATTGAAGGTAACTGGTTGAAATTTTCAAAAACTTGTGTTTATATACTAATTATTTCAAAGTATACGGTATACACAGTTTTCAATGGCGGCACCATTTCTAAAATTTAAGACAAAAAAATCTATACTGTTGGGTTTTCTTAATCGCTGATTACAAATCGCGGATTTCCAAAAACTGACGTCGGATTCAATCAGAGTCCTCGAAAACTCCTGAATATAGTTTGTCACGAACTGTTGTCAAATTTGTACAATGTTATCATCCATAGTGGATTCGCCATTTTGAATTTCGTTAAACTGACATCGAATTCGTAATCAGCGACTCCGAAAACCCACCGAGTACTGATTTTTATTCAACTTTACTTAAGTTTTCAAAACATTATCCGCCATACTGGATAGGCCATTTTGAATTTCGAAAAAATGATATCAGATTTAGAATCAGTGATCCCGAAAACATAAGTAACAATAATTAAAACTACATTTTTAGAGCCGAATTTCTTCTCGGAATTGAATTAATCATGTAAAAACTGATATTTTTAATCGTAAATTTGTTTATTACAAAAACAAAAACAATATTATTACTGAAAGTATATTAATATTGAAAAATATAAACTCTTACCACATTAAAAATACAATAAAACATTGAATTTTAGGTATATATAGGAAAACATGACCAAAATGAGAAAGCTAAAACTGAAGCCACTTTAGGGTCGTCTGGGACCCAAAGGGTTCATACAACTTTTTCCAAATTACGGCTGTAAAGATCAAATCTTCATTTCGAAAGAAAAATCGTTTACATTGACATCTGCTCGTTTTGTCGAATCGATCGATTCTTACCTATTATTACAAACTTGATATGACATTTTCAGTTTCAATTATTGCTTTATGTCGCTTTAAATATATGTTACTGGTCTAGCGGCTTTTCAACTAGAATTCGTGTATATTTCTACCGAGATTCTACCGAACAGATCTACCCAGCAGCTAGAATAATGGCTAGCTCAACCAGCCAAATCTCTACCAGGGTTGTTGAATAAGATATTAATAAATTTACGATATAGCTAAAACCTATGATTTCGATATTTACTATATAGTTGGTAAAACTGAAACTTTAGCTGCGGCTACAATTCGAAAGAAACTGCCCAAAATGCAAAAAAAACAAACAAATTGTGTTGGATTTTGATAATACATGATATAGGTAGATTTTTTTTTTTGGTCGCTGATTTCGAATATGGAGCCAAATTTTGGAAATTCAAAATGGCCGATACAATATGTCGTTCGAATTTTTATATATCGAAAAGAATCACTTCAATCTTGTTACTCGGACATTTTTGGGGCCGCTGATCACAAATCTGCGGTCAGATGATGACTATTCCAAAATGGAGTTAGTTGAAACAAAAATTACAAAAAAAAACGTTACAAATTTGTAACAAATTTCAAGCAGAATGGTTCCAGTTTTCAAAAAGTGTCCGCCATATTGGATCAGCCATTTTGAATTTCCAAAATCCGACTTCAGATTCGTAATCAACAACCCCAAAAACCCTAAAGTGACAAGCTTCAAGCGGTTTTATAAACTTTTTATGCATAAATTGATTAAACACAATGTCATACTTTAACACGAAGATTTTGAAAAATCCTGAAAACTACCATCTTTGTGGACGTATATTTCTTTTTTTTGAACACATTGATTACGAAAATGGACAACGTCCTCGTATTCAGTACACCTTAGACTGCCTAGAAATGGATTTGATTTTAATTTACATAAATTCCAGTATTTGTCAGTCTAATTTATATCATTACGAAGATTTTCGGCAGTCTGGGAAAAGTCCGAAATGACGAAAATGGAAAACGTAAATTGTAAATTTTAACAAATATAAATTTAACGTAGGCGCATTTAAAAATTAATATAGTTAACTGCTTATATCTACAAATTGCATTAAAAGTTAAAATGATATATTGTGAAAATTTTTAAACATTTCAAACAGCTTGCGTCGTAATTGCTCGGATTTACAAAATGCTAGGACTTGTCGAAACATTTACAATCTCAACTAGTGATGAAATTAACAACGAAAAACAGAAAAAAGAAAAAATAGAGAAAAAATATTATATTCATAACTAGAAAGTTAAAAATCCATAATAAAATTTCGATTTGTCGGTTACTTGGAACGGACCGGTATATGAATATGATTTGTTAGCATGCAAAAATAATTTAAAAAAGGCATATAATATATAAAAGCCAAGAAAATAAAAAATGAAAAAAAAATATATATATAATAATAATGAACGACTCTATTCTTATCCAAAAATAACAAACTGGCGAGGCTCAGTGGGATTACTTTTGTTTTACAGGCAAAACAAGTAAAAAGACATGCTGAAACTATATCATTTTATATAATGCAATTTGTAGGTATAAGCCGTTAACTATATTAATTTGTACTTTTTAAAATACATATTATAAATTTGATCATACATTGTTCTACATAACGTTTCTATATATAGTTTGGTCCTCAAAAGACCCACTACAGCGGATTCTTTTTTTTCATTTACATAATAGCAGTGGTAATGTAATAAAAAATGTATAAAATTTTTGGACTACTTACGGGAGCGGCTGGGTGTCTCGCCGGCGCGGGATACATCTTAATTCTTTCCAGTCGTCGACGAGGTCCGTTCGCAGCAACGTCAACTCCGTCTGGGAGTCACTTCATGGCTGCTCCTCGTGGAGGTTTCTCGCATGGCATCCTTAACCGCGTCTCCGAAAAATCCCACGGTCGATACGCGTCTCATCAGCATTAAAGAATCCCCGGGTTTTGGATTCACGCCGGCATCTCGGCGAAAACTACGGACTCGGGTTCACCTACGTATCCTCCAACACGCGCGACCCGCCGACGACCGCACCTTTGCGGCTCCCAAACCTTCTCCCACCGACGCTCGACCTTTCTCGATTCCTTTTTTTCTTTCCTCTCTATTTTTGTTTGTGTGTTTCTTTTTTTTTGTTTTCTGTTTGCTTCAGGAACAACACGACCGCATTCCCGAGTCGCGTTTCAGACGCCGATACAACCTCGTAATCGATGTACAATCATTACGCGCTTCGCCGATTCATCCAATGCCGAAGATGAATGGAGCCGAAAGGCTCGCGACCGGCGAATCACGGAAAACACCCGAAGATGAGTAATATCGGATATGATCTTGATTCCACGTGACGATGCTGGGTCCTTGGAATTGATCCTGTAAGGAAAAATATAAGTTGATCGTTAGTTTATTGAATAAAGAGTGGTTTAATGCAATAATAAGTGATTGCACTCGATATTCGATTAATTTATGGTAAATGCTTAGTAGTCGAATATGCAATACGGAAAAAATGTATAATTCATATAAATGTCTTCAAAACAGTTAATGAAACTACTGTTTAACTACCGATTTAGGAAATGCAGTAGTGTTATAGACAAACAAAGTACACCCTTAATTGAAACTTAACAACAATGGAATGTTTATTTTTTGATAAAATATTTCCACAATAATATATAATAACCCGTTAAAATTATTACAGACTTCTTGCTATGAATTTTACAACATAAAAATTCTACACCACAAGCTGATAAGAGTTATAGGTTACCAACAATACATAAAAAGGATGTTCAATTACGACAAATTAGTAGGTAGGTACTCCTACATACTCAGTAGCCAAATTTTTATACAATTCACTTAATAAACATATTAAAATGCTAAATTCTAACATTAAAAACAGTATTTTATATTCCTTTATTAATTTTTAATTTAAAAATTCTTAATGATTACATTTTAATCTCTCTACACGTTGCTTCCAAATTCACAAATGTTAGAACTCCTTAACCCTCCTGCGCACGAGTTTTCGCCGGAAAAGTAGTTTCCAAATGCGCACATTTTTTCTGTGGCCCGATTTCAAGATGAGTTGGTACTTATATTATAGTTTTTGGGGTCGCTGATTACGAATCTGATGTTAAAATTTAAAATGGCGTCATATAACATGTGTACGATAACCTCCCAACCTCAAACTGTCATTTAAAAATTATTTCAAGATCTAAAGTTATGTCGATGAAATGCTAGAGACAGACATTTTTTGACGTATATATACGTCCTTGGGCATACGGAAATAACATAGTTTGGGCGTATATATTCCGGTCTGCGCACAAGAAGGCAAAGAAAGTATTGTCAGACGATATAATTACATGAGAAGAAGTATGTTAATTCCATTGGACGATATCTTAAATGTGGTGACTTTTCTGTACGATAACACTGTTTTCCGGTACAGTGGAATTCGGTGGAAAAGAGGGAAAATTACCTACCCAGACGGTACGTAAAATTACAGCAATATCACAGTAATATTGCATTCATCTTACAGTGTAATATTGCAGCTTAATATTGCAGCATTTATAATTTCAGTTATATTTCAGCAACATAACAGTAGAAATGTTGTTATGATTCAAGATACATATCTGGAATGTTTCTGGAATATGAAATGTCCGGAGGCGTTTGTATGACTGGTATGTAATAAGGAATGCATCTGAAATCATTGCATTTATTACTGACAGAGTAGATATGATCCCTGATCATGTTGCAGTTTTAGGGTCCAGATTCTATCGGAAACTTACAGCAATTTTTCTTCTTGTACGAATCTATATATTTAGACTTAATCTAGATCTATGTTGACTCCACTTTGATGTCGAATATGCTGATTTAATTCAGGACTTTCGACAGTGCAACTATTATACTAACTAAACCGTTTGTTTTCTTGTTTGTGAAGTAATAAACAATTCTATTTTCCTTAGCCCTCCTGAGCACCATTTTTTCTTTTTCCATATGGAAACAATGTAAGTTGGACGAATATATTCATCATGGTACACAGGAGACTTAATAGTGTCTACAATTCAATTTATTTATAGTACGATGTTGCATTTCACCGGCGTTTCCCGTTTAATACATGGAGATAATATAATAAAAATAATGCAGACTGGTAATGCCTCCAAATAATACGTTTAGAATAGCCAAATTTTTGCATAGTAGAAAATAAATAAACAATTTTCGATAACCGTCAATAGCAAAAGATTTATGGTGCTATTTAGATAATGTTGACAACTGTGTATTTCTGTTATATACATTTTTTAAATTACTCCCTTATTCTTATTAAACGACACTAAGGTAACTGAATTTATATATATATATATATATATATATATATATATATATATATATATATATATATATATATATATATATCTATATATATTGTAACTCTTTTAAAACGATTGCTGTAAAACAATGTTAACCCGAACTATGTTAAATGATGATTTCATTTAAACGTTTAAATTTTGCAGATAAATAAAAAATAAAACTTGGTAAAACATATTTAACTTTTCTTTAATTCATATATTATTAAAATGTTTTAAAAGTTGTAAGCAATATCAAATTTATTAATACTAACGAATTCAATGAAGAAACACAAATATCCATTTGCAATGTGTCGTTAAAACGCAGGCACTAATTTTTATTGGATAATTGTCGTTCTGATATGAATGATACGGCAGTCAAAATCCATGTACAGACTCGCTGTGAAATATTGAATTTTTAAACACTGTTGAACTCCAGGTTATTTTTCGTAAAAATTTGTCGTAATGCATTATGTAACTGAAAATATACATTGCTGTCCGAAAAAAAAATTCCGATCAATAAATGAATGACATGTACCGACTGATTTCGCACCTACGATTTAAAAAATACATGCAGAGGATCGATGATATCTTCATTATATATTTCTATATTTCAATTATTTTACTTTAATGTATGACGCTATTAGTACCTGTTATCAAAATTTATAACGTTTCCTCCCGAGTCAAAAGATCATTTTTTATTTTTATCTATAGATTCTTTAAAGCGCGTTATTCCATATCAAAAACGGCTTAAATTAATCCAAAATACACCTGGAATTAAGTTAGTTAATAGTTGTTACAGAACGGCTGATGATAATAGTGCAACCTAGGATACACTGTAATCTTAACTCATGAGTTAATCGTATATATTATCATTGTTTCCGCAATTTCACGATATTTGATATTATTCTGAATGGACTTCCAGGTGGTCCAAGCGTATCTACTCATAAATTCTGACTTAAAACATCCTCTCATCTCGTAAATTTGGAACCACCTGGAGCTGTTTAAGGTTCCCAAAGTCCGTCATCGAGAGAATTCATCATTTTTTGTACTCTTACGAAATGCATTCAAATACTCCAAACAAATGTTGTTCAACATTTTCGGTCCTACTTAGCAAATCTGGATTAGTTAAAAACTACTAATTAAAAAACGAAAAGGGCGTCATTAATTCAATTAGTAAACTTTTTTAGTAATAAACAATTAAAAACTACTAATATATTATTATTTCTAAAACCAACTAAACTAGAATATTCAATTTCTACTTTTAGAGAAGTAATATTGTATTAATAAATGACTAGTTTTTTACTATTGACCTGTAAATAATTACTAATTGATAGTAACCCACGTGTCATTTCAGATTAGTAGTTTTCAACTGATTCAGATTTAGAGAGTAAAGACCCCAAATACACCATGATAATTGAGAAATGCTGCAAACCATTGATATTTTAGTATATTCATTATATAAATAACGTTTTTATCACATTAATACTAACTATAAGTGGATAATGTCCTGGCCTTATTATTAGACTCATGCTGAAAAATTAATATTTCACTGCATTTTTGTTGTTTCATTGCAAGACAATTACCGTTCGTCAGTAAAACTTTTTGTTTGATATGGTAACATTTTGTAATTGTTCATACAGTTACCACGTCCGAATGTAGATGGCAGCATTTCTCTCATAAAATAAACAAATAAACGTCAAATACAGTGCAACAAAATACATTGTTTCGTTGCTTAACATACATAAACATTGCTGAAGTAATTTCTGTATTGATGCTTTGACACACTTTTATAAAAATAATGTTAAACTTTGCAATTTGTGATAATTATGTAATTTTCAAAGTGATTAAACCTTATGTGATATCATATATTATACAATTAATAAAACTCATCATAATTTAATGAAAATTATCTAATAATGAACGTGATCTCTAGTCAAAATGACAAATCGGCAATTTTTATGCATGGCTGTAATAATGTGGCCAGGGAATGTATATGAAAAAGATTTTAAATAACTAAAACTTTAATTTAAAAATAGGTATTCTACATGAATATCAATAGTGATTACTGAGTAGCCTCTTCAAAAAATAATATGCAGCTGAAACGAAAAGAAGCTTAAAAAGCAAAGTATCAGTACACAAATCAAGTTTCCACAGGATTATAGTGTACACTCGCTAAATCTGAATTAGTTAAAAACTACCAATGGGAAAATGAAAAGTGAGTCCTAAAATGAATTAGTAATCATTTTTGCCAATAAAAAGTTAAAACCTATTAATTTATTATTAATTCTACAAACTACAAAACTAAAAAAGTCAATATCTAGGTGTACATTAGTAGAATTTTACTAATGAATTAGTATTTTCACACTATTTGTCAGTAAAAAAAACTTACTAATTGATGGTAACCCACTTTTCGCTGTAGATATGTCATTTTTTATTAATTCACGTTTAGAGAGTAGTTGGGTCATGATTTTAACGAGAATAACATCAACAATATAGAAAGTCTAAGTATCATTGATAGCTGCGGTGACGTTGGGCCGGGGAACAAAGTTCCAAATATCAACACACCGAAAGGCCAAAATTTCGATATAGCATGGCTCCAGCGTGATTTTCTTCACTTTGTCTTTGAAAATTTGGCAAAAAAAGCAAACTACCTTGACCTCACGCATTATCGAAATTTTAGGCTTTCTAGGTTTTGATTTTCGGAACTTGGTTGGAAAAATTAGATGTACGAGTATTTTGTTCACCGCAGCTATTCGAGATAGTTTTTGTTACGTTGGTAATTTTTTCATCTTGAATTATAATTTAATCAGGACATTTGGTTTAAGGCTAAATCATATTATTACTTACTAGCCCTGTAACAGTGAGTATATAAATAGTGATAAATTTAACACAGATCATTAGGACTTAAGGTCCTTCCTTACTAACGATTACATTAAGGAATAATATTTAATATTTATACTTTTCACTTAAGGGAGTGTAATTTTTAAGGCTGTTAAGCCATTTTATATTATTTTTATGAAACGGCACAAATAGGTTAATTATTTATATGCATTTTTTCTGTGTATGAACTAACGTTTTATAGACAGGCGTGAGTAAAATTTTTATGGTAACACTTATGTTACCTTAAAATCCAATTTTGCAGTAAGAAAATCATTGTTATCTGTATCTAGGTTCTTTTCTACAATGACAACTCTACACTCTATATTTTTTCAAATAAAAGTTCGGACTGAGGTTTCATTATATAAGAGTTAACATTCATATGATCAAAAGTATGTTCCACTTTTCATTCAAAAAAAAAGGAAATACATTTCTTCTTTTTTGAAGAAGGACAGAATCTAACGATCTTAACGAGTCAAGAAATTGAAAATTAAAAATTTCCACATTAGTTTTTTGCGACGTTTCGACAAACTATGTCATCATTATCGAGCTGCAATTTATTAAATTAAAAAAAATCCATTATTTTACTATAGATATGTAGATTATGTTGTAACTTATGTTCCTACTGACGAAGTTAATGAAATCTTCAACACTTTTAATTCAGGAAATAATAGACTACAATTCACTCACGAATTAAAACTTGATAATTAACATAAAGATAAACTTTTTAGATTTAACAATAATTAATGTTAATAGTACATTAGAATTCGACTGGTACTAAAGGGATACATCATCAGGTCGCTTTTTAAATTTCCTCTCTGATTATCCAATGTCACAAAAAATTTAGATGGTCTACAATTTGGTAGATAGGCCTGTTATCTGTCATCTCGGATAAAAAATATCATAATAAAAATTTAAACATGATACGATCACAATTAATCAATAACAATTTTCCTATAACAATAACCTTTATGCATAAGTTTATTAAAACACGTACTGCTTATATGTGATACAAACAAAAGTAATTGTCAAGTAATGTATATAATAGTAATGGGTATCTAATAATAATAACAATTTTTTTATACCGGTTTGTTATATTAGAGAATTATTTGAGTCCTTATCATATGCACTAAATAAATTAAACATTACATTACTACCAAGAAACCTCTACAATAATAATAATATTGCAAAAAAAGGAAAGGATGCAACAAGAAAGTTGGATAAAAAATAACGCAGTCTATCAAATAAAACATAATGATTGTAAAGCATCTGACGTAGGTGTAACAAAACGTCAATTAACTGCAAGAATTAACGAACACAAAAATAACATCAATTGGTGTTCACAAAAAAGAAATGTCATTAGGAAACATCGGATCAAGACAGGACATGATTTCAATTGGGATAAGAAATGTTCTAGATGAAGTCAGTCGTTTTCTAAAAAACATCACATAAAAATGGCGATTTTTTCGAAAATTTGTAAAAAACAAAGTACAAGGTGACATTTTTCACTTTTTATGGTTCCATAGTGTAGAGGGTTACATGTCACAAAACAAACTCAACATGCAAATGCAAACTTTCAAACTTAACATTTAACAAACTCGACGTTTTCAATCTCAACATTTTAGTAAATCAACAAATAATATAAATAATATAAAAAATAAAATTGTCAAATATTACATTTCAACAAGAATAAATATAAATTACAACAATTATTAAAATGTCATGTGCATTCAACACAATCACGCTACACTAAAACATACAATTCAACGGCATATGTATTATCACCTAACCTATCCTAACATAACCTAACCTAACCTAACCGAAATACTAATTTAATGGAATATCTCCGTGGATAAGTGCACAATATTCATGAAAATCTTTAATACATTTGTATTATTCACCAATATTAACACAGATTTAAGATTTAATTTATGTTACGATTAATGCTATTATACTTGATTTTCAAAATACAATATAATTCAATAAATTAATAATAATGTTGAATTTGTTAAATGTTAAAATTGCAAATGTTGAGTTTATCCGATGTTGAGTTTGCAAATGTCGAGTTTGAATGTTGAAATTGCAAATGTCAACATTTCACAATGTTGATTAAACCTGTTACCAGTGTAGAGCACACCCAAAAACATCAAGAAAATGTAGTGATGTTAAAAACCAACACCGATTTGATTACAATTTGCGAACTGGAAGTTGCGGTTCAATTTCGTGTTATTCAGACGTTAATAGGTGAATAATAAGTCGATCAAGCAATAATTTCAACGCTCAGCATAGTTAGTCTGTAAACATAGGATAATTGTAAATAAATTTTGATTCGACGATGGGATAAACGGGTGTGGGTCGAAAAACCGACAGTTAACGACAATCGAAAAGCCGACAGTAAAAAAACCGACAGTTCAAATAATGACTGTCCTCCTGACGATGTGTCTATTTTTTTATGTGTCGCCTTTTCGACTGTCGGTTTTTTAATGTCGGTTTTTTGACCTGTCCAAGCGTAGGGATATTCGTTATCGACCTACGATTTTCCTGATAAACGACGATTTATTCATGCTTTTAACTAAATAACGCCATAAAACCCGCTCCCTTTAAATGCATTTGTGTCGAAGGAGCGTGCACGCACACCTTTCCGCGATTGACGTATAGCGGTAAAGTGCCCGCGCGCGGCTCGAGTAATGCGTATGCGCCACTAATGCGTTTCGCGTGACGCCCCGCGATTCGCAATAAGCATGCTCGAGTGTACTCAGAGCGTGTACTACAACTTGTCCTTTCTTCTATACCAGGCGCTTCCGTGCATTCGCGCTGCTTCGATGACGATGCGTTATATGCAATGAACGAGAAGAACGAAAACCTTGTTGCAGAATTTTATGGATTTTCACACGAGGGCTCAGCCAGAAAATTTCTTAGCATATCTCCAATGGGAAACATACCACTTCGAATTTTATAAAATGATGTTTCAAAAATCAAATCTTCATAAAACTTGATAAAACATTGATAACACATCCCAACAATGAATCAATTCTGATTTTTGCTCCAGAATCAAAATGTGACCTCCCAAATATCCAGTTTTTGAAATATTGAATGTCAAGGAGTCAAAAATTTGATTCTAGTAACTTTTTAGAAAAACCGACAACCGAAAAGCCGACAGTAAAAAACTGACATTTCAAAACATGATTGTCCTCCTCTTGACGATGTGTCTATTTTTTTATGTGTCTGCTTTATGACTGCCGGTTTTCTTGACCTGTCGGCTATTTGACTTATCGGTTTTTCGACCCGCACCCGATATGTCGAATCTTTGTAGTAAACTTGGTCCCGAGTTTATTAAACTTTTGGGAGACACGATTTTATATTCTGATAATGCTACGAACAATGTAAAGATGTTATTGGGGTCCTTGATTCTGAATCTTAAGTAGATTTGGAGAAATTCAAAATGGTAAATCCAATATCGCGAACGAATTTTTTTAAATTCGTCGAATTCACTTCAAGCTCGTTACTGTGCAGTTTGAGATCACTGATGACAAATTCAAAATCAGTTAAGAGGAATTCAACATGGCGAATATATCGGACGAATTTTCAAATGTTTTAAATATTATAAATTTGTCTAAACTTCTTCAAATTCATAATCAATGATCCCCAAAAACCCGATCCAACATTTTAAATTGCTTTCAAATGACTTCGAATTCGGACTCAGCGGCCTGTAAAACTTAAAGAACAAAGTTTGCTTTTCTTTACCCAAAAGTTCGTTCCAAAATGAATTTTGTCTTTAAAAAGAAAATTGATTTTTTTTAATGTATTTTTGTTATTGTTCGTAAACTCCGACTTTTTTCAATTTTCACCTGCTCTTTACACGCAACAAAAAAAATGTTTTTCTCCAAAGTAGCCAAGACGATAACGAGTTTGAAAAGATTCAAATTTCAAAAAATTCATCGAACACAATTGACCCGCCATTTTACATTTTTTTATTTCTTTTGCGTCGCATTTTATAGTATAAATGAGAAAACCGTCCAAAAACACGATTTTTTTTACCCTTTAACCTTTAATTTGGTCCAAAACTAGGTCCACATCAATATTTGGAGTACATAGTTGTGCATATTTAGCTCATACTGGTATGACAACAGCATCTTTTTAGGCTGTAAATAAATGCTTATACTGAAATCGAATTTTTAACCCCTTTGTTCTTCAATATATCAAAAACTAAAGTCAATTGGATATTTTGCGGTCATATTTGGATTCTGAAACAAAAATCCTACCAGAATCGACTCTTACTTTTAGGGCAATATGAAATTCTTAAATTTTTATTGGGCTGTATATAATAGATAGAATTTAAATCGTAGGGGCCAGTTATTTATACAATAATGATTTTATAAAAACGATACCATATTTTTAAATAGGCACATCCACATTCAGTTAGTTTGACGGTCGTTTTTTTTCAATTGCGCTGGTAAAATGTTGGAAAAATTAAATTAAACAACAATGAAACACATTAAATGCGAAAAAAACGTTTTTTTTAATGCAATTTTCACTATGTAACCGGTTACTTTTTACTTTCTAAGCTATCAGAAATGTTTTTCCGGTTGTTTTACTTAAAAATGAACATTCACATATTTCGATTTTTGCCGATTTGGGTTTTAAAATGTCGCCGATAAAGTATAGATGTAAATTGAAAATTAAGTTTAAACCCCCATAAAATCAAATTATAAATTTAGAATCTTTATAAGAAAGCAGAATTTACATTCTTTATACTACGAATAGCGTCCTAACATATTTACGGTGTAATTTTCAAAGAAACGCAATACAACAACAAATAAGTAAAACTACGAAGTGAATAATAGTAACAATAAACGTCTTGAATTCGACGCTGTTCACTCAGATCTTTAAGTAAGTGGAATCCAATTTAACGAAATTGAACGAAGAATAAGAGTATTCAGAACGATAACTGCATCACGGAGAGCAGATTGGATAAAAAAAAACTTAATGAATGGTCGTGCAAGAAAAATCGATGACAATTAGCATAAGTTATCGCAAGCTAAGCGATGGATATTACATTATTTGCATGAAAAGGAATTTGTAACGGTAATTGAATTGAAAAAATAGCGCCGCACATGAAGGCATCGAATTATGTCGTCTACTTGACGTATTAGGCATAATATTATTACTCTAAGCGTAAACAAATTTATATACGTAAATAAACCCAAAGAATCCGTAATTTTATCCTACGGGGTACGGAAGTGGATGTGGTATGATAGGGATGCAGTATAAGTATACTATAATTAAAATTCTATGGAATAAACATTTATGTATTAAAATAATTGCATAACTGCCTATGAACTTGTAACTATTTCATATTTTATGTTTTCCAATAATAGGGATTGAAAGTAAACCCGTAGAAAAACGTATAAAAAAGGTATAAAAACCATCTTCAGCCCATGTTTCATAATACATACAAATGTTTCGTTAAAAATAAATAATCATTAATATAAAACCTCAATAAAACATTTGAATTACATACAGTACATTTTTACTTTATGACTTCCGATTTCCGAATAGTATTCACTATATAAGATTTAAACCGAACCCTCACAGAAGACAGCAATATGTCAAGGTTACGGAGAGGTTATAACGTTAAACCTTTAAACCTTTATTCCTTGTCACAATGTTGTGAAAATGTTACCTGTAGTGAAGATAACAATGTAACATAAATGTAACATGCTGAGAACCTTACAGAACACAGAAAATTGAACGTAGCAGAACTGTCCGGATTAAAGTCCTATTAACCTTTTTATAAGGTAGCTCTTTATATAATCAATCGACTTAATTTCTTTTATCGACACTAGGTGAAATTTTGATTTTTGCAACTATGTTTTGACTCCTGGTATGAAAATGAGCACACCTCTCAGAGTGAATATATTACACCTCTCGGTACATTTTTTCCAATGTAGAACAGATACACAGCTATTGCGAGACCTACATATAACCTTACAACAATCTTGCTATAATTTTCTGTTACAGCTTTATGTTGTAAATGAAATGCAGTTAAAATTGTAACTTATAAATATGTAATTACAAAAATATATAATTTTAAAATTTTATAATTTTTGCAATATAATGATGTAAATGATAAAAGAGTTTAGCACTATTTGTGACTTTGAAAATAAGACTTTTGACACATTTTTTATGCACAACTATCTGCAAATTCTTGCGTAAAATTTCAATTCGACCCTAACAAAATTAATTGAGATGTGAGTGTTAAACAAACAACAAAAAATTACCTTACAATTCAAACTTTAAACATCTTTGCTTAGAAGAAATGACTATTTCAAGTCGATGACTTTTCGAAACTTGACAGGCTTATTTATTTAACCAAGTATACAATCGTTGTATTTATATTTATATCACAAAAAATGGCCGTTATATAGCAAAAAAATGAATAAAAGGAATAACTTCTTTTTTTGCGCTATAAGTAGAGTAGCCTTTTTTGTATTGCAGTTTTCTGATTTGCAGTTTACTATGTAAAAGAATATTTTACTGCCATTTATTTGTGTCCACAATAACTTATTTTTGATATGTAACTCGCGAGACATCCCGCAGACTGGTTCGCTGCGAGTATACATCGATTAGTTACCAATATTATTATTAATTATATTATTATCAATTACATTAAATTTTACAGAGAATATTTTTCGCATTTATATTCGTTTCGTGTAGAGTTTTCATTTATCTGAAAGGTAAATATCTGTTCATTTTTAGTTTTTTAAGTGTTTTTGAGTACTCAAATATATGTTATGTTTCCATGGCATTGTATTGTATACGAATCAATTTGCACAAAATATCGTGTTTGGAGTGATTTGCAACATTGCTTATTTCTGGTTTATTGATATTTTATGATAAAACATGTGTTTATAACATATTTTTATGTATTTGAAAATGGTCTTAGTTAATATGCCGCGAAAGTACAAAAATTGTTGCCCCTGTATATTTTAAGCGAATCCTTTGTTGAAATCTCCACTTTCCAGTGGAATATATTCAAGTGAACATTTTTTTTTATAAGATTTGGATTAATTGGCATTGAAAAATGGTATATTTAAGGGGTCTACCTTAACTAGCATTTTCAAAAAATAGATTTTTTGATTTTTACATTTTTTGAAGAAGAGGAAGGCATAATATGTATGGTGCAAGCATCGCTGATTAAGAATAGGTAATATTTTTTATCGATTTTTCTTTGAAAAAAACTTTAAACGCGTTTTTCTCAAAACAACGAGTTCCGATGCCTTGTTAATAAAATCTCCGAAACTACTCGACCCATCCTTATAAAATTTAGCGTGGTAAAAATTTGAGCAAAAAAGGTGGTGTTTTTGAGAAAATTGAGTTTATTTATTTTTAGAAAATCAGCCGCTATTTTGTCAATTTTGAAGATTTTTTTAAAATATTCAACGGATTTTTCAAGATTTCAAAATCGTCTACAAGAATCAGCCAAAGAAAACGAATCATCTTAATTAGGAAAAAATGGCACGCAAATGAAAAATTATTTAAGGGTTTCTTTATTTGTAGCGTTAAAATTTGAAATACTCATAACTGCGTTAACAATGAGCCATTTCAAATTAGGCAAAATACGTATCTCTTTATTTTCCTTGAAGAATAACATATTCAATCGACAATTAAATCTAAAATGTTGAAATCTAGAATCTCAGCTGCATGATTTGAAATGGATTCGGTCTAATTATATTTTGATCTACATTAATAAAATCATCCACGACGAATTGCAAGCAATGTTTTTCAAAATACAATTTTATCTGCAGAAAATGCTGAAGATTGCAAAACCAGTAAACTTTACACAAACTATTAACAATCCAGCTAAAAATAGCCCTTAAAAAAGTAGAAACAATAACCGCAAAGTATGTCAGGTAAAAATACGGAACGTTCGGTAATAGAGTCGCAATAAACGAACGAACAAAAGTCCGGCGTTCGGTCGCGTTCGTTTCCATACATCCGGTGGTTTTTCTAACCGCAACGGTGGCCCGGCCGAGTTAAACGCATGCCGAAAGACAATCAAACATCGGAGATTGACATTTTTCCATATACTCGGGGATGCAAAAGCCATACGCCGATTACCCGTTTTATAGAACAATCGTTATTTTCCAAACTTACAGCGTCAATCACCGTTCGCAAATGATAGCGGAAACACACGCATCGGATTAGCTCTGATGCGCAATGGCGCGGACGCGAACATCACCGACGTTATCGCTAATTTCCATTGACTGTCGGGTGTGTATATAGACCGCCTCGTGTATTTGCATATCGCTAAGCTCTTTATGTTCGCGCATGGAGGCCTTGCTTATCGGCTGTTAGGTCTTTTTTATCGATGCAATTTCTGAATGGGCTCGCACATCACCGGCCAGCAAGGTATCCGATGGATGACCCAGGTGGAATGTCGTGTCTAAGTACTGTTAAATGCTCAATCAGGAATTAATATGTAATATACACTGGAATAACCCAATTCTGGATTTCATGGGTTCAGAGTATTTCTTTACCGGCTGGAGTGTTTAAAAAAAATAAGAAGAAGTAAATTTTAAAAATGGACCGATACTCGTATATATTATCGCTATACTGAGAGTTGCAAATCAGCGATATGTACTTTCCTATATTGCCAACTACGTTCAATTTGAGAGCATTCAAAGTGTATTTCTAATCTTTTTCATTTGGCTAGGAGGGTTAACTGCCAGAATTCAGCACTTTCCTGTAACTGAGTTCTTTTCTTTTGTGGCACGATACTTTGATTTTCTTATTTCTTTTACCTCGGATGGACCTACAGTTTTATGAGGACACGGAACCTCACCTATGCCATTACTGGTTCTTCCCAGAGCAGTTCCTGTAAGTGGATTTGTGGTTTGCCTAGATAAGACGTCGTTTTAACTATTGGGTGGAGTGTAACAACAATCCAACACCGACTCGAAATTTTCGATTATTTTTTTGTTTTCATATAAATAACTTAGATGAAGAAGAAAATTATATCAAAGTTAGAACTATAAAACAAATAAATGAATAAAAAAAACGAAAATAAAAAAATAAATAAATACTAATTTGATAAGAAAAAAATGTTTAATTTAATATTCTATAATGAATATTTTCCCTATTTGAAAATGTCGTGTAATAAAAAAAAATCCCAATGTAGAATTAGCTCACAAAAGTCCCCTACACACTAAAAGTCTTCCTGAGTCCAGATTCCACATTGAATGTTGAATGTAATGTCGGTTAAAAATCGACTAAGAGTCAACTTTAAAGTCGACTTTTTCTACACATTCATCGAGTACCTAGAATAGTCGACAAATAACCGACTGTTGAATGGGAAAATTGAGATTCAAACGACTTTTGGTTGTGTGGGAATCTCTTTCAAATATTCAATAATTAAATATGTTTTACATAAATAGTACATAAGTCGGCCCTTGTCTAAGTGGTCTTATTTACATCTTACTGTCAATCCATTTTCTTACTTAATTCCAGATCTCAGTCGCTAGAGGAACTGGAAGTAATTCAAGAACTCAAAATTAAAAAAGGGTGTTCAATTTGATTCGAAAGAAAGAATTACATGATCACTCGCTGTGCACTAACAAAAGGTTTGGCGAAAATCTGTACATTATTAATAAAAATCTTATCACTATTCAGAAAGAATCAGAATTCTACGATTTTCTTCAAACTTGAATTTGAAATTCAAATTCCTTTCTGTAAATTGTTCTAATAGAGCGTTTACAAGAAGCTAGAGCCTTCGACGATAGATACATTGCAAATAATTTACAAACTAAATGGAGATCGTATATTAAATTAAATTCAGTGGTCGAAAGACATAACAACATGACACTGCTATGATTTCAAGATAAATGGATTTTAACCATTAGAGTAACAATGGATGGTCTTGGAGACCCAGACGAAACTGACAAAGTGCTGTAGGTTGCTCCATTTTTTTAAATAAAATATGGACAATTATTTTTACGATAATATTATGATTGATATTTCAACTTGAGAGATCGAAGGTCTTTAAATTTTTCCAGATTTTTAAAGCACTTTTCGAAAGAGAATACAAAATT
Source organism: Trichopria drosophilae (assembly GCA_030407085.1). Classification (NCBI taxonomy): domain Eukaryota; kingdom Metazoa; phylum Arthropoda; class Insecta; order Hymenoptera; family Diapriidae; genus Trichopria; species Trichopria drosophilae. The sequence continues at coordinate 45,225,254 of CM059583.1, forward strand.
AATACAACCGTAATTTATAAAAAAAAGTTGTGTCCCGATATTTAAATATACAAAGTAGACTTTCAGAATTTAAGTATCGTTATTATTTACTAAAACAAGTTATTTTAATTTACTTATGAATCTTAGTTTCTCGTCCGGAAACTTAAACTGTTTCAAATAATTTATTGATAAAAATAATTCGAATTCGTTTTTTTTCTACGCAGTACTGACAAATAATTAGCAAACTATAAAATGTCAGTAATCGACGGAATGTTGTTAATATAATGGATGTTTTGTAAAATGAAAGCGTGAATAAATATACCAGACGATATATAAGATATTTACTATTTAATGGAAGACAAATTGGAACGAAGCAAGACAAATTTTTTAAGTCATTTTGAATAATTTAACAGGAAACTTATATCGTGAAAACAGCAGAAAATCAATTTTATAATTGCATCCATTATTTAAAAACGGAAAATAGTACAAACTACAGTTATTAAGAATAAAATGTTTCTACAGAAGAAGATAAAGATATGAAATTGACAAAAAAAAATTTGAAGAGCTACAAAAACGATCTTAAGGAATGAAAAAGTTAGCTATATACCGGATGACCCATTATACCCGAAGAGGAATACATCTCGAGAACAGTGCACGCTCTGTCAAAGTTCGATCCAGCCACTTGTCGCGGTGTTATGCTATAGACGTCTCGTTATACTCATGAACACGATGTCTGAGACATTAATTGGAACGGTTAACTTGAAATCATCGTCGCATATAAGACTTACTATCTGAAATATTTTTAAAATACGGTTTTACTTATATCGAAGAAATTTTATTTATGTGCATCTTTGCGTGAAGTTAGTGCGTGAAGTAAAATTTGCCGGGCGTAAAATTCTACTTCACAAACTAGTTAGTTTTTACACTTTGTGAAGTATATTCTAGCGTTTGAAATAAATATTAGTGCGTGAAGTAAAATATCTCGCATAAAATGAAAAACTTTAAAATATAAAAGGTGAAAGGAAAGCTCGATTGCTCGAAATGTAAATGTAAAAAATGGTATTTCTACTTAATAAAGATTACCTACTTTCTGAAATTTGATTGTTTAAATATTCAATAAATGTCACGGTAATATAACAATTGCCCCCCCCCCCACGTCCTTTCCTAATCCCTCTCCTTTGCACTCCTACTACTTTCCCTTTTTCTACACAAATCTTTAGAGCATACATGGAAAAAAAATGGTCTGTGAAACCCAATAGAATTCCTGTATTACCAAGTAGCGCTCACGTATGTTAGATTTGTGAAATACACACACCGAATTCTGTGAAATCCACAAGATGGTAGTTTGTGACATTTATGATTTGTTAAAATGCAGAAGAATCTTAAAAAGTATTTGCAATTTAGGGGTAACCCGACCCTATACATGCAGAAATTGCCTTATTGGATTAATCAAAAGAAAAATGACATCTGCTGCCAAAAGACAGAAAATTTGTAATGTTTTTCTATTTTTTGATTTTTGATTTACTATTTAACGGGCGGAATCGCACTTTTTATATTAAATTCAACATTAACCACAGATTGGATCATTTTGTTAAGTCGCTCCGAAAGTCTCACCACTAGTGTAGGATATCACTTATAACAAAATTATAATAATTCGAGGAATTGGATAAGAGTAATGTCGATTCTTCAAAAGTTATATTAGTACATCAATTAATTAATTTTTTAATAAAATGATTTTTGATTTCTTGTCTTTATATTTATCAATTTATTTTATTTACTACTAATATTTTAGTATTTATAACAGTACAAATTGGGACGTGTATCAATTTGAATATTATATAGTGTGAAACATATGTATTATCTAATATATTTCTTTAATGCACGTTTATTCTGAATTTCAATGTTTGTTCTGTTCCTCCTATGTTAATGTTTCTACCAATGTAAGACATCTTTCTAAGGTCTTATTTTATCAATTCCTATTGAATCTAATTTACTAAAGAGATAATGCATAATTAATTATTCCAAACTACAGCCAGTAAAAATGTAAACAATAACAATACTGCAAATATTTTTGTAAAAAATTCCAGAGCAACACATTCGGTGACAACACTGAAAGTATTAGAGTCTTGAATAGTTCTTTAATTCGGCACATAATACTTCTCAGTTTAAAAATAATATTTTCGTAATGTAAGCGTAACTGGACACTATTTCCATTTAAACTAAGTTACTTATAACGTACTATCTACAAAAGAGATATTTAAAAAATGTCAAATATGAGCTAATGGATCTCAAATAAGACACCAGTTTTTGCGATACATAGTCTAAATAAGTCTTAAACAGATATACCTAGATGTCAGCATTGTTTACAGCTTAATTGCAATTCAAAATTATGCTCTTTTTTACAATTAAATTAATGGTTACGCCAAGAATCTTGTTTTGATATTGGAATGTGAATCTTAAATAATATGTATATTTTTAATAAGATATTTTTAACATAGACGTGACATGTAGGAAATATTTGAGATCCAGTCAACATCTTTTCTTAATGCCACTGTTTCAATATAAATTTAAGCTTAAATATGTACTTAATTTATGAACTAAACTGAAACCCACGCTGTCCTCATTTATCAAGTTGTATTAACACTTACCCGATAAAAGATGGACGTTTTGGGCCGAGCTAATTTGTTGTTATTTAAATAAAAAATATATAAACAAATTAAATTATTTATAGTGTTAAGTATAATATTTCAAAATAAAAATTTGAACCGTCCTGGTAAATGTCAGGATGAAAACTATTCTTGTTCTGTGTGTTAAAGGTGCCAAAACCACTTTGTGGGGAGAAGAAGTGATAATAATCCTTCTCGATAATGATTGCAATGTTACGCACGTAGGAGAAACAAAAAGAAGCTTATACACTACAGTTAACGAACACAAATCAAATATACCAAGACCATCACAAACGAACATGGTTATAACGGCGCACAGAGAAGAACACAACTTCGATTGGCAAGATGTAACAATTTTGGATACTGAAAGCAATCTTTGGAAGAGAAGAATGTCTGAGATGATACACATAAAATTGCAACCGCCCTGGTAGAATTGAAAACATTTTATGTACAATTCTTGTATAACATTCTTATTTACCATGTTAAAGGTATAGGGGAAATGGCCAGTCTAAGAAAAAATGGACAAATTTCTAACAGAGCGAATGCTCTTAATAAAATCGAAGACACTCAAAATTTAAATATGTCCTACGATGAGTTATCACGTCACATGAAAGCTAAATTTGACTCCCACCAAACGAATAAAGAGTATATAAGCAGTGACCAAACGTGATATAGGTCATTAGCTAGTATTTAGCTAATCATTGCATTCTCCTGAAGGGAGACTGAAATAGTCTGAAACCTCGAGAAAAAATACAATTTTTCAAGGTGGCACAATTATTTAAGATTGGCCCTTGGTTGTTTTTTGTAGGTCCAAACCTAACATTATTTCACCTCTAATAATAATCCTGTTTCCATGCGATGAGGTTATACAATAGCATAATTTTATAGACGTGCACAACGCCTGATATGTAATTTTTCCTAATTTCGACTTTAAGTGCACGTACAGTGATACGTGTTCATTTACCAAGCCATCTTAACTATGCGATTTACAGAGCGCATCCGACGTTGCGAGCAGTAGTGCACTTTATTCAGTACACAAGTGCACATAGCGCGGTACGTGACAGTTGCGAACGAAGAAAACTTAATTCAGCGATCTCGTCCCCGGAGAATTCCCTCGATTTCGGCATCGTGTCAGACGTAGAAGTGCCGCAACAGTAACGGCGTACAAAGTATAGTAAAGAAGCGACATTATCTGCCCCCAACCCCCCGCTGCCCCATTCCCCCAACGGGGGGGCTGTATCCACTAGCAATAAGACTAGCGACGCAAATGATGACGGAGGTATATACACATCGTGTTTCGTAACACTCAGGGGCGGTTTCAGGAGCTTCCGGGGGTCGACGGGGGCAGCGGGGGTGGGCTACCCGCAACGGCGAACTCTAGACAGGTCGTCGCCCAAATTCAAAGCACCCCCGTGTCGGGCGAACGAGCAGTTAACGGAGTTGCGGAGCGCCACGGATACTGAGATAGATCCTCGAGTTTTGCTAGTGAATCCTGCTCGGACCCCTCCCGGCCATTGGTTGCTTATCGATTTTTGCCAGCGCTAAACGAAATTACCAATTTGTCGGAAAATCGGACTAAAGCGATATTCGCTTATCCGCGATACGCGAATGCAGAGCCAGATCATGCGATTGCGTTAAGTGCATTGCTTATCCAATTAAAAAATGGAATAAATAATTGCGTATTTTTAAAATGATCAAATTAACCCTTTTCGTCCCGAAAATCCGGGTTTGGATACAACATTCAACGCTGTAACTTTTGTTCCAAACGGAGTTAGGAAAAATTAAAATAAGTCAAAATCGATAGATTTGGACCTCCTATTTCAAATGCCGTGATAAGAATCAGCCGGCGATTTTAAAGAAAAAAATTATTATCATTTTTTTGAAAAAAATACTGTTTTCTTCGACATTTCTTTGCAAGAATCGCGTTTTTGACATTGAAAGGCACTAATTGCATCTTTTTGCTCAGCCCTTTCTTCTCCTGGATTTTTTGCAAAAGACAAAACGGCCGCGTCAAGATGGCGTCTGCAAGTTGTAATTCTGCATCTTCTTGCACAAATTTCGATTATTTGACCGTGTAACGGTTGAAATCATGGTGAATTGGGATGAAAAAGTAATTATTATCATTTGTGAATACCTAATCTCATCATGACTCATTCATAACCTGAAATTACCCGAGTAGAAATTTATTACGGCCCTGATCAGAGCCTGACCAAAAGCGTTACACCCTGATCAGGGCCTGAATAAACTTTCTGCTCGGGTAGTTATATACAATTCGCTTTTACCGATTTCTTTATGTAATTTTCACTAAATTTTCGACGTTTCCGTATCACTACTTACGTGTGAAATTGAAAATGACCATATACCCTTATGACCTGTCAATTATAGGTTTATAATCTAAACATTGCGTACAGCACTGTAATTTATTTCTGAGAATGTTGTAAGTTTTCACTGTGGCTATTGTAAAAGCCCAATAAAAGTGCAGCCTGATGCTCTTCACCCATGAATGCCTAATTCCAAAATTGTTTATTCTCATTAATATATTCTAGAATAGTGTTGGTTTTTCAAGGGAAATTAAAAATATTTGAGTTTAATAAATTGTTTATTCTCAACGTTACAGATATTACATGTCGCTAAATATTATGCCGAAAAAGTACTAATCCATAACTATTGATATCGCGTACTTTAGCCGTCACTATGATTTTAACCGTTACACGGTGAAATAATCGATATTTGTGCAAGAAGATGCAAAATCAGAACTTGCAAATGCCATCTTAAAGCCGCCATTTTATCTTGTGAAAAAAATCCGACGGGAGAAGAAGGGGCTGAGCAAAAAGACGCGATTAGTGCCTTTTGTAATGGTCAGCATTCCCCTATTCAATGTCAAAAAACACGATTCTTGCGAAGAAACGTCGAAAAGAACAATATTTTTTGCAAAAAAATGATAATAACTTTTTTCTTGAAATCTCCGACTGCTTCTGACCACGCCTTTTAAAGGAGGAGGTACAAATCTATCGATTTTGACATATTTTAATTTTTTTTAACGGTGTTTGGAACAAAAGTTACAGCGTTGAAAGTTGTGCCCAAATTCCAAATTTTTGTACTCATTTTTTAATTGCTTGCAAAGGAAGATACCTACGAGCATACGTGATTTCCGCCCTCGTGATAGAACTTCAGAACTGATAAATTCGGTTAAAGTATAATGCGAGCTAACCCATAATACCAAATTTGAGTATTTGATCATGTTAGAAAGTTTAAAAAATCGTTATTGAAGTCGCGGATTTTTCATAGAAAAAAGCAGTAATATCTAAGAAGTAATAGTCCGCAGTCTTTTGTTGGTAGTTTAAATAGACTGTTACTACTTAGATAAAATAAAAATTTGGTAATCTAGTTACCCGTAAGCTAGAGTAATTTTTTCGGACAGTTGAATACAAGTCGTGAGGATGTGATATACTCAACCATTTTCACAAATGATCAATTCGTTTTTTAGTTCGATTAAATTAAACCTTATGTAAGAATATATTTATTTAATTGAAGAAAATATTTACTTGTCTCCGTGTCATTCAAGTGTACAAAATTAAATTTAACACTTCGGTTAGGACTTTCTTTACGCAATTCGTACGCGTGAGTATTTCTTGTTCTTGCCCCTAAAATCGACTATTAATACACAGATCGAAGGGAGGAAAATTAGGGAACCTCATGGAAAACTTACCTTTAGAACTCTTTCTACTTCACGTTCACGCTTGTGCTTTTAGCTGAAGAGATAAATGATTGATAAATGGGGTTTCTTAATTTTACTCGTAAGAAAAAAGTAGACCAATTTTCACAATTAGAAAAATAATCTATAGTTTAAAGAATTAAAATTACCTCGCCATTTGAATGTCTCTATTTACTGAAAAATCGAAATAGTATTCGTCAAGAAAGCGCTACTTGATAAATGCAATAAGACGTTTCTACAAAGGTGTGCTTGTGAAATATGAAAATGAAAAATAATTTTAAGTTAATTTACAGCTTTAATTTGTCTCCAAAGCTAGAATTGTCATGACCAAGTTAATGTTTTGGAATCGATTGATAACTAGTCTCTTTAATATTACCTATATATAAATTGCTATATACGTAAAAAAAAATTATTTAGAAAACAGGCCATTTATATAATTACATGTATATGAGCATTTTTCTCCGCGTGAGTTGCAGATTACTTCTTAATTTTCTGATTACTTCCCATTCTTACAAGGTCACGTTTTTCGAACTGTGACAATTTGCCCAATGTAATTATTGTTTGTATATGTTTAATAGTTGGTTTAAGTTTTACAAATATTCAGGAAATATTTCAATTAAAAAACTTAAAGACAACTTCTTGAAATAGTGATTGTATTCTGACACAATATTTATCACGAGTGCTGATATCTCTAAACAATGGAGCAGATAACTCTCAGGAGAATTTGATAGGCTTTTATTGCTGCAGTCTGGAATAAGAATCGCTAATTAAATATACGAAACTCTACTCAGTTTGATTATACGTTTTGCCTTAAACTCCTGCTTTCAATACTTGCACAAAATAAAGCTTAGCCAGTTTGCTGTAATATTAGCCCCCTTGAATTATGGTATCATGTTTTGAGTCGAATATCGCTGTAACATATAAGTTAAACTTAACTTTCCTGACTATTGCACTTTCGAAAATCGAAATTTTTTAATACAGATAAGATAATTCAGTGAAGACCCCTTTTTAATAGTATGGCTGGAAAGTAGTTGTCTACAGTGCAGCCAGCTTGCAGTAAAGTTGGGAATCAAATACCTTTTCAGATCTTACTGGGTTTATTATTGTTACTGGGTCGATCAGCAAATCGTACATTTGGAGCCACATATGAGCATTAAATTCCTGTGACGTACCCATTATGATGCGATTATTCAAAGTTGTTTTTCTGGAGGCACGCTGCCAGCTTGCAGCAAAGTACTTTTTAATTTATATAAATATTTTTTTAATTTTTGTTTAATTTCACTATATAAATAAATACACACTGTATAGCCAACTTAACAACACCACGCGTTCTAACGCTGAAATAAGTGGCAATGACCCTGCGAAAATGACAATTTTCAGAAGTGGTCTTTTGCCAGGTTTACGTTCTTCACTGCGCCAATTATGGCATCACAATTAATAGATGATCATCAAATCCGTAGTCTCTGACTTCAGGTTATATCACTATATTACATGAAATACAGTATGAACTTGGGTAACGAAAGGACTTGGAATGGACCGTCTGGATACATGTCACTTGTATTTTACATATTTCTGGTTCAAGCTTAATGGTAGAGTTAAAGATCACATTAATGTCAAACAAAACTATTCCCTTATTCTTGATAAAATGGCAATTTACCCTAGTTGAAATGGGTCGCTGGTTGAGCTTCTAAAAACAAAATCAACAATTTATAATCATATGAATTCGTTAAATTCAAGACCGTAATGATTTGTCAATAGGAATATGAAACGCTCAATAACGAAACATTTCTGCAGTGACAGATGGAGGGAAAACGTTCAAGCATTTCAAAATTTCAAGCATTTAACACTAATTTCACAAGATCAAGAAAAGAGTCTTGGGGAAAAGCAAATGTTATTTTTGCAGCAATTTTCTTTTGCAGGAAGACCAAACTTGGTGGAAAATCACTTTTACTTCGGGAATAAAAAGAGGGTAATGAATGACAACCTGAGGTTAACCCAGGCATCAATATATCATATTAGCATACAACTGACGGTAACTATCACTCTCAACAAGACATAGATTTTCGTCCGTCCAGACTCGGATATATCGTTTAAAACAGGCGGCAAGTCATTTGTCCGGACCAAATTCCATAACACTTTTGGCAAAAGCATTGCTAAATACTTTAGCAGTACTGTTAAAACTGCATACTCTCTTAGCCCATTAAGTCCGGGATGCACATCTTTAGTTGATTTTTGACATTCATTCTCAATAGGTCATAAGATTAATATTATTTTGAAAGTGAGCAACCCTTCCATTGTCGAGTCTTTCGATTGGCATGGCCAAAATTGCATTTAATTTCAATTAAATTTCGTATGTTCCGTTTTTTGTGAATTTTTTTCGTATCCATAAAGTTGATGCCTCGATCCACTCGATACCTATTCGCAACCAAAAGGGCACAAAATCTTTGAATTTCAACCAGAAATTTTGTTGTTTTGCTCAGAATGAAACTTTCAAAATGGACTGAATGGGTTAATCTGAATCAGCGAAAATAATTGCGAATCAGACGATACACACTACTCGCAGTACTTTTCGCTGATTCAGATTAAGAAAGTAGTTAAATCGATATAATAGCAAACACTGGTGCAATATCTGTATTGGCTCACTTCTTACTCAGTCTAAACTAAAGCTATCCATTTTTGTGTGATAAATTATTTACATTTATCTTCTCCTAAATTAAGTGTGAACGAATCTCACCAGTTATATTCTTCCACAGACATTTCACATTGCATACAGATCTCTACAGATCCATAATTCAAATTATTGTTTTGTTTATTCGTTCATTCATTCTCAGTATTTATATAAGCACAATGAAATAAGTTCTATTTCACTGTTGATCCTAAATAACAGCAATAGATTTAATTTCAAATTATTCTAAAAATAACGCGAATTGGGATCAAAACATTAATTATTTTTATGTTCAGTTATTCCTTAAATGTTTTCTACTTTTTTAACCCTTTAACACCCAAATGTGCATATTTGGGTATTATATGGTTGAATAACTCCCCTCCTCTTCAGTTTAACTTTTTACACCATTAAAAATTTAATATTTAACGTTACGTTATTTGCCCATTTCTCACTTGAAACAAATTTTCTTATTAATTTTTTTTTAATCTCATGACTATCCTGTTATTTTATATAAGCAATATTAGTATTTTAAATCATTTATTTATTTAAAAAAATGTTTACAAAATTATTAAAAAAAATTATCAATTCTTTCTTTTCAATAGTTCTGTATAGGTGTGAATATGTTATATCCATAGTAAACAATTAGCTGAAACAACAAATCTTAAACATTTAGATTTACACCTTATAAGAAGGTTAGCAAATATAGGTGAGGTCGGTATATTCATCGATGTGCAGTGTATTTATACATAAAATCGTTCATTGAACCGAAAGACTGTATTGTGATATGGGTATTCGACGGCACGTCTGGCTATGAAAGATAATAAATTCACAGGAAATATAATGTCAACTTATTTAAAATTATTTACGGATACTTTCTTAACTTTTGTGCACTTTTGTTAATCGTTTATGAAATATATTATTCATAGTCATATTTATAACAGGCCAATACTTAGTTGATAATAAAGTATAAAATAATTTTTGAACTCATAAAAATGAAATAAAATTGTCTATTATTTGGTAAACATGACAGTTATCAGCCACTTAAGGCCTCTAATATGGCGAATTTGGCATATGGGTTCATAAAAGTCGACTTAAAATAATATTAAAAAAAAGTATTATAATTTAATTCTAGTGAAAATAAAATTTAGCTTTATTAAATTAAAATTAACCCCCCTGTGCGACAGGACGAGTATACTCGTCCAAACTACATTGTTCCGTTACGGGAAAAGAAAAACTGATGCTCAGGAGGGTTAAACTAAAAATTGAACTTCTGACATTCAAAGCTTACATTCAATGCACAAAAAGAAAGTGCGATAACAAATTAATTATTAATTGCATATATTTGATTTAAAATTCGAAAATTGATAGAGATGAAATGATTTGCATCTAGACAACAAATATTAAATCAGTACCGAATGAATTTCAAACACTAAGTATCATAAATCGCGAGAATGCAATTTAAAGAGTTGGATTAATTACAGAAATAAATGGGAAATCTTTAAGGAGACAATAATAAATCTGCGGCTATAGAGCATTTATTTAATAAACGACTAATAAGATCTCTCAAAGAGCCGAAATTACGCGTAATTGCCCTATCCAACGTTTCGCCAGCAGTCTCGATGTGGCTCTATAAATAAGCTTTCCCAACGTCAATTTTCGACCGCTGCGACAGCGTTGCTTCCGACGACTGTGGGGGGAGTACGATATCGCTGCGATTTCTTATCGGTGCGATCAGCCCGGTTTATTTGGCGAGCAATAAAGGAACTTGCGACGTATTAAAGATCCGCGGGCGTTAAACGCGCAACCGTGTGTGGGCGAGGCTTTACGAGCCGGCTGGACGATCGATTTATCGTTCGATTTACGACGCGAGTATGTGAGCCACCCCCCACCCCTCGCCCGTTCCCCTAGGCCCCCCACGCGAGCCCTTTTTCACCAGCGAGCCCCCCCCCCCCCTCAAACCCCCAACGAGATAGTCGCGTTCGACAAAGACGTGCGGCGCGCGTTTCATTAGGTTTGCAGCGCCACCGTCGCCGAGGAAGCGCTTATCCTAATCTCCGGGGCGTGTTCCTTCTTCTCTCGTCGGTTTAGGCGACAGACAAACAACTCGCTCGTGAGGAAGACGAAGAGGAAGCGCCTTAATGGAAGGGTACACTGGGTGAATGCCAGCGATAAATTCGATAAAGTTCTCCGGTATTTAAAGAATACATCTTTCGTTTTTATTTGAGCTTTTTATTTTGCTTGATGGAAATGTTTGCGATTTTCAACTGCATTCCTTAAGATTGGTATGGTTGCTTTGTTTATTTATTTATGGCTGCAGTTGCCAATCGTGACGCGGGAAACAGTTATGTTGCAAATTCATAAAAGATGCATGCAATTCAAAGAAAACGCTTTTTAAAGAAACATGTGCTTCATTCAACTGTCTTTGTAAGAGTTTTTGCACATCTTCGATTCGGTAGGCGTAAAATAGCCACTTCACGATCCATGTATAAGATAGTGATTTTGCTTAGTCATCATTTGTAAAACTGGCCGTTTTCACCTACAGAATCGAAAAAGATTTTTGGTCACACCTGCACAAAAACCGTCATTGCATGTCAATAAAGCGTGAGACATAAAACTTATTCAGCGCGTGTGCTTTCTAGGGTCCAGCTTTTCACTATTTCGCGCCCGCTTCACCGGCGCTTTTGATATTTTCGCACCCGTTGCGTACTTCACCGACAATATAAAGGTCAGGGTCCCGACTTTCGTCCTTGCGCCTCATATAGCACGGCGCATCTGTCTCCAATCCTTTCCTTTGCGTCCTAGCCTAGATATAAAATATACTAGTTCGAACCACGGGCGTGGAATGTATACCATGGATAATTCCAGGTCCCTCTAACGTGCAATGACTAACCGAGGAGTAAAGTCTTATTTTTACGCCCTAGGTACGAAAAGTACTATTTTCATTCAGCAAGCGTTAAATGACTATTTTATTCCTCCTTTTGCGGGCATAAAATGAATAATTTACAACCTATGTTTTTGATAGGTATTTTGCTAAGTCATCATTTGTAAGAATGACCATTTAATACACCTACGGACTCGAAAAATATTGAGCGCACCACGGGCGTACTTTTAGAATTTACGCTTCATATGGTGATTCCTTATCCTTCGTGCCTTCTTTACCGTCCCTCGGACTTCAATGATCAACCGTTACGTGAAACTCTGATTTTACACCCTTGGCATGAAATATACTATTTTAGGAGATGAATGTGTGGGAGGGGGGATGCATTTTAAAATAAATTTGTAGCTAAGAAATCGCGTTTTTTTTTTAAATATATTTTAAAATTAAATATATTTTTGCAAACAAAGGTGTTAAACTTCATTTTTTAATTGTAACAGTGCTATTCGAAATTGTTAAAAAATTGTCATTTTACAAATAGAACGATAGTGAAATCCGTGATCAAATATATTTGGACGTTAAAGGGTTAACGGATCCTTAAAAGTACAAATATGAAATAATCAAATATAAAATTTGATATAAAAATGTTAGTTATTGATATTAAGCGCTAGATTATTTCCCATTCTGCACATACCTCTTAAAGAGGTCGTCTAGAACTCAGTCCAAAGATATCTCCAAAAAGACCTCCTAAAGAGGTCTTAATTATGATAATCTATAAAACGAGCTCTTAAAGATGTCTTACTTAGGGCTTCTTAAAATCGCAATCTCGAAGAGGTCTTATGTTTGAGGTTTTAAATCTATCTGTGCTTCTTCCAGAGACACTAGGTGGCTATTGAATCCAAAAATGAGATCGCGCGATATTTACTTCATATGCAGACCGATAGATTATAAGCTACAATGACAAAATAAGGGCTTTTACGTTATTTAGCAAGTGTTATCACAATTTTGTACTATTATTGTATGATCCCATTCTATTGAATGTAATCACCATCCAATATATAACTATACAAACGGTAAAAAGACACTCAGGTAAAAATGGTACAAATTAATAATTAAGGTACCAAATTTGATTGTCATTTATATTATTTAGTTTATATGTCGAAGTTGTCAAATAAGACTTCTTTTCTGAGACCTCATATTTAAGAGGTCTTATAGAGCTCTTAAAATAGACGCATACGTCTTCTTAAAGATTACTTTAAGAGCTCTTTCTGACAAGAATTTAAGACAGCTTACAATTTTTAAGACTTTGTAAAGAGCTCTTTAAGATGTCTTTTCATTGGTATCGTTTGAATGCGATTTCAGAAAATTTAAATAATATATTACAATTAATGTTTTAAATAATGTAAATAATATTACACTTAAAAAATTTCATATTAGCATAAATGGGCAAATAATAGTTAAAAAATCTCTAGTATAGTAAAATTTTAAGTATGCTCTTTACGTTTAGCTTTGAACTTCGAAAACGTACGTAATAAAATACTGCATTAAAGAAACCAGATGCGGAAGCCTGATACATTTTAATGTCGGTATCATGCCTACGCTTTGAATCAGCCATAGTTAGTAGCGCATATTGTAGAGTTTACACATGCACGCGTCAAAAGTAGGTTGGACACATATGATCCACGAAGCACAGGCAAACTGAAAGTTCATTATGATTTGCGAGTATCAAATTGTATTCAATCGTTATCAATTTATCTAGCGTTTAACATCAATATGCCCATATTTCATATCATATGAAACGTATTATATATTAATAACGATTCTTTGAAAACCATTATTACAATTTAAGACCGAATGTACCGTACTCTCTAAATTTCTTGGAGTGAAAATTGAACCACTCTTTCTACTAAGAATGATAATTCCCGCTTTTAGTAGTGACTTTTTCTTTCACTCTTCATGGAGTAAAATGTCACTCTTCATGGAGAGAAATTTTCACTCTTAATAAAAGAGTGGCCCAATTTTCACTCCAAGGTATTTAGAGAGTGGCGAATGTATTTTCGGATGAAGTATGATTATTTCTATTATAAGTTTCTCGATATAAACAGGTAGAACTTTTGAATAATGAAAAAGCTTAAAAATTGCAAAAAATAAAATTAATTATCGCTTTTGAATCTACATATTATATCCCCAATTTTGATATTTGAAAATCAGGCCACGGATTCATAGTCAGAGAACCCAAAAACCCTTCAATGTGAAGAGAAATATTAAGTTATACTATAAACAATATATGTTTAAAAAATTTATGACACTGGTTTACATTTGCAAAAACATTTTTTGATGTTATACTTTATAAATTATAAAATTATCGGTAAATGAACACTTTGCGTGGCACCGGAAGAAGACCTTGGGCATCACCTGGCTTCGGAGATCAGAAATCGAAATATTATCGGACGTTACATAATCATTGAACTGTGAAACAGAAACCCCTTTTTTAACTCCTTTTTAAGGATAGTATACATCCTTATATTCTTGTGATAAAAATTAACTCTTATGACTAAAAAAAAGAATGCGTAATTTTTAAAAACCAAATAATTAATTTCCGAATAATCAAGCTAATATCATAAAAAGCATAAAAGTATTACATACATTTTTGAAAAAAAAAATGGCAAACATTATTTTGTGTTGTCAAACAATAATTGCAATTGACGAACACATTAATCACATGCTGAGAATAAATGACTATGGTTACCCGCAAAAATTAATTAGCCAGAAAAATGTATAAGCCGGAGATGTAAAGAGGCAACCGCGCAAAAACGCCACAAATTTCAGCAACACGCCACTTGGCGCCATTCAGAGAACTACCGGAAGTATGCTAAAACAGCTTGTTCAGATTGTTTCGTGGAAACGCGCTGAGCTTCATTTACCTTAGAGTTTTGACTACTTACGGGTGTCATTAGTGACGCTTGTGCTCCTTGCACTCATGCTGTTAAAGCGAAAAAGTAAAAAATAACATTTTACACCCAAGCCAAGAATAATTTTCCTAAATCGGATAATATAAGCCAGAAACTTTCAACAACTTTTGGTCTTGATTAAAATGACTGTATTATTGTATCCTTTGCCGGAATTAAAACTCTTAAACTTTCCTATTGTATAATGTTTGCATTTTCCTTCAGTGTTTGGACATCAACAAATATCACGATTAAAAAAACATGTGATTAGGAAATTTAACAAAATTGTGAATTTAAATACTAAATATTTAATATTTATCATCAGGTTTTACAGCTGCCTCGGATCTCCACTTGGTCCGTAAAATTCGATTTTACGGCCTAGTACCGAAATGTACTGTATAAAAAAGTCCAAAGTCGTCTGAAAATTTGAAAAATTGAAGAAATTCAAAGCCTCGAAATAACAAGAAAATATCTGTTTAGAAAAATTTAAAAAAAACACGTGTTCTTTTATTTTTGAAGTATAATCCAGCTCGTTTAGTCATGGCAACTCTCTGCAGCTATAAAAACTGCAAAATAAGTAGTTCTCACTAGGTTGATCCTCATTTTCGTTAATTTACTCCGTATTTTTCTTGATGTGCAGAATGTAATGTGCAGACAGGTGATAGTATAATATACATCAATGATACTTGTTCATATAAAATTATAATGGCATGGCCTAGTAATTTTTATCTGTTGGTATCTAAAGTTTACAATACAATGCAGAATAGAATTTTTCGATTACGTTTTAATTTCATCTAAATAGCTCCAATGAAGAACAAAAATATAGAAAAACTAGAGAGAATCCTATAAGGTATGAAACATATCATTTATGTCATTTTCATATAATAAGATAAATTCATATTCTGGAATGATAAAAATGATTCCTAAAATATTGCTGTTCTGCGAGTCTGTTCTCAAATACCTATTGCAGAATAGCAATAGATCTATATCTATATTATTAAGATAACTTCCTATACAACTTCACACATTTCACACATGGAGAACAATATGTAGTCGATTTAGACATAATTCAAGGTCATTCGGCCATATTTTCTTGTAAATATACACTGTTAGAAGTGTTCGGGAAATTCTGATACTTTTATCGATAAATATATTTTTATGCTTGTAATTATCAACCCATAAATAAACAAACGAATGCACGTCTTTGATGAACAGATCACGATGTTTTTGTGGTGCATACTTTTAATTTTTCTGTTAAGGAGCAGACAAGTTTCTGTAATCAGAAAGAAATTAGCGAGAAAAATTAAAAGCATGCATCTCAAAAACACGGTGCATTATTTGCTAAAACCTGTAACAGACAGACAAATTAAACAGAAGTGTCAGAAAATTACGAGAAATTTAGAAAAATAGATATGAATCAGCGATCGAAGGTGAAATTAGTTTCGTTTCTCGTCGCCAGGCGCAGACTCGACGCTAGGATTCTCGCAAGAGGCGGCCCTGATTCCTGTTGCAGAAGTTGGATCCAAATTTTAAGTTTTAGTTGTCCAATTTGACCACGACGTCAGATATTTCACGTATCCTAACCTCAAATTGTCAAAAAGGATACTTTTGGCTAACAGATATTTTGAAATCCTGACCTAATGGATCAATTTGGGAAACAAAATCGTTGTCAACGGCTAAAAATCTATAGGATCCGCTACCTCTGATTCATGTTATTCGCAAAAAATGTCCTGTGTAACACAAGACCGCAACATATTTTTTTTACACAACTCGAATCAGAAGTGGAGGATCTTATAGATTTTTCGTCGCTGATAACGAATTCTTTATGCAAGTTAACTCATCGTTTCAGATTTTACACATATCATAACCAAATAGCCAAAAAGTATATTTTTTAATATTTTGCGGATCAGATATATCTTAAAATCCTGACGTGGTGGGCCAAATTGAATTACGGATTCGTTTTCAGCGGCCAAAAATCTATAAGAACCACTGTTTCTTATTGAAGTGATGAATCAAAACAAATTTTTGTTGTGGTCTTGTGGTTATTAAATGATGCCAACGGATGTTTTTATTCACCTTACATATTTCTGTTTATTGCAACTAAAAATCTATAAATTTTGTTTCAGGAAATTATGAAACGGTAACCAAATTAAAAGAAAATTTTCACAGTGTAGCCGTAATTTTATCAGTTATATTACAAAGTATCGGATATCAATTCCATATTAAACTACTTTAAATTCAATTTTCGAATACTTTTCAATTTATTATGGGTGCTCCAAATTTGTCAATTATAAACGTTCTACTTTCCCCGCCATCAAAACATACATCCAATTAGCTTATCAAGATGATGGATTTGCATATTTCAAAAAAAGGAAACAATATAAAAGATCAAGACACCGCCTGGAATAAAAAGAACCCGTAAATGACGTACTTTTTATTGGACAGCAATTTTTCTCCACTTGCATAATGATACGTATCAGCCGCTGCCGCGCTGTCTTAAAACGAATTAAAATCAGTGACGTATCTTGGCAAGGAAGTGGGGGTGTTGAGGAGGAATAAGGAGGGGAGGGGGGCAGATATTGTATACGTGTTGCAGGCGGTCGAATCGAGTCGAGGGCGGCAAACCAGCTCTTCACTGTCGACGAATTAAAGGAGGGTTTCGTGGCAAAACGACGCGTAAGCCAGCAAGCACGGCTCATTGCGAAGCGAACGAAATCGCCGAAGGGGAGCGTTACGTCAATCTCCCAACTGGTGTGTTCTGCTGAATCGCATTAAGAATCGATAGCGAAACGGTGGAATAGGGGACTTGTAAATATGGCTATATATCAGGGCGAAAGAATATCATTTATAGACTTCGCCTTGCTAACTCTAGCCCCGAGAAAAAATTGCTTTTTTATACCGTCAATCGTAATAACTTCATTTCTCCGATTGCCTCCATCAACTATCACTTTATTTTTACGCTCCTTCCTTTCCTTTTCCCGAATTGATTCGAGGAAGTATTTCACCAACTAGTCCTTTCAATTCACGTTAACGATACACTATTAAAAGTGGTGGTAATTTTACATCAAAAGAAAATTATCTAAAATTGTAATAAATATTGCGATTTCAAAATATATTCTGTTATTTTACAACAATCTATCGCGGTTTTAATACATATATTGTAAATTTCAATATCATATTGTAAAATTAAATAACAATACGTAGTACATGCCTATCTATGGCCTTCATCAAGATTTGCCCAGGTCAGAGTTTAAAACGTTATTGAAAAAGAATTTTTACACCAATGAACATTTTGGTTTTTGCTGAATGTCGAGGCGAGCAGTTAAAGTTTTGATAAAATTAAGTAAATGCAAGTAGATTGGAACTGTACTTTATATAGATCAATATCTGTCTAAGAAAAAATATAAGTAAAAGGGAATCTTGACAGGGAAGTAAGGTAATATTCTCTCTTTCTCATTATCTCTCTTAGTGAGTCAATTAGGAAGGTTTTGTTCGTAATATAGGTTAATAATCATATATTAATAAATAATGTATACAGAACAATACGTCTCGATATTTTAGGTGCTTCATGTATTTATGCAAATCTTTATCTTTTGAAATATAAGAAACGCTTCCATTGTAGTCATGAAAAATGCAAAAAGATTTTAAAAATGAAAATGAATTATGTTTGCCGAAAAATCCGATCATATTATTTCGATCGTTCGCGATTTTCTTTTCGCATAATAAATTCAATGATGTTACTGTGAATCTACAGTAAAATATTGAAAATTACAACATATGTTACTGTAAGGTACTTTCAAGTACGTTTTTACCGTATTTTCACAAATTTTGCTGTAAATTTACAGTACTTTTATGATGTAAAAAACTTCAAGCATTATGAATATAAGTAAAATATTTGACGTGTAAATGATACAAAATGAATAACATGTTCCAAACTAACAAAAATTTTTCAGGAAATTTCTGAAACGTGTCATGGAAACTTTTTACGATTAGCGTTTCAAAAGTTTACTAAAGAAAATTTAGTAATTTTGGATTACGGCAACAAAAAATTGTAAAGTGTCTACAAAAATTTGTTTCCTTCATTAAATTTTGCATAATTTTTTATATAATTATGCACGTAAAATCCTTAATATTTTAGGTTGTTATATTTTTACTTACGTAAATAAAATTTAAGCATATCAAAAATTGGGTGGACCTCAAAAACCCGACAAATCATAAAACAGGCACTTCAAAAATCTGACATTTAAAAACCCGATATTTCAAAATACAGACGTTAAAAAACCAAACATTTTAAAATATACATATTCTGAAATTATAATTAATGATTGAATTCTAAATCTGCTTAATAAATAATCCGGGAGTCAAACTGATTTGACCTTCAAGTGTCCTACAAAATTAAACCCTTGGTGAAACATTTTTTACCTTGAAATGACCTTCCAGTGAGACCTCAAGGAGAGAGGTTATGTAGTGAAATGTCGGGTTTTTGAATGTCTGTAGTTTGAAAAGTCTGAATTTTTAATGTCTGCATTTTAATATGTCCGGTTTTTTAAGTGTCTGTTTTGTGATTTGTCGGGTTCTTGAAATGTACTCCAAAAATTTATCAGTATACTGGCTCATAAATCTTTAGTACACAACAAAATATTATTGATATATTGTTATTGTACTCAATGTCATAATAATTTGACACTATTCGAATACGACATACTGCATACACTAGTCGCATAAACCCTGGAATTCCTTATAATAGAATCAAAATCAAAGTTCTACAACAGGAATGGTGGGTGCCTTTTGTAGAGATACCAGCAACGTCACTTCGCCTGGCGGTGACAAACTCAAATAGCTCCACCTTAGCTCCGTGAGTCATATTCAGATTTCTGTTACAAATATCGTAATTTTCTGGTAATGATGCATAATTTATTTGTCTGTTACCGAATTTAGTAATATTCTGTTACTCTGGTAACATAAAAATATTAGGATTTTCAAAACATTTCTAGCAATGTCCTCATCAACATCGATTATTACTTAAATAACAAGAAATGTAGATATAACTTTTACTAAAACAGAGTGTAAAAGACGAATTGAGTAATTTTCTATAATTAGGGCAAATTGTTATTTCGTTCCCTATATCGCGTGAGCAAAATGAGTCTCTCCGGGCGCACAATTGTATGCTCTTATAAAAAAATAATATGTGCCACAAAGAAGCAAAATAGCACTTTCTCTCCCTAGAGAGCAAAATTAATTTAGCTCACCATTTAGCCTGAAGAAAAATAACACGCTCTCGCAGTAAAAAAACAATACACACAACAAGAGAGAATAGGTGTTTGCAGACTCATTGGAATTGCTGAGTTCTCTTCGTTCGGGCATCAAACTTGCCCGCGTAAGTAAACCCCTATTTTTCTCCCAAGTTGCACAATATGCTATTTCAATTCACGATATTTTGTAAATAGGACGTACACATTTAACCCCAATAGTAGTCATTTATAACAGTTCTCACGACCGAAAGCTGGAACATTCTCTACCTAGGGTATAAATGCAGTATGTAGGTCTTACAGGCTCGTGTGAAATATCGCCCGTAATACATTATTTATTTGAACAAATTTTTACGAAATTATATTTTACAAATTCAAATTTTTCATTCCTTTGGTTTTATCCAAAATGCAAAATATAATGGATAACTTTTTGACTATTACAAATGCGTAAAGAAATTCGAAAAACAAGGTTCGATGCAAATTATTCACGAAATTCATGAGCACAGCGTTGTTTCCGTGACTCGAATTTAAAGAAGGCTGGCCTGCATAAAGTTGGAATTTACCTCTACAATTCAAAGATTTAACACCGTATTACGTGCAACAGACATAATAATAATTATTGTGCAGTTGGAAATGAAACACGTATTCATTTTCGTCAGCGCATATGAAATAGACACGAGAAAGACTAATTGCTAACAATAAAACGGTAGATTTAAACAAAAATGCGGGTATCATAAAAGATATTTATTTTTAATGCGTAAAATGCAAATATACTGTCGTTTTATTGGTGCCACTTTATATACGTTCGCGAAAATTCGTAGCATCCAAAGCTAGAAAATAAATACAAATTAGCCTTTTTACAGTGTGCCTCTTATTTAGTCAGTGTAATTTCGGAAACGTTATAGTTCTCCATTCTAGCTTTTCTATTCCCTCGGTATATTTGTCCTCTGTTTTATGTGTCTTATTATTGTGCGTATTGTCAAGTTGAAATTAATAAATAATCCGTAGAAAGCATAAAAATTTAACCAATTACTATATTATTCGAAAATAATATATGTATTATTAAAATCTGTACAAAAATCTTGTAAATGTTTTTTATACACCTGACAATCTCGCAATGTGTTCTTAAAGTACACGGAGTTAGAGTGCAATGTAAATTCAAAAAAGAAAAAGGTGTATAGGTTTTTTGTTCGATAAATCAGTATTTATTATCATTACATTATTTTTTATTTGTAAACTCAAAAATACCTATAAATAAACGAAACATTTTTTAATTTGATACTCCTCATAGTAACTCAATACTGTATTTCACATCAGACAAAAATAATTGTTTATAGGATCATTGGATCTCCAGCACAAGCTTTTAAAGATAGTTTTAAAAAACTAAATGTCAATCAATATGTTATTAATTTTGTTACCATTTTAAATTACAAAATTATAAAAAAGAAGATCTAATGAAGCCCTAAAAGTATGCGATAAATATATCCCTTCTCTCTTTCTTTTGTTGACTGGAAGAATACTTTACCCACAGTTCCACGCCATAAAAAGATTGCAGAGCAACATTTCTCCACAAGAAGAAGAATTAGTACGTATATTGTCCATAAATTTTGTAACTTAATACTAAAGAAAAATTTAGTCAATGAAAATTAAGTCAAAGAAAATACTACATTTTACTAAATATTTACTCAATTCTAAAATTGATTACTAAAATTGATTCCAATTAACATTTGTTATTCAAATTAATAAAATATGTCAGTGATGTATAGTTATTGCATATTTAGTTAAAAATTGCACCACTATCGAGTACAAACCTCCAAATAAAAAAACTTTAATGGCAACTAAAAGTAGTTACAAAATGATTTCCTTTTAACATTCGTAATTTAATTGTAATATTGCTGTCGGTATTTGTAAGTTTGAACGGATGAATAACTTATATATTTTACGTTAATATTTTCAAAAAAGATCCAGTAAAATTCAAGATTAACATTTATGGATGTTTAAAATAATGAAATTCTGTTGACTATAATTTAAAACATAACAATAAATGATTTCGAATTACTTATATTTTTAAAATCTTCCTGACTAAACCGATAAATCACTTAACAAAATCAGTCAAAAATAAACATTCAATATACGAACGATGAAATAGGATTATCTCAATAATAGAATCGTCAGTAATAAATGAGTTCATAATTCAAACAGTACGAAAATATAAATACATTTTGAAAGGAAAATTAATCCTGCATTCGCATATATAATAGCGAACTGCAATGTTGCTAACTAAAAACTATGTCATAAGCATCAAATTGATGTTATGTCATACGTAATAAATCAGAACAAATCTGTGTGAATAAATGATTTGTTGTTATAAATGAATACTTGAAATAACAGAAACATAGAAAGGGAATAAGTTTTTGTTAATTTACAATGTGTGTATTTATCAAAAGTTGGATCCGCATGCAATTTAGTACTTTCACATTTCGAATTGGAATATGGTATTATTTTACAATATATAAATATGTAACCAAACCCGTTTTTAATTTATGTTCAATCTTTAATCTGTAATTATTATTATATTATTCTTAGAAAGAATAATAATTAATATAACCCAAAGTGTAGTATAACCTTTATCAACATACATTTTTCAACCACAGAGAAATGTCTCAAGGAATTTTCTGAAATAGTAACTTAAGTTTTTTATTGTTACCATTTCAGAATTTTTCGAAACAAAATCAAGAAATATTTTCAAAAAATGATAAAAAAATAACATTTCAGAAAATTACTACACTCTGTTTCGTAAAATTCTGAAACCGTAACGATAAAAAACTTCCGTTACTTTTTCAGAAAATTGCTACAGAAATTTTTAACAGTGTATTTACGGAACATTTAGTCGTTGTTATACATACATATTGTTAAAGTGACTAAAGTGTAGTTAATCCAACCATGATTTAGTCAGCTGAACTAAATATAGACATTAAATCTACTAAATATTTGATTTGCACTGAGCAACTACCCATTATGAATTAATTAATAAATGAATTAGATGATTAATTTTCTTTCTACGTATTATAATTTTTTAATACACATTTTGTATACATTTTATTAAATATTCCAGTGAATCTGTAATGTAATCGAGAATGTTGATATGACATAGACAAAACTTATGCTGCATTGAGGAAAAAGTTCAACATGTTAATTTCTGGAAATAGTGATCGACCAATTGTCATTCATCGTTCAAGTTATCACAGTAAATTACAATGCTAAGTTAGCTCCTTTCAAACCCGACATGTAACTTCCCATTTCTTCGTATGCATGACAAACATGTTTTACGATTCGCCATGCGATGTATTTACTTCTTTATGATTCTGCTTGTTTTCCCCATATCTATTTCCAATGTCGCCACTAACTTTAAAATACAATATGTACGTAGCATGTCGCTGCGCGAGGTAAAATAATAACAATGTCGTATAAATAATAAAAATATTGACTTATACACGTATATCCAATAGGTTTGAAACTTGGCAATTTTAAAATTGTGAGATTTCAAATTTTATTAGTAAATGTAATTTATGCAACAGGTCTTATTATTATTCAATATCTTTATATTATCTATGAAAGGAATAATGTATATTTTAAATGAAGATGTAATTGATTATAAAACAAATCAATTTCTATTTCTAAAATTAACGGAAACATTTTCAGTAAGTCTGTACTATCTGTACTATCTGTAAGTTATTTATATTTATTTTCCTAAGTGTATATTTAAAATTAATAATATTTAAAAATCAAGAGTAATGAGAATTTTATCTTAAATTCAGTAACGACAAAATTATACCAATTTTGTAAAAATTACATCTTATTTGTTACCAAAAATTGGAAGATTTATATTCTTATTTTTTAGTGTTTAGATATCTCTGCCGAGAAATGTATATTTTAATAATTATAACTTGGCTATATTTAATTGGGATTTTTAATGTGCAGATTATGTTATTTATCTAGTTAAAATCCTGCTATTTGAATTAAAATGATTATATACATTTTATAGAAATATACGAATATTATAAGTAATGCCGCACGAAAAAAATTTATATACATCTAATATTATATCAGTGTGTAACGAACGGTGACATTTTAAGGTTCAACATAATTCTTGCATATCAGAGATATATTGACTACTTCAAAAATTACTGTTCAGCCATAAAAAAAGAAATTTATACGGAAACATGCAAAAATATTGCAATTTCACATGGGTTTCTATCTGCATATATTTTTCTTTTTTTTTATTTTTCTTGGTGATTATTTCAAAACAACTGTTTTTTCCAGGGTGTAATTGTATGACATTTTCCAATAATTCTATTGAATGGAGAAAAATGTACTACAAAGTGTTGAAAAATAAATCTAATGGAGCATAATTTGATATTTACTTCTTTCAGAAAAGCTTAGTTATACTTTAATTATTTGATTGTTGATTGTTTATTATTTTGATGATATTAGATCAAGGTATCAAAGAGAGTATCAAATTTTTTTTGCTTTAGGTTTACTTTTCACTATCTAGGAGTCCATTGTACTCGATTGTAAGAATTTAAGTACTGACAATAAGAAATAGAATAATTTAAAACCACATTTAGAAAACTCTGCGCTTTTAAAATTTTTAATATTTATTAACAATCTCTGTTACAAGAATGGCAATTTCTGGTGTACTATATAGAGAAAAACGTCGATGAGGTTAAATAATAATACATGAGAAGCATACGAATATTAAAAAAATTATTATTCATATCTCAAACATTTTTAAGAACAAATATTATATGCAATATAGCATAAGACAGGTTCTTGCATTTGACATTTTTCCCAACTGTTTCTGGATGAGTGAAATTCTATTATAGGCATATCTTTTTTTAACACAATAATATATACATTCAAATGAGAAAATCTTATGGAACCTCCCTGTATGCACACAGAGAACTAAAAGGTTAATGGAACCACGAAGAAAAGGTAGAAATGATTAACATTTGACAATAGTACAATTAACATCGTGAAGCGTTGTAATTGACAGTATCTTATTTTTTTAATTCATAATATGGAAAAATATAACATTCAATAACTACTTTTTGTGATGATAAGCAGTTATTTTTGTTTAATCACTTTTACAAAATCTATTTTCTTACTCAAGAATATTTTAAGAGACTATTTAACTGTAAAGCTACGGTAGATTTCAGGTTATGTGTTATGTTGCATATTTAAGTATCGGGAAATAGCAAATGGAGCAATGTTTTTGTTTTGTTTTACTGTGAAAATGGTTAATTTAACCACTTTTTATAATCAGGTATTTTACTTTTCTAAAATGGTTCTATGAACATTTTTCGATCTCTCTGTGTGGAAAAGTGTAAAAAAATTTGGGTCTACATTTCACCAATGTGATAAGCAACTTTTTCGTTTGTATAGTTCCGTGAATGACCTCTAGGCGGCGTGTGTGAATTCTTAAATTAGGTCTGATAGTATTTAGTTGAAGTGTCACGTCGACATGTACAAGGATGGATTCTAATAAGCATTAAAATTCATCAATGAAGGAGATTGGTAAAAGTCTATATTCATAGATAAAATTTTTTCTTTGCAGTAATCGGTAGTATAATTCTAAAAAGTTGGTTGTCCCCACAAATAAGTAGTTAGGCTTAGTATCTAGTTTTTGAATATGTTATTTAGACTGCATTCTTGTACATTTCATCGACTTGAACTAAACGCTGCACGACTTTTTTATGGGTTGACGCACCGTCTAGCTTTCCTCCATGGGCAGGGAGCCCATACCAAAAAACTTTATAGGGCTGGTTTTTGGTTGTTGCTTATTGCTTTACCAAAGATAATTATTGGTACACTGAGAAAAAATCCATAGTTAAATTGACTATATCACGTAGTTGGAAAAATATAGTTAAAACTACTATGAAAAATAGTTAAATTTACCACTTTCATAGTCGATTTTACTATAATTTTATTACGCCAACTATCTCCTCATCTTTAAAAAAATCAACTATGTAGAATAATTTAAATAAATATGACAAATATAGTTAAATTAACTATAATCTAGTGTAGTCCTCATTTCACACTATGTCTCATAGTAAATCTTTATATTTACTATTATTCATAGTCAAAGTTTCTATTTACTAAAAATCCACAGTAAAGACTACCGCACCCCCTGTGTTTTGACGCCGCCAGGTGGCAACGCGGCGTTCGCAGTTTTTTTTCTTCGAGCCGTGGCTCCCGTTATTGAAGTGGATTTTCATTTGGTCATAAGATGGACCGTCGTCGGGCGTCAAAATATGATAATACATAATGCATGTCGTATACGTACGTGTATCTATAGACTAGTTATTTGAATTGACTAGTTATACAACATTGAAATTTGTGTGTATAATGGCATTGAGTGTGATATTCACAAACTTAGCGCAATATTGATTTTTTGTTTTTCTCTTTGTTTCCTTGTTTATCTTAAACAAAGAACGAAGGGAGAAAAGTGGACTTTTCATATGCTATGATATATATAGTTCACAAATATTTTTACGAAGTAAATATTGACTCCTTTCAATATTTTTTATGACAATTTCTTTCACGGAAGGTAGTAATTGTCTGAAATGACTATTTCAAAATCGTGAAACAATAGTTAAACTTTACTATTTCAGAATAGTTGTTATAACTATCACCATGCCTAGTCCTCATTTCACACTATGATTCGTCGTAGTAAAAAAATGGTCATTTCATCTACTTTTTTCCTGAGCGTATTTATAATCCTTTTCACCAACTACATTCAGTTGAGAATCTACTGTTCCATACTAAGTAGTTGAAAAAGTACGACAATTTATTACACCTTTTTAACTACGTATTAGTTAGAATACAAATAGTAAAATTGATTACGAGAACAGCATTTACCTAACTAAACCAGTAGTAGTATTACTTTCTGGCCAACTCCCCGAAGCCATTTGAATTTTGTATGAGATTGATATGTTCAGTATAAAAAGTACGTTACAACACGTGAGCACAACATTCGATAAAGCGTCAACGAATTAAATAAAAACGTGGAAAAACCACTGGGACAATACATTTTACCGACATTTATCATGCCAACATCTAAAAAGCGTCCAATTGTTGCAAATAAGGCACGTAGTGTTTTTCTTTGTAAAGGAATCGTTATTGTATGCATCATGCAGATAATTAAATTATGTAGGTATATTAAATAAACCTTTAGTTTGCGTGATGTAACGGCGCTAATACCGTATGGTTTTTCGACGATATCGTAGACATTAGGTTTGAGTAAATTCCAGACCGCAGGCGTATCGCCGGAACAGGCCGTATCTCAGCACTCCGATTGTAAGCGCATAATACATCGAAGTGTAACACGCAATTAACCCATTAGCGCCGACACGACATGCAACAGGAAATTACAAAATATGAAGGTAATTCGCACAAAGGGTACTTGAGTACGCTAAATCCGAGTATCGAATCCGACAATTACGATCGAAAGTGCCGGGGTCAAAGTAACAACGGCGGCTTTTAAAGGTTCGAGTACCTGATCGTTGGTGTTCGTGTACGTCCGTACGTGTCCGTATATATAGCCGAGTGACGGTTTCTTCGCCCTCCAGGGCATCATCGCTTTGCACGCTGCTAGTCGTATATATATAGGCTCTCCGTTTAAAATCCATGCCCCGTCAATAATGTTTCCTGGATATTAAACGCGTAGCCTGCGGCCATAAGACCTGCCGCACTCTTAGTATTCAGAGAGTTATTTGACGTGCGAATCTCTTCCAACAGAATAACGCAATGTCGACATTAACCCATTTATTTCACAATATCGTCTTCCTTTGCAATTTTAGGTTCCCCAAAGAAAGACTGCCTTCGAGATTTTGCTTCTACCTCTTTCTTATAGTTCTTTTTTAATATCGAGCAAAGAAGTAGTTTAAGAGGAGGGTGGAAGGCAATATTTTTTAATGCTGCCTTCATCTCTTGACTTTTATTTGAGAAGTTTCTTCTGTAATTTCACTGATTGCTTTGTAATTTGATCAATCTTTTTTTTAATTATTTTTTATTACTTCATTTTTTGTATTATTTTTTCAAAATAATAACAGTGTTGGGTATTCTTTTCATTGGTAGTTAGTTATTATCTCATTCCACATTTAGTAAAAGGCTACTGAAGGTAAACGGATTAATAGGACTGATAAAACCTACTCTCTAAATTTCTTGGAACAAAATTTTCACTCCAAATCTGGAGTGAGAAGGGTGCTCACTCTAAAAAGAGTAAAAGCCCACTCTGAAAGAGTGAGAACAGTGACTCCAAAAGAAAGAGTGAAGGAATTCACTCCAAATGTTGGAACGAAAATTCACTCTTCGCGTAGAGTGAAAATTCGCACTATGTGGAGTGAAAATTCGCACTATGTGGAGTTAAAATTCACTCCAAAGAATGTGAAATTTTGTCATTACTGAGTGCTATTTTCTTGCAAATGTAGATTTTTATATACGCTGAGACTTAAATTTAAGAAGTATGATTACATTTTCCGTATTCTCTCTGCTTATATAGAGTCTGGACAAGTCTGCACTACGGAGTCTGGACCCCGAATTGATAGATCTGGAGCCATAAGTTATTGTAGAATACTTCGTTTGCAGACGATAATTTTAAGATATTTGCGGTATCTTAGTCATGACATTGTTTTTCGCCAGACGACAAATATATATGTGTATACAGCTTGAAGTGCAGCGTGGAACTTTTTAATTCTTTGTTCTACATAATTTGAAACCTGAGAAATCGCACCCTAACTGGAGCGAATATTTCCATCTCTGGAGTGAAAACATTCATTCTAAAGCAAAAGTGAAATTTCACTCCATACAGAGTGGCTCAGTTTTCACTTTAGCTTGGAGTGAATTCTCACTTTTTAAGAGTAGAAATTCACTCCAAGGAATTTAGACAGTAAAAAGCACTACCGATACCTAAATAAATCCAACAAAATTAGTTTTTATTTTAAAAAATTTACTATAGCCCTGTAAGAAAAGTAAGGAAGATATTGGCCAGAATCTGCATAATTTCTGGTCGGTGGCCAGATTACGTCCTAGATTCTGGTCAGAAACTGCTCTTAGGTGCGACGATATCTGGTGAACAGAAGTTTTAAAAAAATGGGATGTTGCTCATCGCTGGCTCAGAAATCATGTACAACTTAATGAGCTGGATTTCAATGGTGGTATACCAGCAATGTTTATTATTATTTCTAAACTTTGAGTAATATGTTGTTGCTCATCAACTCGTTGTAACCCTTTCAGTCACGCATTTCTCTTTTCACTGAATTTGGTTGAAACTCGTTACTCCGGAGTCTTCGGGGTCGCTGAATACGAATCTGACGTCAGTTTTCCGAAATTCAAAATGGCGGATCCAATATGACGGAAAAAATTGATAGTCTATTGTATTCGCTTGAAATATGTTACTCGAGGGATTTTGAAGATCTAACATTGGCATTCAGCGACCCCAAATACCCCTGTGTACCATATATCGAAAAAAAGTAATTGGTGTAATAGCAATTACACGGTGTGGCAGCGATCTTTTACTTATATGGAGGCGTAGCACAGGTTCTAACTTAAGTCAAACTGAGAAATGTGGCGTGGTATAATATTCCATTATACCCTGAAAATCTAATTTTATAACCCAAATTCCATTTTTAGATAGGTTCATGTGAATAGTCACTCAAAAGTACTCTAATTTTTATTCGTTTTACAGCTTTTTCCTAATTTGAAAGCTGAAAATAAAACCTTTCTGTATGTCCATATCACCTTTTGATGAAATGAAAACTAACGAAATTACAATTGAAAGTATTGGCGATTTTTCGTTTTTTAATCCATTATTTTCAACTTTGACGATTTTTTAATATTATTCCATTTTGGGATTTTTTTCTGATTAATGTTTTGAAAATAAATTCACTTCTCTTGAGCGAAAACAAATTAAAAATAAAACAGCGTTCATTTAAACTATAAAAACAATTAAACTTATGGTTCCAAACAAATAAAGTTTCTGTTTAAAATGATCGTTACCTATAAAATATTTATTAATTTCACAACATTCATTAAATATTTGCCTACAAATATTTTAAATTATGATAACAATATCCACATATTCTTAAGCGTTCGATGTATCAACTATTCTAAGCTTGGGTTAAAATATTATAAATTCAAAATGGATATCATGAAAAATTATTCATCTTAACACTAAAAAAGCTGCATTCCTCGTGTCCGTTAACTGTTTTTCGGTGTATACATTCTAGTTCATGTACATATGCATGATTTACACCGAAGAATAATGATTGAACCGCGTTTACTCACAATTATTAAAGACTGTAATTTGACTGCAGTACTAAAAATTACTAATATGGCGGTACACTTTGAAACCCGCTTAAGCCTTAATGCCGGTTTGCAGAAAGATAATGTAACTTCTGAAAATTTCCTTTCTTTTTCAAGGTGAAAATGCAACTTTGTGTTCTCGTTCATACGTAAATTAGCTTGCAGAGGAGGTTTTTGTAAATAAATTTTAATAGTTACTGGATGCTTCAAGATCTATTTCAAGAAAAACTTTAGTCGCACGTTATGGTCGGATTCATTTCTATTATTCCTCAATTCTTTTCATATTATAATTGCGGTTCAAGTTTTCTCATTTTCCTATATCATCTTTAAAAAATGACTAAAAATTAACCATTTATATATTTTATTTCAGAAAATTTTAAAAGTAATTTTGCAATGTTTACTGTTATTAAAGGTTTTGAAACAACTACATTAGAAACGTATTCTGTTAGAAAAACCGATATTATTAAAAAGTATCCATTTTTAAATACATAATAAATGTAAACAGTCGACAGAAATCACTGCTTTGGTAGTAGGTGTTATAGGATCAACACTCACAGCGACAAAAACACCATACAAATTCATAAAAGAAAAAAAACACCACTGTATAAACTACGTCGGCAAAAAGCCATATGATCACAACGTACATTAATTTTTAGATAAATTTTGTTAATCTTTTTTACTTGTGCATTAATCATTTTGTTATAAAAAATATGAATTTACGATGTGAACTTCAAGTAGATAATATAAGTAATATTAATCAATTATTTTCGATTTCTTTCATTTCAGTATTATTGCCCGATTTTTTGGTCATAAATTTATATTCTTATTTTTTTAATCCGTTCTTTAACAAGTTAATGTAATAATGTGTCTGTTTCGTCTGTATGTGATGTAATGTGATATTCTTAAAAAATCTTTTATTTGGTTAGGTCAGTTTAGATTAAGTTATTCTTAATTACGTCACTGCAGTGGATTATGTTGTAGCTATATGTTTTTATACATGATTTTTCGGTTATTATATCTTTTTGTCGCAGTGTTCTTTGGGATTCATTGTTTTGTGATTTGCGACGTAACCTGGCAATTATAACGTAATTTGGCAATAGCACAATAATTATACACTACATTAGATATATCTGTTTTAACGTAATTTTCCTATTCAATACATACAAACTTGTTCAATTTTTATATACACGCTAGCAGCTTTACTGGACAAAAATATATCACCTAAAAATTGGATGATTCATTCTCTGATTTACTTTATTTTCTCTCTTTTAGAGGAGAGCCAAAGTTCTGTCTTACACAAAATCAAACGATTTGACTAGCATATACTATTTTTCAGCTTTGACTAGACTTATTTTGCTAACCATCTTTGTGTTGTAGTTTCGTAGGTTATTTGAGATTTGCTATTTCACTCAAATTCAACGTTAAGACAGTTGGAGTAACAAGCATAGTGCATAATAAAGAGTAGATGAAATGTTTTAATCCCTTCATTTGTGAGTAGGTTGATTACTCCAAAGGACTGTAAATTTACGCCTTTAGAATAGAAATTTACTTTTTTAGTGTGACAACAGTTTAGTATAAAATAGTAATCTCAGAATTAAAAACCAACGTTTAAGTAGACCACAAAGTAATCATAAAAACATAATTAGTAATTTAAATACACTATCAATCAATAAAATTTTTACACATATCAAATTTGTGAAATTATCTTAAAGGTATATCACACAATTGAAGAGCCATCATAAATTAAAGAGCAAAATAATCCATAACGACTTATGCAAGTACATACGCATTAGTGTTAAAGAACTTTCTTCATTGTCTCATTAATCATGAATTAATATACTAAATTCCCCATCGTCATTAAAGCGATAAAAAAATGCAAAACGACGTATCGCGTCATTAATTTTCATATAATAGCGTCATAAAATTACACTCTGCAACACCTAATGTGTTGGAAACCGCAAGAAACCAGGTTTCTTTGTACGTCGTTGGTCGCGGTACATTATGCCGACAATGAATGTAAAATAAAGGGAAAAAAATTTCGGACTCGAGTGTAAGTTCACCCACAATAGCGGCCGAGGTAGGTGTATGTACACGATCGAGATAAGAATTTTCCGATAAACCGTAAGGCCTTTATCGGAGGAAAAGTTTCGGGTAGCAGCTGAATTTTACCGCATCGTATAAACAGAGTCGAGCAACGGACGAGTCTCTAAACCGATTAATCACGTAATTAATGCAAAGTCGGCCGTGCGCCGACTCCCAGTGCGACGTGGACACCGCTGGGAGACGGTGCGGAAAACCCCTTTTTCCCCAGACGACCCACTACGGACATGGGCGATACTCCACCACGTGACTTTGAAAATTACGCTGAAATGGAAACATTCGATTTTGTTGTAATTTTGTAATGGACAAAAATCAATGTGACTTGAGTTCGTAATTGAGCGCAATAAGTTATGAATGAGTTAAGTTATAAACATTTCTTATACATCATTTTTCAAAAACTCATTGTGGTCATGCCCAAACAATAGAGGACGTCTGGGTTCAGTCTCCAGTTGTAGTCATAACGAAGAACTGAAAAAAATATTATACTAACGTTTTTGGAGTTGCTGATTACCTATAAATTTGAAGTTTGTTTTCAAAAATTAAAAAGGGCTGAATCAATATGCATTTGAAGAAAATGTATTATGCGAAGATTTTCTTCTTTTTTTTTTTGATTACGATTCGAGGATAATGGTCTCAAATTTAGTACAGCGGACTCAAAATGAATTTAGTAATTAGAATAAATTTTGTTCAAATGGAGGCTCTTGAAAAATGTTCCGACATATTAGATCCGCCATTTTGAATTTTATAAAATTAATGTTGTATCTATAATAAGCGTCGCGAAACCCGGAAGTACTAGATTTTGTTCAAATAGACATTTTTTTGTTGTATTATCTGCCATATTGGGTTCACCATTTTGAATTTAGTAAAACCAACATTGGATTCGTATCAACGAGAGTTAACTATAATACTAAAACTGAATTTATTCTAAAAAAACTCTTTTTTTCAGTTCAATTTTATTATTTATAACAATTATCCTGATAACATTAAACGATAATAGTAATTTTCGATACAAGGGCGTAAAAGTTTTTTTCGATGCAGTAGGCGTAAAATGACCATTTTACGCCCTCATTTGCCGGTGTAACGTGCCTATTTCACGCCCCCTGGGGCATACAATAAAGTTAATACATGTGAAATTGGCATTTTAGGCCCGCAAATCAAGGCGTAAAATATTTTACGCCGACTGTATCAAAAAATAATGTTAGAATCTTACTCGTAGAATGTTCACCCTCATGAAGCTCAAGTCGGCTTTGCCGTCTCTCGAGTTCTATTGTCGAGACGTAAAACTCCATTTTGCGCCCTTGATACAAAAATAACTGTTCTACGAATGTGAGGCGCGTTCACATTGGTACAAAAAACATTTTCCCACGTGCGTCAAACAATATGGTATGATGCAAGTGCGAAAGAAAAAACACAAAAATAGCATGTTTACGAACGATGTAACATAAATGTTGTTTGGTACAATTTTTTAGGTTCTATACAAGATGTAATCCCTGTATCTTTAAAAAACTTTAAGAACAGTAATGTAATTTGAATAAATCTAGGCGGAACAACGTATGCCCCACTATGCCATAAAAGGACAACACAATGAATAGTATGTATACATGACATTGAATTTAAAAAATAAAACCCAGATTCCAAACGAAAACTAATCGGCACTTCACACCAGAATCATGTGTTGCAGTTGCGATATTATAGTCTTGTTTACATTCAAACTCGATCAATTACTCGTGCAAGATGCATCTAATGTAGGTCCACCATTTGTCAATTATATTGACAACATTTCCCAGAACTATCCTTTAGATGCTGAACATTGATTCAAAATTGGTCCACAATAATTGTTCATTGACTGCGATTCTAGCTTTTCATCCAGAATTCGTTTATACAACAAGCAATTTATTTATTCACCGTTAAACTCCATTTTCCTATTGGATTTTCAATGGCATCCATTGGACGTACACTTGGGTAGACTGGGTTATCGAAGCTCTGGAATTGTGGTTTTAATGATTGTTCTAACAATAATTTTGAGAGTACAAAAATTATTTGTTGTTGCAATACAACTTTGAGATCAAGATCAATAAAGAGGATCTTCTTTCAATCGTCATTTATTTGGTCAAAAGTTTGCTCAAGGTTGATTTAAGTTTGAAAATCACGAGGTATTACTATTCCAAACTATAATAACCTCTTTAATATTATGAAAGCAATATTCTTTATTATTACAAATAGTAAAAACTTATGTATTTAACGATTACGAATAGAATTCATAAAACAAAAAACAAACTTTTATATGATTTGCACTAAAATACTAAAGCACAGTTGAAACTATTTCCACCTAGTTACAACTATTGAAACATCGTCTATTTATGACCAAACTTCAGTGCAATGTTAAGTGTAGCTACCAAAAATGATGTTGATGATGATGATGATGATGATGATAATAATGAAGGTGATCATAATACTGAAAATGTTGGTGATGCCGCTGCTAATAACGATGGTGATGATGATCATTATGAGGATGATGAGGAAAATGATGTTGATGAAGGTGATTAGGAGTATGATGAGGAGTATGATGCTGCTGAAGATGCTGATGACGATCTCGATGATGATGATAATGACGATGCTAATTGCGATGATGATTCTGATAATTATGCTGATAACAACGATGATGATAATAATGAACATTTCGATCATGACGATGATAATGATGATGACTGTGATGATGATGATTATGATAATGGTGATGATGATGGTGATGATGGTGATGATGTTGATGAAAGAGTGTGTGTGTGCATGTTGCAACAGTACCTAACTTATCTACGGAGCCAACTTCAATTTCAGTTATTTACGAGTTGGCGTCTTTTTTAATCGAATTTTCCAATTTTCACCTTGGATTAAGGCAACGCGTTGTCAACATTTACATTGTGTGCAAGCCGTATATATTTTTAATTAACGTAAACGGATGTATGTATGTTAACGTTTATTTTGTAAATTTATGAAAATATGGTTCAACAATACAACAATTAATGATGGGCCAACTTCAATAAATAAAGGAGCACGCTTACGCAATTATCCTGATAATTTAATAATATTCTAGGCGAATTAAATACACGCTAAATCTAAATAAAATTTTTGTCCCAGAGAACATGGAGAGAAGGAGATCGTGGATTACATACCGCCCAAGTTTTCCCTTGTGGAAATATACAATTAATAAATATCAAAAGAAGAAAATATATTTATAACTTCTTGTTGAGTGTTTAATTATTTTCAGATCTTATAACGCTATAATATTACAAATATATAAAAAGAAATTCATAGAAATAACTCGGAAATTATTATTAAATATGTTTGAAAATAGTTCTGAATTATTCTTGAATTTGTAACAGTTGTTGCTTTGTAGTCATACGCAATATACCTTGAATGAAATGTATGGTTAAATTACGTATACCAGCAACTATACGAGTAATACACAGTACAACACATGTACCTATAATCATGCCTGATTCCGGGAATTATTTCTCAGTGGATACTGATGAACTTAACTACTTATTAAATTCTTCAATTTGTATTTTTTTCTGTTTTTGTTTATTAAACTGTCGTTTAATACCATTTTTTGTTTAATTTCTACTTGCAATTATAAAAAAAACACATTTTGAACGATCTTTATCCCAATTCCACAAGAACTGTTTAATTAGTACATTAATTATTTATAATCACATGCTACTACAGATACCTAATTACATATTTAACGTCCAATAATATAGTTGCTTTTATGATTTTATAAAAGATTAACTAAAATAAATGTAATAAATAGTAAATAATATTTTTCAATATATATTATATACATAAATATTATTCAGAAGTCTCAATCTTAACAGAAAGGTTTGAATTATACATGGAAAAAAGATTGCTGAAAAATATATCGCCATTTTAACAAATTAATTTGCAAATATTGTGAAATATTAGCTATGATCGAGCAATAATATTTCCCTAAACTAGTCAAATATTTGATGAGGTGGGCAAAGACTTCTGTCAGTTTAAATTAATTCTAATTTACTTAAGTACACAATTCTCTTATGCAAATAATCTAAAAGGATCTACGTATTCCTACACATTTTTCCTGGATTCTATATTTTTCTATTCTAATAATTTGAAACTTGTTAAAATTGGAGCATATAGTAACATAATATTTTTCGTACAGCTTAATTCTGCAGCATTATTGTGCGCAATAATAATAGAACTTATACAAAGAAGCCAACAACTTCACCAACCAACAAGAGTAATATCTGAAAATAATTTTTATATAAATTTTTACGGAGAAGTTTTACATACAAATTTTTTATTTGACAATGATTCGATTCACCACAACGTTTTCTATTATCAAATATTTCATAAGTATATTGAAGATTAATAATTTTATCGAGATACTTTATCTTATTAAAGACAACCAACTCATCTATTATAACAATTATCCAGTTAACAATGGTAGTATTAAACGCCTTTAGTAGATTATGAAAATGTTATAGATCGTAATTTCAAATAATAATAGCATATTATGCAACTAGTGCGCAAAGTTAACATTACCGCACTAGCAGCGGGAGCTTCACACGATTCGTCGATGTAGTAATTTGGGCTCGAAAATTTCTTTGTGCAAAGAAAGTTGTACGCAGTGCGGTAAGATTGACTTTGCGCACAATAATTACACTAGTGCGGGAAAGTGACACTTTGCGCATAGAATTGCATAAAAATAATTATAAATAGTAATTACAAACGGTTTAAATCTTATCTGATAAAAGTTATTTGAATTTTTAAGAATATATTACTATGAATATTAGTCACTTCTGTCAACAATTTTATTATTTATATAAATATTTATAATAAACAAAAATGGATATATTATAAGAAAATCAGTGGTGTTGGAATTGTGGTATTATATTAATCCAAGAATTAAGAGATAGATGCTTTTTATATGTTTTAGACTACCGTACACGTTTAAACGTGTTCTTTAACATCATATGCAATTAGATCAAAATAATATATATTCCATCGATATTTATTGTTTTATATGAATACCCCAGACAATAAGCTAAAACTGGAAAACAGCAAAATTCGGATTGCGATAAACGCCGTTCATGAATAAATTGGCCTTTAATATGATTTGATTTCACTAACTAATAGTTTCCCGTTGAAAATCCGAACATAATTCACCGAATCGCCAGACGAATTATAAAAACAGGTTTTATACCCAACGAGTTGAACCGAGAGGAATAATGGAATCATTAACCTCGACCCAGTGCGTCAATAAACGTCCTCTCAGATTCATAATATACGAATTTTTCAAAGCGTCATAATTTCCATTTCATAACAAACAAATAAAAGGGGACGAAATATTTTTGGAAGATATTAGCCATGCAAATTTCGAATCGGTACGAAATAAAATATCAATCATTTGATTTGACACTTTTATATGAAATATAAAGGTCGCTCTTGATGAATAATTCATATTTTTAACCCGTATCTAGCGAATATCGGTTCGCCTTAATCAATGCCGAACTATCGTCGAACTATGTTCCCGATGAAATTATAATTTGTGGGATTCTCTTATAATCTGCGCCTTATGGAACCTACACTTTATTTCTAGAATTATTTACCTGCGAAGCTTCTGAAAAGAAGAAATTTGTGAAATTGATTCCATCTACAATGCACGTGGAGTAGGTACAAGCAGCGAGATATCGCGTAAAAAATTCGTTTTTTATTAACTATAGTCTTAATAATGTCTACTTTTTCATTTTACGGTACTTTATATTTGATAGATTGCGTACTATTTAAAAGAAATAAGCTGCGCATCATTATTATTAAAATATTTTTCGATTCAGGGAGCGTAAAATGACCATTATACGCCTCCTGTTGGGGGCGTGAAATGCCGATTTTACAACCTGAAGGCGTGAAATCGGCATTTTAGCCCTCGCGCGTAAAATAAAAACAGTCTAAAAATGGATGATTTTTCGAAAAAATGCCGATAAATACGATTTCTTATAATTTTTTACATTGCGATACATTATGATAATGGTGGTAGGCAATAGAAAACGACAATTGTAAACACAAATAAACGCGGAGTAACGGGGTATTACACGAATTTTCCATTATAAATATAAACATTATGGAATGAAAAATAAAATCGCTAATCAGTATTGCTCGTCGCAGTGATTCGTAAACATCTTTAATTTGTGTGATAGAATAAATGGTCATTTTCGATCTTTCTTTCTATAAAGTTGTATTTCAAATTGACGTTTATCACAACAACGTCATACACATTCCCATTACCTGACATTTTCAATCCGCCATTTTAGAAATTACCTTTACAGCTTACATGTTTCTGCTGATAATTCCTTTTAATAATTTCTGCTAAGATGTTTTCGTGTTTACTAAATATGATGATGAGGTCTGACATTTCCAAAAATAACAAATTTCATATGGCGGGTAATGTGAATAAAACTGTTGAAATAAATGCTATA
The DNA here is from genome assembly GCA_030407085.1 of Trichopria drosophilae. NCBI lineage: Eukaryota > Metazoa > Arthropoda > Insecta > Hymenoptera > Diapriidae > Trichopria > Trichopria drosophilae. Next base: position 45,264,325 of record CM059583.1, read on the forward strand.
TAAAAAATGCCATTTATTTTGTAAAAAAAGGAGGATAGTTGATTAATTAATTACACATTTGACACATAAGAGAAGTTGTAAATAATGCAAATAGTAAAACCGCACAAATAAGTTGTTGCACACTGTACATAACCTAAAATGTCTAAAAATCATAGCTTTTTCTTAGATTTGTATTATTGATATTAATAATGTCTGATATAGTACCTTGTGGTCTATAATATTTCGCTGGTGATAAAGAAGTCTTGATCGATTGTACAGTTGAATTTTTTTTCTTGCACAAGATTTGTCAAGTTTCTGGGAAAAAAACAATTTCTCGCTGTATAAACCTCAGATTTTAAAAACTTCAGTAGTATAAGACCAATTCTGTCCCCAAATTCAGATTCAGTGGCCTAAAATTCATAAGAAAGACGTAGTTGCGTCTTTTGCATGTGACATACGATTTTTGTTGTTGTCCGGTGTTATTTATGACCAGACCATTGCATAATTATTATTTGAGAACTATGTATTTAAAAATCCAAACAAAAATAATTACTCTTCATTATATTTATTTTCTTAAATAGCTGATCGGGCATTATTATTATGTACGCATCAAAATATAAATCACATTTAAAAAATTAACTATAATTGCATAAACCATGTTGGCAATATTTAAATATTGGAATTCATACATTTTCGTACGAGATACAAATTTTTTTAAGCTTTAAACAATAGTTTTTTAAAACTACGGCGCGTTTAGATCTAGCTCTATTTTGCACACACTTTTTAGACTATAGATAATTAAAGTATTTCTTGTCGACTTACAGAGTTGCTGGATCGAAAAAGAACCTGCTGAGTGTGCGAGCGAACCCTTGGAACCTCACATTATGACATTTACGATTATGGCCTCGCAGTCCTTTTTCCTTCTGCACCGAACATGACAAATTATGCACGTTCGTCACAAACGTAGTCTAAATAACGTTATGCCGTTATAAAAATTACACTTTAGCGCTCCACGTGATCTGAGGTTTACAGTTTTTATGTTTTTGTTATAGTCTACTAAAATGCTCCTTCTCGGACAGAAACTATAAATCATTTTGAAATTATGATTGATTTAAATAACTGACTGATTGGTAATACGATCAGATAAATTAGTCTTTAAATTGCAAATCAAATTTCAATGCTGTTGTTTAATAATGAAACATATGATGTTCCAGACATTTTTCAGAGTTTTAACTTGAGTCCAATTTTGTCAGACTTCATCCGTCGACGTGTTCATGAAATATAAAATACAGTAACAAAGATAATATTATAATTACAGTAGAGTCCCAATATAATTGCGTCTCGCTATATTTACGTTCCAGCATATGAGTCCGGTTCCGTCTCGTTATATTTACCTGGCGCTGTTCTTCTTTCCCCCATCTTGCAGGCTGGGGCCTCAGGAAGGGCCTGATGTGACTCCGCGAAAATGTGAAAGAGGAGAGTGGGAGAAATGGTGCTCCCCTTCTTTCGGTAAATATATCAAGACGTGTGGGGATGACGATGAACCGACGGGTAAATATATCCGGACTATACTGTATAAGCATTATTATTATTATTATTATAAAGTTGGGAAAAATGCCTTCACCCTCGAACATCTTTTCGGACAATAGGCTGCTGGATAAAAAGAAAAGCTTGATATTATCTCAATGACCAGATTGATGCAAATTCTATTATTGTCGTGGACAATTTGTTAAAACGTTTGATCAGAAAAGTACCTGTGCCAAAATTTTAAATCCGTGACGGATCCTTGATTGATATTCGGTAGATCAACTCCGTCAAAAGTCTGTTTTTGAGACAATCCCGCACTATCTGTGGATTTATAATGGATCTAATTTTTATATACTTTGTATACCAGAAATTCGTGTTACCGCTAAAAATGAAATTTTTAGAAACGCGTAATGATTTTTGGTACACGAAAGCGTACTGCAATTCGGTCCGTTATCAATCCGCAGATAGTGCAGGATCATCTCAAACTTTCGACGGAGTAGATCCACCGAAGATCTTTAAGATTAAAATTTTTTACATATTCTTTATAATGGCAATCAGTGAAGATTCACTAGAAAGAGTAAAGAGCCTAGCCGGATAAGAATGTCAAAATTTCCCCAGCATGGAAACAGAGATATATTTTAATATAAAAAATATTGATTAGCCACTGAATGTCAGAATAAAATCTTCTGAATTTTGTCGAATATATCGAATTAAGGGTGCTTTTTATGGAAAATATCAAGTTTTTAATGATTTTCACTTAATCGCACCAAATATAAAAATTTGAAAAAATTTGACAAAATGTCAAAAATTTTAAATATTTTTTTCTCGTTGCGAATAGGCTGTTAAATAATTTAAAAAATATTGTTATGTGCGTTTTGATAAGTACTATTTTTCTGATTTTTTGCAAATTTTTAAGTTATGTGGTTTTCGAGAAAAAAATTAAAACCGAAAAAGACCATTTTTAACGTTCCGCGATTGGTTTGAAACTTTCAGGAAAATACATATTTGGGATGACAAACATACTGTAATTTTTCCAATGTAAAAGGATCTGGGGCAATTTTGAGATTCTTATCCGGCTAGGCCCTTTGTTCGAATGATTAGCGCGACGATCACGCTTGGAATGCAAAATGTCATTTTGCGCCCATGATACAAAAAGACTATTTGTTGTATAATGCAGCGTCTTATCATCTGACCAACTCTGAACACTCCCAGCACGATTACAGCAAAAGAAGAAAAGATGCCATGCACCTGAAGGAGATGAGCTAAAAGAATCAGCAACCCGTTCTCTAAGTATCGTTGCCTGCCTTCATTCTTTCAGTCCATTGTGAACAGAGGGAAATTGTTCCCACACGTGTCATTATTGTCGCGCAGCGATTGAGGGCTCCAAATATAACCGCACGGCCTTTGCTCCCCTTCAAAGCCGTACTCCGAAATGCAATTGCAACAGGGCCCGAATCTCCGTGAGGAACGCAGCATTCCCGCCCAGTTTTTTTCTCCGGCGTCACGCACGTAGCCTGAGTTATTTACGCAACGCCTACGTGCACCGCGAGTTCTCTCGCGTGTAATGGACCAACGAGTGAGGAACTTAGGCCCTGAGAGAAGACTCAACTCGGCGTCTCTCATCCGCACCCACACAGTTGTATATAGGCAGACACGCGCGTACGATAGGCACTGAATTTCTCGACGTCCCTCATTGTTTAGGCCGCAGTGTCTGTCTCGGTCGCTCCCTCGATACGGCAAGAAGACAATCGCGCGTCGCTCATGTACCGTCCTCGCCTTTTTGCCAACGACCAACAGCAACTCGCGGCTCTCTCGATCGCTTCGGAGAATTAATAAACGACGCGTCGCTCGTGTACCGAACGCTGAGGACGAGGATGAGGTGGAGGAGGTGGAGGATGAGGACGACGACTCGCCGATTGTCTCGATGATTTAACGAGCGGAGTGCGCCTATTCGCGATCGCAGTCTCGGACCTTCCACGAGTCGATCCAGCTCCGACAAAGGGATAACGACGTTTGCCACTAAAGGGGAACGTGAGCGATTGCTCGTCAAAAATGCATGCGCTCGATGCTTTGAAGCCGACCCTCCGCTCGTCGAAAAAGCTGTTGAAAATCATTTCGAAATTCTTTTTTAGCGATAACGCGATTTCGAGTGGCCAAAAATGCGATAAACCTTTCTATAAAATGATCGAGGGCATGAATTTTAATCGGTCGCGAGCGAGCCGGAGCTCGTAAAAGGATATTTCATAATTACTTCAACATTGTCGGTAAACGCTGGAAAAATTATCGCATTAGCCCGAAAAAGCGCGCGATGAGATCGACGTGAATAATGGAAACGATATTTTCGCAAATGGATTTCGTATGAATCATTGATATGCGGCACTCATATTCGGTGTGTTAATGCAACATGTATGATATGTCAATAGCCTGCGCGCGGCATATAAACGACATCAGTTGGATATCAATGCAGAGATTTTAAATGGGCTGCAGTTTATTTTCACCAGATGGGCATCGTGCCTACATAATTTAGTACTAATTAAGGAATAAAATTTTATGATTTTTTTACAAATACAAGTCAAGGATGGTCATTAGGTGACTGTAGTGGAGTAGATGCCGTTCCTGGTCTCTAAATTTCATAGATTTAAACATCAATCTTTTTTGTTGTAGTTTATAGTTTGAGTTGATTGTTCAATTCTTGGATTTTTAACATTATTTTGTATTGGAAAATAAAATTGAATTCAACAGGCATCGACTCCCCAAGTTCTTGTTATATTTCTAGCTACTTAAGAAAGAAAAGAAATTTCATGATACAACTTAGAGTATAACATCATCAATCCAACAGTATATAATGCGTCATCATCAGCCAACACTATCATCATAGATACAATTTGACATCAACCTCAACGCCGTTATCATCATGACATTTATTGTCTGCTAATATCATCACTGTCAGACATCATCATCTGATTACTACTGTTACACAACTTCATCAGAATCATCATTAACATCATTGTCATTGACGTAGATATGGTAATCGTTGCCGTTATTATCAATGTCTTTATTATAATCGTCAGGCATCAGTGTCGATGACAATTGTAATGATTATTATCATCTCTATTAGGGGAAGAGGTTCGGTTATGAACATCCTTTCATTTTTGGCTCCTAAATGTTGCTCAACTAGATATTATGCAGACATATGCATGTGTATGGATAGCTACAGACCGTAGTTAACTACTATTGGAGATACTAAATTAACTTATCGACTAGAAAATTTTGGTTAAACATTTAGTAGAGTCGTCATTTTTGGCAAAAGAAATTTTTTGGTTCGGTTGTGAACACCACTGAAAAATCTACTAAAACTAGGAAAAAATTAAGTAAAAACGCCCCAGATATATACAGATATAGTAATTTATTGATTACAAACACCTTTAACGACAGAACAACAACAGAATATAGCACTATTAATAACTATTATTCTTCATTCTTTTGACAATGTTTACATTGCCAGTAGCTCTTACGCATTTAAGCAGACTTCAAATGCACTGGCCGAAAAGTGACACAAACGGAAAAGACGATCGGAGAAAACTTGAAAAATCAATGATCAATTATAAATTATACAATCCATGCGACAATATTTTATGATTTGTCAAAAAAACGGGTGTTCATAACCGAACTAATAGGGATGTTCACATCCGAATATTGTAGCCACCTTTAAAACCTAATAAAAACAAATTTTCTTTTGCACATTGTAGTGAATGTCGCTATTAAATCACTAAATATAATTAATTTACTTGTTTTTGCATCATTAGCACTCTATTTCATCACCATCATCGTCATCATTGCCAACATCGTCATCATTGTCATCATCATAACTATCTTTATTGTTATCCTCATCAGCAATGTCATCAGCATCATCATTGCCTTCATCGGCGTCGTCATTTCCATGATCATACGTTGTCATGATCATCATGATAATCATCCGACGTCGTCCGATATCTTGATTGAATATTTATCATCATCGACAACGTCGTCGACATTGCCGTCATTGTCATTAACATCTTCGTTGCCCTGGTTATTGTTATCGTCATAATAATCTAACATCACCATCACCGCCAGTCGATAACGATTATCCTCAACATCATTCGCATCATCACTGTCATTCAATTTCATTATTATCATCGTGATTACCGACAGCCTTAACATGATGATGATCACACGGAGTAATTCTCACTTGATGTCTTCGTTGTAATGCTCATCATCACCATCATAATTAAAAGTAGCTTACCACGCGACTAAAATGTAGTACCAAAAATTAGATATTGTTCAGAATTTCGGCTTAAATTAAGCCAGTTGAGAATGTTAGAGTTAGATTATTTCGATGGCTGGTACAATCTCAAACGTGTGACGAGAAACCGGATACCTCGGTTTGGGAAGAAGAGCCGGACATTTCGGCAGGTGTGACAAAATATCTGACATTTCACAATTCGGCTACGAAAAACCAGATGTTTCAAAAGTTGTTATGATATAAAAAATCGCTACAGAAAATCGTGAAATGTCCGGTTCTTCGCGTCAAGTTTGTCAAAAATTTGATTTTTCGTCGACAATTCTAAAATGTCCAGTTCTTCGTCGCAAATTCTGAAATGTCGGGTTCTTCGTCACAAAACTTTCGAAATGTCCGGTTCTTAGTCTCAAGTTTGAGATGTTCGTACCAGCCATCGATTTAGACTAAAATCGGCACTGCAAAATAAATTTATTATACAATAAAATGTACAAACGAATATTTTATTACTACAAACAATGATTTGTGTTAATATGTGTTTATTGAATGGAGAGAATCTTTTATCAGTGAAATGATCAGAATAACATTTTCATATTAATAATAATATATATTCATCCATTGAAAGAATCATTTCATCGTGGCTTCGATTAGCTAAACCGATGATCGAAAAGAAAAAATGAAATACACAAAAAAGGGGGATTTAGTTTAAATTTATTTAATGTTATAACAATAATTAATGGATTCAAGGGAACATGTTTAACAGAAATTTACTTGTCATTTTCAAAATCTTAAATCGGTTCAATATATCACTGAAGGTATTTAAAAAAACTCCCTCCCACTCCAACCAAAAATGTTGAGCGTCCTACTGCACTGATACAGTAATTAATTTGAAACGGGAACGGAACACTAACTTCTTAATTTCTATAGTATTGTTGTACGAAGCACAGCTTCGCATAAGAAAATTCGTAAAACTTTTCGTGTGGTTGGAAGTGATAAACATCTCCTCAGAACCATTGTCGGGTTGCTACTAATTCTATTTCGTCTTATTAGGTCGTTATTGTTTATATTCTTTACTTATGTGTTTGTCTCAAACAAGATCGTATTTGCCATTTAATTTGCGTCTTTCCTACAGCTTAAAGAAAAATTGACCCAGAAAGCTTAAAACAATCATGATCGTCTCGTTTTAAGCTGTTAATAAAGCCTACTTTGGATTCATCGCGAACAGTGCTTGTTGTAATCCCTGCAGTCTTATAATCAGAAATGATAACATCTTCTCTTAAGTTTCAAGGCAGCAAGAATCTCTTTTAAGACCATATTCTGTCTTAATGACTGAATTTAAGCCAATTTTAAAAATAAGTCGGTCCTGGCTGTAAGTCTATTTTTCTGTAATACACAAAAAAAAAAGTCTTAAAATGGTTACTTCTCAAATTAAGCACTGTGAAAGGCTTAATTTCAGTCTTAAATTAAGCTAATTTTCTTAAATTAAGTCAATATTTGAGCTTAAAACCTTCTTTTTAATTTTGGAAACTTACTTTTAGTCAATATTCAGGTTCGAAATAGGAATTCTCTAACTTAGGTGTGACAAGCTCGACAAATTTTTCTTTAAGCGTAAATCTCGAATACAATTACACTTTGCTGTCTGAAAGTAAGACTTTAAGGGGAGGGTATACCCACAAAATCAGCTCTATGAAATACACTATTAAAAAATTTTATATTTAATCATTTTGGAAGTGGAATTCAGTGGTGCTAAAAGAAAAAGTGTAAAAACTTTGTTTGATCCTTAAAACAAATTTTTTTTGCCGATAAAACTGAATTTTTTAAAATCCATCTGTAATTATTGAGAAAATGTGTTTTTATGTGCACCCTAATTTTTTGAATGTTTCAACTAATTTAGAAAATGTAGAAGCATTTTTTCGAAAAACCAAAATTTTTTTCGCGTTATAATGTAAGGGCCAACAAAATTATTTTTTTAGTAATTTTTGTCATTGAATTCAATGGCGCTAACTAATTTTTTGTCAAGTTACAATTTGGGGATAAAAAATCGTTGTTACATTTTGTAATACCACTGAATTCCACGTCAAAAATTACTAAAGACATAATTTTTTTCAATTTTTTTAAACGTGTATTTCATACAGCTGATTTGGTGGATATGCCCTCCCCTTAAGCGCAAATATTGGCTTAGTTTAAGAAAGTTAGCTCAATTTTAGGCTGAAATTAAGCCTTTTACAGTGTTTAATTTGTCATATAAAAATTTAAAGAGGTTTTTTCTGTATACAGCAGCCTATGTTCAATAAGACAGTGTAGAACAGAGGAGTCATCAAAAAGATCGGTGCAGAGCTGCAACCGGTCTAAGCCTAAATACAAGGAAACAAGAATCTAGTGGATGCTCGTTTTTCTCAGTGGAGATTTTTGGGGCCCATTAGTCTCGAAAGGTTCCGGAGCCATTCTCTTTTATGCAAAAACGGATGAGACCGCGGAACGGCACTTGTCACTCGAGACATGTCTCGAAGTACGTCCGTGTTCTCGAAACTCGATTTCCGACCCACCCCCTGTTTTCCTTTGTATCACCGCATCCTATTATCGAAACTCGATTCCGCCGACACGGAAACACTACCGAATTCCGAAGCGCGAGCGCATATAAAGCCAGTTACTGGGGCGACCGACGCTGTCGGATGTATAATTCGTTTCATGTTGGTGCTAGGAGGATGGCTGGCTGGCGGTCGCTGTGAAAGGAGTCATTATATCGTCGTTAGGACGTCTTTAGGCATCTCACGCCGAGTCTGGGAAGATTTCGCGCGCTGCCAGTAACGTGGGAGTATATACGTGGCGTCCGCCTGCATTGACCTCCTGAGCGATCTCTTTGAAAGAAGAGGCTCTCTGTCAGCGGCTATTTATTTCCGTTGCTTGCCCTCACGTGCGCCGCTTTATTAGCGCTGGCATGCCCGCTTCGATGCGACCGGAACGACCACGGCGACGCGATTCCCGGTTACGAAAGCATGTACCACTGACCGCCGCCGGTCGACGGAAACGCTTAAAAAAATTAAACATTTTCTTTTTAGATTGTTGCAAAGGACAACCAACAAATATGAATATTTTTCATAAATAATTGGTTAAAATCAATTAACGTTGAAGACAACACATTTTTAGCTTCTTTGAGCTACAAAGTCAACTGAAAAAATGAAATAATTATATTCTGAAACTTCCGAAACCATTTTCGGATGTACTCTTGGTTTTAAATATCATTTTGAAGGATATACAAAAAATAGATGACGCGACTCTTCAACACATAACTTTTCAACATGAGTATGTTTTCATCATAAACATTTCAACACACAAACATTTCTTCAGAAAATTTTTGCAAAAATGACCATTTCAACATAATATATTAAACTTTTTAACAAAATAGATTAAGATAGATTAGATTAGGTTAGATTAGGTTATAAGGTTAGGTTAGGTTAGATTTTTATTAGACTTTCCAACACAAGTATGTTTTCACCTCAAGATAACTACATCATAAAATTTTTCAACAAATGACAATTGACATTTTAACAAAATAGATTAAATTAGGTTAGGTGAGATTTTTGTATTATTTTGGGGTATAATATGTAATTGTTATTTTCAATTATTTTATTTAAATGCATTGCTTTTGGTTCGTGTTGAAATGATCGTGTGACGAAATGTTTATGTTGAAATGATCGTACGTTGAAAAGTCGTATGTTAAACTATCGTTCGTTGAATTTCTGTGATGAAATGTCGTATGTTATATACCTTTCAATTTTGTTGATGTTCTATTTTCATACGAAATACTTAATTGAAATTAAAGTACAAAAAGTGTCCTTTCCGGTGTTAATGGATTAACACTTAAACGTAACATTTTCATAATACAACATAAGTTATTTTAAACATGGACATTTTTTCACGACATTTATGAACAGTTGCATTTAGGATAAAAAAGGATCTAAAAGAATTTCCTAGAGCAACATCTCACATTAAATTAACTGAACTTTCAGAATCTATTATTAGATTTTTCATAAAATGCAACCATAAAACCTATACACGACTTTTTCCAATACATAAATTTTTAAAATGGATTTGTTTAATCTCCTTTTTCACACTGAAATCATTGTGGAATTCTTAAATGAAATGAAGAAATCGTGTCCGCGAGAATTGAACATTAAAATGTATTCATATGTATTTTTAATATAAAGGTAAACGCATCTAAAATAGCGGATCTAACGTGAAAAAGCCGTCGAAAAGTTCAGGAATTTCTTACCTGAAAATGAAAGACCTTTGGAAAACATATTAGCAACACTCTTAAAATGTATAGTGTCAAACTTCATGAAAGAACATTTGGACATTAAAGGGTTAACCCAATTAAGTAAGCCCCTTAAAAAAAAACTTTAAAAAGGTCTAAATTGTGATAATCTGATCGTGATCTGATTGTGATAACACTTAAAGAAATCTTCTCCCAAATTCTTAAATTAGTAATCTCGAAGAGATCTTATATTTCATATCTTAAATTTATCTAATTTTGGATCATATTTTACTTTGTAAACAATCGCTAGTTTTGAAATCTGTGTTTCTTTCTAGGGACACCAGCAAGCGATAGATATACCTATTATATACGTAATGAAAGAGTAAGCATTTTTACAATATAGATAAAGTTGCAGTAAAACATAATATTAATATTATTAAATATTCTATTATCTTTATCCTATTCGACTGAAACATAATCAATTAAAAATTGTTCATAAATTGTAATAATTTTTTATAATTCTAGATAAAAAACTTCAATTCTCGGAAATTTCATTTTTAATTATATTATTTATTTTAAAGAGAGTTAAAATTTTTTATTTCATTAGACCTCATATTTCAGAGATTTTCAATAGGTCTTAAAAGCAATTCATATGTCTTCATCAGAATCACTTTTAGAGCACTTTAGTATACTCCTCAAAATGAGTTCAGAAAGAATTTAAACTTCAGAGTCCTTAAGAAAATGATCTTCATATATACAAATGATCAAATTGGTATAATACATCACTTTTAGAATCATATTAATAACACTTGTATATCGTCATAACTGCACTTACTTATACATCATAGATATACAAAAATTAATTTAAAACATATTTAGTTGTGGTATAAGATCAATAATAATATTTAATACAAAATAAATTCATTAAAATAAAGTTTCATTAAATGTAAGAGTTATCACTCTCATAAGACCTCTTAAGACCACTTATAGAGGACGCTGAAGCCAGAAGCCGATTCATATGCATGCTATGTAATCATCCATAATCATGAATAATTATAGCTGACTATTTATAATTAATTTCTTGCAGATTTGTGATTAGAAGACCGACATACTACCTAAATTCCGTGAAGTGGAAAATCTATCATTATAGAATGAGAATACACTCTATTACAAAAAGCTCATATTCCGCTCTTTAACAAATGAATTTTCAGTATAAGAAATTTAGAGAATACGTTTATGATTAATTAAATTTCGATCATATTAGATTTAAAATTTAATTCACGGTAAGTAATGGGTCGTCAAAAGGCAGCTATTATTAAGTTATTACGAATGTACGCACCGCTGCTTAGAAGAACAAATCCCGCTAGAAGGAAACTAAATAAAAGTGACTTAATTACTTATTTAGTCACATTTCTTCTAAATTCAAAACAACAACCTCCAATACACGAATATATTGTCTTCATGATTGTTTTATCAACGAATCTATTACCGAGCATTCGTTTGAAATTAAAGTAGTGGAGAAAGTATGCTGTCCTTGCAAATGATTATTTATACTTAGGAGTAATAAAACTTAAAATTGTTTCAAAAGCTACTACAATAAAACTATATGTGAGAAAATTACTATTTATTTGTAATTCAGCTCAATCAAATATATGCTTCAAAAACTGAGTCCCTGCAACAATGCCCACCAATAATAAACTCCAATTGAATTCAAAATAAAACAAAATGGTCGTAAAATAGTTTCGAAAAATAATTGTTCCTTTTCAGATAATTAATGACGGTTTCCATTTGTTGTATACAACAAACAAAGGCACAGTTATATTCCAACTGAAATAAATTAACTAGATCGACGTAAGATCTGCATGGAAAAAATGTTTTCTGTTGAAATTAATCTCTGTTAAAATGATGATATCAGAAAATGTCGACAATTACTAAATATTATACTATTACTAAAATATTTAGGTATTATTAATATAGAGTTAGTTAACAAAATAAATGTATACTGCTTATATTACAATATTTATAATCCTTACTGTAAATTATAAATACATATCGTAAATATCGCAATAAGTATTGCAAATCTTAAAATACATATTGCAAATCTTAAAATACATATTGCAACTCTATAATTTACATTTATCTCCATGTGGGAGGTTGTTGATCGACTAAATATATGAAGTAAACTTTGTTGGGATTCGAAACGAAAATTTAGTGTACATAAACTAATAGTCCAGAGTATTTTCTGATATGTATATGTTAAATATAACAAAAATTAAAATTTAGTTTTTATTTTAAGAAATGTCATCAAAGATATTTAATCTAATATACGATATTCTCCACGTGTAATCGAGCGTTTAAAAAGTTGCGACAAAGAAGTGGCAAATATAATACATGAGTATCAGGAACGTAACAGGATACTTACACGTACATTTTAAGAGACAAGTGTGATCTCAAGAAAGGAATGCCAACTTCATCAAGTGAATACGACACAACTAGTGCTCACGTGACTTCATTGAGAAAGTAATTCAAGCTACCGTCGACAAATGCGAAACAATTATGTAAAGAAAAGACTAATATATTGAATTAAAGAAAACACTTGCACACGTAGTTTTAAAGTTATACATACAAAAATTATAATTATAAAAAATAATTCATCTGTATTCTTCTTAGAATTTTGGAAAGACGTGTACATACAAAATGATCAATATTTTAAAACCAAAAATATAATAAGTTATGTATTTTGTTAAAAAAACAATGAAGATTTAAAGTATTGAAATCAGCCATGTTGCTAAAAGAAAGTTGAAAAGAAAACTTTTTTAAATGAATTACTTTATTTACTTCTTTTTATTATCATGTTCGAAATTGTTATTCCAACATTTTTATAAATAAAGGGAGAAAGTTGTAGAGAATAATATTATAAGAAAGAAAATCTTCATTGAATGAGATTCGTTATTATTATTAAGAAGTTTAGATATTTTTTGTGATGAAAATGGTTGATAGCAATAAAATGGGTACCTTTAATCCTTTTTAGCATTATATTACTGAATGTAGCTAATAATGATGGTTTCAGTTTTAAACCATGGTCTCAAAACTTGAATTTTATAGTATCGTCTATTTTTAATCAGTTCAGTAATTCACTTATTATTTACTTAGGTAATAAATGCCTATAAAAGTTTTGTAAATGTTGTCAAATGGATGTTTGAAATTTCTAGAAAATATTTTAAACACCTCATCCTCATCTCGACATCAATCAGATTTCAAAATAACAACGCTTTTGACAAATCCTTTATAATATTTCAAAATTACGTTTTATATTACCATGGATGGATAATTATATTTTGACGTCTCTAAGTTTGAAAATACATTTGTTTCTGAAGAACTTCGTACAGTTCCTAACATTATTAGGCTATTAGTATATCGAAATAGCGGACAAGTGGAGTTATACATTTTTAAAGGGAGATTTCACTCTTCAAGAGTGTAATTTCGCTCATTTAGTCCACACAACTTTTTACTGCACAAAGAGAGCTTATTCACTTCAAGAAAATTACCCAACATAAATACAGAAATGAAACGTTACTATTACGTCGTCAGTATATACTATAATTATTATAATTTATTGATTCTTATTAAATCCAAATAAAAGTTATTAAGCTATGGGTTAATGATCGAAGATAACATATATATCTATGTAATTCTAATTATTAAACTTATGTGAAAATTATATCCTCCCACAAATTTACATGTTGTAGTTTAAACAAAAATTTAATTTGAACTTTAAAATGTAGTTTGCACAGAACAAAATAATTAGATTCTAATCTTAGATTTGTTAATACAAATAATTAAAAGAACAATCCTAATTTTCTACAGTTTATCTGGAATTTATCTTTTAAATGCTTGATTAACGATAATGATGTATTAAAATCTTTTCCAAGTAAACAAATTCAGATAATTTTTACATTTAATATAACTGGTGTCAATTTTCTTGCGAGTGCTGTTATAGAATATCTAGTCTAGTTTTTCGTTAATCTGTGATTAAACGTCATTTAAAAACTAACTACTTAAAGGCTAGACTACTATTTATTTATATTTTTCTATAAATTTTTCTTTTAAATGATACTCGGTAAATTTTACATAACTAAGTTTGGCAAATTCTACTCATGATTTTTCTCCGTGTGATTGGTTCTTGAAGTTGACATAAACAACTTAGATTACTAGGATAAGTAATAAGAGATAATCTTTTATATTTTTTTCTTACTGTTCAAATACTAAAACCAAATATTTAATTAGTAAGAAAATGCGAAATAGTTAGTATAGCTACTACTGTAATGAATGAATGGAACTGTTTTTCGTATAACAATGACAAACTGACAAGATAATATAAATGTCACTACTAATGTACCTAATTATTATTAAACGGTATAGTCTACTTATAAAACGTATACACAAGGGAGTATAAATTCATTATTCAAGTACGTAAAGTAACTCACTTATAATAGGAAAAGTAATGAAAATTATGTATAAAATTGATCTGACTCGTATCTGACTCCAAGTTAATTAACTGTGCATTCATTTTGTCTATTTTGCATGATTGCATGTACCCGATATTCGTTTCAGTCAAGTGTGCATAAACGGTTATCGCTTGGAGAGGGTCTATGCTTTATGAAATACGAAATAAGAGAACAAAGATGCCTTGTTTCTTAAGAAACGATGGTATGAATGTCGATCTTCAATCAATAAAAAGAAGTGGTAATGATTAACGGATATATATCTATTATCGTTCATTAAAATGTTCTCCATTCAGTTTCAACAGATGTATTCTTGCTAATAAAAGTTTGCTTTTCTTATACTATAATGACTGACTCGGATTTGCAATCTAGAAAAATATTTTAGTAAATGAAGACTGAATTATTCTAGAAATTGAATTAACTCAAAAACTGCCATAAAGTTTGGTATTTGTATTAAACAGTTGCAGCTTTTTTCTAAGTAAACATATTTACATCTTTATCATGCAGGTAAATTTTCTAAACATTATTCCAATCTTTTGCTTTGTGGTACCAATCAGATTCTCCAATCGTGTTTAAAAGGACAATTACGTGGTGAGCTGTATCTACAAAACTATATTCTTTTAGTAGATTGTTCTCATAAATAAAAATCTAATACATATTCTGAGCTGAATCGTGACCACAAATTATTTTTACTGAACTTAAATTTCTTCAAAAAATTTATTTTTACTTTCAGTTTTAAAGATCTTTTCTCGACGTTTTGACCGCTTGTGAAACTTCTAAATGAGTCTGCAAAATGTAATTTTAAGCTCTTTCATAAACTAAAAAGTGAAATTGGCACCACTCGTTTTCATAAATGTAAATTTGTATTTCCTTCATTAATTATCATATTTGTACATTAGCGAAATCATTTTTATATTCGATAATCTTACATTATGCATTATTATTTGTAGTAATAATCAACCGTAGATGATGATCAATGCTAACTTAACTGTAACTTGTGATGAAATGCTGATTATGACAAAATACGGGATCAGAAATAGCGATGGATTAGGCGGATGATAACAATAAATGATCACACATGAAAATGGATGGAATCATCACATTTTATACTAAACCATGCAAATTGTTTACCTCCCACCATTATCCATCTTCATCTGATATTACCTAACAACCTCAATACTGCAGAGTGTTTAATCGTCATTATTATTCATTATGAGGTTACTTCATGTAAATCAACCAAACTCGTTAACATATTCGCATATAAAGATAAATTAAATGAATTTTAATTAATGAATACAATGACCGATAAAATGGATGTAATGATATTAAAATTGGCTGTTCCTTTCCAAAACGATAGAATAACGTTATGGAAAACGTAAACAAAATAAAATATGCAAATTTTTAAAAAAATGGATCTCATATTCACTGACTGTCAGATATTTCACAGAGAATCACTAAAAAAATAAGTATTCTCTTAGAATAATTCTGTTTGAACTCATCATTTTCATTGTCAGAATCCTTATTACCCTTTAAACCAATTCAGCTTCAGAAAATCGAACTGCAGAACGACAAATACAACTAAATCTTTAATGAGTTAATCAACGGTTTCTTAACTATCAATAAATTCAATTTGTGTCAATTATGACACAAAATATAGAATGAATTAACTAGCTTTCTGACACTTCGTTAGTTAAAATGATTGTCATATGGTTATGATAAAAAAAATACGAAGTGTTTAACGCTTTGAAAAAGGAAACATTACTACAAACATATTTACAATAAAAATATTATTAAATAATATTTCATAATAATAATCCTTATTTGAATAGAATATCACAGTTTTATTAAACCGTTTCGTAATTTGATGTTGATTTGTCAGAATTTTCCTGTTTCAGTCCCATAGTAACACTATATCTAATTAACGGAAACAAAAGTTTATAAATATTGTAAGCATTAAAATGCACGATTTATACGTTGAAATTAATATGCTATACAACTGTAATATGATCTGATTCATAACAAAACTCCATTGAATGGAATTCATGCTAAAGATATACTCCCGGCTATGACTTAAGATATTGCGCTGAAAGAGATAAATTCGTTCGTATGTCGTGAATTCCTCTGCACAACAAAGGATCAAAATCTTTCGTTTGGAAAAATATAATATGATGTAGATAGAATCGAACTTTATTATCATATTACTAACTATGAAAAGTAAACTGCCCATTTTAATATAAATATTTCATTTATTACTTTTACACTGGTAAAAAAACATTTTTATCAGGAAATCAAATTATATTTCATAGTAGATGAGAGCATATGATTAATAAAAAAAATACAAAAGATTAAAAAGTATAACTTTTCACTTTGAAATAATGTGAAAATATATAAATCATACAACATTTTTCGTACACATTTTAATTTCATAAAAAAGCAGTATACAGACGGAATAGTTAGATATATTTTAAAACATTTTGTATTCAATCATAACTAGATTTGAATTCAGTTCTTCAGCCCGGTATTATTCACGCTGATGTAACCAAATAAAGAACTTTAATTTAATCTTAAAGTATTAATACTGTGGTGTATAATATAGAAATATTTGTTTTCCGTAATTTGCTAAATTTGCAAAAACAATTTTCTGTTATTTAATAAGTTTGACATGTAGTGATGAACTCGTATATTTAACAGAAATGTATAATAGAATAAATTCTTTTATGAAATAAAATGGTTCAATACATTTATGTCATTTTGAAACCTTTTTTTATGTTTACTTCTCTTACGACAAATTAATTAATTCAAAACGACAACATTTTCTGACGCTTTTCATACTTCATAATATTGCTGGTATATTTTAAATAAATTTATTAGATATTCGAAAATCTTTTTCTAAGATATAAACATTTATAGTCGGTTCATTTTCAAACTCAACTTCGATTTTTCGACATCATTTTTTAGTTATAGCTTCTTAAATTAAAAAACTTAACAAATATTGTCATTTATAAATCCTTATACAGTTCAAATTATAGTAAAAGTGTAATTAAAAAATAAAAACGAAAATATTCTCACCTTATTTTCTCGTTTAAGTTTCCATATTGAATAAATAGGAAGAAAATGGACTACATATTCTAAAGGAGTATACCCAAAAACTAAACAGACCTTGTATTTCACATAAATATCTTAAAGATATTCACAAAAATAAGTAAGACAAAAACCAGCAACATATTTTGTCGTTTTGGGACAAAATGAGTTAAGTATTTAGTTTTCTTCCTTATTACAATTGCAATTTTCATTTTTGAGCCTCGTTCTGGATTAAATTTGTCTTATAAGTAAACTAGTCTATTATTTTCGAGCATGCTTTTTCCATTGGACTTGTCAAAATTGTATTTAAATGTCTCCTAAGCCCATAAGCGGAACTTTTAAGTTAAACATCGAAGAAATTTTTTTTTTTTATGAATATTTTTCATCTTAAAAATCTAATGGAAATAAATCCGGGTTTCAACCAAAAGCGCATAAAATTGTCCATTATTTTAAGAAGATTTGTTTCTATCTAAAATCACCCTAATCTCAAAAAATATAAAATTCTGGCCTCATATAATATATTTACCGACAGAAACGAAAAAAGACTGATTTTTAGATGAAATACAAAAATTCTCTTATAATCTTGAACTATTTTTTGTAATTTTGGTTGAAACCTGGAATAATTTTCATTACGTTTTAAATGAAAAACATGCATAAAAAAGAAAATTCAAATTTTCGTTGGTTTGGGTTTAAAACACCTTTAAATGCAATTGTGACACCTCCAAATAATAGATTAAGTAACTTTAATGTCGATATATTAATCCACTTTCCTGCTGTGAATGAAGCTCAAAAATGAACACAACAGGTGTATCTCTGGGACTTCGTGGGTTAATTATTTTCAATAGAGTTTAAGAAAATGTCGATCATTTTAACCAGTGATTAATTAAAAGATTTCAATGAATCTTATTTTCTTTTTTCAAGCAGTTTTTACGTTACTCGCTTTCTTGGGGTTAATTTAGACTAATCTATAACGTATTAATTTTCCTTTGTTTATTTAATTCATTAACTAGACTCCCTTGATAAATACTGATATTTATTAAGACATGAAAATAAAAACTTGTAATTTTGATGGAAAATATTATCAGTAATCACTTAAGAAGGTATGAATTATGTAAATAATTTCTTTAAAATTTGTTTGCATATTATTATCATTTTAGATTAGTTACATGAATTAAAATTCTTATGCTTCATTATTCTCGCGTAAGTTTATATAAGTGATATCAAAAACACGAATATTTATAAATGAACTCTAATAATCCTTCATTAAGGGTAACGCACTCTTCCTCAACAAACGCAATTAAATTCCTTTTAGAACGAAATTTAACACAGTTGGCCGTCGGGCTACGTTGCCTATTTCATTGGTGATATACGAGTTTTTAAATAAATGTCATTCTTCCAATTTTAAAAAGTCATTTATTTATTGGTTTGTACATCATCCATGGTAAAACACGATTCATTTCCATTTTAGAGATAGCCAAAACGAGCATTTATTTATACGAGAATTTATCGAAACAAATTTCCATCCGTCCAGTTCACGTGAATGTAGGTATCGCTCCAATTAAAAATCAAATGTTTACTGAAATGTTCATTGCATTTGAATGATTATAATTATATTGTTTTTTTTGGATTCCTAAAATTGATGGTCATAAAGAAGTTAAATTACTGTAAACAGTAAATTACTGGCAGTATTTAGAACGTCAATATATATTTCGACATTTTTTGAATATTCATATTTTTTAAATAAATTTACTTACAATTTGACCATTAAATCAAATAAAAAAGCAATGGAGATACACATTGAGTTTGATAAATACTACGCACTTTGATTACATAAATATTAAATGTCAAGTGAAAAAGGCGGGTCAATGTAGGTGAATTTATTATATAAATTAATTTCCAAAACAAACGAGGCAATTCATTGTGATCCGTAAAACAAATATGCATTTTATTTTTATGAGAATACTCTTGAATTAATGACATACAGATAAACTAAAAAAATTAGTAGTCAGGGTTACTACTTAAGTAATAACAGGGGGTGTAGCCAGACTCGTTAGTAACTGTAACTACTTAAACTATGTGATGAGCTACTTAAGTAGTAACAACTTAGAGAAAAGGTAACTCCTTTGTTATTTCCTGACGGACATTTTAGACTGTTATTGTCAGTATAAACCGATAAAAATATTGATAATTAAGATAAAATGTAAAAAAAAGGTTGTTCACATTAATTCAAAGTCTAAGTAAGTTGATATAGTCTGACATATAAGTTCATTTCCTCCAAGTTCCTTAGAAGGAGAATTTCCTCTCTATCCAAATTGATTCACTTAACTGACAGATTTTCCGCTCTAAAGCAGCGAAATCTCACTAACAACAGAGTGAAATTTCCTATTAGAAGTGGAAAAATTGTCTCTCAGAAGAATCAAGAAATTTAGAATTAGGCATTGACTTACGATTGCGTTTTTTGCGTTTTTGCGTTTAAAAATGTAAAATTATATGAAATGTATGCGGATGAGTTTTTCATTGCGTCACCAGAAAATATTCCATTTATCTAAGAAATTATTCTAGTCTAGAAAATCATAAACAGGAAAACCAAATCCAAAATAAAAATACTGACAAAAACACAGGTATATTACCTAAGTAGTGTTTAGAACCCTAGTTTTATCTTGTAATGATAACATCAATTGCTAAAAATGTTTATATACTTTTTGTAATATAATTACTGTTGACGTATGTAAAGATAAAAATCGTGAACTAGACTAACATATTTATTTTAGAAAATGACACTTAGAAGTTTACGAATGACATTAACCAAACATTAAAAAGAAATGTTTATATTTACGCAAACAGCTGTTTAAATAACTAAGAAAAATATTTACTTAATTTCCAAAATATTCTTTATATTTATCGAGTAATAATTTAAGGTATTTCCTTACTAAAAGTACACATTTATTTGCTAATGTCGAATTAAATATTTGCTAGAATTTAAAAATTTGTCTTCAGTGTAGAGTAATTCCAAATCTAATTTTTTCTTAGCCACTTCGGAAGTAGCGTACTACTGAAGAACTTCAATTATTCTACGGTTTCATGAAATAAATAAGCTAACGATCGCGTGAGTCCCAACAAGAATAATTCGCATAACATTATTATACTAAGAATTACGTGTAAAAAGCATTTGAATGAGATAGTTATGAGATTTTCATGAAAAGCTTCGAGTTTCTTCGAGTGGCGCCATTACTCGATTTAAACTTTATCCCATCCTGATTCACTCTTCAGAAGTAAAATCTAACTTGCTCAAGTGAATTAACAATTCGAATTAAGGAGTTGAATGAAACTAAGCGGAATTAACTCCCGTATTACAGTGAATGTTTTGCAGAAAAGTTTTGTCGCAAAGAGTGATCCGTCACTCAAACTTGAATAAGTCTGAGCGTAACAATTGAAGTTAAGATATCAGACCAGAACGAGTAATAGATTTCTCGTCAGGTGAGAAGAATATGAGTTAAACTTGTCAAAAATTACTCGCCTTCGTCGCAAGTTTATTTAATAAAATTGTGGTTCATGAAAACTTTCCGATTTCAAAGTGTTTCCACGCATTTTAATCAAATGTTATGTAATTAATTTTACCCAAAGTATATCATACGGAATCCCACAGGAAATGAAACACAAATTACTCTGGGTCAGACAAGTAGTTAAGGTAACTTTAAATAGGAAGATGAGACACGTCTAACTTTTTTCTTTGACCTAACTACTTAAATGGTATGCCGTATTACTTTTTGAATAATGAAAGTTCAACTGAATCTCATTTTACTGCATTAATAGTAACCAGAGTTATCTATTTCGTCTAATTCATACAAAATTGCCAATTAAATCAATATCATAAAATTATTATTTGTAAAAGGGACACATCACAAAACAGTGATAATTCTACTTATAGTGGTATTAGTAAGCTAATACTAAATTACCAGTACATTCGGTATTAAAATGATTTTGTCTTAGTGTTATCCTTTTTATGACCTAAAAATCGACTTGGTTATAGCAAATTACCTCTGTTAAGCACGGAGAAGAAGTTGGTTTTCACAACCGATTAATTGATTAGTGTAGCTATTTCCTGGGTAATCAATTTATTCGTTATCGCTTCCAAGTCACACAACTAAATATGCTTTAGCAATTTTAGTGTTCATGATCTATAAAAACATGTCTTTACTCGAAAAAGGTACTTTTTTATTCGGATGTAAAAATTGTATTGTGAACATGTAACTTAATTTCATGCCCGCTTTAAAACAAAAATAATATTAGTAATAGTAAAAGAAAATAGATTTTTTTTACATATGAAATTATTCAAAAATGAATAATCTTAATTCTTAATTTCATCTTTTCCATTTTGAAACTTGTCGTTTTAAAAGTTGATTAAATATGTACGAGGTTTCTCTAACGTTTCCGAATAATTTCGCAAATGAGTTGAAAGTGTACTTCCGAAATAAAGTAAATTTTGAGAATACTTATGCTCATTACGTTATGTTCTTTCAAAGCTAACTTTAAAACTCGGCGCAGTTACGACTAAAAACCAACTTAATCCTTGTGGAATTATTAGTGCTTGCTGTATTTTACATAAACATACCATTACCATTAGTACATTTATGCAAAATTATTTTAAAAAAATAGAATATTAACTATAACGTTATTAAACACGATTTTTTAAAACTGTTTTTTTTTTAGAATTTAATAACTGATGAAATTATTTTTTTTTCATCTCTCGAGATTTCACAAAAAATTAAAATTTAACATTTCCAGTATTATTACAAATTTTTGTTTTTTCATTAACGCTTTGCAAGAAAATAAAAATTTTTCTGTTCCTGTTACTCATTATATTTATTTGACTTATTTTACAAATGTATATTTTATATGTTTCTAATTTAATTTAGTATTTTTAATATAAAATAAAATGCGATTTTTATAAGTCATTGTATGTCGTTTTCATTTCAGAATTACTTAGGAAAATAAATTTTCTTTTCAATTCATTCTTTAGTTTTATTTAATTAATGTAAATGTTTACACTTACTACAAATGTTCGAGTCTTTATTAGGGATTAATTACACTTAAGCTACGTAATTACGTCAACAATGACGACAGAAGTGATAACAGAATTGCCGTAAAAAGTAAATTCTGACTCTAAGAAATGTAAAGAATTTGGACAATCAGTTGGTTCATTATTCGGCTTTTTAAGTGCTGTATTTAAACGGAAACGAATGGATTAATTTTAAAGAGTTGTGATTCAAGTCTGATATTGCTGATGACGTTAAAAAAATGCAACAAATTGTTATGTCGTAGGACTCCAAATAAATTGGATCTAAGAAAATACATTTTACGCCTCCGAAAATTTAGAAAACGATTTTTTATCGGCATCATAGTGAGTATGTAATCAAACCAAGGCATTAGTCGGCATCTCGATTTTTCCGAGTTAAATCATAAAAAATATCTATTTCCATTTCTATACAGCTTTATTTGATTACGTGCACTGAAAAATCTATTAAATTCAACTACTGTTGGATAGTTGAAGGAAAAATAGTAATGGGGACTACTTCCTTTGTTGCGTATGTTATTAATTTTACTAGATTTTATTTAGGTTAATCACGAGGACACAATATATAAAACGTTTAGTTAAAATGAACTTTTATATTAATTTCTAAATTTTATTAAACTTTTTTAGTTATTTTAACTACTCTAAGGTATTTATTAAAACAGGTTCTATTCAATTATTAATAGTAGCTAAAAACAGTTCAATTTAGTATGGATTTTTTTCAGTGATGCTATGCGAAACACCGCGACGCGCCCCTGAGAAATAATCATTGGGCATTCGGAATTTCAAACACATTTTTTATAAAATAAGATTTTTTTATTGCAGCTGATTTAAAAAACACCAGGATCTTAAAAAAGTCACTGCCTTAATGAATTCGGTAATGATGGAGTTTTCATCATTCATTTGTTTTCAATCGAAAATTTAGATTTAGAACCATTGTTTTCAGTCATTCAGAAATACGAACTGGTCTTCTGTTGAATCAGTCACAATTTTTTAAACAAGTACATTCACATAAAGTTTTTATATAAATGATTAAAAATATTTTTATTATTTAAATACGCGATTAATCATCTTTGTTAAAAAACGTTTTAATTGAGAGAACTAAGTCGACACAATTTAACATTTTATAAAGGATGTTATAATTTCATATTTAGAAATGTCATGACTCATGACATTTTGGTATTTAGTCGACAAATTTGCCATTCAATTGTATTAATCCTCGTTGACCATACGTAAAAATTTGATATTTTGAAGACAAGTCCAAAACATAAAAATTCCAGGGCACACCTTAAAAATTTCAGGAGAACAAGTAATTTTGGTAGGACAAAATACTACTGCGGAAACGAAATGACCGAAACTCGTGCGGCGAGTGGATTCCCCCACGGAGTAACAAATTGTAACTTCAATTGCCGCCGCATCTCCAGATGTCATTCTGACAGCGACAGACCTCACTTGTAGAAAATCGAAGCTTAACAAGTAAATCCAAAGCAAATATTCCAGTAAAATTCATTTCTTACTAAATCTTTGGATAAAATTTGAAAGACGGTCTCTCCTCGAGGTGTACTCCAAAAACCGTCACATTCAACAAAGTCACCACCTATCCGTCGCACACTTCACGTCAAGTATCGTCAAATCGAAAAATCTTTTCTTTCCGAATTCTTGACGAATCTATCGCACAATGTTGCCGAAAACTGCTAATCCATCTCGGCCA
The DNA here is from genome assembly GCA_030407085.1 of Trichopria drosophilae. Taxonomy (NCBI): domain Eukaryota; kingdom Metazoa; phylum Arthropoda; class Insecta; order Hymenoptera; family Diapriidae; genus Trichopria; species Trichopria drosophilae. Next base: position 45,288,730 of record CM059583.1, read on the forward strand.
CTGGGGTTCCTTTCATTTTTATTATAGGGATGGGTTTTTTCACCCGCACCGTTACTGGCGAAATTTCCACTAGCTTATCGCCCGGCGAGGGGGGCTTAAGAGAGGGGGGTTTTGAGGGGTTACGCGTAAATGCGTAATCGCACGAAACGCACGGCGCGTCCAACACGGGCGACGTACGACGCTCGACTGCGGGCAGCGCGGGCCGAGTACCGACGTGAATGCCGGACAACGTGTGAACGCCGCTTGCCGCCGCCGCCGCGCGCGACCAACACACGGCCGCGTTTATACGTATCAGGCCGTCCTGGAGGGGTGCCCCTTCACCCCCTTTACGCCCCCGCGCGCCTTCGACGGCCGCCACCCCCCACCTGAACGCCGTCGTCATCCCTCTCCGTCGACGCCGCGGACGACGGTGTCTCGTCTCGTCTTCGTCGGGCATTCGCGCAATCTCCGGGAGGGGGCAGAGCTTAAATTTTCCCGCGAACTAGCAACCCGACCTGCACCAATTTCAAACGCTTTGTGCCATTTACGCGAATTTTTCTATGTTTTTTATGACCATATCCAATTTTTCATTCGTTTTAGTTACATTTTCGAAAACTTTGTACATTTAAATATCTTTAAATGAAAATATATTCAATACTCGTCGTATGTGATGAACAGTTTCTTGTACCTCAAAAATACATATTTGTGCGTTAGTCGCAAACACTAGCATGTACATGATCTGAACAGGGCATACACGGCTTGGGACTATTTGCTCCCAGTGTTCATAATATGGGATCAAGTGGGATATAAATATATGTAAATATGTTTTATCTTATAAAATTATTGTATGCTGTACCGATAAGGGGTTTTTGCAGTGTCCCCGTACTGTAACACGAATGTGGGTATTGCTAACGAAGTCGTGTGCAAATCTGTCGAAAGAGAAGCTAGTAGGTAATTTAAATCGATGTCCCGGTTCACATCAAATTGGAATTGCTTTTGAAAATGATACGTGTCCTCTTTTCAAGTAATGTGGTTTTTTCGGCAAGAATTTAGCCTCTTGATGGGAAATTTGACGTCTCTGAGACGAATTTCGTCTGTCTATGAAGAAGTTGGCCTCTCTATGAAGAATATAGACATTCTACGAGGAATTTGGCCTCTATAAGGAATTTGGGCTCTATGAGGAATTTTACCTCTTAGTGAGGAATTTGGACTCTTTATGAAGTAGTCGGTTCCTCTATGGGAAATTTGGCCTCATTGTGAGGAATTCGATCCCTATGAGGAATTTATCTTCCTGATGAGGAATCTTAATAAGGAATTCGGTCTCTCTGTCAGGAAGTTGGCCTCTTCATGAGGAAATTTGCCCCTCGATGACAAATTTGGCCTCCCGAGGAATTACGCGTCTCTGTGAGGAATGTGGCCTTTCTCTGAGAAAGTTGGCTTCGTTGTGAGGAATTTGAGCTCTCTATAACGAATCCGACCTCTGTGTGAGGAATTAGTCCTCATTGTGAGGAATTTGACCCCTACGAGGGATTTAGCCTGTTGATGAGGGAATTTGCCCCTCTATTAGGAAGTTGGCCTCTCTATGGGGAATTGGGCGCGTTTATGAGGAATGGAGCATCTCCATTAGGAAGTTGGCTTCTCTATGAGGAATTTGGCATCTCTATGAGGAATGTAGCCTTCTGGTGAGGAATTTGGCCTGCTGTGACGAATTTGGTATCGGCGAAAGGAATTTGGCCTGATTCTGAGGAGTTTGACCCCTATGAGGAATCTAGCCTCTTAGTGACGAATTTGGGCTGCTTATGAGAAATTTGGCCTCTTATAGCGGAATTTGGGCACTTTTTGAGTTGGCCTCTCTATGGGGAATTGGGCGCATTTATGAGGAATGGACCCTCTCTGTTAGGAAGTTGGCTTCTCCATGAGCAATTTGGTATCTCTATAAGGAATTGAGCATCTCTATTAGGAATTTGTTTTCTCTATTAAGAAGTTGGCTTCTTTATGAGAAATTTGGCAGCTCTATGAGGGATTTGGCCTCATTGTGAGAAATTTGGCCCCTATGAGGAATTTCGCCTCTTGATGAGGTATTTGGCCTGACTATGACGAATTTAATCTCTCCGAAAGGAATTTGGCCTATATATGAGGAATTTGGTCTCTCTGTGAGGAATTTGGCGCCTATGAGGAATTATCCTCTCTATGAGAAAGTTGGCACCTTCAGATCGAATTTGGCCCCTCTATGAAGAATTTGTAAACTAAGATTTATTTCACGGTTTGGGCGGAAATTGTTATATGTGAAATCATAAAATTCTAAAAAAAATGAATAACGGTCGTCTAGCAAGGCAAAGTCACAGTATCAAACGTTTTCGAATAGATTAGTTCTCGTAAAAATGTTATGAATGTGACTAGTTGAGTACCCGTATGCAAAAAGGCGTTCGAACCTATTCATCGTAAGTAGTAACATTCAGTTTGGTATTTTTTTCTATGTGTATTATATTTGAACTGAAGGAAATAGTCCGAATACCGCACCCATGATTGTTGTTGTAATATAGTTTCGCAAGTCGCGTTCTTCCAATATTTATTCTCAACACGTATTCCTACGTAATTTTGGACGCTTATTATGTGTATCGTATTAATAATTGGCGATAAGGTCATCTTCAAGGGAAAAACATTTTTGCGGGTTTACACGTTTATCTTGAAGAATACAAATCTGTCGAAAAAATGTAGACCATAAAATTCTTTACAAACAAGATTGTATACATTTTTTCAAAGTACCCATTACAAAATATAAACAAAGGTTGCTCACCTTCAAGGTCAATAGTAAAAAGCACCTTTCTTGAGTGATTTTTTGTAGTTATGAAGAGAAATAGAAGTGGACGATTGAGATGTTAGTAATACATATTTACTCGTTACAGTTCCCTACAGCGAAATAAGTACGAAGGGGGGGGGGGCTCCAATTTTTAAAGTTGCTCTTTGCTACATTTAACATTTTTTTATTTCTTATTTTCAAGTGAGAAAATAATTAGGAAAAATAAAATATAACAGAGTAATATTTTTAGGGACATCTTGTTATGTTCCATGATCTTCCCTACCAAAAACTTTTTAATTTTTTACAATCTGTATGCTTGCGAATATAAAATGATTTTAACGTACACGTTTTCTCCATTTTTGGCAAGAAGGTTTTTTTTATGATTGGTTTCTAAATGTAATACAATAGTTCAATCATTTGTACCCATTATATTACTTGAGTATTATACTCATTTTATTATTTACGAATTGCAAAGATACGACAATCACAGGCTTTACTAACACTAGCGGCGTCCAAGAGGTAAAATGGGAGAGGGAAAATGGTTCTATAACCAAAATATAATTATTTCAGATCCATTCAGTCTGATAGAAGATTGCTTTCTTAATAAATTTATAAGAAGGTTGCAACATTCTTCTTTTCATAATTATAAAATATTCCCTCCTCGCGCTAATCTTTTTTTTATTCGGTTACTGTCTTTACATAACGTCTACATAGATCTGTACTCTTTTTTTATAGTTACTATAATATAATTACTCATTCAGTTTTCAAGGCAGACCAAAAAATATTTAATTTTGCTTCGTATCTAGAATTAGATAAGTATAAAATACTTATTTAGTATGTCCGCGGCCAATAATTAAATATCATTATTAGTTACTTATTGATTCTACCTATATCCCACCTACTCTAACTTTAGTTCTTATTAAAATTCGTACGAGAGAAGAAAAACATTTTTAACACTCAATTACATCCATTTAAATTATTTATCTAGCAACATATTAAACCGACAATATACCACAAGAAAATAACACCATTAATTAACAATGATGTCTACAATGTTATATAGAAGTCAAAATTGTTGTCAAAATATATAAGTGCATAGTTCCGTTCGAAACTACTGCACGACACCCGATGTTGATTATGTAAAGTCGATTGCTTAACCAAACCCAGCGACGCGACTGTTAACCCCGTCAAACATACGATTAAGGTGACTATCTAATTTGGTACTTCAAGTGCTTCTAATGCAAATCAGGAAGTAGGCTTTTTGAATCTGATTTAAGTTTGAGGCCAGATTTTGTGGCGTAAGACTAATTTAATTATTCATGATCGTGCTTTTAAAACTGAATGGCTAAGGTATACACAAAATCGCCAACAATCAGAAATAGGGCTACCTCTACATTACAATTAATATATTTCCTGCGTTCTGTAATTGCATATTTTTAATGAATTTTAATATATATATATATTTGACCCAAATAAAAGTCGCTTTCTCGTTTTATAAATTGCGCCTCTTTACATTAAAAAGCCACAAAATACGTCCTTACTGAAAGATATGACGTAAAAGAAGACCAGATTTATTAAATAAAGTGCAATATTTTTGCAAGATGGTGAGAACTAGTACAGCTGTATTTTGATCTACAACATGAGATTAAACTTTTGTGTAGGCTAGAGGGATGATTTTTAATATTAAATCCAATAGTAGGTGATTCAAAATTTTTACATATAAGTACTGAATAATTTATTGCGCTAGACGTGAACTGATATCCCAGTTACGTCATATTTTCTTTGTTTACTTTTTTCAGAATTAGTAAGAGGACCGTATTACCTAGAAAAACTTAATTGTTTATTTAATTTTATTAAAGCGGTCAAGAAATATACCTGTATTTACTTATTTTGTGTAGGCTCCTCGCCCCTCCCGCATACCACCCTAAAAAAAATTCTATCAATCGAAACATTTTCCCTCTTAAATTTTAATTTTGTCGAAGTGGACATCCTACAACTATTGAGACGAATGTAAATTATTCGTATTGCTCATCCATCTACCATAAAAATAAACTCAGGGCATGGGAATTGTAAGCCAATAATTTCAAATTTACTATTAAACAGCTTACATCCATAACCTAAATAGCACTCTTTATTCAATTCATATTCCAGGCATATTCCTCTGGAATATTCGGAATATTCTTCAAAAATATTTCATCCATATAACGGGAAAGGTAAAATGTCCAACCTTTGTAATATTCCTGTGGAATATTGCAGGAATATTAAAATAAACTAAGAATTTACTGATTTTTGGTCCCATAAAAATTAAATAAATTGAAAAATGTGTGGCTGAGTGGTTCTGAGCATGGGTTTCTAAGCCGCGGCCTAGAATTCGAGTCCCACTTGGTATATATATTTTTTTAATTTATTTAATTTTAATGCAACCAAAAATCAATGAATTCTTGCTTTATTTTAATGTTCCTGCAATATTACACAGGAACCCAGGTGGAAATTTACCACTGTCCCGGTACTGCGCCAGTACAGATTGTACCGGATCGGTACTGGCATTTTACCGAAAGGTAACCTGACCGGGTACAGCAGCGGTATTAACATAGTATTAATTCAACCATACTGTCAGTCGGTACTGTGCTAGGACTATGCCGGTATAATGCCTGTACTGCGCCAGTGCTGACACAACGTCGACGGGCAGTACTGGCATTAGTCACAAGTTACTACGGACGCGGTACAAGGCCAGTATTCAATACCGCCATTATACCGGCGTTCGCACCTGGGAATATTCCAAAGGTTGGACATTTCACCGTTCCCGTTATATGGATGGAATATTTTGTAAGAATATTCCGAATGTTCCAGAAAAATATTTATAGAAGATGAATGGAATAAAGAGTGCAATTTGGGAATGATACCCTCACGTAAAAAATAGATTGGAAAATATATCTATTTCTATCCAACACAATGACATCAACAGAGGTTGTAATAAAAAATCAATTTTCAATAATACATTGCTTAATGTACTAAATAGGTCATGTTTATAATGGCATAATATATGACGTACCAAGTCTAACACGCATATATTACGACGTCATGTACCTACTATAAGACATAATCCAATTAGTAATAATTCGACTAAGTTCAATGTAACGTGTAAACGTACAACATAAATTGATTAAGTAAATGGTGTTTGGATTATAATAGATACATATTAATTTTGCAGTTTTAAGGATTCACACTTAAATATTCATTATTTCAGAAATATAAATAAATGCATTTTTATGAATAATTTCCAGGACATAATTTTGATGTTGCATTAGCGTTATACATAGCATCAGAAAATGATTACGAGTTCCGTGAAATATCATTTTCAAAACTCCACCAATGTAATTGATGGATGCAACGTTTATTAGTGTATGAAAGGTATTTGCGCGAGAGTTGTATCCAATAATACTCATTGATTGGATTGTTGTAATCCAGTTTATTACAATTTACAATTTTATAATTAATCTATATAGATTATTTTGAACATAATTACAAAATTGCATAAATTGAAATGGAAATCAACTGTAAATATTCACATGAATTTTTGCTTAAAATGTTATTGACAAAAATCATGATTACTTCTTATGTATTTATTGCTGTGCTTAATAATTTTTATATTTTGCACTTATTATTACTTACCATATGAAATGTATTAAAATAATATTGGGTCAAAATTAATCTTACGTATGTAGCAATCCTCGGTAAAATAAATTTTCAATGGCTATAACATGTATAATATTGCTAACATTGTATAATAATTGTATTCAGCTTTCATACTGCAGCATGATTAATATTATTGGGTCCGGGCCCTCAAGTACTAAGGAAGATGTTAAATATAATATTTAATCACTACAATACCTGAAAAACCTTGTTATTATATTTAACAGCAATCCTCACTTTATGGTATTAAAATAATTAAGTATCAATAGGTTAGCATTTCATTTAAATATCTAAACAATAGTTTATACACTAACTATACAAATAATTCTACCACAAAATAGTTAATACAATTATATAATGGATTATTTCACCACGGTGATAGATTAACTGTGGTTCGTTCATCCATTTTTGCCGAAAATGAAAAAAAAACGGGTACATCAACTTGAGTGAAAATAATTCTATTGACATCATTACTACTTCATTATAATACTAGACAACCAAGAAAATACAGCTTAACCGGAATTTCAACATCTTCAAATCAACATTCGTAGTTTTTGCTATGATATATTTTAATTTAATTGCTCATGTCAGAAAATGATTGACCTATTAAAACGCATTATTGGGATAACATCCACTTGTTTTACCGGCACACAAGGAGGGGGTATTAAATGCCGGTACTAAATCATTTCATAAAATTGAAAATACACATGAAATGTAATTTTCACGAAATTCGGTAAAATTTCTTTCAGTATATTTTATCTTTGGGATATGTTGCATTCGGAATTTTTAATATTCGTGATAAACTAATCTGGGGCAAATTATTTTTCGGGAATTCTGCCGCCCACCCCCCTCTCTCAAGAAATCCCAGAAAAGTGTTTTATTTTTTATATCTTCTGGTAGAAAAAAATTAGGTTGTGAAACAGAGAATTTGTTATCCACCATTTCATGCCAATGCAATAAAATCTGACGCCACGGCTGAGGCTGTAGCAGAACCCAAAGTAATGCGTTTCAGCTTATGCAAAAACTGCACGCCGCATGCCAAGACGTCCATACTGAACTGGATGAGGGCAGTCTAAGTGAAATGGATATACTTGATGACGACCTGGGCTTCCCGCATCAATAGATTTTATTTTGAAAGAGGTTAGTATAACATATGTAACAATTTATCGTAAATTTACGGCCTACAAAATTGTGCATTTCAATTCTTTTCCTTTTTCGGCTTTACAACTGCCAAACATTAAATTATCATTATTGTTTTAGTAAATTTTAATGAAAAATACATTGGCGTAGTATGTAAGAAATTTTTTGTCACGAAAACGGCGCCTTTATCGGGGAAGCTTGCGACATGAAACGTGATCAGCGCGTGTGCATTCTGCGGCCAGACGGGCGCTTGTCGCAATTTTGCGCCCGCTTGTTGTTTTTCACGAGTTTGCACTCATCTTGTATATAATCACCGTTATTATAATGGTGCCGTTTTTATGTAGTAAAAGTTCTTTAGGTTTGACAAAAAATATCGCGCCCTAAATATGCAATATACTATGTTCTTATAAGTCAACGATTTAGTTGATGTAATTGTTTCAAAAATTATTATTTCGGTGATAATCATAAGTCGATAGGTTATGGTATAAATAAATAAGTCGTCTATCAATGTTATTTAAATCATTTTTTTCCTACGAATCGCTCATGTACAGTAGTTTGCTCCTAAAGAGCAAACAGTTATCCGTTTTTCAAAATGTGAAAAAATTGATCATTTTTAAAATATTCTAACTATAGATTTGTTTGTAGTAGAAAGATGGCTAAAACAGGAAATTGTGCAGGATTACAGCATTCAGATTTTCAGGTATAAGTTAAAAACATAAAAGAATTAAAGCTATTCATGAAAAAGGATTAATTTATGCGGAATTGTCAGTATTCCCACACGGTTAAATATTGAGAATAGTAAAAGTTTTAAACACTTAATTACATAAATATTGCGTATCACGAGTCATGTATGTATGTTACAATTGAAAAGAAGTAAAAAAATTGCACCACGTATGGTACATCGCATTGTTGGCATTCTAATTTATAAATAACATTATTTTTTTCCCACTTGTTAGTCATGTCCTTCCCTTTTTTAATAAAGCGACTGAAATTATTAACGTTGTAAGCCACTAATTGTACCTCACTATCTTTAATTCTATTCTTAACTAAATACAAACATTTTTTCCGGTACTATAGCCGTAAAATCCAATTTTTACGGCGTACTTTTAGTCCGTAAAATTTCATTTTACGGATCACGTGTAACATGAATCTGCGCTGTCAAAAAAATAACCCACACGAACTAAATGAAGTCCGCGAAATCGAATTTTTACAGATTTCAGTACTGAAAAATAACGTTTTCGACACACGATCGTAAGATTTTACGGTCTTGTATCGAAAAATACTATTAATATATGAAACTTTAAGATAAAGTGTGTTCTTTCTTAATTCACTTCGATTTCCACTTGGGTTATTGAATATACGAACGCAGTTACACAGCAACCATGATTTGTTTATAAACGTGAATAATTGTAAACATATTCACTTATGCCATTTTTGTCCGTAATTATGACGTCCAAAACGTTGGACAAAAATATTTGTATTTTTTTTTACTTGTTACTTCGACCCAGACTAAGTCTGGACGAAGTATTGAATTTGGTCACTTTGGGCATAAAAATTACCCTATAGTTTTTCATCAAATGTCGACGTTTCAGACCCTAAGGAACCCAAATCAACAATAAAAAAATTTGTGTCCGTGATCTTGTACGTACGTACGTCCCGTTTTTTTGTCTCGCGATAACTTACGAACGGATAAACGTATTAACATAAATTTTTTTAAAATACGCGTCGTGGCATAACTTAGTTCTGATTAGATTTTGGCGCAGATCCATCCGTCCATTACTAAAAAAAAATCGCCCCAATTAAGTTTCTTCGTATTTTTTTGCATTTATTTTAAAAAATACAAATTTTATTAAAAAATGTTTTGAACAAAAAAGATAGAGCATGAAATTCTCTACAAAAAAGGTTATATGCATTTTCTTCCTAAAGTCAACAATAATGCCATAAAAACTGGTTTAAAATGCTTATGACTATTGTCTGAAAAAGTATTGAAGGTGGTCACCTCGGCAAAAAAATTATCCTACAGTTTTCCATAAAATTTCGACGTTTCCACCCCCCCTACCCCCAGAGGTAGTCTTCGCCAGCCCCTCGGGTGCGGTGATCACCTATGGGCGCATAAGTTCTTTTACGCCCTTGATACGAAAATAACTATTTCGATATATCTAAAAGATGTCTTATAGTATCTAAAAGATATCCAGCAGAGATCTTTTCGACGCTTTCAAGATATCTTTGACGAATTATATGTATATATATATTGTATATATAAGATCATAATGATACAGACAGTAATTAGTAAAACACTGTAAACATGTAATATGCATCGAATAGTCTATTACAATACAAGTGCTTGAAGTAAGTGTTTTGTAACATTTATTTATTAATACTTCGGCTGGCCTGTTGTCGGGGTCGAAGTTTTGAAAATGTTCATTTTCAATTTTCATACATATAAGAAACACTATATTTTTGTAACATATATCTATCGAAGTCACTTGGACATAAATATGATTGGACCCCCAAATATCAATATAATTTTTTATAATATAATTGAAAGCTGTTAGTAAACAAACGAGTATTAAGGAATAGCCGACTCTCTACTGGGTCGAAGTTTCTGAGCGAGCGAGGCACCACGCCAACACTAGTTTTCAATTGAAACATTCATGTATGACTCAACATACGCAACATTTATGTTAATAAATGTTTAAAACTTTTACTACATTAAAGCTATTAAAGATTATTAGAGATTTTTTCAATGTCGACCGTTTTTAAGCAAAATTTGTTATGCAAAACATGAATCATCTGTTTGCGAATCCGCAAATACCATCTCCGAAAGTTTCATCACTCCGACAATTATTGAAATCAACCGTTGTATACAATCAGCTGGGGATTGGGTTACTTGATAATCATTTAGCTGTGCTGAAGTGCAATCATGGTTTTCAGAAGCAACACGCATTTTTATAATAGTCATGCTTCGAAAAATGGGTAGAAATTTTTATTTCATCGATAATTTAGTATTATTGGTATCTAATAATCATTGAATACACTAAACTCGCAGTAACGCACGTGTCGCCCTGCATTTACGTTTATGAATCAATAAAATCAACAAATTATATTGATTATTATTTATTCAGTGTATTAGATTAAACTTACACCCTAACAAAATATTTCTATAAAATTAAATAAAATCTTTAAACTGTTTCGAAATCATATAAAAGCTCAAGTTCAGTGTTTTGAACGCCTACCACTTTTCTGCCGTAATGACCATTCGATCGTAATCGAAATGTTGATATTAAGCATTGTTTATTTTACAAGCAATGGTGCTTTTGTCTCGCTTGATGTTTCTCTCGCTCGTTAACTCGATATCCGTTCCATGTTGTTCTTGCCGCACCCTCGGAGTCCATAGTGATGGACTCGCTACTCGGGTTTTCTCTTTCCAACAATTTATAAGCTTGTCTCGTTCTATCCACTGCCATATCATCCTTTCCCCTCTATCACTTCACCTTTCTCCTTCTTACTTTCTTCAACATATATTGCCGCCATATTGTACCCTCGCTCCTACCTCCTGTATATTGTTTTCTATGTCTGTCGTTTTTATCACCACCCATCTAATAGCCTCCCTTTTCTACTTTTGATGCTCCCATTCTCATATCTCCTTTTATCTCTTCCTTTTTCTCTATCTATATCGTTCTCCAGCATGTTCGAACTTAATTCACGCGTATCTCTTCGTCTTTCTCGTTCTTGTTCCCGCGCCGACAGTCACGGAAGGAGTAGCAAGTCCTAGATCAGAACATTGCCCCACACAGACACGAACAATACATGACAGGTTTGCGACAGAGCGAGATGCAAGGAGAATCTGAAGAATCGGAGATGAACAACCAGAAATCCTGACCTGTAAGGAGAGAGTCCGCAAGGTGGGTGTGACTGTTGGACATGTGTTTGTGCGTGTGCTCATCATATTACAAAGTGCTCGCACATCGAGTACACACAACAAGCTTTCGGGGCGGAGTGATGAATCTCGAATTCGGCCTGGGTCCGGTTTTATGGACGTGTAGTTCCCACTTACAGGGAAGAACGCAATGTGTTTCGCAATGCCTATCTGCCCATTCATCGAACGGCATAAATCACGGGGGATCTTTTCGTTCGTGGTCAGACCATGTAAACGCTGAAATTTTAATTGGTCCCTTTTCTAACTCTGCTTCTGGGTTAATTAGTATTATTTCGTGGCCGGTCAAACGGTTGCGATGATGTTGGCCACTTGTACTCAGCGTCTAAGTCCACAGAGGGTGATCGAGATAATTGCTCTCCTACAGGGTCCCGATCTTGCGGTTCTTTTAATCCCTTTTCAAAGAATAGTCCAAGGGTAGGTGTCGAACCTTTTTAACCGACGAGAAAGTTTATGTTTTGGGTTACTTTTTGTCTTGCTTACGTAATGTTTTGTGGAAGTCGAACGATAAACGTTGGCAAATAGTTCGACTATATTTTGTACATTTCAAATATTCTATGCATCAGGTTTTCCTAATAGGAAATAATGCAAAAATTCAAATAAAATTTGTCAAAATTTTCCTCACTTTTATTTCTTACACAAAAAAATGTCTTAAAATTTTTAAAAATTAAAGTGTCTTAAAATTAGTCCATGTATAGTGCATAAGTTTGTTCTTTTCTGATCGGGCTAGTTTTTGTTACACCTTAAATGTAGTCCATCAATGGTCTTAAGTTAAGACTTCTTTTTTCAGTGTAAGTGAAAACATCTTTAATAATTTTTTCAATCAATTCATTCTTGATGTAGCAGAATAATTGAAAAAAAGGAAAAAGTAATATTTCTCCTTTATTAACATTTCGATCAAGCTTTTATCCTGTTCAGAAATTTATTTCTAATACAATTAATATAAAAAAATATAGTATATTACGAGCGTGGCATTCACATTAGCACAAAAAACATTTACGCATGTATATCGTAAGATATTTTATATTATTTAAGAGTATAAAATGCGTCAGAAAAAAGTAAAAAATGCGTAAAATAACATTTTACGCACTGCATGACATAAAAAATATTACAAAAAGTACAAAAATATATATAAAAAAATACAATAATACCATACCTATAAATAAATAAATTAACACCGATAACTTCTAATAAAGACAAAAAGAAACAACTTTTAAAAGATTGTTCTTTTCGTTACTATTTAAAATGTTTAAAAATTGGGTAGTCAGTCGTTAGAAACTGCATAGTCAATAGATAAAAAACTACGCAAAAATTACGAAGAAATGTCCATGTGTCTAACATTAAATAAATAAAATGTATAAGTTTTAAATAAAACTTTGTAAGGAAAAGTAAACTTTTAAAACAAACATAAAAAAAACCCGACCTTTTCATATTAAACCATCTAAATTGACTATAAAGTTATTGTGCCCCCTATAATATCTATTGATTAGTTTTTCGCAGCAAAAATTAGGTAACCTCATTTTTTGAAAACTCGAGAGAAATGCGTTTAAGTTTCACATTTGTATTTAAGGCGGTATAAATTTTATTTTCATTTTTTAAATAATTCTAAAATACGAGACTGAACCCAATTTTCAACCTGACAGATTGTTTGTAAATAAAAAATCCATCCCCTTTTTGATGGTTTCTCAATTTTTTTCAAAAAGTGGGATTACGTGGGTTTTTCTAGCGACCACAGAATTATATAAACAAAGTTTCTAAGTGATAAGTTATATAGGTGCACTATTTAAAATATTATTAACCAAAAATATGCTGTCTAAACTTAAATTAATAAAAAACGACTTATCAACAGAGAAAAGTGAGTTACCATCGATTAGTATATTTTTTATTGACTTATAGTGAGTAAATACTAATTCATTAGTAAAATTCTACTATAATCTACAAGTAGATATTGACTTGTTTAGTTTAGTAGTTTGTATAGGATTAGTAATAAATAAGTAGGATTTAACTTTTTATTAGCGAAAATTATTACTAATTCATTTGGTGACGTACGTTTCATTTCCTTATTGGTAGTTTTTAACTAATGCAGATTTAAGGAGTGTGCCTGTGATTTTTTCAAATCTAATATTAACAACATTAATGTTACATTTGATACAAACAATTAGATATGTTTCCTTTTGTACTTATTTCTTTCAGGAGCTAAAATTTTTATATTGTCGATACCCTGTTAAAAGTTACACGAAATTTACATATAAAATATAATACATTAAATTTAATGAGTTTGTAACTAAAATGTATCTTAATGTAAAGGACCAGATTTTTTCAAAAATCGTACCTAATAATAATTCAGCAAAATTATTCTAAATATATATCAAATAAATGTGGATTGAAGAATTGCGCATGTTAAAATTTGCGTTGTTTACGTTTCACGGTTTTATTTTTTTCATTTCCCGCGGTTCTTGAAAAAATTATACCTTGCTATTAATTTCGAAGTCAATGATCAGTGTCTCGTGAATATTTGGGAGTTTTTCAAATCATTTCAATGTCATTTCGAAGTAAGTTTGGTAATAAGATCACTCTTTCTCGTCCGTTTATAATTAAATTATTTTCTGTCGCTAGTGAATCGGATTAAAGTATGTTAAGCATTGCGGGAAATAATGAAGGAAACCTAAATCTATGCTAAGCATAAAAAATCTTTGATGATGATGATGAGGAGGCGGAGAAAGAAGATGACGATGATGAATATGGAGATTATACTCTTATTAAAGCTGCTGAACGAAGTTCAATCTTATTATAATAATATTACGCTCAAGAAACGAATATTCCAAAACTACAAAAAATATATAAAAACAGAAACTGGTATAAAAAGTATCAAAGACAAATGTTTAAGTTATCGTAAAAAAACATATACATAATATATTATCATTAATTTCCTTGCAACAATCTATAATTTTCTCAACCGCTTAACTACGTATAGCTTATATCCAAGCTCGATTTGTATACTTATTTACATATTTATACTCTCCTTTGTTTACTAGTACACAAAGTCACACCAAGAAATTAAAATTCACGATTAAATTCATATACATAATATTACCAAAACTAACGTATATAAACTAGACAAAAAAGTATTTAATATTCTGAGAACTTTTATACAGCAACACAGCAGAAACTGTCAACAGTTTATTTAAAAGTGGTATCTGAATACTATCCACGATATTGTTAAATTTTATATTACTGGAAACTGGCCACATTTTATTATTCGCAAACTGCCCAATATAGAAGTTTATTTGCCAAAAACTGGGTAATATTTCTACCGAAGTTCTACAAGGGTTACTGTACATTAAATGAATTTTTACAACGAATTTTCCATTCGGTAGCATGGATTCATTTTTGGGGGTAATATACATAACTCTCTATGGAGAACGACATTAAATTTGAGGTACATTACATACACGATATTCTTTGTGTACATTAAATTTAAGGTCTGTCATTAAAAGCCGTTTAATGTCGGAATTGAAATGAGATTCCAGTACATGTTCATTAATGTGGTTCCTTTTAATAGGGCATGTATTATCAATCCTGTATAAGTTTCAATACTACCTTCTATATTTTTCTTATTTCTTGTTTTGAAAATTCTCCCTTTTTCACCTATATATACCTCGTTACAATTGTTACATTTAATCTCTTATACAAATCCACTTAATTAAAGTTTATCTTATTTATCTTTGGTTGAGTTCCTGATATGTTGACTTCGTGAGGTTTATGAACTAATCCTATGTTTTGATCTTTGAAAATTTGTTAAATTTTATAAAATACCTTATTAATGTAAGAGATATACCGTTTTTATAAAATCATTTTTAGTAATCGAAAAATTATTATAGATTTTATATACTTATTATTATTAATATTATTAATTAAATGTCTTTATGCCATAAACAGTTCCTATTTTGTATGATGAGCGGATGATTTGAAAAATAATTTAAATACCCCCTGAAAACGTTTTTTTACGAAACAAATTTGTATGTAAAACATTATTTTTATTAATTATTAAAACACCTTGAATATTATGTCTTTCATTATTTTCTAAATGTAGCAATAATGATCTTAACTAATAATACATTTCTTAATCACTTGTGTGATAATGGATCATATATCTACATTTTGTAATATCTTCCAGAAATTTAAATGCAATTCGATAAAACTAGGTATATTAAAACCAAGGTTTTTAGAATCACAGAATCTGAATCTGAAGTAAAAATTGTTAAATTGAAAATTTTTGATGAATTGAATGATGGATAAATTTTCTAAATTAATTAAAACATCACCTAATACCGTTAAATGCGAGTACGAACCGGATTATTACCGATTTTGAATGGCTGATTATGATCTTAATGCAAAAATTGAACAGTTAAAAATAGCGAATAATAAATGGCGAATAAAAAATGACGAATAAAAAATGACAAATAAAAAATGACGAATAAAAAATAGCGACTAGTTTAATTTTACGTTTGCCCCCGTTATTAGCCAGTAATCACACGTTTCAGGAGTGCGCTATTGGGAAGCTTGTGGTTTAACGCATTCCACGATTTTTGTTGTATTTTTTATATTTTTTTTTTATATCGTATAGACCTGTCCCACAGTATAACATATTTGTATTACAATTACATTTCCAGACAACCCGATTTAAAAAGGATATAGTCCCTTTAGTTCCCAATCACTTTTGCCACATCTAAGTCGAAATTTATTAAACTTCAAAGTTTAATATCTTTGCAAAAAATTATAGTAGCTTGAAAAATTGAACGATATTTCGAACCTTATTGCAATAGCTTTCATTTAAATACACAATCAATAACATTTTTATTGATTAAAAACAAGAAAAAATGCGATATGTTTTATCTTTAGTTAATTGTCTGCTAATTCGACACGAATAATAATTGGGTAATGAAAGTAAGGAGGTTTGAAGGTATGTCTTTACCTTTAAAATGATCGCTTGCTTATTTTTGTGCGACCTTTCTGACCGGAGTTACAACCATTTTTATAAAAAAACATGATTTTTTTATTTTTTTATTAATGAATTTTTTCCAATACGTTATAATTTATCATTTGTAATTATTGAGCATCAATAAAGGGATTTCCCGACCGAAGAGGAAATTGTAACTAAATGGTTTAAAAAGTTATGCCTTCCTTGTTATTATTTGTATTAAAAATCGAATGGAAATAGTAAAGACAAATTCGACATTCTTAAGGAATATATTTTTGCTTTTATGGAGAGTGGTCGATGAGATTTTTACTCCCAGTACTTTAATATGTAGAGCTTTAATATTTATGAGGTTTAACACTATTTTAACACAAAAATTAAGGATCATACTCGAAAAAAATAAAAAACATTTTTCGATAGTTCGATTTTGCGATGGATTTTAAAATCCATAAGAGAGTTTGATCAAAGTCATAAAAAGTACAATCATAATGTTTTTCATTAAAAAATTAAAAAAATTGGGGGAGTTATAACACTTTTAGGGTATAAATTTCGTATTTCAATCATTATATACATCATAAGTTTCATTGTATTCCGTTACGGAACTCTCGCATGGATTTTAAAACCCATATTTTTAACGAAAACGAAATTGGGAACCATCTACAACTTTTTTGTATTTTGTTCGAATATTCCCCTTAATTTTTGCGTTAAAATAGTGTAAAAACCCATAAATAATAATGCTATAGATATTAACCTCTTCACTGGTAATGTATCATATGTGTACAAAAAAAGTTCCACGACTGGTGATGTATCATATATAATAATTTCCACAGTTTCCAATGAATTTACATGAAATTTGGTATTCTATTGGTTTTTAAGTCGCTGAATACAAATCTGATGTCACATTTTCAAGTTATACGCAAGTTATATCGAAGCCAATTTTTTTGGCTACCAGTGAAGCGGTTAAAAACTAGGAGTAAAAACTCACCGACTCGTCCCCTTAAGTGTCAAAACTTAAATTAGTTAAAGAATCAGCCTATATAACTAAACAAATTGGCTGCAAGCCGCCATATGCGTGTTGCCATTTTGAAATGTAATTAAATAACCTTTAATAATGTTTCGACAATTATGGTCCGCGGACCTAAAATTTTAATAATCTCTGCATACGGTTTTTATGTAAAATGAGCGTAACGTAATGTAGTTTAACGTAATTACTGCATGTTTCATCATGGAATAATATTAATTTTAACGTCTTAAGGACTGGGATATATTCACTCAAAAGTTTGATACATTACCTGTTGTTGCCAAGATTGAGTTTTTAAATTGATCATTTCGGTAATCAAGTGGCATATAAATGGAATGAACATATTTATAATGTGTTTTAAGAGCTTCACTTGACCTAATGGTATATTTAATTTATCAACTTAACTTTACCTTACTAATTTCAAATTTACTCAAGAGCATCTTAACGTCAAGGTCTTCTAAATTAATATTCTATTTTTTAATAAAATTTAGTTCCAAGTATTGACACATGTTTAAAGTTATGACACTTGCACTTTTCATAACTTTGGCAATATGGCTGCCAGTATAAGCGCAGTGACACAATCTCACTCCCTTAGGAGTGAATTTTAACTCCATACAGAGTGAATGTTCACTTCACGCAGAGTGAGTTTTCACTCCAATATTTGGAGTAACTCATCTCACTCTTTTAGAGTGGTCTTTCACTCTCTTTAAAGTGAGTACCCAGCTCACTCCAGATTTAGAGTGAACAATTCACTCCAAGAAATTGAGAGAGTATGAGCTCTGCGAAACTCAACGGTAACTGAAGCAGCTATACACGTTTATTATTTTTAGAGTATTCATTTTGGGTGCTTTTGATTTATGGTACTTTTTACAGATGCTGCAAACATCGTATGCATAAAATCAATTGAGAATATGTACATAAAGTTTGGTACTTTCTTCTGTACAGTAAAAATCGTATTTCAGAATACTTTTACCCCGGCTTTAAATCTAGGTAAAACATTGAAAGGAACAAAGGCTGAAGTTGTTAACTAAATTTATGTGCACTTTCTTTAACTATAATAAATTTGGTAAACATAATGAGAAAATTGATCCGAGTGGGTACCAGTAAGCACGTCTAACGGGCAAAGGGTGCTGAACGGGTGTAAGGTATTAAAGTGCACAAACGGAAAACGAAAACTTTGTAGGTAGATTAACACGGTTCGAAGGTGTCGGTCGAGATCGTAAAACTAGTTTATGGAGTCTGAAGTCCATCGAAGAGTTTCGTTCGAGTCGATTGCGAGAAGCATTCGAAGGATCCATGCACACTTTTACATACACCATCTCTATAAATGGCATCATTCACTTAAAATAGGAATAAGTTATCATTTTTAATGTTCTGTCGTAAAACGTCAGAGCTTACGAATTTCTGGACTGCTAATTTTATCGAAATATATGTCTGGAAGCATATGCGAGTGATACCGCTCAAAATATAGAGTAATATTTCATAAAGTTGTATACGAAAAAACTCATTCTAACTTAAATAACTTCGGTATTGGAGAGGATTCCAATGCAAACTTTTTATCGGCAAAATAGAATTTAGACGACCTGTTTTCCAGGATTCTCAGCCGTTCTTGAATCGCTTATAGTTTAGTATAATCTTGTATACTGTTAGAACTTTTTCGACGACATGTATCGCATAACTTTTAAGGACAAAGAAATAAATTAAAACTAGGTTACATTGAAATAATCTTGACACGATGCAAAAGGTTTCTTTAATTAAAATAAAAGTCTCACCTGAGACATAATACTTCCACGTACATAAATAAAGCAGCGTTCCAGGTAGGATTTAGTACCGGAATAGTACCGGCATAGTACTGACACAGTACTAACTGCCGGAGTTGTGGTACTAACCGCCAGTACTGGTCCGGTAGTAGGCCAACACCGGCATGTAACGCTGCCCAGTACTGACTGTCGGAGTAGAGCAGTACCGGAACTGTACTGACCGACAGTACTGGAAACCAGTACTGAATTAGTATTTCGGTAGTATCTCGTCGGTACTGATTTACTTCGGTTGTCAGTATTGATTAAATAATTTCTTTTATATTTTTGTTGTACGTTAATATCATTATAAAAAAAAAAGATTACACGTTAAAGTACAACTACCTAAAGGACTAACTAAAAAAATCCCAACAACAACTGGGATCTGTTCTTTGCGTATCTTTATCGTCGGTAAAATTGGCAGCCCGTAATATAAAATTATTATAATTATTTTTTTTTTATTCGAAGAAACAAAATACATTCTTAATTGACAATTTACTTTTCAACAATGTATTCAAAATGTAATGAGCATTAGAAAACAAATTTAATAAATGAACCTTCATGAAAACATAAATCCAAAATTCATTTTACTTTATTAAATTTAATGACTTTGATGACACAAGTTATATTGATGAAGTCTTTGTCTCGAACAGTATCATACGATTTTATGAAGTTTATTCTTTACAACCCCATGTATTGTCTACCGCAATTTACGGTGGAAAAACTGATTATAATAAAGTGCTAATTTATGATTTTATAAGAGGAAACAGTATGAAAACGCAAGAATGGTGAACAAATAAGAGAATATACTTTCTGTTATAAAGAGAAATATGTCAGCTGTGTTAAAGAACTTTTGTTTCTTCTTCAAATAAGAATAAATTGATTATAACTCAAATGTTAAGGGGGAGTTTAATAAGTAGTATGAAAATGCAAACCCAAGTACTGCGTATAAAATGTGACAGGCAAGAGAATGACTCTCTTGCCAGTTCATCTGTGAAATTACGTTTCGTCCTGAGCACTCCACCGGGTTAATCAACAAGATTAAGTGGAGAGAACTTTGCCATAAAGTGTATTACAATCATTTTAATAATTTTTTACGGATACCGTAAATATTTAAACCATTGATATAGTACCGAAGAAAATTTTTACCTGAGGTCGAATGTTTCTTCATATTTCTTATTTTTTATTCGCGAATGTATAATTACATAATTATCCTAATTTATACTGAAAACTGAATTATTTTTCTGTTCGTACACATTTGATATTCCAGTTCCTATGTGGTTTTCATCTACATGTGTATACACTAAGTACAAACGATTTTATACCACTTACCCTAACTATTATTGTAAGTCTTCTGCAAACATTTTATGACAAATAATAGCATTGCACGAAAAGTAAGTACCAGAAGGCAAGGACATCAGCAAACTGTCAGTATGCCATGAAATATTATAAAAAATGATTTTGTAATGAAAAGTTTTCTTTTTCAAATGACCAAAATATTTCTTTAAATACCATGTTTATTGATTACTTCGGTAGTATACAGAGAAAAATTTTGTAGTTTTTTATATTTTACTAAATATCATCACAATATTCTGATTTCCTCGACGTTAGATATTCAGATATGTTCAAAAATAAATAAAGTGATAATTGATAGATTACAATTCCTTTTTATTCTGTAAAAAACACGAAATTTAATGCACTTTTACGTGTAGTGAATATTTGCCCTCATCTTGAAAATCTGCAGTAACATCTTTTGGTCTTACCAAAAATGTTAATAAGCTATCGTTAACGTTGAATAAATTATTTTATACGCATTATCTGTATAGAAACTGTAACGAGCCGTTGATCTCGACCGCGCGGAAGAGAAAGAGCGACGGAGAGAAAGAGGGTCATTACAATATTTATCGACATGTGAAAGAACGAAAATACCAAGGACGAGATGCGCGCTTTTTCCGGCCGGTCGGCCATTTTGGATCCCAAGCCCACGTGGGATCCGAGCGCGCATCAATGGACATGCGCGCGCAATGACATGGCGCTGGCGCTGGTGCGCCTCTACCTGCGCAGAAGAGGTGCAACGGCGCCCTGGTCGCGCAACCTGAAAAGTGGGCAACAACGGGCCGAGTTCCGAGCTCGGAGCGCATGTGTCGCCGCAATGGGGCGCAGGCGCTCCAAATTCAAATGAGGGGCGGGCTGTCAAACTCAAATTAAGCAAATTAGATTTAAATGTTTGACAGTTCCCGCCCCGATTCTTAGTAAAAATGGAACTCGGCGACATAACTGGACATAGGGTACTTACCGAGGTATTATAAGACCTGGTAAGTGTCCCTCAAACTCTCTTACATTTGGACTCTTCTTTCTGGACTTCCTGCAGGCATCTTCGCCTGGACGACTCGCTGCCTGCCAAACGATTTTCCGGAGGTACTGGCTGCTCCGACGACGAAAAGTGGGCCCACGCAATTCGACAGCCAGCAACAATTCATGGAGGCGGCGAGGATCATTTAACGAAGAAGACCTCATAATTTGACGACGGCACTCCATTCGTCCCGTCGGAAATCAACACGAGACTGCTGAGAATTTGTTCCAGTGTGACTGCAGCCGACTTCCAAAAAAGCACGAGACGGATGGAAAATCGGAACAAGAAAGAAGACAAAAGTAAGCCTCTTTCTCTTCCGTTCGCATATTAAATAAAAATGAATGTGTATATAAATTATTATTGTTTTTGATAATGTCCTAAAACATGTTATGTAATGTATGTATGTATGTGTGACCGTGTGCATTGAATGTGTGTCAGTGTTATTATTTAATTTATTACCGCGTAACTTATTTCGTTGACGAAATGATAGTTCTTATATACCTTGACTCACGCGACTTACCGACGATTCGATAATGTTTTTTAATCCTGACTCTTATTTTTTATATGTGCAATGACGACCTCGAGTGTGTTGGTATGAATGTGGTAATTTTTATGTTATGACGAGTTCAATTATATATAGAATTCAAATTATGAAATATATTTTTGATTGAATGACTAAATATAATATAATGACTTTCATTTCAGCACCCAATGATTCCAGTCTATAATTTTGATGTATGTATGACTATAATTGACTATTTAAATTTTATGTTTGGACGAATCTGAAAAGGTTTTAACTAACTGACTCCGATTCGTTTCAATGGCGCCCCACGTTGGGTTATAGTCATACATACATCAAAATTATAGATAGCCCCATTGCGGAGACACATGCGCTCCGAGCTCGGAACTCGGCCCGTTGTTGCCCACTTTTCAGGTGGCGCGACCAGGGCTCCGTTGCACCTCTTCTGCGCAGGTAGAGGCGCACCAGCGCCAGCGCCATGTCATTGCGCGCGCATGTCCATTGATGCGCGCTCGGATCCCACGTGGGCTTGGGATCCAAAATGGCCGACCGGCCGGAAAAAGCGCGCATCTCGTCCTTGGTATTTTCGTTCTTTCACATGTCGATAAATATTGTAATGACCCTCTTTCTCTCCGTCGCTCTTTCTCTTCCGCGCGGTCGAGATCAACGGCTCGTTACAAAACCAACGAAACCACAAAATTCCGCATTTTCGAAGAAATTTGGTGCTCCGGAGCCATTTAAAAATTCGACAGAAATTTAAATACGTGAATGTAAAGCAATCGGGATCAAATTTCTGATAGGTTAGAAGGTGGTCAGAAACCGGCATCATAGTAATAATTCCATTGTACCAAAAATTGTACCCCAATAATCGCGACTTTTCAGTATCTTTATGTTGTATAAATAAAACGATGCTAAACTCCATCTGCAAACGTTTAGTCATTAAAGGGTTAATTATTCGGTTTTTGTTAAATATGAGGCTGCGGGTCGAAAAACCGACAAATCAAAAAGCCGACAGGTCGAAAAACCGACAGTCAAAATACTGACATTCCAGAAACCGAAAGCAAAAATCCGACCTGTCAAAAAACCGATTATGGATAATATGACGGTAACTATAAACGTCCTCGCAGGATTATCATTTCTGAATTATGAAAAAATGAAGGCCAAACTTTTTTAAGATTCGATGCCCTGAGATGTTTGCCCTAAAAAAGGGTGTGGGTCGAAAAACCGACAAATCAAAAAGCCAACAGGTCAAAAACCGACAGTCGAAAAGCCGACAATCAAAAATCCAGCAGTCAAAAAACCGACAGTTTAAAAAATGACTGTCCTTCAGACGATGTGTCTATTTTTTTGGCTTTTTGACTGTCGGTTTCTTACTATCGGCTTTATGGCTGTCGGTTTTTCGACCCACAACCAAAAAAAAAAAATAATTCCATGTTCTTTCATCGTAGGTATTGAATATTGTTTAGTATTACTTATATTACGTTTATGTTTTGATATTCTGTTTTAGAGAAGTCTACTAGTTCCCCTAATATAAATTGAATTTCATTAAATGCATTTTATTAGTTACGCGACCCAACTTTGATGTACACGGAAAAGTTGTATAGAAAATTGAAGTGTAGACATAAGATTGTTGAGAAGATAGAAAAGTCCTCCTAGGACTTTGTGACTGTCGGTATTATGAAAATTCGGTTTGTTGACCTATCGGCTTTTTGGTTTCTCCGTTTTTCGACCGGCACCCAAATATGAGCCATATTACATTACGTTTTAATCACTATTGATAATCTGCTCAAATTTTGATTCAGCTAATATGACGTTTGTGGGAGTACTTATTCGATATCCCATTGCTATTCTAATCGCGGAGAGCATTTTTCAGTTCAATGATGTTTCCTTCTTGTTTTGTAGACTATCATAGGCAATAACGAAGCTTCCAATAAAGTTGAGCTTGGATGCGACCCACAGGCAATGCCACATAAGAATTTTAGCAGATTTGTTGCTCCATATTTTCTAAATGTTGGATGTGCTGAGTAAATAACAATTTACAGCCGGAAATATCACCTAAGAATCGTACCGTTTCACTACATTGAATAACGTGATCAGCATCGATTTCAGGACGTTTGATGTTTAAACTGTATTAAGTATTTACTTGGCGAGACGGTTCTTCGATATGCAAATATACGAACACAGTTTTTTTTGTCAAATAATTAATTAATTGTTTTCTATGCAACTGCAAAATAAACTTTTAGGCGATTCGTTTATTATTCAATTTTCGTACAGTTCTGAAGAATTACAGTTGGTAGCGGCTTACCGGCACCGCGTCCTGTACGCAGCTGCGATGAAAAGCTTTATTTGTTTATTGAGATAATATAATCGGTTCTTTCTTCATTAGATGTGGAAAACTCTAATGTTAAATTTCTTGTTATAACTACTTGAAAAAAATTGACACGTCATAAATCCAGTCGCTTTATATACGTCTTACTAATCGGACGTGTCGTGCGTGCTCTGCTATTGTTTACATCGGTAGTTTTCGGTGGCTTTATTCGGTCAATATAAGTGAGATTTCTACAGCATTCTACGATCATTGCTCTATAGTGTGAATATTATTTAATTTTATGGATATCTCTAAGCTAAACATTCTGTAATGTAGTTATCCATTATGCAGCTGTATTTAATCTTCATATCCATGAGTTTTTGTAATTAATGTGTGCAATTTCTTTAACATCAGGGCTTTGTTATTCTTTTGCTTTATTAGTGCCACGCTCGGGCATTGTTATTGTTATGATTGTTTAACTTTATGTGCTGTGAAATTCTGGATATTGTGATTCTATGATATTATTTGATTTAAGTCGAAATATTTCTCATAAATGCAAGTTCGTTACTAGGCGAGTATATTAATTTAAAATGATGAACGAAAATTTGAAACAAACGTGTGGGAGCTGTGAATTGCCAATTACTGACAAAAATGATCTGAAAACCTGCATAATTTGTAAAAAAGAATTTCATACGCATTGTACACCTAGTACGTCTCCTAAGACTGAAGAAAATATTTTAATTTGCTATACTCAGCCTGTTAAAAGAGGCAGGAAACGCAAAGACGTAGAATTGTTGAGTCAGCCACCTCGGATCCTAAGATCTGCCAGTGGTTCCTCTGTTTATTCCATCGACTCTGACAATCCAGAACCGATACATAGCGAGAATACAAACCTCAGTAACTTTTCTGCTGAAAGTGATATCGCAAGCTCTAACATGGACCTAGCGAAATTCTATTTTGAATTTAAGAGTACAACTCAAAGACTGTAGAATAAGCTCGACAAAATTCTTAAATTATCTTATCGAGTTGCACGCGTTGAAGATAATGTCGATAATAATTCTCGTCAAATCGCGGCACTGCGTTGTGAACTAAAAGAAACTCGAGCTAAGGCAGCATTTGACTCAAGAAACTGCGATCTTATTATTTCTGGAGTTTCCGAGCAGTCGAATGAGATGAAAACTGATCTCAAAGAAATTATGTTGAAAATTGCAACGGCCCTCGATATAGTGCTTGACAGAAGTGATATCATCTCGATTGCTAGACTATCACCGAAAGGTTTCTCCAGATCTTCAACATCAACTACCACGAATAACAAACCTCGCTCTATTATGTTCAAGCTATCCTCCACAATGCTTCGCTCCCAGTTTATCTCGGAAATGAAAAGGGTTAAAACACTTTATTCCACCTGCATTGATAGTGTTTTACCTCGAACGAGGATCTATGTTAATGAACATTTGCCTCCAGATACGCTCTCCTTACTTAAAAAAGCCAAAACTGCGGTCAAAAATTTTCCATCCAAACGATGCTACATTTACAGAGGTATAGTCCACTACCGACCCGAAAATGGTGCTCCAGCAATCATGCTTCATACTGAAGAGGACATTGGGAAGATCATCTCGTGAGGAATAGTGCGTGACCGAACTTCTTCAAATCTTCCGCTTCTTAATAAGACTTGTACGAATTTCTGCAAGTCTTTGAAAATCTGTCATATTAATATTCAATCCCTTGTTAATAAGATGCGTAACTTCAGTGATTATTTTTCCCAAATTTTCTTTCATGTCATTTTGATAACTGAAACTTGGTTCAATTCTTTCATTTTGTCCGAGTATTTTATTCGAAAAGATTATCAACTTTTTCGTCATGACAGAGTGGGAAAGCGTGGTGGTGGAGTTGCAATTTATGTCCACAATACCTTAGTCGCCAAAATTTTGTCTTTGTCTTTATCTATCTTGGATCAACCCGAGTATATACTAATGGATATAAGATTGGATTCAGCCATCCACGCTCTTCTCTCTGTCATCTACTGTCCTCCCAATTCATCATATCTCGATAAATTTGAAGAAGCTATACAATTATTCGGTCATGCGTACAGTGACATCATAATATTCGGAGATTTCAATATAGACTTAAATAAAGTTAATAGATCTTCGAAGTTGCTCAAACAATTTTTGAAATCTAACGGGTTAACTGCTGTACCATTCAAAGCAACGCATCATAGCGGAAATTCAGACACATGGATAGACCACGGTATGGTATTGGATATGTCTAAAGTCATAAACTCTGGTCAAACTAGTCTTCCATTTGTCTATGGTCACGACATGATCTTCATCGAATATGCGCTTACTTTACCACGGGCGGATACTAACCTAATTACCTACAGAAATTACAAAAACAGACATTTCTTCACTTCTTACTTACTTAGATAATGTTAATTGGTCTGTATTTCTCGGGCTAAGAGATGCTAATGATATGTGTAAATTTTTTAGTGATACATTACTGAAAACGCTTAATGAGTATGCACCGCTTCACTCTTTTTACCCAAGATCCATCCCCGCCCCTTGGACCACACCTGAACTCAAGAATCTGCGAACCAAATTAAATTCACTCATTTCAGCTTATAGGCGTACTCGAGATCCTTCTATTCGTGGTTGTCTCAAGGTATGCCGTAAGAACTATAGACATGAGTGGGTCGCCGCAAAGGAATCATTTCATTGTGAGCGTCTAACCGGGATCAAGGATCCCAAAGTTCTATGGGCTGAGTTGCGTAAACTTAGGTTGATTAAAGATAATCGAACATCAATTCCCCTCGTTTGCACCGTTGATGAGCTGAATATGTTTTCTGCTTCCATTTCTAAAGTCTCGGTAGGTTTAAATTTTAATAACCTTCCTTCCGACCTATTTCACTCAAACTTTAGAGATGATCGACTGTTTTTTGCTGAGCTGAGACCCGAGGTGCTACTTAAACATGTATTGCGTCAAACATCGGAAGCTAAAGGAACTGATGAATTAACCTATGCATTCCTTAAAAAATCATTACCAGCTATTTTCCCTTACTTACATCACCTTATAAACTGTTCTCTAAAAACCTCTTGTTTTCCATCCTTATGGAAAAAATCACTTTTGACACCAATCAATAAGGTTAGTAACCCTTCTGGTCCTTCGGATTATCGACTAATTTCGATACTTTGTACACCTTCTAAGTTACTCGAAAGGGTCGTCTATGAAGAAGTATTGGACTATCTCAATGCTAAACAATGGTTTGATCCTTTTCAATCGGGATTCAGGAGAGGATTCAATACTCAAACTGCAATGCCGTATGTTACGGACAGGATTAGATTGGCGATTGATGAAGGTTTATTGGTCATCTTAGTTTTATTTGATTTTACCAAGGCCTTTGATCTTGTGGACCATGGCATTCTTTTATTAAAAATGAGAGACGCAGGATTCTCCAACGCTGCTTTAACTTGGTTCGCCTCATATCTTACAGATAGGCAGCAGGCAGTCGTGGGCCGGAATGGTGAAATATCTTCCTGGCTTCCAACCAATACTGGTGTACCTCAGGGCTCAGTACTTGGCCCGTTACTCTTTTCTATATTTATTAACGATCTTCCGAAAGTCTTTTGTAATTCTTCCCATGTCATTTTTGCAGATGATACTCAAATCTTTCTGACTTGTAAACCACAGCAATTGGATATGGGTATCCAATTGGTTAATTATGATGTTCATCGTTTTGTAAACTGGGCTGACACCAATAAATTGCAAATTAATGCATTGAAAACCAAAGCAATAATATTTGGTTCTTCGTACAATATTAGGTCTATCAATCTAACAACTATTTCTCAGATTTGCATTAAAAGCCACTATATACAGTGGTCCACTCATGTAAAGAGTCTAGGAGTACATCTTGACCAGACGTTATCTTGGAATGAACATATCTCTCAAATGTCCTGTAAAATTTTTGGCACTTTGAGACAACTTAGAATAAGCCAAAATTGTTTATCTAAGCAGCTGCGTATTAAACTTTCCAGCACTCTTGTATTACCCTATTTCGATTACTGTGCGGCGGTATACAACTCCCTTCGCGGTGTATTAAACTTGAAAGTGGAACGTTTGCTTAATGCAGTTGTTAGATTTATTTTTAAGGTGCGCAAATTTGAACATATTTCTAACCATCGTAAGGAGTTACGTTGGTTAACTGCAAGTAACCGCAGAAAATACATAATTTGTTCACTAGTTTTTCAAATATTCAGCACTCGCCAACCTAATTATTTGTATGATAAATTTATTTGGCGTAGAGATGTAACACAAAGAGCGCTTCGAATTGGAAATGATACACTGAGACTCCCGAGTTTTCGTACGAACTACTATGCGAATTCTTTTGTTGTCACTGCGTCTGCGTTTTGGAATTCTCTTCCCGATCCGTTAAAAAAATCTAAGACCTTAATTTCATTTAAAAATAAATTATATCTTTTTCTCTTAGAATCCGAAAGGGTTACTATATTATAAGTAGAAACTAAAGTGTTGAAATTACACATGCTATTTAGTTTATATATACATTTATATCTATGCATACTCCGATTAGTAATTAATTATATCTTTGTAATTTTCTTATGTTTTTCATTAGCGTAATGTTAGTTTTATTTGTATAACGTATCTTTGTAACTATCCTTGTATGGTTGACTTAAGAGGTTAATATGCCTCGTGTCAAAATAAAGAATTACAATTACAATTACAATTACAAACCCGACATTCAAAACAGAAATTAAAAAAACCAGACATTTCAAAACACAGACTTTCAAAATGTACATATTTTGAAAATATAATTAATGATCGGGTGCAGCTCAAAAACTCGAGAAATCACAAAGCAGAGACATAAAAAATCAGACAATTCAAAATGCAGACGTTAAAAAACCCGACCTTTCAAAATATGTATGCATCTTGAAATGTCTGTTTTTTGAATGTGTGTTCGTTAAATGTCTGTTTTTTGAGTGTCTGTATTTTGAAATACCTTGTTTTTGAATGTCGGGTTTTTGTAGTGTCTGTTCTGTGGTTTTGTCCGATTTTTCAGGTGCATCCGAATTTAACGATGAAAATTCGCATCGTTGGATTCGAAAGAATATTTGAAAGCATTTATTATTTTTTTAGGTTTTGAAAAGCGAAAAACAGATTCACTATTATAATCCATAAGAGATCTATAGATCAAGATTAATGTTAAAACGAAAGAGTCCGTTCGCTTTAGCACTAATCCTACGTAATAATACAAAGGCAGGATCGAACACCTTATTCGGAAGCGATCTAGATAAAAGATGAGAACTCAATTTCGCTGCGCATTTGTACATACTTTACCCTCCACTCAATCCTAGCATTTCTCGAGATTTACGGTAAAGAAATTACTCGGCAGGTTTAAATTCGCGTCGTCAATTTTACATTTCCTCTTCTCGATTTAAAAGTACGTGTGCGCGCGGATATATAATCGCGTTCGCGCTCAATCTTCGTATCTATTCTTCGTTCCTCCTTGAATACCAACCGCAAGCCGCGGCCTGCCACCTTTGCGCACGAATATACGTTGCATCCGCGAGCATTATTGACGTGCAACTTTATACATATGTACGTATAAACATACCCGCGTATTTGTCCCCCGTCCCGTACATACATACATATATATATATATATATATATAAGCTCGGCACACATACAAACATACATGGTTGCGTTACTTACATACACCGGGACCGGGCGCGCGTGACGAGGCTACAAACAGGCGGCTTATATTTTCAGTGGAGAGTAAAGGGAATTTCAATTTTACGCGTTTCAGGTTTTCGAATGTTTAGAGCGAGGTGGAATGAAAGAATATCTAAAGTTTATACGGCGGATATCGTGACAAACTTAAATCCGTTTCTGTTATTTTAAAACTTTGTTTTTCCATGGACGGGGGAGAGATACTTGCGGCACTGCAACACGCGATAATTTTAGAACATCCTTGGAATATTTCTGCCATTACGGTGATAAGATTTACAGAACCCAGGTTATCCGAGAAGCGAATAGCTAAATGGTCCTGTATACCAATCACACGCTTGGATAACTGCTTGAGGTTTGTCCCCAATCTTTTCTAACCTACTTTGTCAGAAATGACCATGAATATCAACCTCCATCAATATGGTTACATGTTTTTCTATCCATAGATATATTCTCGCTACTTTGTAATGAATATAATTTCCATCATAGGATTTATATGAATAATTATCTATAAATCATTGTCTGGAAATAAGATGATCCAAAAGTCCCAGTATGTCAAAATTTGATCGTAAACATGACCTTGACCTTCAGTTCCAGATAAAAAGTTCCTGGGTTATTAGGATGGATACAAATTTCTCGCACCGTCTTAATAAAATTGTGTATTCTTTCTGAATACACAAAAAAAACAGTTCCCATTGAGCAAAATAAGTTTCTCCTTGGAATAACCTTTAGATAACGTTCAAGGTTAAATTCAAGGGTACCGTTAAATAGTCTGGGAAGAATCCTAAAATTTTCGTATGAAACATTTTCCACGAACATATATACAATGCAACCGAGATATTTTCCTATATTCAGACTATAGAAACTGGGTGCACCTTAAAAACCCGACAAATAAAAAAACAGACATTCAAAAATAATACATTTCAATAAACAGATATTCAAGATCCAGACGTTTCGACACCTCCGATTGGTGCGTTCAGGACATAAAAATATTATTTCGGGAAAGGCATTTCAAGGTCAAAAATGTTTGACCAAGAGATTCATTTCGTAGGTCACATGATGGTCAAATAAATTTGACCCCTGGATTATGAAACTCAATGAAAACAGACATAAAAAACCCAGACATGAAAAAATCAGACATTTAAAAAAAAAATATTTCAAAGTACTGAAATAATGAAAATATAACTAATGATTGACTTCTAAATATGCTTACAAAATAATCCGTGGGTAAAACTGATTTCATCTTCAAAATTAACCCTTTGGTCAGTAACAGCAAGGTAACATTTTTTACCTTGAAATGACCTCCCAGTGAGACCACAAAGGCAGTGATCCAAGATAATTGTTTTATGTAGGGGACGCATCAATCAGAGGTGTCCATATTTTGAAATGTTGGGTTTTTCGAATGTATGTTTTTTAAATGTCTAGTTTTTGAATGATGAATTTTTGAATGACGAGTTTTTGAATGACGAGTTTTTGAATTGTACCCGAAACGCCGGGTTCTTGAATGTCTGTTTATTGAAGTGTCTTTGAGGTGTACCCTAGAAACTTCCACTTTGAAATGACCTTGCCGAATGTAAAATGTTGTCTCTTTTCCGAGTCCACGAAAAAAATAAAGTTTCCATTTAAAAAAAATAATGCTCACCTTGAAATAACCTTCAAAATAACGTCCCAAGTTAAACTCAATGATTCCATTAAATACCCAAGGAACAATCATACAACTTTCTAATCAATCATACTATGTAAAGCAAATAATTACGGTACATCGCTACAAATTTTCCAGAGTACATATTTTAATTCACTTAAATGCTCAGTTTGATTCTATAGATTATATGATACTGATTATGTTAAAAAAAAGTCCTCATAAATTAACCGTAAGTAGGTAGTAATCTCACAGAAAAAAAGTATTAGTGACTTCATTCCAAAAGAAATGTCTTATTTCAAGACGGTGTTAGTGTTTGAAAAGCAATATACGTTTTTCTTTCTCCAAGCCATTTTTCATTTTCATACCTTAGATGCCACAAATATCTTAAAATAAGACACATAATTTTACAGTATTCTACCAAAAACAGAATTAATTATTGTTGATTAAAATTATCTTAATTTGTTCAGCAATATTCTTGGTAGAAATTCTGCCTATTTTTATTGGATTCAAGAAGTGTTGTGATGAAACAAATTGGTTTAGAACTATATACAGCAAAAGTACCTAAACATATATCTACATATTGGATAAAATTAAGCGGACTGAAACTGCACATATTTTTGTTTGAAAATACTGCTTAATAGCTGTTCAGCAAAATTATTTGAAATCTGTATAAATTAAATGTGAATTGGCTAGGGACGTATATTAAATGCAAAATGAAGTATTTGTTTACCTTTATCATAAAAGTACTTATGTCTACGTTTCACAGCCATTCCTTTCCATTGCCCGCGGCTCTTAAAAAAATTGTGCCATACTATTAAAGTAGAAGTCATTAACTATAGTTTCCCGCGAATATTCACTTAAATGCGGTTGGTACGTCGGTGTGTTGTAAATTTAGTGATAAGGTCACTTCTTCCTGTCTTTTTGTGAGTCATATTTTTTTCTACGAGTAAGCCAAAGAAGCTGATGAAATTATTGTGTCCAATCCAGTTGCATTTAAAGAAAATTATTAAGAACATCTGTCCTTGCTGAGCATATAAACTCTGGCGAAATAATTGATAAAAATGTTAAAGTTAGTAATAACAGTAACAGTGCTGATGATGAAGATTATTGATGACGTTAATGGTAATGATGGCGATTATTCTTATATTAACGTTGATGAATGATGTACTCGTAGTGAATATAATAATCGTGGAAAATATGTCATGATGGTATTTGTGCTGAAAAAGTTCACCTAAGAAAATGCATGATATCTATCTATCTTAACCCTTTAACACCTAAATGTATAAAGTTTCCGTAAAAAATGCATAAAATCAACTTTCATTTATTTTTGTTCATTTTCGGGAGTTTTTCAAATACTACGAGCTCCTAAAAATTACATATCAATGCACATGAAGTCGACTTAGTTATTAAATAAGATAGAAACATATTTTTTTCAAAACATACAAACAAACAAAAAATTATTAAATCGTAACTCACGAAAAAATTATTATTTTTTGATGAAATTTTAACTGAAGCCCTATCTCGTAATATAGAATCAAGAAAAAAATTACGAATAAAATCTGTGACATCCATTTTTTTCAGCTGCATGGCACATGGAATCACCCTTTGAAAACTACAATCAACCTGAGTAAAGACATAATTGATCTAAATTTGGCCGAAAGCGAATGAATAAAAAAAATGATTACAACAATATTCGTCGACAATTAATGCGAATTAGTTTTAAATTGCACAAAAATGAGGTCTTTTTCCGATACATATTAGATCTGTTTTTGATCTGTTTTTATATACACCACATTTGCGAATGTACTGTATGTGTTAAAATTGTATCAGATGTCGATCAGAATATGATCAACTTTTTATCGAAATCAATTTAGGTTGCTTCTGACAAGAGCGCCTAATTAGACATGGTTCGATACAAAATGGACCTAATGTGGAACTAATCGAGCGTAAAATGTTACATAATTTTTCTCATTTAGATTTGAAGCGTTTCAAATCTTAGTCCAGTTTTTAATAGTTGTTACTTGCATTTGAAATATTCAATCCGGAGATATGCAAATCCATGAAAGAGCAAAATCGCAATCGACTGGTGCGAAAGTCCGAAAAACGATTCGGCGACGTCAGTTGAAATACCAGCTAATCGACAAACACATCGACAAATCCAAACACATGAAAAAACGAACCCTTTCCCAAAAACAAAAATAGATACACCGACATCGGACAGTCATTGATGTCTGCCGATCATTGGCTGCAACTCCTTGATCCTCGCGAACTTCTACATATAGCCAAGAAAATCATCAATCTGAAAATCACTGAAATGACACCAAGGAAGAAATCACATTTCACTATTATTTATTTAATGTATTTTTTAGCTAAATAAACATTTTTAATATGACCTCCTTTTATGAAGATTCAGCAGAAACCATAAAAAATACCGTATTTTTAAAATCAACTTACCTTAGCTACCACATTATTAACGATGGAATGAACAAACGAAAAATGTGAATTTTTTTTAGATCGGACCATAAAGTACTCCTACACTTTCTGATTTGATGAAATATCTGTAAATGATATTTGTTGATCAGCATTTAGTAAGTGTTATAATTCTGGTATTTAATTACAAAATATATCAATTGTAAAAATCATTCCAATTTGTAATAGCAAGTATAAAACTTGTAAGATCGACATTAACGAACCCTTATTAGAATGATCGTCGAAGCAAGTAGAATAATGATTTTGCATTTTATGAAAGAGATATATTTGTTCGGTTTTAATATCGGGATTCGTTTTTTGTTCTTCAGTTTCGTTTATGAAATTTCTTAAAATAGTTGCTCAAAATAAATGTTTCAAAAAAATACCATAAGTACACAAACGGCCATGTACGTTCGCTAATTTGCATAAAAGACATCTAGAGACTGTTTAATGTAGGCTCTACCCTGTCCAAACATAATGACTTCAAATGTCATTGGAACTCCAGCCTCCGCAAGTGGTAATTATTATTTAAGGGATAACATGCAGTAAAAAATATGAAAAAACAACGTTTTTTCATTCTTTTATATGAAATACAACAGCCTAAGAAGGTTGTGTCAAAATTTCAAGTTGATCCGTGTAAAACTGATTGAATTTGGCATGACTGGCAGTGAACATCAATCATGGCCAAACTTCAATCATTTGTGCACGTATATAACGCTTTTAGTAATGACATATGGCAAGCATTTTTACAAATATTTAAGCACACCAAAACAACAATGAGAACTGAAATTAGTCGATCTGGGAAATTACGTGCAATATTGTATAGATAAAGCTGCTAAAATTTCAGCATGCCCTTTTACCCAGCAAACAAAAAAGTATTAGAAAGTAAAGAATGCTGAAAGTTTAAATGCTTCTGAATTCTTCGCTCTGTAATAGGATTCTTCCCCCGTTTATACAAAAAAATATATTTTTTTTTGTTTTCAACTTTTAACTTTTTATGTAATTTAATATCACTGTTTTTTATATTTCTTTTATTATTCTAAATTAACTATGTTAAGAAAAGCTGTTCTCATACGGTCACTTATGTGATTGTAGTCCACAGCGTATGATGCTTAATTTGATATTACTACAAGTGCGCAATACTGATCTCCGAACTACCACTATCAAACACTATTTCAATCCTAATTTAATATTTAGGTACACGTAATGCATAGTTTTAAAGTCGTACTACTTTTTTTGACATTTTTTACTACCCCCTTCCCCATCCGTGCACAACTTTAACCAATTTATTCATACACTTTACATAGGCCGTAGTTCTTGGCTTATCCCCCTAATGGTAACCTAGTTTATGGGCGACCACTAACAGGAATTATTATAAAGCTTTCCCAAGGTTTTGGATTAAGAAAGATTGAGAATATCTCACAGAAATACTTCTAGATCCATTAGCAAGCATTCCCAATTAGTTGCTCCATTAGCATTAAGAAGCATTCCCAACTTTCTCGATGGAGAATGATTGAGAAAGTCTCACAGAAACAATTCTGGAAGTATTAAGAAGCATTCCCAAGTTTCTAGATTGAGAATGATTGAGAATGTATCACAGAAACACTTCTGGAAGCATTTAAAAGCATTCCCAAGTATCTGGAATGAGAAAGATTGAGAAAGGCTCACATAAATACTTCTAGAAGCATTAAGAAGCATTCCCAAGTTTCTGGATTGAAAATGATTGAGAAAGTCTCACAAAAATACTTCTAGATCCATTAGCAAGCATTCCCAAGTTTCTGAAATGAGAAAGATTGAGAAAGCCTCACAGAAATACTTCTAGAAGCATTAAGAAGCATTACCATGTTTCTGGAATGAGAAAGACTGAGAAAGTCTCACATAAAAACTTCTAGAAGCATTAAGAAGCATTCCCAAGTTTTTGGATTGAAAATTATTGAGAAATTCTCACAGAAACGTTTCTAGAAGCATTAAGAAGCATTCCCAAGTTTCTGGAATGAGAAAGACTGAGAAAGTCTCATATAAATACGTTTTGAAGCATTAAGAAGCATTCCCAAGTTTCTGGACTGAAAATGATTGAGAAATTCTCACAGAAACACTTCAAGAAGTATTAAGAATTATTCTCAAGTTTCTGGATTGAGAATGATTGAGAAAGTCTCGCAGAAACACTTCTGGAAGTATTAGGAAGCATTCCCAAGTTTCTAGATTGAGAATGATTGAGAAAATCTCACATAAATATGTTTTGAAGCAATAAGAAGCATTCCCAAGTTTCTGGATTGAATTTGATTGAGAATGTCCACAGACACACTTCTGGAAGCATTAGGAAGCATTAACTGTCTTCCGTTTCGCAGGAATTATTCAGAATGTTAGAAAACATATATGTGAATGCTTCATTCAGAATAGGGAAGTATTGGCTATATAATTGTTATGCTGAAACATTTAAAAGCATTCAAAAGTAAAATGGTCAATTCTTGTAATAGGATTTATAATGATTGACGATAGGGAAGTATTCACGGTGATCACCAAAAGGATTCAAAGTTCAAAAATTAATACTTCACGTTGCTTCTCAATCATTCTTCGTTTGCTGAGTAGCAAAGGATTATCAAGTCATCTACCTATTCTTTTTCCATGGGATCGAAATTATGACGTAATCGATCGCGTCTGACCAATCGCGACTGCTTTCACTTAATATTAATAAGCTCTCCGTAACTGTATTTCCACTTACATCCATGATATTTTGACCAAGTTCCCTCATTCCCAAGGCATCGAATCTTCTTTATTCATGCATCACTTGTTTTATCATAGAGGGTCGCATCTTCAGGGATTTCTTTCCCTTCCCCATACAAACGTGCTCCTAACTTACGAATTTGTAGGTACTGTCGTAATACCGGCAAAAATTCAATTTCGAAAGAGTTGTTATTCTAGGCGCAATTAACACTTCTCGCTGTGGAAATTAAGTGATTATCTACTCGCACCGCCTATCCGTGGATTTAAATTAAGTGTGTACATGCCCGACGTTTCGTGACGTTCAGCGCTTTCTCGCGCGAGGGCGTGGCCGAGGCATGATCCCGTACAAAGACACCTGCTTATACACCTCCATGCATAATAAATATGAAAGAGGACGTAAAATATTCGAGAGCGTCGCGTTTGACATCCGCGAACAAAGAAATAGACTCGGAAGGTGAATTTTAAGCGCGACGAGACGAAGACGGGTATATTGGGAACGTCGCACGTGTATACAATACGCCGTACGTACATGTCAAGTCGTGATCGATTCGAATAAGGCACGGTAAGTGACGGTTCCTCCTTACTTTGCGGTCGAACATTACAGTGGCAGATCGAAACACTCGAGGTCCTATAACTAGGGAACCATTAGAACTTCTACATACATATACCTACACGAGAAACCTGTAAAACACGCAAATAATCTTATCTCCCTCTCTCTGTACGGTCTTTGTGTAACTTTTTCAGTACGAAAACGATTCGCTACGCTTCCGCACACCTCATCAAAGGTAAAAGTCTTGTAATCGACTTTTCCTATCCGTATTCTTTTGGTCGAGGTAACGGACAAGCCTGCATTTCCCTTACCGTATTATATACGTATATCTAAAAACTGTGCTTTTCTGTAGCATGCGCCAGCTAGCGATCGCACAGGTGTACGCCCCGAATTACGTGTACAACGTTGGCGAATATAACCACCGGAACAAAAGATAAAGAGCGATGGAATAACGTGTCATAAATTCGCAGAAGCGTTCCGTCTAGACAATTATTAATAGCGGCCATTGTGGTCGGTTGTTCGGCGAGCATTGTCCGAGTTTTTCATGCTCCATTATTCCGTTTCTTTTTTCGGGACGGAAAATGGTTTCGAGGAAATAATAATAGAATTTTATTCCGACTGGAACGCTACTGGAACTTTAGTTGATGCAAGATTGACCCGACCCTGCCTAGGTGCTTTCTTCGCGGATGTTGCATTTGACGGAAACTTATTAGAGTTTTACATCACGCGGTACATAAATATATATAATATCGTCATTGGAGGGGGTCCAAAGGGCTGGATCGTGAAAGACGTAATGGAGAACGTCAACGGCTAGAAAAGAAATCGTTAAATATTGAGAGTTTGCAAACTGGACATAATCGAATGGTCCACATCCGAATGACGGAATGTTCCTTCCATTGGCAATAATAGTAGTTATACTTTCTCTTTAAATTACGTGGAGTAAAAATTGAGCCACTATAGGCTAATAGTGAAATTTTCACTCTTGATGGAGTCATTCTGCCTAGGGTGAAATTTTTCTTATATCTCTTAATAAGAAAGTGGGCCAATTTTCACTCCCAGGAATTTACAGTTACCATTTTGATTAAAAAAGGGAATGTATACTTACACTAGTAGACCGGTTTACTTGTGAACATCAGAAGCATTGTTGAGATAACTATACTATGGGACCGAGGGTTATACTTTTCAGGGATAGAAGGAAAACTTGGTATACTTCTGATTGTCACAACTATACTCTTCTATCAGTGTATCTATATGATTTATTTTGATACAACTGTACTGACAAGTATCACAACTCAAGCGTAACAAGCCGATTGGCCTGCAAATTGGCATATTTTTAGAACTCCGAAAATTAATCACATCGTATTTTTTTGGATTGAAACTTATCCCTGAATTACTCAAAAATCCCTAAAATATATCATAGGGGAGGTCGGGGTATTCTTGGACACATTTTTATTTCGTGCAGAAACTCTAAAAGAAATTGCTTTTTCTCAAAATTTCAAAGCTTGATTTTGTGGTTCGATAAATAACCTTTCATTTGGTACTAGCAATTTGACCTAATTGTTTAAAATTGTACACTCGGGGTATTATTGAACAGTCTTGTGAATCGATAAAAAAAAAATGAAAATTATTGCTGGAAAACGTTTATTTGTTAATGAAACCGAAAAAATATCTATATTATAATGAATAAAATAAAGGAAGGCACGTGAAAGTGTTCCGGTTTGTTCCGACACAAATCAAGAGAACACCTCGATCACAAACGATATAATGAGCTACGTTTTGGCGATTTTCTTTCTCGGGCATATTTTTTCATGCAAATTATGCAGAAATCAGTATTTTCCTCCGTATCAGTGTCCAAATCACAGAAGTGTCCAATAATACCCCGAATGCTCAGTTTTACAAAATGTCGGCGTATAAGTAACACAATGCAAATTTCATCAAAAACTCTTATATGCGTCAAAAGCTTATAGTTCCAAGAATATTATAAATATATTTACCTGACTTGGTTCTTCGAAAAATGTGGTAAAAATGACCAAAACACTAAGTGAAAAAAACACTTTACAAACATCAAAATTTTGTTTTATATGATAGCGAAGCAACACTGCGTCAAAATAAGTCAAATGCTTAATATAAAATGAGATTATGATGAAGACGAGTCGATGCTAGTTGATTGAGACTCCAAGCGTTACAAATGGGAAAAATATCGCTCTGTCCAACGATACCCCATGTCCAATAATACCACGACCTCCCCTAATATGCACGCAGATATGAAGGAATACTTATTTCCATAAAAATTGGTGTCTGAAGATTTTTTTGGTCGCTAACTTCGAATCTGAGGGCATATTTACAAAACTCAAATGGCGGACCCAAAGTGGCAAATCAAATTTTACAAAGTTTTTTCGTTTTTCATACACAAAATCATGACTCCAAAAATCTCTATATAGGACTTTTTACGTAAAAACTTTTATAAAATGTGGTCCGCAATTTTCGAACTTCATTTTGAATATTGAAAATTTTACTTCAGAATCAAAATCAGCGAACCAAAAAATCCTCAGACAGCTACTTTTATGGAAACGTGTTTTACTGATGATGTATGTGCGTACTATTATACATTCTGGGGGGTTTCGAGCAATTCAGGGATCAATTTCAAGCCTTTAACCTTCTGCTTTGCCGATATACAAAAATATGTATCGATTATTTGTTGGAGTTCTGAAAATATGACAATTCGCAGACCAATCCGGATTTCACACTTGGGTAGTGTTACTTGTGAGATTATTTCGGAATATCTAGAATATTTACTTCAACATTCAATTTAATAATTAATAAAAATGGTGATCTTGTGGGTCACGCAGCTATAGAAAGTGCGCGTGGCTTCAACTACAGACAGTTTGATACTCGAGGTCTCATATTCAAGGTTTTTTTTTTGTTTCGAGATAAATTTGAAATTATAAATATTTCGACAATACCTCGCGGTTTGGAAATGGGAATGATTATGATGGAATATTTTTACAGAATTTCAAAACTTAAATTACCACCAGTGCAGAAATTGCATAGGCGCGTCCCGGAATTTGGAGAACTCCTCATCGAGACAAATCGGAGCTTTCCTAAATGGGGAAACTCAACGGGCTCGCGCAAGGCTACATCTTCCACAAATATATTTTTCTTAAATTAAGATTATGTTATTTAGTCGCATCTGTTAAGGCGAAGACCTGGTGATAATATGGCCTCCTAAAGATGAATGTAAGTTTTATATTAAAGTTGGAGCATGAAAATATAATATATTCTTTCCCCGATTTAGATAAATTACTTACACAGAAAAAAAATTTCATAATTTCAAGTAAATATTTACTTGAGTAGTCGCAACAAAATATTTACTTATAATTTGTATTTGTATTTATTAATAAATAGACCAACTGGTCCTTAACAAACAGTATAAATCAATATAATATAGTGCAGTGCGAAACACGTTAGTTTAAACATTCGTCACACAATTCTAAGCCTACTCATGGCGACAAGCAGCTTACATGTTACTATTGTAATAGGAATAAAACCTCGGATATCCTTCGTTTAAAGCTTCCAAAAAGTATTAAGCGAGCGTATTGAAACTTTAAGACATTCCACGCTTGCTTAAGACGTGGAATGGGAGAGAAAAATTTGTAATTTTTTCTTGTTGTCGATTCAATAATAGTCCGTGGATAACGAATGTGATAAGGCATCATATCTATTCGGAAATAATGCTAATAAATTTTGGTAGGCAGAAATATGTAAAATACGAAACACTGATAATAAGTCGTAATAGGAGTGAAGTGATTGGACTGTAGGAAATTTGAATTCTAAAGAAATGCGTTGAAAACTATGGTTGAAACGCGACAAAGGTTGATTTGTTTTAAACGAAAGATATCTAAGGGCCTTCCTCTGGACAGCTTCCAATAATTCCAAGTCGGATTACGTATATGAAGACCAAATATGTGATGCGTATAAAAAACATTGCAACACTAAGGTACGGATAAGATATGCAATCGTTGACGGATTTTGGAAATCCTTAGTAGTGCGCTTA
The DNA here is from genome assembly GCA_030407085.1 of Trichopria drosophilae. Classification (NCBI taxonomy): domain Eukaryota; kingdom Metazoa; phylum Arthropoda; class Insecta; order Hymenoptera; family Diapriidae; genus Trichopria; species Trichopria drosophilae. The sequence continues at coordinate 45,330,430 of CM059583.1, forward strand.
ATAAAACCTAAGCTTTGACGTTTTCGAACGTTACTTAGATGGTCAGAAAAAGTAAAATTATCGCACATTATTATACCGAGATCTGTATATTTATTGACTCTGGAGAACGGTTTGTCGTGGATTCGATACAGAAATTCAAGCTTTTAACAAGCTTATAACATAATTTTTACTTATAATAGCAAAATAGTTTGTTAATTCAACTAAATATTTATTTGATTTTATCCAGTAGGTAAATATTTATTTAAATTAAGAAAATATTTCCTTTAGGCTGTAAAGCCTGGAAACTTAGAAGATTTAAAACAAATAGATTTAAACATAGGTATTGTAAATTCACAACACATGTATTATCATTTTAAACATGCTCACTGTTACAAATTTGTATTGTAGTATATAATTCATGTAATGTAAAATAAAATTAATAGATACGTATTTAAAATGATAATAGACATATCCTAAAAAAATGTATTGTAATTTTACAAAAAGTGCAGAGGGAGACATTACTTACTGGTAAAAAACTTCCAACACATTTGTAAAACTACAAACATTTTTTAATAGTGATATTAAAGGTCCATATTCTGCCATTATTTTTGGTTAATGAATCAGATGATATGCTATTGGTTACAATTTGCTATTAAATAACTTTATTTATAAACTATTAAGACTCTCAATAAAAAAACATGGCGTTAACGTATTTTTGGCACAATTAACCATTTTGTTTGGACAAAAATCGGTAACACAAAAATATCGAGCTTACAGGTTACCAGTTGTCAGATCATTTTGTAACCACCAGTAACCACGCAACGATCAAAACAATCCTTGCATATGAATTAATTGACATCACGACGTAAAATAATAAAAAACGAATGCACTTTGTAGTGTTAAGATACTCGATATATCTTACTATCAGATGTTATCCGGTACCATCAGTATGTTATCTGGTAACATCTATTGCTTTCCGTGTACTAAATCAATTTGTTCCATATTCGTGAATATCGAAAATAACGAATTTCAAAACACAACAAATTCTACTTTGTACAATTCCGTTGGGTTTTCTGGATTCTATTTGATTTAATATCAAAATCTTATAATATCAGTTTTAAAAAAATGTAAATAAAATATTAAAGTTATAAATGAAAATGAGCATTGAGGGAAAGCTTGGTAATAATACAAATTTCGACTTAAAACTTGACACATTGATGGCGATTATCTCCGATTTTGTACCGATAGGCCTTCTAAAATTGTCAACATTTGTAAATAACATTATCTTGAATGTATCCTCAAATTTATAGGTAATTCAAAAGAAACGTAATTTAGTGGAGAATGGCCTTAAGTTCTTCCAACATCAACAAAATAAACTTTGATATTAGAAGAAGAACCATCCATATTTTTAAAGATTGGCTGTTTATTTTTCTTATTTCATCCTACTATCACTAATTTTAATAATGTATCATTATTGAAACTAATTAAATATAGTATTATTCAAAAGTAATGTTAGGTTTTGTATATTTTTACAACCCGCTCTTTATAGACAAAATGCTCGACAGACCTGTAGGGAAACCAAGTTTAATAATTGTACTAGAACATTCTTCTTCTTCATGGTAAACACATTCTGACAACAAATTTTCCCCTATATACCATGCATTATTGATATGTCAAGTAATAAATGCGTTCTAAATTAAATTTATATCAGAATAAACAATATTTTCCTCTTCTCTTATATAGCGCCGTAATTGGTTTCATATTCATTAAAAATAATTTCGAAACACATAACGAAAATTGATGAGAATACTAAAAATTATAACTTTGTTTCGAAATTTCCGAATCAGCTACTTATGGACATTATTCAAATTGTATTTGCGTGCAGCATGCGGTTATGCGGTGATACATCAAAAAATGACCACCCTGTGAAAATGCTAATGGCCATACGCCGATGTAACAAATGGTCATTAATGCCATAATTGAAGTTGACCTGTTATTAATTACTACTAATTATTCATGGAACCTAATATGCATTTATTTATATTTATTTATATCTTTATGACTCGTGAAGCATATCTCTAAAAGCAGCAGATCGATTATAAAAATAATTAATTTAGTTTAAGAAACATTACATTAAAAATTAATCCAATAATATCAATATAATCAATTTGAAAAACTAAATTTAAATTTTTCTTTTTTTGTAGATATTTAAAACTACATAAAACCCACAATTCCAAACTCGCGAAGACAACCTGTGAACGCGTGAAGGCATTTACACACCTAATGTCAGAATTTCGACTAGACAGTGACTCACAAGAAACAATACAGCGGTGACAATGCTATGGACATAAATTAAAAGTCGAAGCATTGTTCTTTAAGCAAATAAAGTACTTAACGTATTTGTGGTTCGTGAACACTGGTTTTATCAAGTTACTTTAAAGAAACTGTACATAAGGTTAACTACGTACACGAAGTAATAAGTCATTTTTCAGTTGAATACAGTTTGAGAAAATTTACCTGAAATCAGTGACATCACATTGTCAATGATTTACGATATGACGAATATTGTAACTGTACAACTGTAAGAACTATTTTATTGCAATTGAAAATAATAAACTAGATGCCTTCGACCCGGGTGCCTACAATTTTGGCTAAATTCGTATTGCAGTTCCCTGACGAAAGGCTGATGCTTCCGGGAAAATACCCATTTTAACACTGCCAGGAAAGAAGGCGGCAGAGGGAAGTCCTAGCATCGTTAGGTTCGAGTAGTTTTTATACATATTTTGTAACAATATCTTGTTCCTTAAATAGGGTGAATATGCCAATGAATGGACGGTTAAGCATTTTTTACACTTTGATCGATTGTAACTTTTGAATTCTTTTATGAAAATTTAATTATGATACCACCATTAGAATCGTTAGACTCTGCTCTTTATGGCCGTGTAGTTCAACCTTTGATTTTATTTAATTATTAACCTCGTCTTCATACGTTTGTAAAAAAATCCGCTAAACCCCAATGAATAGACGGGTTAAATCAAATGGGACGTTTTCAGTACCAGTTTTCGATGGCTTTAAAACTTTGCTTTGATTTTACAAAATAATAAACACTGGAAGATCAATAGTACTGTAAATATTGTTTTGAATGATCAAAGAACATAAAAATATGTATTTTGTTGCATGTTGTGCATCATACATTCATAAGAAATAGAAATATGTAGAAAATCGTCCATTCATTGGTAGTCGTCCATTCATTGGCATATTCACCCTATATTAAAATTGAAAATGAGCATTTTCAAAACTTCGACCCCGACCACAGATCAGCCGAAGCACTGATAAATGAGCACGCCTTGTTCGCACTGATGCTTAAAAAAACAAAAATTAATCAAATTTTTAAAGTTAGCCCTCCCCTAACTATGCTATATAGTACATTTTCTTCACATCGAGAGGAAAGCAGCAACTTTCCTCCCGCAAGCGGAAAACATGCAATTTCGACATTCTCTTTACAAAATAGAATGTTATATAAAAGATAGTAGGAAAAAATTTTTTCCTTTCAAATCAAAATTATAAATGCTAGTCTTCACAGCGGAGACATTCCATAAACTTCAAAACATTTCGAGTTAAACACGAGAAAAAAAATCCTGAAATCCATTCATCGACCTTGTAAAGGAAGTTTTCTCCATCGACTCTAGAGGCAAATAAAGGTATTTGAATACAGTAAAAACATTAAAAATCTTGTACATCTATAACAGTACTTCGGAATTAATACGATTTAAATATTATTTAGCCAGTTATTTAGATACATGGCCAGTTAAATATTTATTACGTAACTCTAAATAAAAGAAAGGATTAAATTAGAATAGTGCTCTACTAAAATAATGGTCTGCTGCTGGTTTACCCAAGCACGCTAATGCCATCTATCTTCCCACAGCTGTACTTTTTCAGCAATGCTTCGAGTGGCCGTTTGCATAATAAAACGAGCGAGAAACGTGCATCGGTAACGGCCCAGTCGTATCGATATTCTTTTTTCCACAGTTTTGTCTTCGAGGAAGTTTTTCCATTATTCGCAATATTGTAGGTTTGGCCCCTGCTCCAGCAGTCTTGTATTATGGAACTGGAGATCATGTATAATAAATTCGGTCAGCACATATGCCATTAAATGCGTAGACTTTTTTTTCTAACATACCTTTATTTGTTTGATTTTGAGGAAACAATAAAATAAACGATAATAGTCATAGTATAATAGTATTGCGCTTATAATAAAAAACAGCATTCTATTACCATCATATCTAATTATTTTCAAATGTAATAACATAGTTAACGATGAAATTCATTCCCACATAAAAATTTCTCGACCAACCGAAACATTCGTTAATCATACATTTTTTATTTACAATCTGTAATACATGGAAAACTAGTACACTATTAGAACCCACTATAAAGTTTGTCGTTCGTTTCGGTGACCTCCGATAGTGTTCTTTTTCAGATGAGAAGAATTCATCCTCACTCTATATTTTCTACGCCACAATATTGGTGGTCGCGTTTCTTTCAAATAGTGACTTCAAAATTTGAAAAAATTGATTATTTTCCTTTGATTTTGGTAAAAGTCTGTGAAAACACACATTTTTTTTTAATTTTCATTCTTCATCTCGATACCGCGATTTCTTGGACCTGAAAAGTGCATAAAAAGTGCATGAGATGTTTGAACATGAAGGATATGCAGGTAGGCATTCATTATTTCACCTTGAAATATCCAAAATGTCGGCTTATTCCAAGAAATTTTTTAAAAATTTGGCAGTATGGAAATATAGCATTTCAAACAAATTTCCAACTGATTTATAAGATGTTTTTCGATATGCTTATCACGAATCTGACGTCAAAATTTCGAAATTCAAAATGACTTACCCAATATGGCGGCCATAGATAAGAAACTTTGAAAGCTGTTTCTCGACATGCAGAAAAATGTGTATCCGTACGTTTATGAGATTGCTGATTATGTATGCGAGGTCAAAATTTCTAAATTCAAAATGGCTGACAAAGATAATGTGCGTGGTATTGTTAAGTTTAGTTGAAAATTTGTTTAAAATGCTATATTTCCATACTGTCAAAATTTGTAAAAAATTTCTTTAACAAATAATAGTATGACATTTTTGCATGGGAGAAAGGAAATAGTTGGTTTTGCTATCTAAATAGTAGGATTAGACACAACTAGGGTTTTAAGTTAGTTTTACTATTTAAATAGTAGTCTTCACTGTTTGATTTCTTGAAGACACTATTTAGATAGTAAAATTAACAAAAAATTATGGCTGTGCCTTATTCTACTATGTAGTTGGTAGTTTCAACTATTTTATATTTTTCGTGTATTTATAGATTATCTGTTATTCAAATGTTAATAGATAACAGACACTCCCTACTTTATTTAAAAACGCGTATCGAAACCAATGGGCATGCCTATACGGAGGATAAGGGTTTCCCTACATTTACCTCTATAATATTTTAATATTTTTTAAATCAGATATTTTTTGACAGAACGTCATAAAATGGTTCAAACTACACTGAACAGCAGCAGCTTTTGGATTTAAAATACAGCGACCTCTTTTCCTTACATCGAAATAAAATATAGATAACGAAAACCATTTTTTTTAATAACATATATACATTTATGTGTGCCTTCACTGTTAAAAAAAAGTTTGTATGCCCACGACTAATACACTAACTTCAACGATTTTGTAACTTAAATTTGTCTTTGAAATGTATGTAAACAAACGTGAAATTATTTTTATATTTTACAAACTAGACAATAGCTAGACATAAATCGTCAAGTCAGTATTTTGTTACAAAACTCTCTATATAGTGGATAGCATTAAATGGATTAAGACTGCTTCCAGCTGTGCCTAAAAATCTCATCTAATAACTATTGAACAAAATTATTCACAAGTGTATGAAATAAATATGAATTGGAGCATATTAAATGCAAAATGAGCAAATTGTTTACAATCCTTAACATATAATGTTGTTTGTGTTTCACAGTTATAATCTTTTCCGTTGTCCAAGTTTCTTGGAAAAATTGTACTAAATTATTAAATTAAAAGGCATTAATCAGTTTCTTGCTAATATTCATTTACGATTAGTGCGGATCGCCTGTCTGCATTTTGGTGATAAGATCACTCCATCCTATATGTCCGTTTACAATATTATTATTTTCTATCGTAAATTACCATGGTATAGCGGATTAAATTTTATAATTTAGGTTATCGTAAAAAAACATATAGATATTATTATCTATATTGTCGGCTAGAAACGAGACAAAACGTGTTTAGGTTATTCGTGTGAAATATTCTGAGCACGTTTTTGGAGAAACAGAACATAAACTTTCCACAGTTTATCTACAAAAAGTATCGAAAAACAATCCATGATTTTGTTGCATTTTGTGTGGAAAACTGGCCAAGATTTTATTACTCATAAAGTGGCTAGTATGAAAGATTATTAGCAAAAAGTGGATAAAAATGTATACTGAATTTCAACCACAGCTACTGTACATTAAATTGAATGTTTGAATCCGCTTGCGTGAAGTTCGACATCTCATCTATAGACAGTGCGTGACACGCATTCCTTCTCGCATAGAAAGAGAGATTTATTTTTTGTTTCGTTCTGTATATTAAAATATGTATAAGTTTGAATATTCAGTGCGATAATAATATTTTCTGATCAGATATTCTTGAACCTGCATTTTTTCAATGCAGATTCAAAGAGAGATGGTGGACAATGGACAAAAATATCAATCTGTAACACAATCAAAATATTTATCTTTTAATTTAATATTTACATCCAACGAATGAAATATACTGCCTTTTATTATTTGATGCGATAATTCCAGTATTTTATCGTATAATTTAGCGGAAACTTATTAATCGAAAATCTGTAATAATTATACAGTCCTTTTAATACCAGCCCATAACAATTCGCATCGCGTCAGCAAATCGCAGCCTGCAGACTGGCTGTTTAACTACTCAAATTCATGCTTACTTCAATCTACCTACACTTTTTGCAATGAATACGCAAACATTCAAATTATTCTTTCAATAAACACGAAATAAAAGAAAATTAAAGTACAATATAAACTGAATTTTATAAGGGTAACTTGGCGAAAGACTTCGTAGGTCACATGATGTTTAAGACGTATAAAATGATTTCTTGGAATGCAGACATTTACGCACACGAGGTTAGAATAAATAGATAGAAACGGATGAACGAGAGATGAATGTATAATCAGCTATAGTCACATGAAGGGATAAATGACGAGTTGAAACATACAGCATTTCAAATTGTCATCTACTTCTAGTTATCCTAATGCAGTCTAGAATTATTTCTTGTCATAGCATGTACGGATGAGTAATAAGATATATGAATAATGTAATGCCTGGTGGCACTATTGTAGATTGCAGAAAAAAAAAATCAGTAGAGCTGGATACAAATGTAAATCAAAAAACAAAATTGTGGACAAGGACGGCAACAGAAAATCTATATCTTTAATGAAAAGGGTTAACTCTTATATCGTTGCCTGTATGGACATTAGGACCTGATGAGATATGTAACACTTGTTCCGATCAGAGTGTGTCGAGATATCAAGTACCGAAGAGATTTATTTCATTCACATTTTTGTCGATTGATGCGAGATCAAAAAAAAATTGATCCATATTTTTTAAAACATAATAATATGCAGTTCCAATTTTGTCAGTGATTTAATTAAATAACTATGTAACATCCTTTGATTTCAGTCTTTTATAGGAGATATGACGAAATCGACTCAGTTTGCAAATGCCCTCTACAGAAGAATGCAAAGAAATGCGATAATAAAATTAATGAACTATTTCTAATGGTTTCATATTCATGTAGTCATCATATTTCATATTCAAATTCATATTTCTAAACCGGAAGGTTTCGAAAAAGAACATACAATAAACTATTAAATTTCCCTCTTCTCCTTTCTGGCCTACTTTCTATTTCAGCAAGCACAGTGAACATTTCATCGTCGATTTTTAATTGCTTGAATAAGAGTTTCTTAATTTTCTATATAATTCTTAAGTTATTAATATCAATTATTTAATAACGCCAAAGCTCAGGTGGTTCGGATTCCATCTTCATAAACTGTAGGTCCCGTCGCGATTTAGTCCCACATGGGTTCACAAAAGTCGACGTATAATAATATAAAAAAAAATATCAATTATTTATGATTTGATAAATTTATACTGATGCGTTTTGTAAAAAGTACATTATTTCATTATATGTTATAAACTGATTACATATTGACATTTGTAGACAATGACAGAAAATATTAATCTATAGTGAGCATACAATAACTATTAACGCCGGATAAGACGAGCCCTACAGATCAGGTAATAATCACGTGTAGATCATAGGACATTAAGAATTTCAGATGTTTGTTTTACTTGCGTAAAGGATTTTATAATTGACCAGGGTCAACTTGAGGTCCAATTGATCCTAGTGTGGCCAATAAAGGTTAAATTCTTTAGATTGTAATATGTAATGTTTGAAGTAAGATACACTATATTGAGGCAACGACAGTCTTTACAACAATTTACAACGATTTCGTGTCAAACGCTATGACGATTAACTCACAAATTGATACAATATATTTAAATTCTTCAAACGTCTTGGACACTATTAATTATTCGACTTTTTTGAGAAAATCATCTTGGTTTTCCCGCGTTTGTTATGAATTGGCTACTTGTTGAGAGGAGTCAAAGAATAAAAATCAGGAACAGCATTTCATCAGCGTGCAGAGTTCCTTTTGGTGTACCGCAAGAATCTCACTTAGGACTAATTCTTTTTAATTGCTATATAAATGATTGAAGTTTATACAACAATCTCAGGTCTTGATTTTTGCTGATGACATCAAGCTTCCCCGGTACTAATTCGTGCCCCAATCTAGCTTGCAACGCTCATCAATAAATATATGTATGCCCAAATCGGGAAAAACATAACTGAGGCTATACTAATCGGTATTTTACGAAATTAATTACAGGTGTAGTGCTAATAGAAAAACATCAAACCTTTTTTGCACTTTATTTTGTAAAGTATTTTGTAGGCATTATTTAAGCACAACTTACTTTTAAGCATGAGTAGTTTGCGGGAAACCTCGCTAGAGCTCATACCACAGTATTCCGATCATAAGTTCTAAAAATCATGTTCTAAAAAATACATTAGGCAAAACAGCGTATTTACGATGCATTAAAAATATTTGTTAAGTTATTTATTCATTTCAATTGTTTTAAATGGTATGACCACATGGATCCAGGCTAGAAGAAGGTCTAAACTGTGGGAATTCCACACAGGTGGGCGTATTATTAATTTTCCTGTAAATAGGAACGATATTCTCCGAATTAGGTTATCCCTCCTGAAGATGTTAGCGAGTCCGCCAAATCGTTGAAATAACCCACATATTCCATCCTTTATAGAGCATACGCCGGTTCTATATTTTTTTACTCAAGAATATTTGTTGTATTACTTGCGTAAAATTTTAATAAATGCTCACTTCATGGAGTAATTTCGTCCTGAAATTCAATTTCAGTATAACGAAAATGACGAGAAACAACCTTACTCATTCTTGAAACTAATGAAACTAAAATTTCAGAGGTTTGCGTTATCAAGCGATGTTTCCCAATTAATGAAACTTAGCAAACATCAAAATAATGGTTGTAGAAAACAATTTTAAAGTTACATAACGCTTAGTTTTCAATTCAGCATCATCGCGTTTTAGCAAAATAAAGAAATCGTTCCAAAAGTATAAAAAAAAAGTAAGCGCTTGGAAATCGGCATTACATTTAATGATCGCATACGCAAATCGCGCTCGCTATCCCCGCGTTCATTTTTTTTTCGCGCGCCTTTGTTCTGCGAAACTTTTCCGCGCTCCCGATCGCGCACGTATTTTATTTCGCTGCCATCCCTTTCTTCATATTTTTCTTTTTACCTTCCAACATTTGTATTTATCCATATACGCGCACTGGTATATTTGTCTCTCATTCTCTTCCACACTCGCCGAGATATTGGATTTTTCTACCTCCGATGCCGTATAAGTCTGACAAACGAATAACAAATCGGATGCGGGGTGCGCGGGTTTGCTCCAGCCCCACCACTCTGAATTGCCCCTCGTCCCCCTCGAGCCCCCTCGCACCGCCCCGTCCATCACTCGCCACCGGGTTTCCACCGCCCACCCCCACGGCAACCCCCCCAAACCCTCCCAGTAAACCCCGACAACCCATCACCCCACCCGTTACCCCCTTTGTGTTTCTTTTCTCTCTGTTCGCCCTCCGCGCGAGTCGGAGCGACTAACGCGCTCCGGGTATATACACGCTTTTCATTCTCTCTTTCGCTTTTTTCCTTCCCCGAGAAACCACCCCTGCAACCTTTGACGGCTCTTCGGGTCTCTTTTCAACCCGCTACAGTTTCGTGCGACGCCGACGAGTGGCGCGCGTTCGATGCCGCACGAACGACACTTTTTCATAGCGAGTTGCACCGCTAGTTCTCTGCGACTGCGACCCGACGAACCGGAGCCGGCGACCCATTTTCCCACCGGTGCGAGATGTAATGGCCAGGGATGCTGAATTCAGGCCCGTATCAAAAAAGAGATAAAAAAAAAGAAAAATTCATCCATATCGCTTATTGGGAGATATGCCGTCGAATGGAAACTGGTCACATTTTTTGCGGCTCTCTGTCATTTAGGATTACAGCATAGCGCAAGGGGTGTTGGAGAGGAAAGGATTTTTCGACGAATGCATCTTCGTAATGTGTATTATTTTTTTACACTTTTATTAGTTTTGACGTTTTCGTCACGATCTTTTATTTTGGTTACTCTTTTGTTACTTTATTCGTTCTTTTCGACCAGATTTTTTATTATGTTATTTTATTGAGAGTTTTTGTTTTCATTTACTTTTTTTCATGATCCGATAACATTCGGGAGCAACATTAATGAAATAAAAGTGTCATAAATAAATATGATAATTTATTTGTGGTTTGTAATTTTAAATACAATTCTAGAGATTTCTACGAAGATATTTGGCACAATATCAGAAAATCTCGTTTATTGGACCAAAAACAAATTATTTTGGTATTTTACTGCATGCGACAAAATATTTGGTCACGTGCGATAGATATTGTACTTTTTCAGCTTTACCACTTGATTTCCGGTACACAACAGCCTTCTAAGCAATCGATGTTATTCGCAAAATAATCATGGAAATCTAAGGAGTAATTTGTAACATCTTAACAAGAATAAAATATTACTCATACGTTCGGGGCCAATAATGGTGGTTGCATACAAAGTAATCTATGATTTCGAATCCCCACTTATTTTTCGTTTTCATCCTTTACTCCAAATATATTTTTTGCAGAATACGCCATTTACCTTATTCCATCAGTGAGATTTGTACTGCTTTGTATAGTAATTTTTATTAGAGCTGTAAGTCAGATCTTTTGGAGCAACAAATAAGAAATCAATTCAAACAGAAATAGATATTTCTCGACCGTTCGAATTTAAAATTTAATAAAAGACAATTTTCGTTAAAATCGGTCACTTGTAAACTCTCTTAATCTGGGTTCGGATTTAAACATCTAATTTGTTTTTTTGTGAATACGTTATTTTGACCCCAGGATGCATATGCTCATAACTTTTATAATTTTTGGCGTAATTACTACAAAAACATCTTTATACTACGCATTTTCATCGACTTCATCAATTTCTCAAAGGAAGGTGCCCACGGGTATAAATGGTTTTGTCCCCCGATGTGTAACCTCCGCAACTACTGAATTAGGATAGAGTATGATGAGATGTAACATCTCATACCAAAATCGATTGTTTTATCACGTGGGAAAGTTTACAAAACCATCGAAAAAATCGAATTTTACATAGGAAAATGCAATAATGTAAGTAGTAACAGCGAATCCGTTACAAACAAACGATGATGCGAGCTGTTACTACTTAGATTCCTGAGTTTTCCATTGCAGAAAAAACGATACCCCATGCGCATATTGACAGATTTGAGATGGACTCGGTACTGTATCACCTTGAACAATTTCAACCCAAAACTGTTGGTACTTTAAAACTTTTTTTCGAGTTTACAAGTGGGTTATTTATTTATTATTTTAGGTAAATTTCATTTTTAATAATACCTCGTCTACGGCATGACTCGGCTTGCTTTCGACTCGCCTCGTCTTTGCCTACGACTCGAGCTGCAGTATCGCCCGCGCCGTAATACAAGCCTTTCCGCCCTAGATACGCAATATACTATTTCGATACAAGTGCGTAAAAGTTTTTTCTACGAATGTGGGGGTTGCGGACCGAGCTGAAAGCGAGGTTCGTATTCACATTAGTGCAAAAACCATTGTCGCACATGCGTCGAACAATATTTTATGTTGCAAGGGTGTGTAAAATGCACCAGAATTAAGTGAAAAATGTGTAAAATATCATTTTACGTACACTGTAACATAAAGTATAATAAGAAGTTATTCCCGAATCGAGCATTTCTTGCTTGGAATTATAAACGCTCACGAATCCATAAAATGCAAGAAGAATTATACAATCTCGATAAATTCTCCGACTGCCATTGGCTGATAAGTAAGCCGAAGTTAACTATATTCAGCAGCAGATAGCTCATACGTTTTGTAAACTCAAAGTTGTCCGATATTGAAGATTTTGAATTGAAAAATGCAATTTTCTAGATTAGAATCGATACTTCTTTTATTTACCTACACTATTTGTTGAAATTTATTGCATAGTCGCTTGACACGGGCAACGGTCGTCAATGTTATTTTCATGTACAATATGTAAGTTTCACGTCACAAGTCCGTAGCCAATAGCAACACGTTTTCGAGGCATTGAAATTTTAGGCACTTTAAACTCACTTTTTGTTAAAGTAAGGTTAAATTATTATTTATTTTTGTTACAATATGCTGTGTAACAATATTATTCTTATCATTGACAATGTATTGTACCTTTTTTCATTTGACCAACAGATAACGTAAAAGTTTTAAGAATGGATGGAACATCGCGTATCTCAACCTTTGAGGTAAAAATGGCATAAACATCTGTAAAAACTAAAATAAGGTGAAATAAATTCTTAATTAATTCGAAAAGTAGTTTTTGGCTCCCCCGAAAAGTCGCGAAAAATGAGATACGCGTTGTTGTTTCTGAAGCGACGATACATTTAATAGAAAGAAAAATGTAATTTTTACTTGTAAAACTGGACTGAGCTGTATTGTATGAGCACGTGTTTAAAAGACATCATTTCAGATATTTGTACAGGAAGGGGGAAACAGGAATGTAAAACACATTTTCCCTCCTACTGGGTGTTTCGATATACCATTGCCTTCTATTTGGTGACCTATTTCGGAAATATTGAAATCCTGCAAGTCGAAGATGACGACAGGTGATTCATCTTGAAATTAATATCGGCGGATATGCCATCATTGAATATATCGTTTCCTGGAAGGAACAGTCAATTTCAATCGGAAGTTTCCAGTATGTTCTCCACAGTCGAAGATTCTGGGTCAGGTATTTCGTATGAATTAAGTGCAACATCCAAAAGTGAAACTTTATTTTAAAATCTGAGTGTCTTTCAATCAAAAGTGAAATATTTTTTAACGTTCTCTTCATTTAGCGGCGCGATGAAATCGATTATAAAGTTCATATTTGTTTTGTGATTATGTATTACTAATTTTTCAATGTTTTCAACGAATGAATTATTAATTAATTTTGGTCTTCCTTTTTCTTTATTCGGCAGAACTCATACTAATCATTATTTTGCAATAATAAAAGGACTAAAGTAATTTGTTAGAGCCGTTATGAATGCCTAATCTTCATAAACGCGCAGAAAAAGTAAGGTTTAAAAAAAATGGTCAGACTTAAAACCTCAGTAAGCTGCAGTCCTTTATTATTTCATTAACATATCATTACCTGTTTGTTACTTAAAATGGCATTAACATGTACTTTAATAATAAAGTAAAAAAACCTTTCAACAAAGTTAAAAACTTGAATTACTTATAAATCATTATCGGAAATTGAAATTACATTACTTCTTTCGATTTTTTAAAAAGGAATTTGGGGATCGGTTGTGGACAATAGGGAGGTAGGTTTCGAACCATTTTTGAAATGGCCCAATGCTTGTGTTTTTAATGTCACTAAATCAGTAAACCCGCATCATATCATACTCCAGATAATTTGCTAAACAATTAATTAAAATATATGAATGTTTCAAATTTTTTTAATTGCACCTAACATTTTTATCTCAAAAATCTTTAAAATGACCTTGAACAACCTCTATGGTATATCGAAAGTGTAATTAAAACCCAGATTCGGATTCAGGGACCTCAAAAACATATTGATAACTTTTTCAGGTTTTTCCGATTGTTTTTTTCTCCACTTGACCTTCAAGTGACATTGAGTGCGGGTCGAAAAACCGACAAATCAAAAAGCCGACAGGTCAAAAAACCGACACTTCAAAAAATGGCAGTCCGCTTGTCGATATGTCTATTTTGTTTTGTGTGGGCTTTTTGAATGTCGGCTTTTCGACTGTCGTGTTTATGACTTTCGGTGTTTTGACCTGTCGGCTTTTTGATTTGTCGGTTTTTCGACTCGCACCCGTGACATTCAGTGTTTATTTTATATTAAATTGAGCAATGGTCGTTTTGAAAAAAAGGACCAAAAAAGATACGAAAGTGCCAATAGTGGTGTTATATATCTACAACTTAAAATCCAATGGTTCCTGGCTTAAGAAAATATTTTTTATTTCTAAATAATGTGTGTTTAAAAAACTTTTAAGGAACCTAACGGTGTTACTTTTGACTGAAGGTGACATTAAGAAAACATTTCATTAACTCAAATAAGTTTCCAGTTACAACAATTTATGTCAATATTTACTTGAATTACTAGTACTTACTGGCAGAAACGTTACCTAAATTCCTAATTAAAGTATACCTTAATTGTACATTCAAAACTTTGTGCATAATTAAAATTTGTTTAAAAAATTAATAATTTTAAACCACCACACCATATGTAAAAAGATAAAAAATACTATTACAATGCAAATAATTTTGAATAGTATCGCATGCAAATTTCAGATTTTAATTGCACACTGACAAAATAAGTGAAATAATCAGTATGTCAAATAGTGTGTAGGTAAGGGGTGTTTGCTAATCTTCAAGATCTGCGAACGGAATCAGGGGCTACAATAAAGCCTTTCGTAAAGTAAGAAGGTTGTGACGTTGTCTGGATTTGTAAGGTTAGACAACCAAGGAAGTATTTATGTCAGTCCGTTATGGAAAGCCAATTTGTTTCCACCCAAGATAAAAAGAGCGAAAGGAGAAGATAAGAGGGGGAGAAGATAGAGGAGAAGTTAGATGGAGTCTGGGGGAAGGGGGTAAAGATAGATTCAGAGAGGATTTAAGACTGTTTGTAGTTCTTTGTTTATACTCTTAATTCATTCTCTAATTCTATCCCCCCCTTCTCTCTCTTTGTCGTACTTGCTTCCTCTTTCATTTCTTTTCTTACTCTCTCACTCTATTATTCAATTGCATTTTGTTCGCCTTTAATATTCTTCCATAATAAATGTTATTTCACACATTACTGTAGATCTTGGAATTTAGTTAGTTCTTTATTACTAAACTCTAGATACAAAAGATGCATTTGGAATTTAGAGTTGATAGTAGAAATGTTTTTCAAAAATTTTAGATTGAGATAATAGAAGGCTGACTTCTTATACGGAATTTCAAGAAACAGAATGATCATTAATTATCTGAAGTTGTATCTACGTGACTATATGTATTTAAATGTACGTTTTTATATCTTTACGACGTTTGAAAAAATAAATATGGATTGAAAACTACGTTGAACTGATTTTCTCATTTGTAATTTTAACTCCGTACCCGAAAAAAAAGAAGTAGTTAGGGTAAATACGCATCTAGCAAGATGTGGCACACTCAATTTGTTTTCGTTGGCACTGCTATTTCAATAGTAAGACCAGCGCCAAAATGTTACTTGTATCGAAAATTACTATTTAAATAGTAGCCGTAACTACTTCATTTTTACCATGTATGAAATCGAATGGCTATGACATATTTAGTCTTCAGTTAGTAACTCTCCATGTTTCGAATGAAGACAGATGTCGAAGTAACCATATACGAGCAAAGAACAAAAAGTTCTCTTTTATGTTCAAAAATAGTTTTTTTGCCATTTAGAATCAATTCTTTTAAATACAGAAGATTTAATTGTATATCTCACAAATCAAACTTGCTTACAATTAGTTTCATCCATTTATAAATTTTCCTATCAATAATGCAGAAGTAACTAACTTTTACTGGGTACTTTGAATGTCAGTACCCTTGTAATTAAGCTGGTAATAAGCAATATATTCGAATATTTACACAGAAAGGAATAAGTTATAATCTTTTTAAATTGGCTTAGGATGCCCACGAGTTCCAGTCGGTCCGGGTCGACCGAAAATTGACCGAAAATCAACCGTAAATCGGTCGACTTGTGTAAAGAATCGACCCAAAATGGACCGGCAATTGACCAAATGCCGACTACAGACGATTTTCGGTCTATTTTCAGTCGACTTTTACGAAGTTGACCGATTAATGCATTTTGATTATGTCAATATTAGGTCGATTTAGTAACAGTTGAGTGAAAATCGACCCAAAATCGGCCTTCGGTCAATTGTCGGTTAATTCTGAGTCAACTCCCTGAACAAGTCGACCGAGTTTCGGTCAACCCGGGCCGATAGGGGTATAGGTGATTTCCAACCCCGAGATGGGACCTCCGAAACTGTCAAGTTCGGTTAGAATATAATGAGAACTGGCATCTAATGAAAAATTCGATTGTTTTATTGCATGGGAAAGTTAAAAAAATCGTTGTTAAATTCTCGGATTATACATCGAAAAATCTAAGTAGTAACAGTCCGCAACAACTGCGAACAATATAAAGTGCGGCCTATTACTACTGAAAATTTTACATTTTCCTATGCATAATCCACGGCTTTAAAGGTGATTTTTTACACTTTCACACATCATAAAATATTCGTACTTGCAATCAGGTGTTAGTTCTCATGATAGTCAGAATATGGTCTTGAAACAAATTGTTGCTATCTTAAAATTCAAAAGAAGATTTTGTAATTTCTCATTTTAAGTATGGAAGGCTTACATTAATTTATTTACTACTAATAAGCTTATCTGTTTTATTAGATTAATAATAAAATATTTGTTACGTAATGATTTTTTTTTCAGTGCATAGTGGTTTAATTTTAGTCTAAATACAGTAAATCTAAAATAATTCTCAACCGGATTAAATTAAGCCCAAATTCTAGACAATATCTAATCTGCAAAAAGTAATACTTTTAAATTAATATAAGAAATGCTTCTAAAATTAAGTAAAAAAATGTACTGAAAATAAGATGTATTGTAAATAAAACCACTGAGACAAGGACATGCTTATACACTGCACATTGACTAACTTTAAGATGTAATCATTTTAAGTACTGTTTATTACAGTGTAATCGTTGGTACTCCATTTTAGTCGCATGGTAAGCTAGTTTTAAGACTTTTGGAGACTTTTCCAGTCGAAAAAGGCTTCATTTTATTACATATTTAAATTAGCGTTTTACTTTTAATAATTTTAAAATTTTGGATACCTGTTTTGAATAATTTTAGGGAACTCAAGAATCCTTATAAATTGCAGTCCTCTGAAGGTTAATTATTGCGTTTTGTATACGGAAGTAGTCATAGATCAAATTACTCTACACGAACGTTTTTGCCCAAAGGTGGAATACTTGTAGAAGTGCACTTACATATTGTAAAACTTTGCATGCGGGTAAATTACAAAATTTACGAAGTGGAGAACCGCTTAGATTTCGGTACGGGGTTTCTTTACATGCTAAAATGTTCGATAACATTTTAGAACGAGCTTTACGTATATAATCTCCGACACTACCGTCCGCATACATGCCGAAACCAACTTGAGAAATACCCCATTCTGGTGTGCAATGATGTGGAGAAAACTGTGGAGAATCCTATACCGAGTATCGGAGTTAGTAAAACATTGCTCTTGTTCAGAGCAGACGTGAATTATATTGAGCTATGCCTTCAATAATTAATACTTCATTATATAACATTTCCTTTAAAATTCTTAATGCTACTCTTAACAGTTATTATACTTTCAATTATAACACTATTATAATAATACTAATAATAAAACTGTAATGTTTTCATATTGTATAAGTTTAATTCGGATTAAAAACGAGAAGATTTTATATTTTTTTATCAACTAGTTATTATTTTTCGACTTGAATATTTTGTACGAATTTTTACATAATTATTGGAAATTAGACTGAACACTGAAAACTTAAGATATTCTTACAAGTGAGTAAACTCACCAGTAATCCTACCCTAAGTGCGACGTTTTGTAATCCAGTAATCCTACCTTTAGTGCGTTTGGCTTCTGGGGTCCGGCGGGCGTTTTTCGCATATTCGCGCCCGCTCACCGGGCGTTTTTAACCCGGTTCTCGTTTTTCATGATTTCTTACCTGCCATATGTACCATTATAAGGACGCAGTTTTTTATGTAAAAGCGTGACAAAAAATATCATGTATATAACGGACGAGAATAGAGGGATCGAAGATAATTCCGCCGTTGCAGCCCTCGGCGTCGGGTTCCTTTTCGCCCTAGATATACTATTTCCTTTCTCTCGTCATTTTTTCACGTTAAATTTTTCGATTTTCCGTTAACAAATTGAAAAAAACTAGTTTAATGCACTTTGAACAATAAAAGGCGATACAATTTATCACAGGATCGACCGATTTAAGGAAGGCCCAAAAACGACCTTATTGACACTCTTTCTTTATCAGATTTCAAAACTTTGTTAATAGTTATCAGTTATATTAAAAATGCGTTGTCGAACTTACCTCATCTCGATTATCTTTCATTTGTCCATTCTGTCACCTCAAAATTGCTTAGAGCTAAATGTTTCAATGCGATTCATTTTTTTAATTTAAAATACCATTTCCATGTCTATTTCTACCGACGTAATCTTGACTGGCTAGTATAAGTGTTAGTTATTTTTAGACAGCGTTACCTAAGATATTTTAACGATCCACAAACTATACTATTTTTTTAGTTCATTTCTTCCTCGAAATATATTAAACGCTCGTGCTATGAAGGTACAAAAAATGATGGATAAATTTGGGAGATTCGATATGCCAAGTGATACTAAATTTTTTAGATACATTATTTCCGTTACACCATACTCCTTGTAATACCTTATAAGTTATGTTATATTATATTATAATCCAGCAAAATATAGTGTAAAAGTACCACTTACTGCAGTCCATTGAACCTATTAACCAAGTGCAAAAATATATATTAAGAATTGTATCTTAAAAATATACAATTTATTGTATCAAGATTTACCCTAAAAGTGATTCTACACAATTTGTGTACAAAATATGTCAAGCTTGAACAAAATTGTATATAATGAAAAATGACTTGCATCAGTTTGTTTTTTGTCCAATTTTCATACAATTTAGTTCAAATTTTCACGGGTAGAAATATTTTGCCACCGTAGCGAATAATTGGCTAGCCCAGCAAAACATTTGTCGTAATATATGAATAGCAAATATTTAGCTGGTTTAGCATACTGTTATTACTAGGTTTGCTTTTGTAATCGCGGCATAGCCAATATTTCTCGAATTCAGCAAATCAATTTGTAGCAAATGTGCTTTTGCTGAAATAACCAAGAATTTTTTTTCGTGTTTTAAACCATAAAAAATATAGAACTTAAAATTTTGGGATATGAAAGCATGGAAATTACAATGGACCGATGCAATGCGCAGACCGACATGGAGAAACGAACGCGCCCACAGAAAACGTCATTACACATTTTTAAAGCGATACTACGAAAATCAGTTTGGAACACTTCTGTAGATCATTGATCCTACTACACTCCTGGTTTCTTTACACGTAATCTGCACCATACGATTCTTCTCTTCATCCCGGAAATCATCAAATAACATTCTTGACGCAGAAAAACATACAAGTTGCGGCGAAAGGAAGTCAAAAGTTTTATTTTAATTTATAAAATGTCGTCGTTTTATGATTTCGTGAACCTTTCTTATATGCACATATTTTTAGGTTTGATCGAAACTGTAAAAAAATTTCGCGATAACCTCTTCGTTCAACTATTTTCTTTTTTTCGTGTATTTTTTATTGAACAACCGATAAAGAGGTAACAGTGTCATAGTTCATAAATATATATTGGAAATAAATTTGTTATATCTTAACAAATATTTCCTGCCCATATCGAATTAAATGTACTTATTAACGGTAAAGAAACACTTTCATCATTGTACAAATAGTACACTAGATGCCTGTTACCGACAGAATCGATGTTTTAACAACTTAACCCGGCGTAGGTTTTTTCCCTCATCGGTGGGGTTTTTCGACGCAGTTGCATATCCGAATGAGTGTACTCTTCAAAGGTACAGATGGGCGCCTATAGAATTCACTTTGTACGGCCCTTCCGAAATGTCGACGATATTTATACTTAACCCATTAACCTTTTTTTTACTTTCCGAGGGAAGTATACGATTTTTTTTGTGGCCGAGAGGATAAGCGGCATCTTTCGGTGTGAAGAAAAATTACTTAACGAGGGAAGTATATGATTGTTCTTTATGGCCGAGAGGGCAAGTGGCATCTTTCCTCCCGCATGCGAGAGAAAAGTTGCTGCTTTCCTCTCGGTGTGAAGAAAACTACTATTATGTACGTCTTTTCGTAAACTTTACGCAGCCGATGATACTTTTCGCACGGAAAAGTCGTACGTAATAGTATATTTCGATACAAGTGGGTAAAAGTTTTTACTACGGATGTGAGGGGTGCAGGCCGAGCCGAAGGCGAGGCCCGCATTCACATTCTTTGAAAAAACATTTTCGCACATGTGCTGAACGATATTTTTCGACGTACGGACAATGCGTCCGAAAAATATGAAAAGTGTGGAAATAGTATATTACGCAACAAGTGCGCAAAATAGGTGATTCCCGGGTTCACCTTTGCGCATGTGTTGCGTATACTATTTTTCCTAACTGAGTGCGCAAAATTCGACAGATTCAATTACATATTTTTTCCTAACTCAGTGCGCAAAATCGATGATCTATTTTGCGCACTCATTTCACTACTGCCTACTTTTAGTCCGTACTTTGAAATTTTACGGATCACGTATAACATGAATCTGCGCTGTAAAAATAGTATAAATGTAGTCCGCGAAATCGAATATTTACAGCTATTAGTACCGATAAATAATGTTCAACACACTTAAGACTTTACGAAAAATACTGTTTTGTGGCTGCAGGTCTGTTCCAGACATCAAAAGTGAATTTCTTATGACGATTTATTCTGAGTAAAAGATTAATGTAATAAATTCTCAACCTATCTGAATTATTTAGTTAGTGGTGATTCTAAATACCAACACAATACCTTTTTTGTCAGCGAGAGTCGATTTTAGTACTAATACGAGTAGAAGAGTCTAGAAACTTTTCACACCGTAAGTTTACATAACCGAATGCTTTTCTCTTTTACGGGAAGAAGAGTACGCGGATTCTCGTCGTGAAAACAAGGAATCTTGGGTGAATCGAGAATCCGTGCCGGGCTCGGCATCGTCGCGGAATGCTCATTTGTGCCGGCACAAAGTTCACTTCGAGCTTCAACGATCGCGACAAAAGTCTCGGAGCCCGGCCGAGGTCTTTGTTCGCCCTCGCGAGGAGAATAGGAGGAGCTCGAACAAGTTGAACCTGAAAGCTCAATCCTCGTGGTGCACGAGTCAGAGTGAGAAAGTGCTAGAGAAAAAGAGAGAAACTCTCTCCGAGAGAGCAAGAATGAGAGAGAGAGAGTGTGTTACTTCCGACGCATTAAAGTCCCTGCGTCGAGAGTGAAGTGGCGAGTGTCTCATCCTCTTTCTGGTCCTCATTTCTCTTTCTCTCCAGCATCCTGCTCTCCTTCTCTCCCTCTCTCTGACACTACATTCTACACTTCTTTTATCTTCTTTCCCCGTGTGCTTGAAAACGCCAACGAAGACACAATGCCGATGTTACGGTATATGCGTGTGGCGCGTTGCATGCGTTTCGCCGCATTAAGGGCGCCCGACGTCAACCGAACTTTTCCAGCGAATAAACGGCTTAAGGTGCTTCGCCCACGAAATGCATTACGGAAAAAATATGGAGTTTTTAATCTGTCCAAGGGAGAAAAAAAAACTTGTTTTAAAGTGCTGCCGAGTAAATGAAAATGATTTAAGAAGAATAATTCCAAATTAAAGTAGTATCCTTAACGTCTTATCTTCAATTATATCGCTATTATAATGAACCAATAATTGTTATGAGAAATGTCACAAAACAACAAATAAGAATTGGTATGGTTGACCGTCAACAATAATTTCATTAGGAAAGAAGGGTACGGGTCGAAAAACCGACAAATCAAGAAGCCGACTGGTCAAAAAAACCGACAGTCATAAAGCCGACAGTCAAAAAACCGACAGTCAAAAAGCCGACACATAAAAAAAGACACATCGTCAGGAGGACAGTCATTTTTTGAACTGTCGACTTTTTGACTGTCGGTTTTTTGACTGTCGGCTTTATGACTGACTGTTTTTTGACCTGTCGGCTTTTTGATTTGTCGGATTTCGACCCGCACCCGGAAAGAAAACATCTTAGTATTGCGGTCTGAGTGAAGTGATATAATACTAACTTTTAAAGATTCATCATTCAACATTGTAATTTTTTGTCCTCCTTGCAAGTACTGATCCAAATCTTCCAATAAATCAAATAAACTTTGATCGAAATCGGAACACAATTTAATAACATTTTGCCAAAATCCGCTTGTTTTCATTTGTAAAGCAGTTTTGACAGCTAAAAGTTCATTTTTGCATATATACTTCGGTATATCGGACAACGAATCGTTCAAACAAATGGACGTAAATCGTATTCTGAACCCTCGAACGGATCACCAGTTAATCTTTCTGGAATATCAAGAATATTCTTTTTTGTCACACCTGCACAAAACTGCCACTTTTCCGTGTAGGTTAAGCGAACGGAAAGTGAGCCATTCCAGTGACAACGCAACTCCGCATGCGCACGAGCGTTTTTCAATTTTTACAGCCCCCTGTTCTCATTACCACCTCTTTCCGCCCTAGGTACACAATATACTTTTTCAGTTGCGTCATACTAGCCGTTAATTTTTCATTTAAAATGACATTTACTCTTTCGGTTAATAGAGGATAAATCAAATCGGTCCAAAATCGTACACTTGGTATATTTAACCGTATCCATATTAAATTCCATTTGTTCGAAATACTGGCTGCGAAACATTCCTTACGGATATTGTGAATGCCTTTTATTAATGTAATCAAATTTAAAAGTTGTGAAATTTCGTTGTACACAACTTTTTCTACCCATTTAAGTCATTCTGTTATCATTTCTTGGAAGCTTAATGGCGAAAGTGTTTCCAATTTTATTTGTCCAAATGCTTTATAGGCTTATAGTGAAGACGTATCATCTTAATTAATTAAAATACCACTTCACTCATACCGCAATACAAAGATTTTTTCTTTCCTAATGAAATTTCACAAAACCTTTAAAACTGGAAAATCGTATAGGTGAAAGTTAAATCGATTCGGAAGTTTATGCTATTTGAAGAAAGTACTTACATAGTATAATCTCAGCAAATTTTTGTACGCATCCATAACACCCGTCAACTCATCAGAAGGATAAAATACCATGAAAATTGCAGGTTTTTGACGCGTGTTCGCAAGATTTGTATTAACCCTTTAAGTCTCAAATGTGCACAATTTGCACATGGATTTCAGCAACGTTTTATGTATAAAAAAAAATTGTTAAAAATGGAAGCATCTACAACCAAAATTGGCGCGAAATTTGTTAATTAACAATCTCATAGGTTTCAGTCATCGTTGAACTCGAATCTTGAGTCAGTTTAAGGTAGAGGGTAAATAAATAAATAAATAAATATGTCGGACCCGTTATGTAAAATTTCACATCTCCGACATAGAAAAAATACTACCGTATTCCAATCATATTAGGTCAGATTTTCAAGTCAACATTATTCTTAATATTTTTTTTATTTTATTATTTTTAATATATAAATTGTTTTTGAGAAAAACATTATGAGCTGATATGGCGGTGAGAATCGGACAACTTTTACTGTTATGTTCAAAGGCAAAGGACGGGCTGATAAAAAAACTTGGAAGGAATAATGTCGACAAGTCATCTCGTAATTTTTTTCTCAAAAACCATTTATACAATAAAAAAATATATGTGTAGTGAATCAACTCCTTTAAGAATATCAAATAGACAATAAAAAATGGCCAACACAGTTCAAAACAAAAATTTGTAAAACTCCAAAAACAGAAGCTTTATTCTTGCCGAACGTTTCGACCTTTATGTAGGTCCTCCTTAGGGACATCAGACACGAGTAACCGATCGTAGTGTACTGATAGTGTACTGATAGTGCACACTATCCACGTTTTTTCTCGGTTCGTTTTCCACCAAATGATAGTACCGCCTTTAGCAACAAGCAAAGTATACAAAGTCGCGCAATTGAATAATTTTTCGAACAAGCCATGGAAAAAGGAAATCTGTTGATTTACCTTATGCAACTTAGATTCGACGTTGCTTAATATGTTCGGATTACCCCACTCTCCCCTATCTATTGTTGTGGGAAAAAAATCCATAGCCCTATTGGAAAATATCAATTCAGTTATTATTTTTGCAATATAGAAATATCGTATAGAAGTTTTTATTAATTTTTCATTTATTAAAAAAGTGAATTATATCTTCGTTCATCAGCAAACGTTACACGTAGAGAAAATCATTGTTTTAAATTCACAAGTTCTATGCGTTATAAATAACCGATTTTATGATTTACTTACCTATTTTCAATGTAATACTTTGTTGCGGCAGAAACAAAAACACCAATGGTGGTATAACAAAAGGCTGTATAGCGCTGATTTCATCGATGATGATACTGTTCAATCCAGATCCCTCGTAATTGAATCATAATAATGGGGTGTAACGGACATTTAACCATTATAATAACGGCGGTAAGAATAAAGCCTCCTTTCAGTTACTATCCATTTAAAACACTTTCGAGAAGTAATAGAACACATGGCTAAATGATACAAATTTCGATTTCGTTTAATTGATATACGCAAGTTTATAGCGAGTTTCCCAGAAGCCCCTATACACGTTGGCTTTTTTCGTGCAAGTCGACCTGTTGTGGCGGTAAAGTTTTACTGCAGCAAGGAAGAATGGTTGTTCTGTGAAAGTTTAACGAGCGTCTTCGTATGGTTTTCCCGACGTTTATTGACTATGCCATTCACATTTATTAGCCCTTCCCCGTGTTTGGCGTAGGAATGTACGTGGCGCATACACGACCTCGACTCTGATGGGGGTGAAAAAGAGAGAGATTACGCAAAGCGAACAACCTGCAAAAAAACGTGAGAGACAGAGAAAGGGAACCGCAGAGTAACGAAGGAGAGAAAGTGCTGCAAATGGAAAGACCAGAATATAATGATTTATGATTGATTGATTTTAATGCTGGTCGCGTACAATTTGTGTGCACGTGCGATGCCCTTTAAGGATTTACAATTTAACGCTTGTCTGCCGTCTCCTCCACATTCATGATCTTCTAGACGGTATTCAAATACTGATTATTCCAACAAGACATGCTGCCACAATGTCGCTGAAACGAATTCAGTTGAAAAGACAGCTTTTTTATTTATTGCAATCTTCATAACACCTTGTTATAAACGGTGATCTTTTGAAATACAGAACATCGCATGTTCAGTCGATTATCAGTAGTGTCCAAGAAATGTAGTAAAGAACATCTTAACTGAACCGTTTTTAATGAAATTTGGTATTCAAGGGTTTTTGGGGTTGCTAGTTAGAAATCTCAACTCAAATTTTGAAAATTAAAAATGGCGGCAAAAAATTAAAATGATACTGTTCAATAAAATTGTACACAGGGTTTTTTAAGACCGATCAAAAACCCTTGTAGGCCAAATTTCATTAAAAACGAATCGTCGCAAAAATTTGAACCGCAAAAATTTCCACTAGCCTAATATTTTAATTTAAAACACAATAGTTGCAGTAGTTACAGCCGTACAAGATCAGACCGGTATTTCATGCATACCGAAAAATGACCATTCAAGGAAAGTTTTTTTTATTGCGTTACATTTTACCCCCATAAAGTCGAAGTTACAAGCAATATTTTAAGCCACTACTGAAGTCCTTACCTCATCTCCGTCAAAAGGTATGCCTTCTCAAACATAGTAGAAAACGACGATTTTTTCGAACTTTAACCCCATATATCTTGGAAACAAGACCTAATCAACATATTGTTATTATCAGATTCGGATTCAGTTACTCAAAATTGAAAATATTAGCTATCTTCATCTCCGACCAGTGTTATCAATGTTACCTATCTTCCTGTTGTTATTCATGAATTAAAAATTAAAGTTATAGCTTGGACCATGCACGCCTGCAAAAACACAGACACTTCCGGATAACTTTTAGTCATTCAGGCATATTCCAAGCAGCAGAGTAAGGAATTCTGACCCCAGCTACAGTTGTAATGCCCTATTATAATAAAAAATAGCCAAATTACAACCTAAAATGTGTCTTCTAAGTCAAAATGTATTTGAGGTCTATTTTATGGCTTAATTTAACCAAATAATGATTTTAAAAATGTCCTCATAGTAAACAAGTATTTGAGGTATATTCTGAGAGTAAACTTGACCTAATTTCGACTTAGGTTTTCCCTGAAGGTTTCTAACGAATAGGTTAAATTTTAGTATATAATTTACCAAATATGAATGTGTGTTCTGCCTTAAAAGTCCAAGATTTTGAAATTAAAAATTAGGTTCTGATATGCCTTTGCTAAATTCCCTATTCTGCACTTGAAAGTATGAAGGCTTTGCTGCGACCCAGCAAGCACTTTCACAGGACACTGATTAAAACCTTCTGTCACATATGGAAAATTAAAAATAATAGATCCAATATGACACCCGAGTTTTGAAATAACGTTTTTTTCCATATGCAAACGATAAAAAAGTAGCTATATAAGATTTTAATGATTATTGCCAGAGATGATATTGATACTAAGCCCGAAAGATCCAGAAAACACTTGCTAACTGTTCCTGCTAATCGTAGACTTTGTGCACATTTCAAAAAGTGTAGGAGGCAGCACAACGTGCTACGGCTTCCGAACGTATGTGTGCCTGAAAACGTAGTTTTGCGTAAAACATCCTAATCATAAAGACAAACATAATCTTAAACTTGATCATAGTTTAAATGCAACTTTGCATCCGAAAATCATTGTTACAGAAAAAATGTTAAAGTCGACAAAAGACAGTTAAAAAAAATTTCCTTCTAAAAATTTGAAAAAATTTCACCCAATAGACAATTAAAAAATGAAACTTTTTGTTTGAATATTTTTTATATCACGTCAATTTTCCGAGATATAGCAGATTGAAAAAAAATCACATTATTTTGTTCAAAATTGAATAAGTAGTTGCAAAGAAATATTAGACAAAATCCCTAGAGGCAAATTAAAGCTATATGGATTATCTTTCGATTACACGTTGTACATTTCTCTTGCAATCATTAAAAAAAAAATGGGAGCGGATTGAAAAAGAAAAAAATGACTGTAGTAAATCGAGCATAGTTCGTAGAGAAATATATATATAGAAATGAAACCATCGCGATTGAGAAGGTGAAAGTCTCTTCTTTAATTCCCTTTTTTTATTTTTTCCGTACGTTAACTTGGCAATGAGATATCAACATTTTAATTTAG
Organism: Trichopria drosophilae; assembly: GCA_030407085.1. Classification (NCBI taxonomy): domain Eukaryota; kingdom Metazoa; phylum Arthropoda; class Insecta; order Hymenoptera; family Diapriidae; genus Trichopria; species Trichopria drosophilae. Next base: position 45,358,321 of record CM059583.1, read on the forward strand.
CCAAAATTCCGCAAGAGTGAATTCATGCTTTTGAGCGGTACTGTATATCTATAAAAAGGAATCTGAAAAAGGAACTCCACAACAGAAAAATTCAAATTAGTCTTTCCTTATGCTGAATATTCGGGTGTGTTGTAAGAGGCCTAATAATGTAACATTTTAATGTAAATTGATTACTGATTAGTTGACACCTAAATATATTTTTAATGTGGTAATAACAAAACTTTCATCGAAAGAGCTAGTACATTTCACTCACTGTATGTGATAGATAAACATGTTTTCTACTGATATTTTCCTTCGTTTCTGCTTTTGATAAAGAGCAGAAATATTTAGATTTAAAGATTCCTATTATTGTAATATATATCGTAATTTATATCATAATATAGGCAAGGTAAATTATTGTGCATTCAAAAATAATGATTAAACAATGAGCATATTCTTCGTCGTTCCAAATAATTATCTATTTTTACTTCTACTAACACCATTACTAAAAGAATAATATTGTCTTTGTCATAACATTACTTTTTTATTGTTAAATGAACCCAAAAAACTTACTAGAACAATAAATTTCCCCGTTACTGTAGTCAGTTTTTCCTTGTCACTTTAACAAGGATTGAATAGTTGAGGTCGTACTCAATAAGGTGATCTCACTGAAACCTAGAACACTGGTGAAAGGAATTTTTTTGAGTGTTATTGAGTAGAAAAGAAATTCCTAGGATATACCATGTTTATTTGCACTTCATAATAATTTTTTAAAATACATTTTGACCAACCCCTTCATTTTTCCTAGAATAGTAGAACATAAATTATTACGTTCCTTTTATTTTCGGATAAGATAGAATAATTATCCATTAACATCAATTAACAACATTTAAAAGGATATATCAATTTCGCCAGCACGTAATTTCGCCAGCAAAAATAATCTTCCAATCCTGAATTTCCGTTTTGATACAAAAATAAAGTCTCTTCTATTCTAAAACATTTTTGTTAACGTCTAAGTTAATTTCAAATAACTCCTTACAAAGTCGTACTTCTTTTCGTTCTATTTTCCAACGGAAACGCAGCCTCGAGGTCGTATTCAGGGTAGCAATAAACTTGTTCAAACAAACAAACAAAACTACATACCAGAACACCGAGCCACGAAACTACAGAGCCATACATAAAGTGGGCTTAAAACCTGTTGTATTACAATTGTAGTCAATAAAACAGGATACTGTACATGTTGACGTTATATTGTTTACAATATTAGGTTTGCTTTTACAATACTTTACTAACAATAATAATTATAATAGTAAGCCAAGTTCGTTCGTTAACTGAAGAAGCATCACATGCATCACTTAACTAACTTATGACCAAACAATAAACATATTATATCTGTCGTGGTAAGAAAATCAGGCATAAGTCTATTTTATTTAACTTAAATCGTTAAAACAATAACAGGGCTTTAAAAATTATTATGTTTGCTATTTCAAAGTACATTGGTAGTAAATAACTCCCCACGTTATTATTATAAAGTATTTTTATTCTGTGATAAAATATTCTTTGAAAACTCTCAATCCGGAATAATGGTATATATCCTATGCCGTTTTTCCAAAACAATAATATATAAAAAATCTACCTTAATCATTAAAACCTCACAGAATGTCATGTAGCTATTTGTTCTAAAATATTTATTTCAAAAATAAATATAATAGTATATAAAAGTATTACGAGACATCATTCCCCATTATATCGTTTTGACGCAAACATTGAGATTAAGAGAATCTGTAAACATTTTCGCATAAACGCCAAAAATCGGTAAGTGAAATCGATTAATTTACAAGGCTATATCCAGTCGTTAGTTTATTTATTTAAATGAGATATATAAATCTTACCTTTAATAGTATTTATTTATTCAGTTAATATACAGTAATTTTTGTTGATTCATGCTCTTTTTAAAAAATTGCGATTTAAATTTTAATGAACGAAACCTAATTTTTTCAGCCAATTGCAAAAGAAGCAATGGGCTTTCCTACATATAAAAATGTAGTTATCTCGGTTGTTAACAATAAAACACTTATGTCCTAATATATCACATTAGATAGAATTGTCTAATGTTTAAAATATTTACATGTTTACATGTATTCTTGTCGTTTAATATTACATCTTTACATTCAACACAAATTACAAATTCGCAGAAGTACTGAAAAAAACTAATTTCAGAAAATGTTTCCAATCGTAATAAAGGTAATGTGCAACTTAAAGCAATCTAAAATTTAGTAGTTTTTAAGGCAAATAGAGATATGTGTAATATAAATTATTCTACTTTAGTTTTACAGCTTTTATCATTTAAAAACCTGAATTCGAAATTGATTAAATACAACAATTTGTTTCAAACTATGATCTGAGTTAAGATGAGTTAAGAAGATAAAAAGGAAAGACACAGATTTGGAATTTTTACTCGCTAAAATACTATATGCACCAGTAATTTACACAAATTAAAATATTTTTATAATCTTGAAAATAACTATAATGGGATTATAGCAGGCAGGTAATTCTTTCACATCTTTCAGTGTTTAATACAAATACTTTGGACATTCCGTTTTGTTTCATCGGCTTGCAGTAATCAAGCTTTATAAGTAGTACAGGAAAATATCGTAAATCCTATAATATGCGTTTTTATTGACAGACATAAAATAATCGAGTGAAGTAAATACAGCGAATTGAATCGTCGAAATAGATATTGCCATGCCATTCCTGAAGATACTGAAGTTGAATTCTTTAACATGCTTCGGTTTACTTTAGTCAAAGACGAAATTTTTATGCAGTTTTATGTCCTATTTTATGTAGCAAGTACGGAATGTGCACCTTTCTGCGAATTATGTACAATAATAATTTATGAACACATGTAAATATTTATTACCCATACCATCAGGAAGGCATACAAATGCGAATCATCGGCAATGCTAGGAGAAACTGGAATACGCCATCAGGAGTTCGCGGTTTTACAGTCGCACTTACTGCATAGTGCTACACGGCATGCAGTGTCAAGTACCGAAAATTGACAATTTCACGTTTACACTGTAAAATGAATGTTTACAACGTACCTACGAATATTGTTGTTTCATTCGACAAATATAAGAAATAAATGTTTAAAGAAACTACATGCTATCAAAATTTCCTATAAATATCTCGGAGTGATACGGGCACTAAATTAACAACTTTGTATCGATAATAAAATGTATATATTACATTTGTAGTACGCAAGTACAGTGAATGTATGTAGAATAATAAAGTTAAGAAATAATAACTAATGTAAATCCACTGTCGTACCAATTCCAACGAAGTATAGTAATAATAAATTTCGAAGATTTTATAATTTATTCGGTGGAAAATTTATTTAAATATTATTTCTTACGCATTCAATTTTTTAATATTTCGTAATTTGCTTACTAGCCCTAGGATTTTTCTGTATGTCAAATTACCTGTAAAATAGGCAACCACTTCCTTAATATAGGTCGGAATTTACGAATATGTAACCTAAAAATTATTTTAATTCTGAACTTATGTATGCACTGAGAAAAGTGTCTTTTACCAGTTACTACCCCTTGTCTTTTAAAACAGTATATTATAATAGCCCTTAAACGAAATATTATAACTGGTAAAATCTTTTAGCATTTGTTTTCGACAGATTATACAAAACTATATTAAACTCTCCTATTTTAATACAATGTTTCAATACGACTAATAGAAGGCATTATTAATATTTTCATCTGCTAGCTGAATTTCCGTAAAGAGAATTGCTTTTAGTAAAGAGAAAAGGCTAAAATAAACTGACATATAGGTTAGAATAGTCCAAAATCTTCGTATTTTAAAAAGTAATAGAAATATGGCTATCCCTATATGTAAAATACTATCTCTTACGAGGTATAAGAATTCTAATACTGGGTAAAAGACACTTTTCTCTGTGTGTATTTTGCGTTGAAAAATGTGGATTTCCTAGTAAATATTTAAATACTTTTCCATTTTTTTGTAAATCTACAATTAAAAGTTTTTTGTAATAAAAATGTTCTTGTCCGTAGTTGATAAACAGGAAAAAGTATAATACTAAATTCCAGATTCCTGATATTATATTTCGACATTTTTCAACAAAAAATATTGTGAAAATAATCATTACTGACGGAGGGGATACGACCCCCATTTCTAAAGGGGAGACGTGGGGCAAGTGGGCACTCATATGAAAAGTCTCTTCGAAACGAATACAGTAGAGTCTCGCTGTATTGACATACTCAGTTCCGAGCCCTCCCCTCAAGTTCCGCTGTATTGGCGAAAGTACAAGAAGCATCACTTCCACCTCCACGCTGCAATAGACCTTGAATTGAACATCCCGGGCCGTAGTTTGCCTCTGAGGCTGTTACGGCGCGTGGTGGGTATATAAGGCAAGAGATAGATTATAGATGGCGCTGCTACTACTATTCGAACAACTATTCGACTAATAACATTTGTAACTTCGAAACATGGACAATCGGCGAAAAACGTGAAATGAGTGTCTAAAACAGCAGCTGTAACCCTCCGTAAAATATATTCAAAATTAAAAAGATTTTCGAAATCTTTCTTTGGTCCAAAATTACTAAATTCAAAATTTTTAATAGTCGAATAAAAAGGGAGCGAAATCTATGACTAGTGTTCAGTATTTGTGTCGAAGAGATATATTTTGTTAAAGATCATTTTACGTATTTTTTTTTAATATTTAACCGATCCTGGACATTTTGCCATCACTGTATATTAATATGTGTAATTATATTAAGGATGCAGTTAATAGCATTCTTGTCAAAAACCGACGTATCAGTTACTGGCGTTTTTTAAATTTCGCAAGTTTACACGAGTGAAAATTAACTTCTTTATAAGTGTATATCCACTTATTTTGCTGCATGGACGATAAATAACTTATAATAAGTGAATTTTCACTTATTCTAATTTATAGAGTAAATGGAGTACCGGCACTTGTTGCATGATATATTATTATGACCGCAGGATTAACTTTTTAAGAATGACTGTGGAATATAAAATAACAAATAGTGACAGGTTCCAAACTAACTCAAATCAAATTTTAGTTACTAACTTACAAAAAAATTGATTTATGTTGGAGAGTAAAAAGATTTTTCGAAGAGAGTTTTCGAAGCCATTCGGGATCATTCCAACCCATGACTGCCCTAACCTATATTTCTTTCAAAACAAAAACAAATTTTACAGCATACTAGTCATAAATAAGTATATGCACGAGACAAAAATATATATTAGATTATTAATATTAATTATAACATTAGTCCTATCATCTTTTACCGAGCAAGTGTTCTCCCCTACCTTGCAATTGTCTCACACTTTCCGCATTTGATCGTTTGGAAAGTTAATATTCATTGTTAATAAGAAATGTCTAAAAAAAAATTCAAATAGTTTCTATCAGTTTTTTATTCGTTTTTTAAATCGCCAGTTTTTTTTAAATTGATTGAAAACATGATGCGCACTTTTCTGAGTGGTTTCAAGATTGCTGATATCAAACTTCAAAATGTTTAAATTATAAGAATATTATACACTATTACCCTCTCGCAATAGAACAGATTTAAAACATCATTCTACCATATAACAGTACGACATCCTTTTTTCTTGGCATTTAAGTATTATATTTTGTCACATTGTTTGACATAGACCGTCTCTCAGAATGAAGCGAGAATCAACGAATTTCAATTTTGATGAAAAATAAGTAAATGATGTTACAGAAAATTTCAAAATATATTTTCAACATTCGGAACTTTTTATTATTTTTACTCCGTCAATATCATAAAATTAGAATGTTCAAAAATTCCCTAATAAATCTACAGATCATGTTTCCTTAACCTACGTCACATGTAAATTTAGTGTGCCGCACATATTTAACTCAGGTTATAATTTACGCCCAATTATCGATAATAAAACAATCGATTTCAACATTTGCAGTAGCCGTCATGCAATGACGTTTATATCTTTTTCTTACCAAGTTTTTTTAGATTTGCTTTTGGCAATTTTGATGTGCTATTGGTTTATTGCCCGAACACTCTTTATCTCATTCTGTTTTTGACTAAAAAATAGCATCTGTACACGGAAGAAAGGGATTTTCTAGTTGGTTAACCTTTTACCCATGTGTTATCGACAAAAAGAGGAAACTATGATGATTGTACGTCTGCAATAACCTTTCTGCATTGGCTGCTTGCACAGTTGCTCGGCGAAGTGCGGATGCGACACGGTACGTAACTTACCTTTTCTCCTCTTTGTCTTTATTTCTTTACCGGTTGTCCAAGGGAAACATTACTTGCGACCGTAGCAACGGAAATACAGCATGAGATAAGTGAGAGGTTGTCAGGATAACTTGAAAATTTCTCGCTTGGAAATATTTTGAAATAAACTTGAAACTTTTAAAAAAGGTAAACATTTCGAAATTCGCGAATATTGTGTTTCCTCGAATTGGATGTTAAAATTTTATTCTATCTTGAAATGGTTTTAAATTCCAAGAATGTATGTTGGCTACAATTTTTATATTTAATGTATAAATAAATGTGTCATTTAAAAATTAAAAAAAAACTAACTATTAAGCTGTCACGTCATAAAATATCTTAAATCGCATTAATTTTCTACAACTTACCTGTAATGAAAAGGTTATGTGAAATCGAAGAATCACTTTTATTTTATTACATACCCAGCCTAATGAAGAAGACGAGATTGATAATAACGTAAAGTTTACTGGTGTGTCGTTAATTGTAAATTATTTCAATTTTAACCATATTTTAGAGAAATCTAATTACTTTCAGATTCTTCGAATTTTTTAATGTTATGTCAGCATCATAATCGAATATCGGCCAGTTATTGTCTAATAAACTTCTAACTGCCCAGTTTGTTTATAGTAAATATAGCAAGTTTTCTTGTAGATGAAAACCATCAGCAAGAGGAAGGTTTAAAACATTTACTGAAGTTTGATCCAATATCGTTTTTAACATTTTAAAATTAACGGGATATATTTTATTTATGATCTATAAAACTTGAGCAGATAATGTTTTTATTTTTTCTAAATACTTTCGATTGTTGGTAAACTTAGCAACTTGTAAGCGGATATTTTAGAAAGTTGATTGTAGTTACTGTTAAGATATGTACTTTTTGAAAATTTAAAAACGGCTTTCGTAACAAAGAAGATTCAAGAATATGTTGATATTGTGTATTAAACTTAAATTGATTTAAAATTATGACAAATCAACATTCGGATTCCAGTCACAATGATCGTGATATGATGTAAATTTACCTCATTTTTTAGAGAATAATTTATAATAAAAACTTCAAATAGTTTCTTGTACAAATTTCAATTCATCAGCGCCAAAACAAACTATTATAATCTCGCCGAATTGAAATTGTATAACGCCGAAATGCGGATGGCGCGATCGAGTTGGCATTGTATAATAGCAGTTGGCTTCATATTAAACATTTTGTTGAATAGAAATCATATTAAAAAATTTTTCTTGTATTCTATGAACATGGGGCGTCGAAATATGCAAGAAATTAATTAAATTTGCCGAATTTTGACATATTTTTGAGTCCGCATGTAATTATTAAGAATTAGATTAAATTCTTGGTATGTACGGTCCTTTTACTTAAATAAACAATTAATAAATCATAAATCATAAATCATAAATCAAATACATGGGTTGACGATTGCAACCACTAAGTATGTCGTAAAGTAAACTTAAGTGAGCATTGCCGGGATTTGCAGTATAACCGCTCAGACCGTTTGATTTTACTGTTCGGAATATAAGGAATTTTAGTGATTTGACTATTAATAGGTTCTGTGTCCCTCTAGCGGTGATACCGGGAACAATTGTCTATTTTAGAAAATATACGTTTCGTCCCAGTTTTTTCACGTGGACTCGTCAGTAAGACCGTGAAAAAACCTGTCTTATACGTATATCCGGTTATATTTATAAGAGATATTTTAAAATTAATTTAGCAGAGGAGGAATGCTAGAAAAATTTGAAAAGATATCTATGCATGATAATGGTAACGTGATTTCGTTACACACTGCAGTAGATATGAGGATCCATTATCAAAATATAATATTCGTTGCGTAAGTAACGTTTAATGTTTTCTTTCCGCATGTAATAATTAAAGTTACTTTTGCACAGCCTGCATTTTTATAAATTCAGTCGGTATTCCTCAATTCACAGTTATTAACGTCACTTGGTGCTTCATACTACTTTAGAAGTCTCCTATGACGAAAAAGATATTCCTTATAAATAATACACATTAAAAAAATTGACTTATGGAGATCATAGATTTGAACGAAATTTGCTTCTAAAAAACAGAAGGCCCAAAAAAACAGAAAACCTATTAGGGCTGACAGTTTGACTTTTTTCACTTATTAAAATATCTTTGCTTATATGCGAGACCGGGAAACAGTCCGGAAACCTTCCAAGTTTTCATTTACAATGTTTCATTTTTTATATTAAGAGGGTTCTAAATTCGCTAAAAAGCATAAATTAAAAACGACTGAATCAATTTTTTAAAATACGGGCTCTGTAAGGGTAATTCTACTTTCTATATATACGGACTTGTACTGAATGCAAAATAAGTTAATTAAGAATTTACCGAGAGTTATTGGGAATATAATAACTCTCCTTTAATTCCCAATTTTTTTGGAATTCGTTAATAATTGATCATATATAAGAATTAGAATTGCCCTTACAGACCCTGAATTTGGACAAATTGATTCAAACATTTTTAATTTTAGATTTTCAGCGTAATTTCTACATTATCAGCGGTGTATTTTACATCCACCTTTAGTTCAAAATAAATCATGTTTTGTTGAACCATTGCCTGTAAATTTTTGCTATTAATATCTGCAAACAAACGTAACATATGTTAACAAATTTAAAACATCAATAAAAAAGTTAATTAAAATTGACATTAAAAATAAAAATAATATTTCGGTACAATTTGATTACTTAAGATTACATTCTGAAATATCTATTTTTATTAAATAATTTTCAATATTAGGATTATTTTGTATCGAAACTAAAATGTACATAATACATTCGCATGAAAAAATATGTGAAATATCTGTATTGCACGTGTTAATCATTCAAAATTTAGTTTCCAAGCTTTATTTTTTACTTGATTTGCTTTTAACTGCTGAATATCCAATGCAATTGTGTATCTATTGATTTTTTTTATAAAAATAATCGTTAATTATGAGTATTAGTAATTTAATTACACTTTTTTCTAATAATGGGAAAAATGCAATTTTATCTATTTACACATACTTCGTAACAGATATGGTTTACTTTGTTATTTTTATTTTATGAACGAAGTTGAAATGTCACAATCTACTATATCGGCGCCTTTCTTCAGTTCGCCTTGTGCCTCCCTCCCGCGTGAATTGCAGGAAACCGCTCAAGTAAAATCGAACGCTTGCATCGTGAAATATGTAATTCATGTTCACATTTTACTGCACTGTGCTAACGACGTTACTGCACAATCGATTGATGATAATAAAGATACATAAAAGTATTATCAAAAAGGACTTTTAAATATACGATTGATTTTTCATAGTAAATTTAAGAAATATTTATTGAATAAAACAAATGTTAAAATGAAAATGATCATTTCAACTAATAACTTTTATACAATCATTTTATAATTTTGAATTGATTAATCATCGTTGTTTTAGGAATAATAAAAAGTAATTATTTTCGATATTTCTATCTTATGTAAATATGAATTTGAAACCTTTTTTGCTCAAAATGAGAGAAGCAGGTACATCAACTTCAGCTCAGTTTCTCGAGTAAAATGATTTTTTTTTAATTTTTGAAAGATATCTTTCCTACTATGTTCAAGTATCCTCTATGGATTACCGCTGCAGATATCGCACAAAAATTATTGTTTACGCAAAAATATTGCAAAATAAAATAAAAATGCCATGATTTATAGGTCATTTTTTTTAAATTTTTACGATTTTCTCCACTGAAACGGGAAATCAACGAAATGTATGCACAAAAAGTGATCCCGATTCTTGCACAAAAAGAATATGCTATTATAATAAGTTTTATAATCAATGGCCGATTCAAAATGGCCGGAGAACGAATTAAATTTATTCAAAATTATTAATTCCATGAAATACAGATCGTAGAAAGGTTTTTGGAGTTTTATGATGATGACATAAATATTGTATCCGCCATTTCGCTCTTGACATGTCTGAACCTGTATAATATTCGTAATTTTCCAACACATATTTTCCACTTTGAAACAGATTTATGCACTAACGTTGCATATAAGCGATGCAATTTACATACAGCGACCATTACGAATTTGTCATCTTGAATTTATCCACTCCAAATTATTATAATCTTCATACATAATCAGTCAATATTTATATCATCATCATCATCAAAATTCAATGAAATTCTATGATATCTATTTAAAGTAAGTAATAATTTTGAAAAAGTTTGTTTCATTCTGCGGCCATCAATCGGGATCAGTTTTTATGTATTTCATTGATTATAACCCGTTTCAGTGGAGAAAATAGCGAAAAATCTTCAAAAATGGCCTCAAAATTATGGCATTTTTATTTTATTTTACAAAATAAAAAATTGATTTGCTTAAATGACAATTTTTGTGCAATTTTCGCGGATAGAATCAATAGAGCACATTTGAAAACAGTAGGAAAAATATTTTCAAATTCTTTTTACTCGAGAAACTGAGCTGAAGTTGACACACCTGCTTCTCTCATTTTGGACAAAACAGAGTTAAAATAGTTCAATTTCTTAAATGTTCGACATTATATTTTTGTTTAGTATGTCGCAAAATGCAAAATACGAAAGTCTCTAGAATGTTTAAATAACACGTTCATTTTTTACTCTCTCATGTTGGACAAAACAGAGTTAAAATAGTTCAATTTCTTAAATGTTCGACATTATATTTTTGTTTAGTACGTCGCAAAATGCAAAATACGAAAGTCTCTAGAATATTTAAATAACACGTTCATTTTTTACGTAAGATTCGGATTTTACGAAATTTGCAACAATATTTACTTATAACGCAGTGTGGATTACAAAACATGTTGATTAGAGAATCGTTATCACGTAGTAAGTATAAGAAAAGTTTTCGGTCGCAGTAAGCTGGGCGTGATTTCAAGCTCAAATGTAGTTACTCATTGTATCGATTTGGTGGTCGTCCAAATAATTTGAAGCGCTTGGTAAATCATTCTGCAGAAACAAAATTTATTATTGATTGGCACCGCAATGTGCCACTATAGAATTCATGCAGTGGTAATATTGTTTTTTAGATACACGCAATAAGCATTTCAAACGTTCAATTTAGAAATGATCTCAGTAACTATTATTACGAATGAATATAGATTATATTGCTTTTTGTCATTAACGCATTGTTGTTTTAAAAATTAGATTAAAATATAGCAAAATGAACAATTCTTACAATGATCATATAACGAAAATAAAAAAAAAATAAAGGAAGATCATTTGTTTTAAAAATTAATAGGAATCAAAAGTTATGCTGTTGAAAAATTGGAAAATTCTAAAACATACAGTAATATTCATTATAAATAAATGTAATTTATCGTGAAATGAAAATCCGTCCTATAATTACATTAAGAAAATTGGTATGTTTAGGAAAATACAGAAAATATGGATACTCAAAACATCTACAAAATACGAACAAAATTCGCAGATTTATGGGGAATTTTGATTTTTATTACACATATTAGTATTTAAGAAATGTATTGACATCATAAATTATTCTTTAAGTTCTACTAATTTGCATAAATATTATAACACATTAAAACATCTTTAAAAGAAACTAAATATTGAAGAACAATTCCTATTAAGGGTATGTAATTTATTTTTGTCCTATTTCAACATTTTGAAAATATATATCGTCCTGTGTACAATCACTCGTACATTAAGAATTGAACATATTCACCGTTTCGTAAAAGAAGTAGTTCTGCATTAATACATTAATTTAAAGCCATCGAAAATAAGTATTATGATATATTGCAACGTAAAACTCAAATAAAAAACACTTTAGTATATTATGTAACAAAACTTCGTATTCGTAGGATAATTTGCGCTCGAGAATTTCACTGCAGGGCGCAAAATCAAGTTCTACTCCCTATAAAAAAAAATTGAATTGCGTAGTAAACCACTGAAAAAACTGTCAATTGACTTGACATAGGTAAGTATATTTACATTTAAGTCAAGGAATTGTTTTTCAGAATCAAAGAAGTTTCCTTTTAATAAGAAAAAATTAATTTACCTTAAGAAAATAATTTTGTTTAATTCTTGATGGATTTGTTAATTGTGACAATTACAAACCTCGTTGAGTGATTATATTCAAGACTATATTTTTTTATATTATATAGGACAATTTTGTATTTAATTAACTTAAAAAACGATGCTTACATTTCTTTTGTAAACATTTTAAGGGGGCAGCATGCACAAATATATGTAAAAATGACGAAAATTTGGGTTTGTGGTCGTTTTCTGAGAAGCCCAGTGACAATTATCTAAATTTGTAATGTACTAAATGAAAGGAAATTTAATTACCTATCCTTTTGTCCCTTACGATTTTTACGTGGATGTCGTGTTTCCGTGTTATAACGGAAAATATAAAGACATTGGCCTTAAAATTGTTAACAAAAATCCACATTAATGTGTCATTCGGTCAATTTTGCATGTTTGAGAATTTCTAAAAACTGTAAATTATTTAAAATTTAGTAAGCTGTAATGTTTCTCTCAATGTCAAATGCCGAAAAGCGATAGTTTTTTAGTTACAAGCAAAATAAACGCGCGGAAAATAAACGTTTGTCGAAACCTAAAAAAATTAAATTTACTAAAAAAATCTCTGGCAATTTTTTACCTAGAAAAATTTAAAAACATGTTAGAAAAATAGTTATTTTTTGGACCTTATTAATAAGGTGGCTCAGCTAGCAGAAGCTTTATGTTTAACAAAACTTTCCATGTTAATTAATAGTTAGAATAGTGACAACTTTTGATATAACATTGATAAAATTATTTTCTAGAAATAAAATAAAGCAAAACAAAAAATGACAAAGATAGATAGATTGGAACAAATCTTTAGACCTTAGACAAAATTAGCAAACGAAAATGTTACAATATGTGTTTAGTTATTATACTTAGAGCTATTTACAAATATATTGTAGAACGGTGAGTTTATCCATTATTGTTCATTTCAGAGCGATAATTAACTCATATTATTAATTAATCACCAGGAACCAAAGCTTATATAAAAATATAGATAAACTTGCATAATTTATCATATCACAAATAGGAGTTATTAGTTTAAAAATCTAAGCAGATTAATCGGTAATTATGCAAGTGTTCTTGAGACTCTTTAGCGTATTTGGTAGACTTCAGTTTCAAAAACACACAATAAAGCAACATTAATAGCGTTATAAAATCGAACTAAAAATGTAAAATCGAATACCGCGTTCATAAATAAAAAACAGAAAAGAATAAAATGAGGAAGTAATAATATATAGACATAAAATGTTTTGTTCTACAATTATTGATTTTAAATGTCTCAGCCTCGATTTTAATAACCGTAAAGTGCGTTATCAAGGCTCCGAAAGTACACCCTAGCATATATGGTAATGTAAGAACATCAGAGAGAATTCCCCGAAACATCATTTGGTCTTTAATTTAAGTACACTAAGAAAGGAAAGGGAGCTCTGTGAACAGAATACCAACGGGGTTGATAGCCGAAGGTCATATAGGGGCATAGCCCCCACTAGGTCATAAAATGAAAAGGCGACATCACCGATAGTGCAGTAATTGTAGGTTTCCATCCATATTTAAAACAAGGTCTTTAGTTTGCATTATTACATTTATAAATTTATTTCTATTAAACATTCCTTTTTTTAGATTTCTTCCATGACTTAACCATTAATATTTTATAAATAATTCAGATTTATAATATTTATAGATTTTAATATGACGCAATTGACTATCTTGCGTAGCAAATCAAGATATAACAAGATTTCCGTATTAAAAATACATATATCGATTTTTATAATATTTGTGTCGAGAACTAATTATAAGTCTACATAAATTGACGTACTTCTTAAAGATTCAATTACTTTCAAATACTTTATTTTTAATTTATTCTTTGCTAAACGAAACTCATCAAATTTTATTATATAATAGATTATTACCGCTTAATAAGGAATCTTAGTGATCAGAAACAAAGAGGAATAATATTGCAATTCTGATGTTCGTGTTTGTAGGACTTTGCCCTATATCTGGAAGCAGTAGTTTTAACACCCAAACGTCCGAAATGTTTATCTTGAATTCAGTGTAACAAATCATACTTGAAATGTTTATGCATTTGATTTTCTTAATGTGGGGTTTTAGGATTTGATCTTGAAGACACCTGGCTCAAATATCCTCTTCAAATATAAGCAAGTTCAATATGGAGGATAAAATATACAAAAGTTTTTTCTTTTAAATCAGTATTTTCACTATTTTCTTTAAGGTGTCTATTCAGTGATATCGCTGGATAAAGTAATTGTACTTTTAAACCTCGTTATTGAAAACTTCAAGATTCAAGAAGGCGTACTGAAAATGGTGAAAATGTTGTTGCGAAATCCTTATCGTAAAAGTTACTTTAAAAAGTTGTATATTCTTACTTGGGAGTTTTTAGGGTCGATTTTTTGAAATTCCATTTAAATTTGTTACTAGGAGTTTTGGCAGTCGTTAATAGCGAATCTTGGATCGGATTGTTAAAATTCCAAATGGTGGACCTACGAAATGCTGATTATGAAAAAATTACGAATATAACTACTAATTTATCCACCGGTAGCATTGTTTGTAAATAATGTTGTGGAATTAAAAACATTAATTTAAAAAAAAATACTTATTTTTATTATTTGTTGTATTTCATCCGCCACATTGAACCTGATATTTAAAACTGCTTTTTCTTCTCGGAGAAAGACGAAAATGGGACATTATAAAGATCGAACCCCAAAACCTTCGAATATAAATTTTTACACTTGACTCGTAGTAAACATTTTAGGCATTTGGGCAGTAATGGGTTCATTATTTATGGTCATAAAAAACAATTTTTTATATTTTATTGTTATTAAAACTTTGTTATTGTTACTTTACAATATAGTCATTTTTACGAATGTTAAAGATGGGATGTTCACAGACTCATCTGCAAGGCTATCTAAATGAACCTTAATCCAATAACTCTAAAGTACAATATTCTCTCATACTCAAAGAATGTTGTACCGGGGTAACCAACTTGCATCGATCCTTGGGTCACTACGGCACCAAATCCACAATCGTGAAAGAACGATCAACAACTATCAAATATTTATGATTAACGGATTGTTTCCTTGTTTATTCAAGGACACGGTAAAACTGTACAGAGAACCATAAACAATAGAAAAACACAACAACCTTGCAATATAAACAGATGCAAGAATTAGTAAACAAATGTTTTTTTACTCGATACGCGAACCCTATTTAACCTCTATATAAATCCTATTTGTATAAGCGTACACTGAATTATTAAATATTTTATTAAGTGACTTACAAACAAGTGAATCCAACGTGAGTTTTCATGCACATACCAACAAAAATGGATAATTAACGAAGGGGTCCTCTTATTTACTTTCTATGAAAAAGTAGTTGGTTGCACACTTAGCAGCATTAATTCTTTTACTAACACTGCTTTGTTATCCTTGTTTACCACACAGAGAAATATAGCTGAAAACAAGGATAACAGAGCTGTGTTGGTGAAAGAATTAATGCTACTAAGTGTGTCTGTTTAAAAATGATAAAACTCATCGTTTTTTTACGGCTGAATCAGTTGGTTTCTTCCTGAAATCCAAAACATGATAAAAAATTAGATTTTCTTAATTCTAGCGACAATTTTTCTAGCATGTTTTTAGTTTTTTAATCTATTTTACTTAGGTATTATAGTTTTAATTTTTGTTCCTGTCTGGAAACTGGTTACTTTCAATCGTTGTATGTTTATTATTTTAACTTTCTTCTCACTTTCGTTTGATATTCGTCAACGTCATATTACACAGAAACAACATTTTTCACATTTCATCTTTCAAAATCATTTTAATCATATCATTATTGTAATTTGTTAATTAGAACACACATTATACACTCAGCGTATACTGTAAATCTTTTAATGTCTACAAATGTCATTTGTAAGTTACTATTTATTCTATATTTTATCTTTTTCATTACCTCACCGCAATTGCAGTAAAAGTTACTGCAGTTTTTTTTTTATTTCATAATGAGCATGTATATTTTCTATTCTAAAAGTTTTATTAATACAGTGTTTATCTATTTTATTTCTATAAGTTTTTGAAACATGATTTCGTTTTTTTTTAATTATTGCTGGCCCCGATTCTTACATTTCAATAAAAATTTAGGGTTTTAATTATCTCAATTCAGTTGGGACATTTTATAAAGCTCATTTATATTTTAGAGAATGTAACAGAACACTCATACTAAATATGCCTGGTATTGAGATATTTTATTCAAACTTGCATTTACATACCACAATCTGATAAGTTTTTCAATTATAGTTCAAAATGGTGACACGTCTAAATATTACATTATTTTATATTACGCGTCAAAATATAATTCGGCAAAAACAATAAAATATTAAAATTAGACAAATAAAATACAATGTGCACGTGTACGACAGACACGTGATAATTTATGTTTTAACTTGTAATTTTTCCAATAAAGCTCTATTGTTTGACGATGATATTTTATTGTTTTTTATGTGCATATTTTTCATTTTGTGTCCAATCGTGTAATATTTTGACATGTAATATTTACATAAGTATTAAGGGCATCAATGCCCGTAAATAAATAAATAAATAAATAAAAAATAAATAAGTAAACTTCAAATTAAAGTTTGCATAAAATTCCATTAATTAAATATATAATCTGTTACAGCCATAATTAAAAGAAAAAACAAGATCATATCTCAAAAATGTATAGAAATAAAATAGCATAAAAACTACAACAATAAAACTTTTATAATAGAAACAACTGATACAAAAAAATGTTACCAAAATGTTACCTTTCTGCGTTTTGTTTGTTTTCATTCTATACTTCAATTTTTCTTACGTAATTCACATTTTGTTGATACTTATTTACTTGTACTATTTTTTAATAAATTTTTCAGACGTGCTCCCATAGAAATGTCACTATTTAATCATCCACTCTCTCACTTTTTTTCTGAATTTCAGTTGCAGAATGAAACGGTGTCACATTTAATACAGTGACCTTGTGCACTGATTCCCAAAGTTTAAAATGGACAAAGACGAAAAAATGTAATCTTCATTTTCAAATTAAAATCGATATATTGCCAGAATGTTTGGTTTTGTTTCAACTTCATTACCTAAACCTCCGTCATTCAGTGTTTCAATAATCCCTTACAGTAATATTAAATAATGTCTTATAATTTTATTAGGCATAATACATTCACTATTAAAAATAGAAGTTCTGAAAAAAACTTATAAGACTCAATTTACTTCATTGTGCAATTGTTTCATTCATATCAATCGGATTTATTACTATGTATTACTATCTGTTACTACTAATGATTTAAAGTTTCCATCTTCAAAAAAGCCAAAAATGGAATCAAATTTAATACATACACATACAAGGAGTTCGGTAAATAAGTTTATTTGATGAGTATAATATTTTATTCTTCTCGGCATATAATGTCAATTAAATAAGTGAACATTTTTTGATATATTATAAAAAAACAACTATTGTGGAAATACCATAAAATGTATGATTCATGTATTCACAAATACTATCGTTAATTTGGATTAGTTTATATCAGATGAATAACGTAAACGAATATACTTTCATTTATTGGCAGATCAATGTTACGTAGAACAAAGAGCCTTTCATCCATTTCATCAGATATAAAAACAGGAAATATAATTAGTATTTCTCAGAATAATCGTTAGTCCCTCAGAACTGTTTAACAAAAGATTTCCATTGTTATGAATATTTGTATCGATTTTGTGTTAAGTCTATGCATTCATTACAACGGTCTATTTTTTACGTATGTGTACGATTATATACGAAAAACTTGCTTATTAAAAATAATGAGATATTATGTCATTTATGAGTATTACGTCTATAATGTAGATTGTATTGATATCCGAATGAAAAATATAATTCGGTAATTTCTTTAATTATTATCGATTAATTTATATACCCGTAATATGATCGCTCTACAATATAGTAAAGACAATTTGATTTGAAACAGGTTTCAATCTATAAATCCTTAGTCGTCCTTCTCCACTTTCATTATATGTTTGTTCAACAATCTAAGGGTGTTTTGTTTAAACGTATTTAACAAAAATATATTGATACGATTTTCTCCATTTACGATGCTACAAAATTATCATGAAATAGAAAATTTATATAGTGGCCAAATATTGGACGAAACCAAGTTTAATATTTAGAAATATTGGGTTACATATATCCTGTTTCATTACCTCATCGCACTGTGGTATAATTTACTGTAGATTACTGCACTTAAATATGTGAAAAACTTATTTTTGTGACCATTTGTTTTTTTCGAATGAAAAGTCCTTATTTTGGAATCCTGAGAATTTTACGCACAAATCAACGAAACTTTTAAACTTTTTTGTTTTTAACTTTAGTGTTAAAATATCCTATGAAACTGAGACCGTTTTTCGATATCCATTAGGTATTAATATTTATTATATACGAAATGGACTGTGGTTTATTGTATCCAGAAAAATTCTAGGGGAAAATCATGCTACATTTTTATTTAATAAAAAGTTGCAACTTCTGAAGGTATTTAGATTTTTAATAATTGGATATGATTATTTTCTCAAGACTGTGCGGAAAAGTCTCATTTTCCGCATGGAAAATTTTGTGGATAGTGGTCATGTGACATTTAATTGCACACTGTGCGGTAATGAACATTAACGCTCGGCTTTTGCTAAAAACTTGAACTTTTCGCAAGCGTTTGAAAAAATAACATATCATATTTATATATAAAACGAAAAAAATTAGTGTTGCGGTATTTTTCTTGATTTTCGTGTATAAGAATAAAAAAAAAGAGTTTGAATAGTGGGGACCAAATACTATTTTTCAAAAGTGAAGTATTAAAAGTCTGTCGGATTTGCCCATATATGTTTTTCGACCTAGTATTCTCGAATAATAAGGACTGTTTTAATAGAACCGCCAAATAACGTATGACAAGAAATATTCTTAAAACACTATAAAAAAGAAAGTGGGATCGTCGCGACAGTCATACGTGTCCTTGTGGCTCTCAAACACAAATGCATCTAGCCAAATAATAATAATTAGACTATCATGGTCTACAGGCTCACGTACAGGCTGTAAATGTTTTATTTCTTGCCCTTGATCGTGACACCTGAAAATATAAAAAAAGTTAAGCTCACATATTTCCGGTATCAGGTATATTATTTCACTTAAACATTTAACATGTGTGATAAGAATAGGACTAGAGAGATGGAAAAATGAACATTTTATTAAAATATGGTATCAAATTTCAACAAATCGAGGCATTTTATTGAAATTTATTACTTACATTGTTTTTCGGTATTTTTGAAAAAAAAATACCCTTCCCCGTTATTGAACGTCATCCATGTCGACCACGGTTCATCTTCATACTCTTAATCTACAATTCATTATTCATCCGTAGAATCTTCGATGTTATTTATTACCATTGTTCTTCATTGTCTCATAATATTATCACAATCGTCAGTTACATTTAACCTTCATTCATTATCATCCATCTTCTGCCAACATCATCGACGTTCATCACCGGCATTATCGATTGTATTCGATTGTATTCGTACACATGGAAAGAGCGAATTAGTTGGGATAACCAATTAATTGGTTGCCCAGTGACCCAGCCATTAATTAGTTGGGTGAGCAATTTAACGAATTTATTGGTGTCCGAACTAAGTATAGTTTTCCAACCAATAAAATGGTTGTCGAAACCAATAAATTCCAGCCAATTCAAAGTTGGTGCTCCGTTTTTTCGTTCGATTGACCTTCATTTATTGTCATCATCCTTCATTACCTATTTTAGAATGGAGTGTCATCGATCATTTTTATATTTGATAACAGTTATATTATCACTGCATTAATAAATCGCATCAAATATTCTTAAGTAAAAGTATTGCAACCCTAAAATCACAAAAAATGTTTGTTATTAGACTTGTAAAGTATAAAGAAATGTACAGTTTTCCACAAAACAAAAACTTACTGCTTACATATACTTCACACGGATCTCTTTGTAACCAACTTCGCATTTTAAATCCTGTATTTTGAATCCTTCAAAGTTGAATTTCAATTTATAGTTTTTTAATGTAATTTTTTAAATTCACCATTATAAATGAGTGTATTATAAGAACCTTTTAATGCTGAAGTTACAATTATTGTTTATTAAACTTATTATTGTTAAATTATTAATTAAGTTATTATTTATTTATTAATAGGATCTTCTACAATTCTTTAAGTGAGTTTTTAACTTTTATTTTTCAAATGTTTCAATTTCTGATCTTTTTACGCTGTTATTTGCACACGGCATTAATTTAACGGAAGGTTTTATAGTTATCGTTTCGTAGTTATAGTTTCCGGCATAGTGTTTCCTTCAAGGAACACCTTTTCACTGTTCGGTTTTTTTAACTTAAAAATCAATTTATCATTCTATGCCTTACTGTTTAATTTCTCTATAAGGCTAAGGTGTTTAACAAAGTATATAATTCAATTTGAAACACTTTTCAATGACATTAATCAATTGTAAACAATCATCTACCAAAATATTATCATTTTTTTTGTTTTAAAATCGTTTGTGTACAAATGCTCTCCGTAAACATTAATTTTTATCAGCAGCCCGGGGAGCACTATAGAGTAACACCAAAGAAAAGTTTTAAATTATGGTACAATAGAGATTTAATTTAAGGTATAACAAAAACAAGACCAATTAGAAAAGGATATTCTTATGTCTTATACCTTGGCTTAATTGAAGACCATTTAAAATCTACCAATTTTAGGACTTTTTTTACCGTGAAGATTTTTCAAGCGTAACGCAAAGAGTTAATCATTTTAAATATTTTTAAATCAATCAATAAAATCTGAAAATTCTATTCACTGCTGTACAATGCAAATTAATCCCGAAATAATCATTACGTGTACTATTTACATTCAAATAATCGTCCTTAGTCACAATTCGACGGCGCCTATTCATATAACGAACTCTTAGGGAGGCTAAGTTATAAGGTGATCATTTCAAAGTTAGTTTGGTGTAATGCTAATTCACCGTCTATTTAATATCATGCTCATTAATAGTGAATCTAATATAATGCTTACTAAAAAGTGAGTTTAATATAATGCTCATTGAAAGTTTACTTTCATAAAATGCTATTTTGATATAGAATGTAGAAAAAGATCTTTGTTTTATCCAGTTTACATTGTTATACAATTATAAAGGAAAGGCCCTTCATCCTTAATTATAATAATATTGCTTAAAGGAAATGGTCGATAGCAATATTATTGCGGCTTGATTGTATTCCTTAATACTGAAAAAAAATTGATTATGTAGACTAAATAGTTTTAAATTCATACAGAACAGGATTGGCAACTTTGGGTACCTTTGCCTAATTTTTCATATTACAACCGAAAGGAAAATTATTGTCTATTTTTGCGGTTTCTCTCCTCTTCGTTTTTTTTCATTCATTAGCGAAGTTGCATACATGAGAAAGACCTATAATTCGTTATTTGGTTTTGTTTCCATAAAATCGTCACAGTTACAACCACTACGGTAGACTACAAAAATCGGTTTTTTTTTTAAGATCTCTAACGATTATTTTGAATTTTGGTTCAAAATACTCAGAAATGTATACAGTATTGAACAAAAAACGAAAATTCCATTATGGATTATTTGCTCGAGCCCACCATGATTGATTATACTAAAAAAAATATATCAGTTACAACTTTCATGTCACTAACCGAGCGAAACGCGAAATGAAACTACAGTTTCTTGATCAAACAACAAACTTTATTGCTTAATGGCGACGATTAAACGGACCGGCAACTATTCGGCTGAGCGATCGAAATCGAAAGAGGGACGACGGCATGGAGACTCCCGAATTTATACACCGCCGTTGCTAACGAGGATAAACAGCGATCGTTAGGGAACTATTTTCAATTGTTTTTTCCGAACGCCTACGTTCGAATTTGTCTAGAACATTCTAGATTCTTTCCATAATCAAATTGAAATATCGAAATGCCAAATTGTATTTAATCATAAATCTTGCCAACAAGATTAGATGAATCCTAATAAATAAATATGATGAATCAATTTCATAAATTCGGAGCACAAGCATCCATTCAGTCATAATTCCATCAATCGGAGCACAAGCTTCCGTCTTCATAAATTTTCCACCAATTAGAGCGCAAGCATCTATCGGATTCGTGATTTCCATTGGATCGGAGCACTAGCATCCGCTAAACTTGTATTTCCCCGAATCGAAGCACTAGCATCCGATTCTCCATACAAGTTTCCTCCAATTAGAGCACAAGCATCTATTGGGTTCCTGGTCACCGCTAAATCGGAGCACTAGCATCCGACGAAATCGTATGTCCCTGAATCGAAGCACTAGCATCCGATTCTCGATACGAGTACCGATAATGCAGTTTTCTTCATTCGAAGCACTAGCATTCGATTAAACATGCAACTATCAGTATCCATTGTTGACGTTAATACAGTCAACAGTCGTATAAAATTGGAGCACAAGCATCCAAAGTTCTCGTACATACCCGAAATGCATTTCATTAAAAAGAAGCACTAGCATTCAGTTCTCCATGCAAATCAGGCGCAATATTAATTTGGCACGTTCGACATTCAATTGCAAATATTAATCAAAGATTACATCCCGGATAATTTAACATAGCATTAGACTGAATTCTTATGTATCCATACTGCCGTGACTCATCCGTTACATAGACTCTTTTAAGTTTTAATTCACGATATCGTCGCCATTTTAGAAGGGCCCGTACAATAATGACCTATAGGCGCCCGTCTTTGCGGCTGCAGCCGACTTCGTGAGGAGTACCCCCATTCGGGTGTGCAATGGTGGAGGGAAAACTGCAGAAAAACCTCCACCGGGTACCGCAAATTAAAATACATTGATTTAGTTCGCAACATTTCAAATTTTCAAATATGGCACATTTCAGATGGTTACCCTTTTTTGTTGCTATGTTATCGAGAAAAACGAAAAAAAAACTATTCCAATATTTTTGTTTTCAAAAATAAGACTACAATAAAAGTTTTAAATATTATATTGGTATTGTTATATTTTGTTATATGATTGATAATTAAAAAAAAAAAAAAGGAAACCGCATTTGAAAACGCATACACCTTCCTTCCAAACTAATGCTAATTTCATTCAAAATTCCATTTTTGAGTATCATCCATCTTCCGTTTTATTAAAGCCTCTTACGATATTGTTTATCATAAATTTATCACACATTTCGTCTAAAAGTGTTCACTATTCGATAAAAAAAATTAATTGTAGGAAAATAATAACTCAAATTAATGAACGCCAAACTCGGTTTCCACTGGTACCCTTTGTTTCGTTTTCTTTTGATAAATTGGCTGGATGTTCGGTTTTTTTGTCTTATGGGCATTTATTTTAATCTTTTGGGAAATTTTATAAAAAATATCACTTTGCAACGTAATACATCATTTAAGAATAAAGAAAATAATAAAATTAGGCTTTTAATTAGATTTTTTCGAAAAACGTATATTTTTAGGGATAAAAACTGTCGATTATTCAAAAAATAAAATTCTCGGCATTTTTTATCTCCGAAAATATGAATCTTACCAAAAATTCATAAGAGACATTTGTTGTTCAGAATTATTCAAAGAATTTAAAACAAAACATTTGCTGTGGGCCAAAAATTTCAAATTAAAAAGAATTAAATTTGTTGAATTTTTGTTTTCTCAGAATTATTAAAAGAATCTGAAAGCACTTTTTCGGACCGATTAATGAAAATTGTTAAAAATATTTGTCCGGATGTTAATTATTTTGGCATAACGAAAAACAGAAAAAATCTCAAAGACGACATGTTAAAATACCGAGAATGTTATTTATTTCTTGCTTCACAGTTACCGTAGCATCACGAAGTATTAAATGTAGCATCTTTATAGCATACTTGAATTTCCTCTAAATTTTCAGTTGTAATATCCCGAGATCTTCAAAATTATCGGAAATATTGCGATTAATTTTGAAGGTCGAGGGGTATTCGGCGGATTATTTTTTGTGACCGGTATTTGAGGTTACAGCTGAACAGAGAAGAGAGCCGAATATATGAATTTAGAAGTTTTAACAAATGAGTAGCGAGTATGTAATTTTCTAATGCAATTTCCAGGAGCTGCCGTGGAATTTCCAGTATAATTTTAAACAAATGACCATAGAACCCTTTGAATATCGCGCTCTGATTGGCTGAAATCCAGTCGCGAAAAATAATCATCGAAATCTGAATGTTAATTCTATATATCATAAACCTCCCTTAAGCCAGGGATGTAATAAATTGTGGTCCAAAGCTTGAAACGTAAAGATTAACGCATGGACTCTTCTTATCGACAACATTCTTATCCCTGACCCGATTGTCAAGTATCGTTCCTGTACATTGTTAACCTAACTTTTTTAAATGAACGATCAAATCGAAGTTAGTAAAAAAATTATCTGAGATTCTTTTCCTGGAGCGGTTGCTTTAAAAACGGGTTCCTATAAATTCATTACCACACGAGAGCCTCTAATGCACATTTAGCCATTTGATGAATTTTTCCCACAATATAATTCGAGATTTAACACGTATCCATCAAATGTACAAAGACCCCAGAATTTAAAACCAAACCATATGGGTTTCCCTCGAATAAATTGCTTCAATGAAGTCCTTGCATATGATTTGCCCAATAAGCACAGATTTTTATAAAAGAATACTTTATCTAAAATCTCTAATTTATATAAAAAAGAACTCTTTTATAACAAAATTTGAGTTACCGACCGAGTTTTTCGCAAGTGCACGAGTCTTGGGCAATTTTGTATATAAGGAACCTCCAAAAGTAATAACAGTACGGCACACGAGGCATGCTGTATGTTGCATATATGTGTGTGCATTTCTCTCTCTCTCTCTTGCTCAAAATTAATTCCTTATACTTATTATTATACTTATTTGGTAAAAGAATTCTTTATGAACACTTAGTTATGGTTTGTGAAGAACATTTTTACAAAATGCGTTTAAAAAAAGCATTCGAATCTAACTCTTAATTTAATAACTAAAGCGGACATTTTTAAGCATTCACAAAGAATTCTTCTAGAGTTCTTCTTTCATTAAAGCATTCAAGAAGTATTCTTTTTGAATATTTCAAAATTTCTCTTTTTGCTTATTGGGTTAGCCATCATTTCATCAATAGTTAAACCCGTCCTCCGGAATCCAAACATGCGAGTTCAACACTGAGAAAACTATATAATAAGTTGTAGTGGAAATGATATTACACTGTAATATCTTGGATTATAAACTATAGGACAGCAGTCTAGATAATATAATCTAACTTATCTGGATAGTGAAAAAGTAGATATTATATACTACAATAGGTTAGATTTTGAAACGTATAAATCAGATTATAATATTTATGTCATTGTCAATAAGGTTGCAGATACAGTCATATTTCTTAGGTTATGCGTCATTAATTCACACCATAATTTTCAAGGGTACCTAGGCATAGGCAAATGCTTTATAAATACAAAGGAATATGTATAAAGATTTGGGATTTCCGTGACTGGTCCATCCGTTATCGAAGTTCTGTTATAAATACAAAACAGCAGTTCATTATAAGACAATAATTCTTCATAAACATACAGAACAAAGAGCCTCTGTAAGCCCCATGCCAAAAATGCCCCTTTTTTGTACCTCGAATATTGAAACTTTTTTTATGCCAATTGGTTACATATGATGACCCGATAAAACCTGCAAAATTTCAAAGTGAGCATATTCCCCGTTTCGGAAATATGAGAGGTCAAAGTTGACCATGTCCAATAAAAAATGTACATCAATTTCACATTTATACTCGAATAATAATGTTGAAAAAAAATCAGACGATATGGTTCTTTACAGATTTTTGGCTGTTGATTACGAATCGGAAGTCAGATTTTAAAAATTCAAAATGGCAAATCCAAAATGGCGAACGACTTTTAAAAAATCAAATGCAATTCGCTTGAAACACGTTTAAGTTTAACAAAGGCAAGATGCAATACTCCATCCAAGGCAAGAGGTAATAATCCAACCGGCTAAGGTAAGATCGTATAATCCCACCAACAAAGACAAAATCGTCAAATCCAACCAACAAAGGCAAAATGTAATAATCCGACCGGCAAAGGTAAGATAGTATAATCCAACAAACAAAGGAAAAATGTAATAATCCAAACGGCAAAGGTAAGATCGTAAAATCCAACCAACAAAGGCAAGATGTAATAATCCGACCGGTAAAGGTGAGATAGTATAATCCAACCAACAATGGCAAGTTGTAAAAATCCAACCAACAAAGGCAAAATGCAATACTCCAACCAAGGCAAGACACTTTTTATTTTATCACATTCGCAAGCAAACGATTCAAATAAGATGTACAATGGAATGGAAATCAATGCTGATCTATTGATAGTTTTTTTGTTTTTAGGGTTTTTGAATATAGGCTGAAATGTTTTATAAATTCGAGATTTTCAACACTAAAGATACATTTATTCTATCACTTTCGAAGCCCTCGATTCAAATAAGATGTCTTAAACGATGCATTAAAACTTTGATTGTTTTTAGATTGTCTTTTGTTTCCTAGGCAGAGTCAAAACAGATTTAATGCAGCGACTAAGAAAGCTTAGTGCCTTTTCAATATCAAGTCAACGTTAAATTCAACTTCATCGACTTCAAAAACCTTAAGCTGACGAGGTTCAAGCAAATTGCATTAAATTTTTCAAAAGTCACCCGTTATATTGGACCTTGAATTTTGAACCATTTTGAATTTTGAAAAACTAACTGCCGATTCGTAATCAACGACCCCGAAAACTTCAGAATAACGCGTTTCAAGCGAATTGCATTTGATTTTTTTAAAAGTCGTCCACCATTTTGGATTTGCCATTTTGAATTTTTAAAATCTGACTTCAGATTCGTAATCAGCGACCCCAGAAACCCCCGAGTAATAATTTTTAGGCAAATTAGATCGATTTTCAAAAAAGTCGTCCGCCATTTTGGATTTGCCATTTTGAATTTTTAAAATCTGACTTCAGATTCGTAATCAGCAGCAAAAAATCTGTAAAGAACCATATCGTCTGATTTTTTTTTAACATTATTATTCGAGTATAAATGTGAAATTAGTGTGCATTTTTTATTGGTCATGGTACGAAAAAAGGGCATTTTTGGCATGGGGCTTACAGAGGCTCTTTACCTGCGTATTACTTTCTATTCTTTCAATATTTGTTTTGAATTCGAAAACGCGATACCTTAAAAAATATTATTTTTAAACTTAAAAATACTGAGTTACAACAATTAATGTTTTCAACATCCCAGATATCGTAAATTAATATCCGCTATTTAAAAGTACAATCCAAAGATTATAATTTGTACAATTTTTAAGTCTATAAGAAAGGATTATAGATTATACCCCACATTATATTTTCGCATAAATCTCAAGTTCTTTAGCTTTAATATCTTAGATAATGGTATTTTTATAATCTAGTTGTTAAAATCTCAGTGTTAAAATCGAAAATTCTGAGAAACGGTAATATGGTCTTCTATTGGTTCCGCCATATTGAATTTTGTAAATCTGACACCGGATTCGAAATCAGCGGCTCCAAAAACCCCTGTATACCAAATTTAAGAAAAAACTGGAAAAATTGGTGACTGGAAGGGTTCAGGGATGTAATAAATTGTGGTCGAAAACGTCGAGATTAAGAGGAACTTTTCAATGCTTTCTTATGTGAGGCACTAATTGACCATTTCCTTTCTCGTGCGCACATTGGCAATACAGGGAGGCATTATCAATAATGCGTGCATATTTATACGCGGTTGTCGAGGATACATATATCTACCCGCATCTAGATAATTTTCCCATCTGGTTTCAGGAAGGACTGGAGCGCAGGCGCGTCGTCGAGGGCCCGAGAGAGAGCGAGCACCAAGAGCGACGTTTGAACGAGGACGACGACGACGAGGACAAGGCGATCGGCGCAAAACACGATTGATCCGCTATGGTGCTTCTCGCGCGTTCTCAGTTACTGGCGAGTCGTCGAGCCGAATCCAAGTTACTACTGGCGCCGTCTACCGGCCGATAAAAACTCGCGCGAGAGAGATAGGGAGTACAAAAAACGAAACGAAAAGGGACGAAACTTTTCGAAGCGTTGCGACCTCAGGATATTCGCGAATCCAGGAAAACCCGTAAGTGCACCATTGCAGCCAACCTTTCGGATCCAGCTGTACGAGTGTCGTGTCGAGTGTTGTTGTTTTGTTTCGTGCAGAAAGAGAAGAAGATACATAAGGACCAGTATTTAAACATCGCGACGTCACCTCGAGGAACGACCGGGCAGAAGGTCACGAGTTGAGGTTAGGAAGATTCTGTGGTAGCTTCGTCGAGACAAAGGGTCCACGAGCGTCGCCTGTCCTTTCGGAGCATGAAAACATGGATTTTAAAACTGTAGTGTACAAAGCTGCAAGGGACGGCAAACTGAAACATCTTAAGGTAAGAGATAATCACAAAACATCCCGATTCTTTCGCGTCTCTTGGCAGCCGATGAACGTACTTTCTCCGCTGCCGAGGTCATGGTTTCGGAATCTTCCATTCTCTTGCTCAACTTTTTTTCCCCGAGTGTTTACCGTTCGCTTGGCAGACTTAGGAAAGAATCGGGACGACACCAGGGGGTAGAAATGTCGATCAGGACCAATTTATATTTTTGGCAACTTTGTCATTTTGGCAATCGTGATGGATTTCTGATTTATGAAAGACGTTATTATGCCCGCAGCCCTCTACTTTTACAATTACAAAATCCGTCGATGCTTGAATTTATCTATGTCAAGGTTTAGAATCTGTCTACGACTCAAATGTTTCTGTATTTTGACATTTTATAAATTCAACAAATTTTCAAGATCCTTCAATTCTAGTCAAAAATTTTAGTATCAGTGATACTATCTTAAATACTAGTACTGTCGTAACAATTTTTCAAAATAACAAAATATTTAATACATAGGTTTATGTTTTGACAGGATACAATATTTATATTAGGTAGTCATTATATACAAATCTACTTACATGCCCTCCATGTTGAAAGTAGCAAACTACCGTAACTGTCAATCTATATAAACAATTTTTATCTTCATTTGTTTTTCAATTATTAGTTAATACATAATAAGTATTAATTTAGTATTCTTAATGACATCTAATTTTCCAAACAAGTAGGAAAGAAGAGAAAGGAACCGAATTATTAAAAATGAGTAACAGATTATTAATGACACCTGCGTATGACATTGACACCACTTCATATATCATACTAACACATGTGTCATATTTTTTTAATCAACAATAATCGTAACATCCCAGCAATCGGAATTATATTGAAATTTATTGACTCGGATTCATTTTTTCGATTTTAAATACGCTATTTGAACTGAATTCATTCGAAACCAAAAATACTTTACTAATATTTTAATACAAAAATTTTGGATCCAAATGAATACAATGAATACATAATAATAGTGTTGTCGAAACTACTAAAAATACAAATACAATTTAATCGATGATTGTGATTGGAAATATGTTGTATTAATACATATGAATCCATTTATAATTGACTCGGAAAAAGGCAAAAGTCATGAATCGATCTGAATACAAACAAAGATTCAAATGATAATTTTTTAATACAATCAAATATACACTGTAAAAAATTTCCATGTAATTTTGAGGTGAAATGGTGAAAATTAAATTATCAGTGAAATTTACAGCATCGCAATAAAATTCCTACATTATTGACGTGATTTTACATGTCCACTGTAAATAAGACGTCAATCGATTATTGGTACAGGGAGGAACTTATTACTTGCTACAGGGAGGAACAGATACATAAATCCCTATAGCACAATTTACAGTGTGCATGTAATATTACCATGACGATGTAAAATTACAAAGACGGTGTAAAATCATCACAATTATTACTGGTATTTTTATTTTCACCTTTGACGTTGTAAATTTACATTTCTATTGTAATATTTACATGTTTATAGTAAATTTCCTTCTATTTTCTGATGATTTTTACACGAAAATTGTAATTTTACTACAAAAATAAAGGGAAATTTCAACAAAACTGTTTTAATTTTTTTAAATTTTACTTTTACGTTTTACAGTGTAGTAATCAATAATTAAAAAAAAAAATTACAATCTTTACAATTTTTTTGAAAAGTTCTATCCCATTTTATCCCAGCAATCGGTATTGTATTGAAATGTATTGACTTGGATTCATTTTTTCTTTTTTAAATAAGCTATTTGAATTTTTCGAATACATTCAAATTGAAAAATACTTGACACTAATATTTTAATACAAAAATATGAATCCAAATAAATAATAGTGTTGTAGAAACTATTAAAAATACGAATACAATTTAATCCATGATCGTGATTGGAAATATGCTGTATTAATACATATGTAACCATTTTTAATTGACTTCAAAAGGTCACGAATCCATCTGAATACAAATGAAGATTGAAATGATTATTTTTTTAATACAATCAAATCTACACTGCGAAAAATTTAAACGTGATTTTATTGACGACTCGCTAGAGGGAGGAACAGATACATCCATATTAAACAATTTACAGTGCGCTTGTAACATTACAAAGACGATATAAAATTATATTTTTTTAATTATACAATCGATGTAAAATTATCACAATTATTACTAGTATTTTTATTTTCACCTTTGATGTTATAAATTTACATTTCCATTGTGAATTTTACATGTTTATGGTCAATTTCTTTCTATTTTGGAGTGATTTTTACACGAAAATTTAAATTTTGCTACAAAAATTATAGGAAATTTCAACAAAACTGTAAAAATTCGGAAATGTAATTTTACTTTTACTTTTCACAGTGTAATTATCGATAATTCGAAAAAAAAATAAAAATAACAATGTGTACAATTTTTTGAAAAGTTTGAACATAAATATTCTATCCCAGCAATTGGAATTGTATTGAAATATATCGACTTGGATTAATTTTTTCGTTTTTAAATATGCTATTTAAATTTTTTTAATAAATTCAAATCCAAAAATACTTGACTAATATTTTAATACAAAATTATGAATTCAAATGAATACATAAATAATAATGTTGTAGAAACTACTAAAAATACGAATACAATTTAATCCATGATCTTGATTGGAAATATATTGTATTGATACATATGAATCCATTTATAATTGACTCAGAAAAAGGCAAGTCCTGAATCTATCTGAATACAAACGAAGATTGAAATGATAATTTTTTAATGTAATCAAATGTACACTATAAACAATTTCCGTGTAATTTTGCAGTGAAATTAAAAACCAGTGAAAATCATGGTAAATTTACAGCATTGCAGTAAAATTTCTACACTATTGATGTGATTTTACATATGCATCGTAAATAAGACGTCAATCGGTTATTTGTGACACAGACCCGATTTTTTCACTTTTCAGTAAGTGTTCAATGCGATATTTTTGTTCATAAAATAATATTATTTTCAAAATTACAAAATATCTCAGAAACGGTATGAGATACGTTAAATCTGGTAAAATTTTGACATGATTTGCGATTATTCAAAGACGATACACAATTAAAAAATTTAATTAGTTTAGAAATCGAAAATTTCCAACATTTTTTAATCATGTATACTCGCTTCGAATCATAGCACCCCTGCTTTGGGAATTGTGTCAAAATTTCATCAAATACCCTGTATCTCGTAACGTTTTAGAAATATTACATATTTTTATTATTAATAATTTATATATGATAATAATTTAGAAAAAAAAATGTACAATATTTATTTTAGCAACAAAAATATGTACTATTTATATATCCATTCATTCTTTTCAAAATCAATAAGTAAATTATTACATAAATGTAGAAAATGGTAATAAATTAAGACATTTTTATTTACACAAGACATACATCAATTCTTTGTGTTTCAACTACTCATTAGTTTATGAAGCTGAAACTAGCCGCATATTCGTAGCTGCAGATTCGGAAATGCAATAAAAATGTTTATTTATTTCATTGCAACTATTAATTTTATCGATAATTATTGCTATCTATTACTGAATTGACATCTCTGAATTGTTCCCTTTTCTAAAAATGAACTTTTTTAAGTGTGAACTATAGCTGTTCCGAATCTGCGGCTATGAATATGCGGCTAGTTTCAACTATTCGTTAGTTTCACATCATTTTACAGCAGCAAGTGTGGTCGAATGTCAATGTTGTTGTGCTGAAATCCAGGATACAATTCTCGGTCAATGCAATATATTTTTTTCATTAAATGTGTGAACTGGGAGTTCAAATAGCGCATTCAAATGTATTGTAATGTATTCAAAATTTTTAATACATTTCAATACATTTCCGATTGCTGGGATTAAAAGTTGTATTTAGACATTATTTGTTATATACTTTATCGCAGGACATGTTTTTCAATTTATATTTGACCATTATATCTTCACATTATTATTATGTTCCAATTTCTAATTGTCATTTCATTATTTTTCAGCTACTCACTACTTCGCTATATTTCATGGCATTGATATTTGTATATTGACAATAAAAATTCCTATTATATCAAATACAATAGTCTTTTGTTGATGTTTTTGTTACCACATTTTTCACCTACCATATTCGTAAGTCC
The DNA here is from genome assembly GCA_030407085.1 of Trichopria drosophilae. Classification (NCBI taxonomy): domain Eukaryota; kingdom Metazoa; phylum Arthropoda; class Insecta; order Hymenoptera; family Diapriidae; genus Trichopria; species Trichopria drosophilae. The sequence continues at coordinate 45,391,380 of CM059583.1, forward strand.
ATATTATTTTACGTAGATAGAAAAAATTCATCATTAATTATTCACATACATTGTTATAAAAAATATCACGTTTTAGCAACATTAATTTGATATTTAAGTGTAAAGGTACATTGACACATTTAACATCATTAATTGAGTCGAGATAAACTCGAAAAAAAATTATGACTATGCTCAATATTTATATCCATTCCTCGCAACACAAGAGTGTATTAATTTTAATCTGTGATAAAAACTATGATGAAAAAAACTTGTTAAAAAATTAGATAGTTAAATGGATATAAATAGTCTCAAGTTTCGCTGTTTAAGCAAGTACTGAAAACATAAAGTTAATTTCTGCTTTCTAGGGATTAAAAGTTTGTAACTAGTCGCTCTACAAATACAAATTACTTTTTACTTCCTTTCTGAAGATACAAAGCGATCCTGCTGAGTTCTTTTCTCACTTTTTATTAAAAACTTTTCTTTCATTTGTATAACATGGAAGTGTCATGATTATTACCAAAACGTTTACATACATTTGAAAAGTAGCTACTAGGCATACTTTAATGTTTTATTTTTTCCAATCATGTGCACATTATAAAAATATGCAATTTTTATCCTTGGTTTGTAGTCAACATTAAACATACAAAATAACAATATTTTTAAAATATTTTATTTCAAAAAAGTGAAATGTACATACTTGAATCATGCTATACAGTAAACAAATGTTCGAGAAGGCTAGTGTTATCTGTTGATAGTAGTTCAAACTTGATGCAATCGATGACTAAGATGTGATCATTCTGATAAAGTACATATTGCTAAAAACTACGTTTATTTAAACTGTATTTCAAGTTTTACTCGTTATTGCGTTACACCCGTTTAAAATACAGGTTGAACGTCTTAGTTTGTATTCGATACTTAGAAATGGACTTGAGAAATTTAATAAATATCTTATAAAATTAAAAATATTACTTTTTACAACAATAAATATTTATCTATTATAATATATATAATCTAAGGTATTTTAATCAAAATTAATTTTTCTGTTTTCTGGATATTCGAAAAATTTGTGACTATACATTCTTACGCAATTTCTTACATTTGTTTATTACTTACATTCAAATATTTTGTACCTATAGAGAGTAAACAAATATCTGAAAAAAGTGCTTCCTCGTAAAAGGGTGTATTCTGTTTATTACTGTTATTGTAGTGTAATGAATATATACAAAACTGAACACAAATGTAAACAATCTAAATTCTAGTTACAAATTTATTGATTTTAGTTAAAATCATTCTTTATGAAAATGTTGATGCAAGCTAATGAATCAAACATCAAATTTCATCAACCTGTATCCAATAAAAATATTGAAATTCTGACAAAATGTAACAAAATTATATAAAAAATCTGTAATTTAGTATTAGCATACAAATTTTATTGAACCTGTCAGATCCTCATGTCAAACAAGACTCAGATCCTGTTTTCAATTAAATTAATCAAAACACTTAATTATTCTGCAATTGACCTCTTCAATCTTGTATTGTAGCAGAATTATAGAAGCCTGAGGTTAGTACACAAATGATATATATTATTATATAAATTCGACGTATATAAGAAACTGTTTACTTCGTAGAGTGAGAATTAGCCAAGTCAATAACTCTTTATAGAATGACAATTGATTTACCGTTATGCGAACATTTTTACTTACATATGACTATTGATAGTCCATCCTCAAAAGATTGAAATGTGTAAAGTGAAATATGACTTTAAATCATTTAAAATTCATCGTTGACAAGAGTGACTTAATGTTCAATCTATAAGAGTAAATCTCACTCTAAGAAATTTAGGGATTATCATACAAGTAATTAGACAATAAGAAATAAAATACATGGTAAATTGATGAAATACCCACCTATTTTTTCATAATTAAATAAGATTCACTAAAAATCTGTTGTTAATATAAAAACACATTTATGCAATTCAAATAAACTTTTATTTTTGTTGAAATAAATATTTATTTTAATTTATTATTCAATGTACAATTTTCAAATATATACCATTATGTTCCTTTCACATTCTAAATAGTTTTGGCATTCATTTTCACTAGAAATTCATACGAATTACCTGTCTAATGTGCGTAGTCAAAAGTTTGATATGCTTCAGAAAGTGTTTCGAAAGCTTAAGTTGGAATTGCAACAGAACACTAGTTAACTGTTCATTTTTTTCACATTACTGAGTCGAATTTCATTTTGTCTTGATTTTTTCAATTAAATATAAACCGAGTGATTATTAATTTGTAGCTTCAAGGAATTTGCTTATCTTATATAATGACATATTTTTTTCCAAACAAAATCAGAGGAAAAAATGCCACTCCAACCAGACCATATGGAAATTTTTCTCATAAAAAGTTTTATAGTTCAGGTAATATTGCGTAAAATTAAGAACAAAAATTACCAACAAATTTATGATTTTTTTCAAACTATCAGAATATTGGGATTCCATTCAAACTATGGACAAAGGTGATATTAGAATTTTAAGAACACATTTTACTTGTATGCCATATTTCATTTAAATAACAATTTATTTGAAAAATATCTGGATGTTCTAAAAACTATGACCATTAAAAAATTATAAGAAAAAAATATTCTTAGAAATCGTCGATAAACATACCGTCATTTTTTTAACAAATTTTTAAAAATTGCTGAAAATTTTGAAATTGAACAACTGCAAATTCTAAGCATTGTTTGTTTTTTACAATTTTGTTCAAAAATAGACAGATTTTTAGGAAATGAATTTTAAATATTACAGTTAATTTTTTTTACGATAATTATAAACTCTTGGAAACAATGACAAAGAACAAAAAATACTTAATATAAGAACGTACTAAATCTTTTCCGAATTTTTCGTGTTTCCCGAATTTCTAAAAATGTCTTTTAAAACGTTGGAAAAAATTCCAATATACCCCTCGGTGATTTTTAAGGACTTTAACTTCTTAGAATTTTTTAGAAAATGAACATATTATCTGAGTTACAGAATCTGGAAATTTAGGAAAAGAAATTTTCATTGTAACGCCATTTTGAGGACGTTCTAACAAAGAAGGATATAAAAGCAACATTTCTTTTTAAAATTCAAATATTTTATTCCCCTTTGTCCATAGTTTCAATAGAATGCCAATATTCTGATTATACTAAAGAAAATTTCATAAGACTAAATAATTCAATATTTTTTGGCAATTTCCTTAAATTCTTTTAAACGGGTGCACCTCAAAAACCCGTCAAATAAAAAAACAGACATTAAAAAACCAGACATTCTGTAAATGTAATTAATGATTGAATCTAAATGTGCTTAATAAATAATCCGGGGGTCAAACTGATTTTACTTTCAAGTGACCTACAAAATTAATCCCTTGGTCAAACAATTTTGAACTTGAAATGACTTTCCAGTGAGACCTCAAGGACGGCTCCCCGAGATCATTTTTTAGGGTGCACCTTAAAAACCAGACATTCAAAAACCCGACATTTAAAAAAGCAGACATTAAAAACCAGACATTTAAAAAAACAGATTTTAAAAAACCAGACATTTCCAAAAACGAGACATTTAAAAAACCAGACATTAAAAAACCAGACATTTAAGAAAAAAACAGATTTTAAAAAAGCAGACATTCAAAACCCAACCAATAAAAAAAAGCAGAGATTCAAAAATCAAACATTTCAATAAACAGACATTTAAAAACCAGAAATTTCAAAATATTCTCTCTTTTTTTAAATGTCTGATTTTTGAAGTGTGTTTTGTGATTTGTCGGGTTTTTGAGGTGGCACCCTTTTAGTTGATTTTGATAGGAAATACGTTGTTGAAGACTACTGAAAACTCCAAGCAATCGAAAAAGAAACTTCGAAACAAATCATATAGTTTTCATTCATACTCATTACGGTAAGATGATTACTTTCGTTTGATTTTTATGCAAGGTGAACGTCAAATCAGTTCCAATTATCTCACTTAAAAGCAAATCGTCGAGATCTCTAATTGTGATGATTACAGGCGTTCCCCTCTTACTATACTCATCGATACAATTAGAAATTATCGCATTGTACATTCACGATAATTTCGACATGTAATTTTTTCAGCAAATTTAAATTTATGTAAATTATGGTTTCAAAATTAGTCACCAAAAAGTAATTTAACCATTCTTAGTATGTGTTTTTTTTTGTAAAGAAGGAGAGGGGGAGCAGTAGTTTGATCACTGAAAAATTGTAAATTATTTGTATGCTATGATAATAATAGAAAATTTGCTTAAAACGCGAAAATCATAGTTTATTGCATTATTTATGAAAGTCGCCGAGGTCTAATGATACCATTATTCTATTATATCGATACTATTGCAGACCTGGATAATAGTGTATTGAACGTTCGAAGCGTCAAGAACATTCATAATTGATATTTTTTCGGAAAATATTACTTTTTGTTTATTATTAATTTGTTTGTAACAATTTGAAATGAAAATAGTTTTCTTATTTCTATTTTTTAATGATATTTTAAAGAATTGATAAACTCACAATTTGGAATATGCATTTAAAAAAAAAAGACTCGGTAACATACAAAAACGCGAGTTTTAGTACATGTTATGCTATTTTGCACGCCACATTGGATTTGTTTAATGCAAATGTACAATCTGAATGAGCTTAAATATGCTTGGTTAAATTGAGGTATTAATGCATTATGTTTTGTTTAGAAGGTAACAAACAGATTTCAAAAAAACAATTACTAAACGGTAATATGAATATAAAATGAATTCCCTGAAAATTTCGAGTCATTTTTCAAGTTTATATGCGAGATTTGCGCAGAATTAACAAACAGATTTATTCAAAATTAATGTTGATTAAAGAAAAATATATAATAAATGTTCGAGAGAAGGAATTAGATCGATTGGATGCGCTAGGCAAGAGAAATTAATTAAAATCGTTGTCAAAAGTTCATTTTCGTACAGGTTAGTAACCATTATTCGACGTCTGAACTATACTGAATAGGGCGCCATTTGGATTTTACCCACCATTTTGATTCCTCTTGTTAATAAAGCTATTGTATCGTTTCACATATTTAGAAGCAAGGAAGGATGATTCAGAATAGGATGGGAGTGATTTTGTACTTAGCAATATAAAAAGTTTTGGTACACGTTATTATATTTTATCCTATTAATTAGATTTCTACGCTACAAAAATTATGCAAAATGTCATGAATAACCTTCATCGTTATTTGATTAGCATTGTGACATCTAAGTGCTTCAAATACCCAAATAAAATTACACTACGTAAAAAACAATCTTTTCGCAAAAAACTTTGAAATAATATATTCTAATACCTTATCTTTAGACGTTATATATACTACAAAATTGAGAAGAGATACCCCGAATGCGTCTACGAAACTTGGTTTGGCATAAAAATATCGTCATTTGTATAATTTGTATACTTGTAAAGTTGAACCAGAATTTCCGGATTTCTCGGCATTGATGGTTTAAATAGATATATATTAGTTTAATGTGAAAGACATAAAAACTCTGTGGGTCTCACATCAGTAACTCCTGGTGCTACTGCAACGACAATTATTTTCCCATGTATTGTTTACCATCTACCATAGTACGGAATGTCATACACAAGTCATATATACTGTCTCAAGGTCCATCTTAGATTGTAAAAGAAGATATGAACTTGCAACCAGTATAATAATATTGGTATCAGATATTTATTTCTACCATCAGTTTTTTATACCATCTGTTTCTGTCCGTGTATGTAAAAATAGATGGAACAACAGGTGTCCCAACGTGGTAGAAGTCTGCTGCAGATCAGTCGAATATTATTTACAAAATACCGAAAATTTATTTCATCGTTAGTTTTATGGCCAAGTGACCTCTGCCACCAAAAAAAAGTAGAAAGGTTGGTGAGTGAACGGTCTTCGAACGCTTCCTGGTTCGGATAGGAAATCTCGTCAGGGAATGAAAGAAGTTCTGTGAAATTAATGATCTCATTGTACTGCGATACAACTGGAAGATTGCCCGTCTTTTTTATCTTCAGCCTTGACGCATGTTTCGTACAATCAACAACGTAACGACTTGAAAATGAACCTCTGAAACGTTTCCGCAAATTTTTATGATATTATCAGAGGAGGTACGGCTACGTTCGATGAACGCGAAACCTCAAACTATATGGATGGTATCATTCGTTGGGTAAAGAAAATGTTCTTCAGCGATAGGCCGTTGTTTTGAAAGTAACATAACGGGTGGCGTTATTGAATTTGTCACAATACAATCGGTTTTCTGCAATGAAATCTTCGGACGCAAATTATGGATTCTCACGCCCGTCGTATTAAAAAAAATCGTATGCAATATGGACGAAATATCGATCTCCGACGAGTCTCATTGTTAATCCTTTCTTCGCTCGTGTGACAAACTTCGCATTTGTCGAAGATCGGTAATTGCGCCCTTGTTAAATAACATATTATTATGCACAACCAGAAAGTACTATTTCAACACGATGCGCAAAATTCAATTTCGCACATTGTTTGCAGTCCTCGAAGTGCTCCATTTGCGCCCTGTACTTCACTCTGAAAAGCAGTAAGCAAAGTACTTTCATACTCAAATAACTCTTACTCTTTTCACTCGTACGCAAATCATTTACTTCGCGCACTTGTATCGTAATGTACTATTTTACACTGAATAAACATTCTTAGTAAATTTGATTACTTTTTAACTACTATGAATAGTTTAATAGGTTCTCAGTATAATTCCATCTGCTCTAAAAACCACCTTAATGGGCTGCTAAATTGAATTGAATTAAAAATATTACTATTTTATAACGCTTCTATATGCATTTTTTACGAATGTACACCATGTTTCAGCGAGATCTTTTTTTAGAATTGGATGAGAATTCCCAAGAATACATTTCTTAAGTGACAACGCGAACTGTTTTCACCGTTCTCGCTGAAAGTTGGTGGTTACTCGTTAAAATTGAATAATCCCTAAGACTTAGTTCCCTAAGACGTTGGCATGAAAATATGTTTAGTTACTTTTTAATTTTAATATTTTAGATGTAGAAGTGACTTTATCGACTGGGCAACTTCTACTTTCTCTTAAAGTAGTTAAAATACTTAAAAGCTTTGATAGCTCAATGAAATTTCGACATTTATTTAAAGTCTTTAAAAATTGAGTCAGTTTAATTCCATGTTTTAGTAACGTTATCATTTAACGCAGATAAAAGTAGTAACTTAATAACATTAAGACGATTTGTCTAACTAAAAAACTAGTTCCTTTTACTTATTTTCCATTAATTATTCTTCAGCGGTAGCTGAATTTGTTGGACACATTTCTTCAATATGGATATAAAAAGGTAAGATTTTTTTCAACAAGGGTTATTTTTAATTTTCTAATACCATTGAAAAATCGTTTTTCACTTCATACAGGTGTAATTAGAAATATACTGGGAAAAAATCATTGAAAAATTCATCTTTGAAAGATGGTAATTGGGGCATTTGAGTCTTTCATGATTAGATAATTTACATTATTTATTACAAACATTGGCATGAATTTTTACAATATTTATAATATTGGATAAAAATTACAACAACTCAAAAAATTGTCAACTAATTTTTGTAAATTTTTCGTCCAAGTCGTATTTTACTCTTGTTTTGGTATCAAAAATCACTTATTATTAAATTAAAATTATTAAATTAACAACAATACATTCTTGCAGCAACTCGTCCAATTGGAACTATGCAAATTTAAAAATGAATGCAGGAAAGTTTTATTATTTTTAAAATAATTTTTTATTTTGTAGAAAAATTCAATAAAAATTGAAATTTATTAATTATTGTTCATTTAAAATTCTATATTGTCTTTTAAGAAAGATTGATATTACAAATCAAACCTGAAATGTTCATTACATTATTTTTTTGCCAGGACGGATTTTTAAGTATTCCATTTTAAGTTTTACACAGTGCTTAACGTATGTTTACGAACATGTTATTATGAACGTCCATTGTTTACTATCTTACAATATTGTAGCACTGAATTTACATACTCTATTGTATGTTTCTCTGAAAAACAAAATATAATGGAAAGTATTGATAGAAATCACTAGTTGATGAAAATAGTTCATTTAACCTAAATTCATGGAAGAATTTTTATATTTAGATATTCCCAGCAACCTTGTATCTTAAATTATATTTTTAATCATGAAACAAAATGTATGCGTTGCACGCATAAATTAAAATTAGAAACTGCAGATTATTATTTTACTCGTTGGGTAATTAAATTAAGACGTGTTATTAATTTTCTACGAAATACAATGTAGGTATGCATCATTACAATCTGCATTTTATTAAACACAATATATTATTTTTAAAAAAATGACCAGGATTGTCACACAAGTAGATTGTTGTTAGGTTTCATATATATACTTGTTTTTCTTTATACAGTTTATTATCTATGACGTTTTTAATAGGTTTGGTCTAAAGAACGCATATTAAACTATTGACAATATAACAATTCAAATTATATCAGAAACTATATTTAAAAAATATGACACATCATTGACTACATAATATTAATAGCTGATGTTCGTGCATTAAGAAAACAACAGGAAAAATCCTATCGATGAAACAGAATTTTTGTAAATTTAATATATAGTTCTACTTTTATAAACTAACATCCGTTGTTTTATATCCTGTTAAACGTAGAGGTAATTTTTCTATGTGTACAATGAATTTTTGCTGCTAATGCTGCTTCAAATTTTGTTTTCATGACACTGTGTTTACTGAATTCTTAATGGATTTTTAATTAGCACCGCGTTTTATCAGCCTGAACACGACGTAGAATGTTTGTATCATCAGCATCATGACCCAGTTACACATTCTATAAATTTAATAAAAGCTAACGAAAGACTAACAAAAATTGATACTTAAGAATACACACAGGCGATATTCACAATCTGATTTTATCACCGCTATTAAATTAGCAAAACATAAATTACTTCATAGGTTTTTTTTCTGTGTATGATTCATAAAACAAGTAAGAAACTGCAAATTATTATACAAAGTTGAAGTAAAATAAATATAAAAATTAAAAAAAAATAATTATTGATGATACTGAATTGTGTCTAGCATAACTTAATACAGTAGTTCCGTCCAATATTAACCTTCCCAATATTGGCCACCTCCCAATATTATACGTTAGCCTCCACAGCTGTTCGTGACCATCCACAATAGAACGCATGGGCGCTCTCATTATATGTACGGACTAGGAAATAATTTTCCTCCTCTCGTTCGGCTAATATTGGGGGGATGGTTAGAAAAAGATTGATAGAAGGATTTTGGGTGGAAGTACTGTAAACATAATTTAAATCAGCATACTTATTTTCGTGTTTACTGAATAAAGTAAACAGTTAGTTGACAGTTGGCATTTTACTAAAATATTAGCTTTAACATCAATTAAACTGTTACTTTAATTTTTATGTCCATCGAATGCAATCATCAATCAATGTAAAATCAATCAATTTTTTATTGTAAATCGGTGATTTGCACAAGCCAGTAATTGCAGATTTTTAAAAATTACTGTTATATATTAGATTAATAACAGAAAATTGTAAAAATTTTATCCGTTACCAAAACAAAACTGATTCAGCGCTTTGCCGCGAGGTTCCGCATGCTAAGCGCGTTGTACTGGGTGTCCCAAAAATAAAGTTCTATTTCTGTCTTTCACGTCGTTGAGTTGCGAGAGAAAATGCCGAGAGTTTTGGCGGAATTTTATAGTCTGCAATTCCCAAGGAAATCCCGTTGGAAGGTTCTTTGCCTTTATGATCAATTTTCTTTGACAGAGTGTGTTCCCAGCTGCGTGCCAAAACTATTATAATAGTTTGAGTAAGTGGATTCTAAGCGATTTCAACACTAAAAAAATTCAAACAAGTAGGAAGTTGCAAGTCGATGATAATAAATAATTGAAAAATCCATGTACTGTTAATTAACGTGATTACTATTGTAATTCTGGAGAAATAAAATGTCATTAATCTAATTACATTTTATGATAAAATTTACTAATATTTGCATAAATTTTACCGAAAATTATTTAACAAATTTTTGAATAATATTTTTTCAATCTCAGGGTGAAATTTTTTAATACTAATGGAAAGCAGTGAATATTTCAGCGAATAGTTAGTATACAATTTAGTTTAATTGTCTAATCGTCTAAAAGTAATTACTCTGAAAATTACTATTATAAAAAAACAGATCAGAAGAGATCTGTCGAAAATAAAATAAAAACTGCATCAACCGAGAAACGAACCCCAGTCTCTCGAACGCCAGTCTAGATTCGTAACCACTCAACTACTTTTAAAGGTATTCAATATTGTAATAATAACGAAGAGATGAAACTATAAGAATTGATAGAAATCATCTGACATTTTTTATTAAATATTCCAAGACTAATATGATTCTTGTTTTACTTGCTGCAGTCATATATTTTTTTTAATGTTTCTTAATATGTCAAAAATGTCAAACATATGCTTATACATAGATACTTTAAAACCAATATGTCATGCGCGTTCTTATTTGTAAGCATGATTGATCTAATGCATGTTTCAATAAATACGAGGATATATTTTAATGTTTGGTCCAACTGATTCACTTAAATGGAATGATCAATAATGATGAAACACACAAAGAAACCATCTTCCACGTGATGCAAAATTCTCATGTTATTGAAACATTATTATTGTTGATATCGAATGACGCAAATGTCCACTTTATTGTAACAATCGAGCGTAAATAAGGATTTAATTTATGCACGGAATAATCGATTACAGACCGATTAGCTGCGTATTATATATCATGCTTGGCTAAACTTCAAATCAAACAAAAATTTTAAATATATTTTAATCTTTAGCAACATTATTAGTCAAAGAAATACGCATCATCATTTTACGTGCAGCGATATTCAAGTTTAGTTCGAAACTTTAGTAATATGGTATTCTGGATATGGGCCAAAATCAACTTAATAATACTCGTCGATGAAAAGCTCAATTACACGAGATATAAAAGAGTTAATTACGCCGAAATGCATTTTATTGATAGATCTATTAAAGCAAACGGAAATCTGCCGCTTCATGCAGAAACTTCCGAGTGTTTTCCGACGGTTTTTCTCGCATTATTACGTGAAAACGACTCGTAGTAAATAAGGCGGATATTTTCATTTTTTTTCCCAATCGGATTTTTTGTACTTTTCTGTGACGTTGTTCATTCCGTCGCAATAGCGTTTAAATGTTACAACATACTTGTCGGCATATTAGATAATATCACACGTGGAAGGCGACTCGTCATCGTCGCTGGAGCTGTACTGGAACCACACGTGCTACACACTGCAGCAAGATGCATATATTAACTATCGAATGAAATCATATCATATGTTCAAAGCTATTGGCATGAGATTAGGTTATTGCTATCCGTTGCGATTATGACTTTTGTTGTTTACTGAAGAACAGCGTGACAATCTCAAGGATTCTGCGAATTATTGAATATTTTCAATTATTTTTCCTATCTTTTACATTACTTTTTGCAATTTATTATATTAATTTTGTTGTATTATTATGAATAACACGTAAAAAACGAAGTGAGCATTCTAGTATTATATTTATTGTAATGAACTATTGTATTCTTTATAACGTTTTAGTATCTACTATGGAGTTATTTATAATTCTAGTGACTCATTTCGTAGTAAAATTGAGTATCGTTCGGTTATCATCGTGAGAGAAATAAAACGTGATCCCAGATTATGAGACTCGCAATGAACCAAATATATAGAAACACTTATCAAACTATACGTGAATAAATTAACAAACTTTTTGCACTTACAATAATATAAGTTGGTTCAACTATATATTTAATAAATTATCAATAATTGACAGATCGAATAAATATTTAGTAGATTTTGTTATAATTAAATATTTAACAGTCGGAGAAGTTTGTTAACAGTCCACGATTAGGGGGTGATCTCCATGGCTAAACGCTGATCAAGTTCCTAATCGCTTCTACTTGGTTAACTTGTGCATTTTATTAAATGCAGGAAGAAAATTTTGAATAAATCGTACAGATGCATTTCTTGATTTGTCATGTACGATTTTCATCTAATATATGGACTGAATTAACTTTATTTGAGAAATCGTATTAAACATTTTTTGTAAGAATTTTATATTACTATTATAAAAGTCTTAAAATAAACTGATTTAAAAATAAGAATATATTGAAAATTATCATTTGTTTTAACGACTTTATTTAAACGTTTTTTGGAAATGCCCAGATGAGTAAAATGTAACCTAAGAAAGGAAGGTCAACCCATATATTTTAAAAAAAATCACATTTTAATAGTGAATGTGTCTCGTTGGGAAACTCAAATTAGTCACATTGATTAACACACTGGCCTTCTATAAGCGGCTGTGCAAATTACCGGTGACAAGTGTCAAACGTGTTTCGCCTAATTTATTCTTGAAATGACACTAATGCTGTCGAAACGTCACCTGATTAAATTTTAAGATAGTCATCGTTTTTTGCTTGTTTCATTTAGTCTAGCTTTTGAATTCTATTGAAATGCGTAGCAAATTCTTCTTCTCATCAATCAATTTAATCAATAAGTAGTCTAAGTTCCTTATTTACAGAGATAATGGCTTTGTTTAGTACATCGGGTTTCATAGCGATTTGGCTTATTCTTCTTTGTTCTTCACTAACTAAAAATACCAATTAAAAAAAATGAATGAATTGAATAATAAATTTTAATTACTTATCATTATTATTTTTTTTTTTTTAATATTAATATGTTTAACATATGTTATTACGTAGACGTGAATTATAAATAACGAGGTTTAATCCTGAGTGACTTTTTATGTCATAAAGTCCAATAAGTAATAAATATTTTGAGATATTCAGAATATAACTAATAGATTTTATAACAATAGACAATTTTATAATAATATATTTTTTAATAACTTTTATTAAAGGAAAATTGCCAATGCAATCATTTTGTTAAAGGAAAGGACTGAATAGTAAAATGTATTTACTTAAATTAACTATTCTTTATAGTGAACATTCAAAAACTTCTCCATTCTAGATTAAAATCTCTAACAATGATATGTTAAAAGTGTTCCAAAAGTATTTTGGCATTGGGTATCCTATTTAGTACATTCGGGCGTATTAAAAACAAAAGTCAGGATTCTTTTTCATTTTTCACTTTTATAATCGGAATATAGCAAACTAACAAATTTTATCTTGCCATTCGAGTTTCTAAAAATCTCAATTTTGTCATTATTCCATTGAGATGGACAAAAAATTGATACAGTTTAAATCTTTGGGACGAAATGGAACCAGATTCAAGAATGAATTCAAGACAGAGTCTTTATAGACAAAAAGGTTTACTATTTTGACATAGTTTTGACATATCAATGATATATAAATGACGTAAACTTATCTTTGTCTAATGAAATATTATGTATTTCTTTTATGAATAATTTTGTCATTTTCGATTTCGTTCATGAGTGTTTGTATTTTTTTGTCATGTATTTGTGACTATTTTAGTAGAATTTGTGAATACTTAGTAAGTGATAAAGCGTATCCTATCTGTTACCGTACATTTCATTAAAATTTCGAAAAGATTTTAAGTTTTATTTTATTTTACAAATATTTTGTTACATTTAAAGTAACTTTATCTAAAAACGAATGACGCCGACGTTTACTTACTAAGCTATTTATAACCGCGTAAAAAATGATCCGTTTGAATGTGTCACTAAATGAATATCTGATGATTATAAAACTTAAAAGTTCTACAGAATTACGTCACAGTTTTAATTTTTGTTTAAACTTATTAACTTGAGTCATAACGCATTTAATATTAAAGATTCTTTTTTGCAACCATTTTCTAATTAGTAATATTAGACATTTTATATAGTCAGCTTGAAATATATGTAAACATTTTTTTCAACTGTGTTAAAAAAAAACGTTGAATTAAAAAAAAAAATAATCAAATTCTCCATTCTGTATACGCAATTCTCGTCACCAAATTTTTAATAGAAAAGTAGACCCCAGGAATATCACTGGGACTCCAAAATTAATCAGGGAATTCCCTTATTATAAACGAACTCTTCAAGTTTTCCACAAAAATCACTTGACTCCTTGTTTTCAACGAATCTCTCTGGAATTACCCGATAATGCTGAATCTCTTGTGGTATTATATGTGAAAATGTTAGATTTTGTTTGTTGTTTTTTCATAAACATTGCTGAATGAGTTGTGTGTCTCAGTAAAAGTTTCGTTTAAGATCTTATATACTAACAATTTACATTTTCATAAACCATTATTACCTGGCGCTACTATACACGGAAATTACTTGCCTCTTATATTAAAGCGGGAATTCCCTCACACTCGGAATTAAACGTTGCACGAATCATCGTAATGAATCAGCGAACAACAAATGGTTAATTATCTTTCATACTATTGCGAAAAGATTTATTTTTGTACGTTTTGCTTATTAATGAATGTATCATATACAAAAACTGTTTTGAGGTATGATCATCTTAGCATGTACAAATCGCTATTATACCTAGTGAATTCTGCATGACAGGTCCACGTTTGACCTTTAAGAATCATTTATACAATTGTACAAAATTTTCTAGTCGGAATTTGTATTCCTATTGTGTGTAACACAAAATAGTTTAAATTAAAAAAAATCGGTTTAATTTTTTGTTAAGAATTTTGTTTATTTCAGGACATAAAATTGATTATCTTACACAGTATCTCGGCCGTATAAAGATTAAAACATTTAAATCTTTTCATGCGTTAAAATATATGTAACATAATACGTATAAGTTCCACCAATTGCGGACGATTCACTCCGTTAATTCTATTTTTACGACGAACCTAACTAAACATAAAAATAATAATTCACTCGATGAAATTGCGACAGATCTCAGGACAAATATTTGTGTATTTACAATGGGAAAATTTATGAGTTGAATGTATATCTATTTTTTGTTTTCATACTACAAAGTTAAAAAAATAGCATCTGAATGTATATATTTATTTACGACTACATTCGAAAAGAAATTCGGTTGACAAAATATTTGCGAAACGTTTTCGTTGGAACGATTTGAAGATCAACAAAATAATTTTTCATTAACAGCATTTTTTCAATACAATTTTGTTAATTGGGAAATTATAAACTTTTATGAATATGCATAGAATATAACAAAATATTTCTAAAAATAAGCTACATTTTCTACAATCAAAAATATCGGTAGTGGATGTGAAGTGTGAAAATCTGCACAATTCATCATTACGCCGGTTCAAATGGCGATAATTACAGTTTCTAATCTTCTTAGAAATCTGAAAGCGCCAGGAAATTTTTGCCAACCCGTGAAAAAATCAATGCCTCTGGTGGAATATAACTGACACGGGTAAAGAAAACCATTTTTTAATCCATAAAATGCAATAATAAAATACTTATTTATTGTCATAGAGTGGGAGAGATAGACAGAACGATAAGAATACTTTATTTCAATTAGTATTTCGGTAATTTTTATAACAAATATTATGGATTTAAAGTGTGTGTATTTCAATTTCATCCAAGTTTCATATTTTTTTAAGTTACAGGAACAAAAATGTTCTTGTACTCTAATCTGAACATCCTTGACTGAAAATCCAGTTACAAGTACTAAAAAATAGTTTTCGTATACTTTACGTGCATGTGTTAACACTATTCTTACCGACGAAGAAGCCATTCTTAGGTTGCAATAAATGTTTTCATTAAACTTCACAAACACGCCATTGAAGTTTTTCAGAATTGCAGTTTCTTAGAGTTTCAGTCTCCTTCAGTACATTTCCGAAAAACTTTAGTCACGTACATTGTAAAATTTCAGTGCAATTTTGCAATTTTCATTTAAAGTTTGAAAAATTAAACCTGTTCTAAATGTTGTATTAAGTCGATTTATATTATAATTAATTCATGTGGTAAATGAAAATTTCTATTTTTACAAGTGCAATATGTAAAAATCATGGTGACAAGAATTTTTCGCTATATTACTGTAATAATTTGTGCTTCACAGATTAAACATAAATACGTACAACATGATCTATTTTCACTCGCTAAAACACAAAAAGTGTATACTTTCCGTTTTTGGTGGATAATAATGATACTTACGTAAGATTTTATGGTTATCAAATTGTCATGGATTAAAGATCCAGTATGAAAAAATGTAAATTTTTACATCTAAATCGCTGCCTTTTTAATTATATTATATTGACAACGAAGTATTTATACAACGAAGAGCTATTTTCAAGTTTGTACTTTCAACAACCTATTTAAGTACTCTCTTATTAATTTTTCAATTTTTAAATCCATTTCGAATATCTATGTGTCATATAATAGACTCTCTAAACCTGAATTAATTAAAAAATACGAATTAAAAATCGGAAAGGGAGTCATTAATTCAGTTAGTAATCCTTCTCACTAATAATTAATGAAAAACTACTAATTTATTACTAATCCCAAAAACACTGCTAAATTAAAGTTTTCAATTTCTGCTTTTAGATTAGTTGAATTTTATTAATAAATAATTAGGTTTTTATTATTTTCACTAAAACATAACTAATTTATAGTAAACCATTTTCATGTTAAATTAATAGACTAGCTCATTCAGATTTTTGGAAATTTTGGAAAACCTCGTGTTGTATTCTGAGAAACACGCAACAAACAACTAGAAATCATAAAAAACCTCGTATTTTAAGAGTATTAACAATTTTCTTATTTCCTCAGAAACAGAAAAATATCAATTACAGATATATGTTGTACCGATTATTACAACATATTTCAATTTAACACTTGGTATTGTTTCAATTAAAAATCGATGAACAGAGTTAAATAGCCTCTGGATAACAGCTTGGCTGTCGAAACGTCAGGCAAACAAAAATTGAGTGGAGTTCGTCATTCTCCACATCTTAAAATGACTCGGTTCATCGTCAACTTCTGATGACCTCTGTTCATCGATTTTTAATTAATAAAAAAATATGAAATTAAATTTTTATGATGATAAGTTGCACATCTGATTATCTATAAGTCCTGAAAATGTGGAAAACAAAAAGCCGAGGTTGTAGAGAAAACCATTTTTTGTTGGTTTAACAAAGAAATTTCTTTTTTTGTTATTGATTATCGAGTTTTCATGTTTTGAGACTGAATTATCCATCTTCTAAGATGTTTTTTGGTATGCTGATCACCAATCTGAAGTCAAAATTTCGAAATTTAAAATAGGTTACCCAGTACGACGGACATTCATTAGAAACTTTGGAAGTAATTTCTCGATATGCGGGCAAATTTATATCTGTAGGTTTTCGAGGTTGCTGATTACCTATGTGAGGTCACAATTTCTGAATTTCAAATGGCTGACAGATGATGATGTCCGTGGTGTTGCTAAGTTCAGTTGAAAATTTGGTGAAAATGCTATATTTCCATACTGCCAAAATGTTTAAAAAGTTTCTTGGAATAAGCCGCCATTTTGGATATTTCAAGGTGAAATAAAAAGTGCCTACCTGCATATCCCTAAATTCAAACATTTTATGCACTTTTTATGCATTTTTCCGGTCAAAGAAATTGCGGTATCGATATGAAAAATGAAATTTAAAAAATAATGACCCCAAAAATGTTTTTTTTTCCAATATTTTTGCCAAAATCAAAGGAAAATATTCAATTTTTTCAAATTTTGAAGTCACGATTCGAATGAGCACCCTTAAAAATATGAAAAAAGGCACATTCCGAACTGCCTGTATCATTTTCAATTTGAAATTTATGGTGGAAGTTGTACATGGAAAACGTGCATTCTGGACATTAAAGGGTTAAGATGACATCGCTCAACCTGCGTGATTCGAAATGGATTCGGCCTCGGTCATTATTTTCGATTTCTTTTGTTTTCAAAAGATTTTGTTCAAAGAATAAGTCGTTTGGGCTCGTTTTGTAAAAATTCTTATTACTTAATTTGTGGGAAAGGAAACGAGTGGAAAGTGACGATTTCAGATAGAGAAAAACTTCTTCGCAAGCTAACAGGTCGAGGAGTGAGTGAGAAAATGCAAGATAGTCTCTACCATGCCAATGTTACCAAAGCGGCGGAGGTTAGCCAATATTTTAAATGTGTCAGAACGATTGTACTCGTTACTTTCGGCTGCTTATGCCAGGCAGGTGTGCTCTCTTATACCACAATGGCCTGAAGCTTGTGTTGGATATTCATTAGATTGTTTATTATCACGCAGACCCCTTATATGCCCTGTAACGTTTGTACACGCGATGGCATGAGCTCACCCGAGGAGCGGCAATCCTTATTGGCATGAAACAATGCTAAATATCGATACCAAAATAAATTAATAAAAACACCCGAAGAACTGGCATTCCAATAAAAAATATTAAACCAGGAGTGATCGACGTTTTCCAAGTTAGTATATTTCAGAGTTCAGTAATTTCGAATTACTTGCTGAACAGTTACTATCTTATGAGAAATCAAGGATTGACGATTTCATGTATTGATTTGAAATTGGTGAGAAAACTGAGAACAATACAAATCGATACTACAATGGTTTAAGAATGTCATAATCTAATCAGCCGATTAAACCTTCCAACGTTTTAGCTATTGTTATAAATGATTGGCAAATTGACTGATGATTAATAACATCAGTGAGATTGGACGAGAATAAAAAGAAATTGTTTAGCCAATTTTGTAATCAATTTCTCACCAGTTTTCGTTCGAAATTAATTGAATATTGTACGTGACAACCTCAAATATTAGTACTACGCTTCACAAAAATATATGAATAAAATCAAACGACCTTTATACACGAAGGAAATGATTAATTATGCTAAATACCTAGGTAGTGAGAATGTATTGGTTGGTATAACTAACTAATTAGTAGGATCAACGAATTTCGGTATGTTACTGCAATAATAGTGACATGGTAACAGACACCACGACCGATATTAATTTTTATAAATAAATTCATTAGCTCAATTAAGAAAAGATCGTAAAACTTACTATGTTTTTATTACTAATATTTTATTAGTACACCGATACCACGAAGGTGACCCTAACTACTTAAATGGTAAATACTGGTAATCTGAGAACTTTTTGCGCCGACCGTGGTTAACTATTCCAAAATTTCAAAAATTAATAAACCAAAAACTAAACTTCACGGTTTTGGAGTGATACTGAAGGCTCCGAGAGTAACATTTTAGCATACCGTTTTCTACAATCATGTTAATTAATTCCAATGATAAATTAATAAGAGGACACTAGTATCTCACCGACACTGACAAAATCATGAGTAGCATCTGCCAAACTTGGTTATGTAAAATTTGCCGAGTCTCATTTAAGAGTAAAATTTATTGAAGAATATAAATTAATAGTATTCTAGCATTTAAGTAAAAAGTTTTAAAATGATTTTTAATCACAGATATTCTATAACAGCATTCACAAGAAACTTGACACCAGTTATATTAAATATAAAAATTATCTAAATTTGTTTACTTGGCAAAGATTTTAATAAATCATTTGCGTTAATCAAGTATTTAAAAGATAAATTCCAGATAAACTGCAGAAAATTAGGATTATTCTTTTAATTATTTGTATTAACAATGGTTACTCAAATTTTTCGGTAAATTTTACTTAGGTTCTGAGTAGAATCTATTCATTTTTTTTTCTATGAACACTGTACAATTTATTTTTTCGGAATTTCACACCTTTGCATATTCTGTTTTACGATTTTCAAATTTTCGGAACATTTTTAATTCGAAATTTTGTGTACCTTCACTTTTGCAAGACAGTGGCGCCACTTGGCACTGGAAATGCGCATTGCAGCATAAAGATAGTGAATCTCTGTAGTCAGATGTTTATGTCATATTTAACAATGTACCTATACAAATATTTCTGTAGTAAATACAACCAACAATTTTTTAGACAGAAAATATAGTCAAAAGAACTATTTCTGTAGTCAGTTAAATCCCGTTCATTTTTTTGTGAATTTGACTACTTTTATTTCAGTTAATAATTAGTAATTATATTTATGCAAATATGTAGTTAAATTACGACGATTTGAGACAAACTAAATTTCATTACACCAAACTATACTCATATTTCATTAACCTAGTTTAGGACAGTTACTGCACTTAAGGGGTCTTCCATAAACCACGTGGCCCTAAATTGCCCACTTTTTGACCCCCCCCCCCTCCCCCACGTGGCTTATCATGGCGTTTGACCGACTCCCCCCCCGGCAGGAACGTGGTTTTTTCAATTTTTTTTTATATCTTATTTGTTAAGCACATTATATCGGCGGCTCTTACGAAGAACGCTATAATTCATTTCGTAATGAAGAAAGCTCTATTTCAGATCTCACCACGAAGAATGCTTTATGTTAGATGTCACTACGAAGAAAGCTCAATTTCTAAATAAGTTTTTTTAGTGAAATCCTGACATATTATGTTTTTCATAATAAATTTAGAAATGGAGCGTTTTTCACCATAAATTTGACATAGAGCGTTCTTTGTAAGAGCCACATCGAGTATATATTACAAATAATTTTAAATTATATAAAAACCTTTCTGTAATAATACCCGCGGTGTCGGCGGTGCAAGAACGGTGCAGGCGGTGCAGCTCTTCCGAATATGCTATTTGTCTGACAGGCCTTTCTAACCTAAAATACGCAATGCCGCGAAATATTTTCATGTTATGCTCGATATTTTCTTATCGTTCATAGAATTAAACAAATTACTCTGTACATAATGATATTAAAAAATGTGTTTTAACCCGTTTCTTCCTGAAATGGCATAAATTCTAGCGTTTATTTACATCAATAATTTTTATAGAAAGCAGGAATGAATTTGTATGCAACAGTGTATCGTATAGTATTGAAGCCTCCTCTTTCCGAATCTGAATTCCATTTTCCAATATCTGGTGTTGTTTTTCCAATATGGCACCCAGAATGGCAAAAAAAAACGCGAAAAATCGAGTGTACTTTTTTATAAAACATTTTTTTCTTGCCGAAAGAACATTTGCTGTCACAAAATCCCATCACGGAAGGTGGCATAAATAGTTGTACTTTTAACATAAATTTTTTAAATATTTAAAAACTAACGTGATCATTACAAAATGGCGACCGCAATGTCAAATTTCATTTAAAAACTTAACAAATTTTTTTCTTGAAAACTATGGACTTTAGTGAAAATTTCTAAGAACAATTATATTTCAGAATAAGTTAAAGAATACTCTCAAATTTTTCAGAACGTATGGATACAATTTTTTATTTTTCGAAAATTCGAAAAATCGAAATTTTTAAAAAAGTCATTTAAAAAATCTGAAAAAATTTGAGAGTATTCTTTAACCAATTTTAAAATATTTTTGTTGTAAGAAAATTTGTTCCAAAGTCTATAGTTTTCAAGAAAAACAATTATTAGTCTTGAAACCTAGGAAAGTGTAATAATTTTTTTTTTTGAAAACTATAAGCTTAAAAAAAAATGTACGAAGAACAAAAATGTTTGAAAATTGGTTAGAGAATACTCTCAAATTTTTTCAGATTTTTAAAATGACTTTTTTAAGTGAAGTAAAATTAACTTTTACAGTAAAAATTTTAAATTTTGGCTTTATATATATTTTATATTTTAATTTTTAAATTCCAAATAAAAACCACATGGCACAGCTTCAACCCCCCTCCCCCCCCCCCCCCCCCTTCTTCCCTCACATGGCTCAGCATAGCCTTTTGTCAGACCCCCCCCCTCCCCCCACATGGGCCACGTTGTTTATGGAAGACCCCTAATTAAGTGCAATTGACGGCGTATAGAAACTAAGAATTTAAATAGCTGAAAACAAATTTATTAGCAATTTTTTCAATGTAACAGATTTGCTGCTCGTAAAATTGTATAGACCTACAATGGAGCATACTAAAAAAAAATAATTAGTAGTTTTATGTGAATTACGTATTATTATAATTAATTATGCCGACTAGTTCTGATAACACGGCAATATTACACCATGAGTGATGTAGAATAAATTAACATTAATCTGGGGACCTTTTAGCTAATATTCTGCAAATATAGATCCGTTTTAGTATTTACATACATGTATTCAAAACCAATCTCTGTTATTAGTTTAAGTGCACAATTAATGCAAGCTCTAATTCCACGCAATATTCGAAATTGGATAGGATTTATAGGTTATCCTTAAAACAACTTTCTGTTATTAATTTCTTCATCACATTTATCACATAGTATTGAAATTGTTAAAATTGTTTTCATTGCATTTTTTATGTTACTTTGAAATATTTGGCATTCCATAATATACCGGTATTAATCAAATAAATTATAGCATTATTATTTAGGAACTATCCGATGAATAATTTTTAATTATGTTGTCAAAATTTCATCAAATTTTAGTACCACTATTATACAATATTTTATACAGTCGTCTGATATGTTGGAACCCGTGTCAAACTGTCTTGAAACTATTTTTAAAATGAAAACAAGGAAGTTATCGAATTACTAACTATTAAATTTTGTCATAATAATTATAATAATAACAATGATATTATGAATTCATGAAAAACTTA
This sequence comes from Trichopria drosophilae, assembly GCA_030407085.1. NCBI lineage: Eukaryota > Metazoa > Arthropoda > Insecta > Hymenoptera > Diapriidae > Trichopria > Trichopria drosophilae. Next base: position 45,414,005 of record CM059583.1, read on the forward strand.
AGGTACAGTTTAAAAAATTAAGGAAAAACTATGAAAAATCGATTATATGTATCAATTGCTGTTTTATTTCTGAATATTTCTATACTTTTACAAAAATTGAGAATTGACAATCTATGAAAATAATTGTTATACAATTGATAGTCAAAGCAATAAACATTCACAATAAATTTATTTATTGTTTTTATTTATTAGTGCAAATTACAAAGTTTATTACATTTGGCTGAAATAAAAGTTTACAGTTTTTTTGTATATTTTTAATACAAATTTATCCTGCAAAGAGTTTCTTATTGAGTTTCTCCTGAAAACAGTTTTTTGAACACATTTTTGAGACATGTTTCCAAAGAACCGTTGGAAAATTGCATTAAAACACAATAAAAATTCACATACAATTGTGACCTAAACGGCGAGATATATAATCGATTGTTTATATTTCACAAATTTTCGTATTATATCAATTAAAATATTCATGTGCACTTAAAATTGTTCACATAAAGAAAAATCGCTTATTTCGGATAATTCTCGGTCAGTTAATGTTTGTGGTATATTCTCTGAAACCGTCTATAGTAATTAGAATTGCCTTTACAAATTTGAAAATTGTATTCAGTCAACTCTAATTTACTTTTTTTTTTGAAATTTCCTACCTTACCGGCAAACACTTTAGAACCCCCTTAAGTGTATACTCTTAATGAGTAGTCATATATAGTAGAAATGCATTCCACTTATAATTTTCTTCTAGGGTCAAACGACGGGTTAAATTAAAAAATTTAAACTATATAGTCAGCTTTAAAAGATTGCATCTTCAATATATGTTTTTTGTTATTAAGTCACTATGCAAAACCGTGTTCAAGCTACAAAAAGGCCCCTGCACGTGAATGATCAAGTCTATAAATAAAGATTCATGACTCGTTACATTAGAAGTAATATTACATCACATTTAAGTTACTTGATAATGATTTTTCTTTCAACGTTTATAAATATCATAAACGTATATGATCAGTGTTGGAATAAAATCTATTAGTGTATTGTCAAGTCCCACTTAAACGATATTGTTCCACTTTAAATGTATTTAAAGCATGACTCGAAAAATGCACGTGCGCTGCAAGATATTGAGATCGATTTTGCTTTGAGAATGTGTGTGCATTGCAGTACACAGTAGTTATTTCCCTACTCTTAAAGGAGATAAATCGCCAAAGTCAACAAAACGTTCTTGAATTAAATTAAAGGTGATTACGGAGGAGCCGCTGGATTTCAGTAATTCACTAGTTCGAAGGAGGCACTTGCTTCGTAATCGCAAGTTCTTTGAATGTTTTTGCGACTAACTCAATTGCCTTCAGCTATCAACAAGGAAAATTAGTCGTCTTTGATTTATACACATTTCAAAACCTACTAATTTCAGCGTACCAAAACAGTTTAATTGAAAAATCATTTGATGTATTTTTTCATTCGTTCGAAATATAAGAATTGTTAATATATATTCACATCTTGTTATTCAGTTCTCCAAAAATATTTAAATTTTGGTAATTATCGTGAAAATGATAATAAATTCGCGACAATAATTATTCTTTATTAATTTTTTGATATATCGGTCCATGGAATCAAAATACCGAAAATAATTAAACCTGATTACTAGGTTGTAGAATATAACCATTAATGATATAATCTTAGAAACAGAAGATAGTTATTAAACAAAGAAGAAAAATAGAATAGTATATTATATAACAAGGGCGCAATTACCGATCTTCGACCAGGGCGAAGTTTGTCTTGTTACATACGATAACTTCTAATACGACGGGCGGTGGCTCGATAATTTACGCCCGAATATTTCACTGTAGGCCGCAAAATCGAGTTCTACTCCTGAAGTATTAAAAATCATTTTAATGTGCCTCATTTGAAACATGCATTGCACTAATATTAACCCACGTATTAATCTAAATTTTCATTTTATTTGTGGCGAAATGTAACGGAGTATTATAATTGGATAATGTCTGTATACATTCCAAAACTAAGTTCAACTTAATATTAAAATTAAAATAATGAAAAATTGAAGCGTTTCACATCAAACTTTAGTACAATAATAAATAGTACATTATGCCACGAATACGCAGAGTCAACTTTTTTATACCATTCTATATAGCACAATGTATTAATTGACGCCTAAATGTTTCTTTTAATTTCTCTAGACTAAAACAATTATTTGTTACGTACAGTGGAACTTTGTGCAAATAAAATGTTATCTTTGTTAATATACAGCCAGTTACTGGAAATTTCGCATAAAAAATAATCATAAAACGTAATCGATATCTCTTACTACATTATTCGTTAACTAGCTATAAAAAAGATTAGATTCACTTTGTTAATGCACATTTCTGCATTCAAGCCAAATTCTACATTTTGCAGAAACTTCAAGTCGTCAACACGTACAGCTTATTTTTTACAGCACTGGACACTTAAAAAAACTTAAACTCAAACGAAAAGTTCAATAAATGAGTAATATCTGCAAATGACATTACATAATATCCCACTTACTATATAATTCATTAAATCGAAGAATCTGAACTCACTTCAAATTATTTTTTAGTCTTACAATTTTTTGTATAATTTCCTATATTTTGTTCGCTTTTAAAGGAAATAGTTTCCATTTTTGCACGCAATGAGGTCACTGGTTATACCGCTCACCAATGACCAAACAAATTAAGTAAACCAGTACTCCCTGTCATTGCAGCTGTCGAAAAAACAAACGACTTGACGTAACAATAGAATAGCTTCGTGTTACGCCAGTTCCATGCTTAACGCAAGGCAGTAACGTGGACGGTAAACGCGCAACATGCAAATGACGAGTCAACCGCATCCCCAATTAATTAACGTTGATCTCATTAACATTCGATTATCATTAATTACAATAGCCAGGGTTTCTATCATCGACCTCGTTAGACGTCCGAGGATTCAGTGTAAAGAGAGAAATCACGAAATGTTAATTTACTCGCACTTGATATTCAATAAGAGATTTCGTCAAATGCAATTATCTTGTCTCTTTGAATCCACTTGTGAAAAATTATTATAAACGAATAAATTCTCTTTTAAAACTTATTATCTGCAGTCCAGTTAGAAATTTGTCCTCAAACCCCATCGGTATGGTACTGACCAAGTACCACTGTTCATCTACTCAGTACTGAGCTTCAGTACTGACCGCCTATACTGACTATTACTGGACCCGTTACGGCATGTATCGCTATCCAGTACTGACTGCCGTAGTCGCGGAGTACGAAGTAAGTACTGTTTACCAGATAATGAATGCCAACAATTCGTACTGAGTCAGCATTTTTTCTGGTAGCAAATTCCAGCGATCTGTGATATTATTTTTGGGAGCAATAATGATTGTATTCGCTGTAAAACGAGTTCTTACTGACGGACAAAATTAGTACTGACAGCAGCATACTGGGTAACATTATTTGCATCAGTAAAAAAGAACATCCGACCGCTGGGGTATGTCAGTACCATCTCAGTAAAGGTAACTAGTACTACATTAGCTATTAAATCGGTACTGACTGACAGCAAATCAGTACTAACTTAATACTGACTGGTATAGTATAACGTCTGTCTGCCAGAGTAAGTCAGTACAGTCACAATGCAGATTACCAGTACTATTTTCAGTGTTAAATTAATACTGATTACCGAAATACAGTACTTAAATTATTATAATCATTTAATATCATAATACAGCAGTATCGCCAAGTACTGTATCAGCAATGACTTATTTCGGCAATCAGTATTAACTTCAAACTTAAAATAGTACTGGTATAATCAGTATTGTGAGTGTACTGACGAACTCCGGTAGCCAGACGTTATACTGTCAGTCAGTATTCGGTTTGAACTGATTTACTACGTCAGTCAGTATTGGGTTAGTACTGATTTGCTACGTCAGTCAGCACCGATTTAATACCGAATGTAGTACAAGTTACCTTTACCGGGATGGTACTGACAAACCCCGGAGATCGGATGTTTTTTTTACTGATTTAATACTGTCAGTCAGTATGCTGTCAGTACTAATTTGGTGCGTTAGTAAGAACTCGTTTTATAGCGAATACAGTACTGGTTACCTGTACTGGGTCAGTGCTTCAGCGATATTATTAACAGTTCCAATTTATTGTCGCTAACAATACTGGATCAGCTGTTTGCTGGTGTTTTTCAATCAATCCTGGCTGCCAGTACTGGGTTAGTATCTTGCGGTGTTTTACGCCATCTATTTCTACATGGGAGTACTATTAAGACACTGAAAAGGTAGAAATCCGTTGAATAAATTTTTTTCCCTGGTGTATTCGAATCATGTATTTTTCCCCAATAATGAGATATGTAGAGGAAATAATTTTAAAATTATTAGTAATATTTTATTAAAAATGGATACCGAAATTTAGACGACGCAATCTAAAAGGTAGGGGAGCTAAATCAATTTAAGGTCCCCAAACAAAAAATAGACTAATATTTGTCGCTGATCTACACGTATACGAAGTTTTATTCAGATCAGACACATATATTGGTGGGATTACTTGCAAGTATACGAAGATTACATTTTAAATAGTATTCATGCCACTTATTGTAGTTTTTAATTGAAGATTAATTATTTTTGTCATTAAAAACATTTATTCTTCTAAATGTCCTGGTAGATTTTTAATTATTCGTTTCAAGTAATGTTTTCTATCTTATGATTTGCAACAATATTAATTAAAATTCGCTTTTCTGCTGTTTTTTAAGTATTTTTTATATGCTTAAGTTCCTTTTAATATTTTGTTAGAATTTGATGAAGTTACCCTGAAATTCACAACTGTTGTTAGTAATGTTTCCAAAACAACCATTTCAAATAACATTTTTCCTGCTATTACATAAGCTAACTATTGTATTCTACTGTATTGTACCCACTAAAACCATTCGGAATATTCTCTTATCAATATATTAGCAGATAATATTAATTTCTATAAAATGCTTAAAGGAAATTACACAAGGAACCTTACTTACATTTATATTATTTCTTAAACATTACTCCTTAAACCTACGACTTACAAACAATTCAATATTCGTTACAAATTCATGCGTAAACTAATTACTTCTGATTAGCGCTTCGGTGCCTAACCTATTTTAAACAGGTTCGTAGTATTAATTTCGTAAATGTCTTTAGTCGTATAAATTAACTGGAGCTCGTGTTCATACATGGAGATAACGTATTTGCAAATCGTAAGTAGTAAAGTCCACGTCAAGCCTATAACTGTTATCTATACACTATCTTAGTACTCAATACAGTACTATAGCAACGTAATGTTTTAACGATAATGAGCGATTTGAATTCAGATTAATTTGTAGATGTAAATTTTTATCAGCATTTTTAGCACGGGCTTGTGATTTTCTTGTGCTTTACATTTATTATTTAATGTCATTAAGAAACCATGACAATTTTATCATATTTTGATGGTAATAAGTATAGTAGAGTCCCGGTATATTTGCGTATCGCTATATTTTCGTCCCAGCATATTTGCCTGGTTCCGTCTCGTTATATTTGTCTGTCGCCGCTCTTTTTTCCCCCACCTTGCGAGCTGGGGTCTCAGGAAGGGCCTGCTGTGACGTCACAAACGTAATACGACGGAGGAGAGTAGGAGAAGCGGGGCTCCCCTTCTTTTGCTAAATACAACGAGACGCGTGGGTAAATATACCGAGACTCTACTGCAACCTGAAGCATGATAATTTTCTGTTTGATATATGTTTATATTGTTTTAATTTAGTAAGGAAATGAATTAAGAATTCTTAGTATTTTTCAATTAAAATTTGTTGATAGAAAAATGATTATTTTTTAAATTTAAACATTAAAATTTATTAATTAGGCGTATGAACTCTTCTGTTAAAAACCGAACACGGCGCAAATGTATCTCAATGATAATTACGACACCATGATCATGAAACGAATACATCACGTTTGAACAACGTGATGATATGGTTGTAACTATATGAATAACCACGTGACGCATTCAAATTTACGATAAATAACCTGGAATATTGCTGAATGTATCATCTTCATTTGTTAAAAACGTCGATGAGATTACTCCATATATATATATATATATATATATATATATATATATATATATATATATATATATATATATATATAATGACTCATATTAAACGCTTAATCACGTGGAATATTTCGTGTATTTTTATAAAGATCGATAATAATAACTGCAGTTTTTTAAAGGAGTACTACTAGAATAAATTTTAAAAATATTTTAAATATTAAATAAACGGAAATGTACTTAATATTTAACGCAAACAAAAAAGTGTTTTTGAACTTATATAATGATGTCAAGAGTGTCATTCATATATGATAGTCCTGCTTTCATGTCACAACGAGTTTCACCGGAAACGTATGTACGACACAATTGCAAGGTGCACATTGTTTCTGCAAGCGTGTTTATCATCGGATAATGGAACAAATTTAAAATGGTATACTGAGCGGAAAGGCGAGTGTCGCTGCGATGGCGTAACAAAATCGATTACCACCTCGAGGCACAAAGTTTCTTCGGTGGGCAAAAGTTCGTTACACCGACACCTAACCTTATTGACTTCCTTCTAGAGAAATTTCGTCACAAGAGTCAATCGGCGAAGGCAATTTGCAATTTTATTACCACTTCGACCAGGAAATTCACCAAGTGGGAAAAAAGTTTAGAGCGAAAAATTCGTTGGGAAGACAGTAGTAAAGAGTTCCCTGTTGAATTTAATCTGTAAGACTGTAAAGTTTTAGTAAACTTGGATTTTGTTACATGGAAATACTGCAGAATTAAGAATAATTCGTTTAAAAAATTCTCTACATCTTTCAAAGTTTTATCTTACGTCGATGTGCCAAGATCATTTCGTAAACGAAGGTACTTTTTTACTTGTTTTTATAATATTTTTGTATTATTTTTCACGAATAAAATTTTTAGAACTGAAAGTAACTGTACATATCATAAATTTTACAATTTATTCAGGAAACTTTGGCTCCTTTCACAAGACTGGTTTTTGGATACCAAATATCCTTGAGTTTTGAACAGATGGAATTATTTTTTAGAAAATTGAGCTTTGAAAACCTGTTTTTAATCCTTTCATTTACGTGAATTCATATTTAGTGGGTGAATATATTTTAGATAATTTCGTTTGACCAAATTACTACTTAATATCGAATGTTGATCCGAAGTTTCAAAGCTATGTTTTAAACTTTAAAACCTGGACTTTATTTCATAAGAAAAAGTGCACCAAGATTCTTCAGAAATGGTAATTTTCGATCTGTCAATATTTATTATGTAATTAATTTACATCAAATTGAAGTTACGATATGAAAATAGGAAAACTTATTTTGACGATGTTGCAATATTGACTCTGGGTATTATACTCAATGATTGTCGTTGTGGAAATTATATTTATTGTAAAATATCTTTATTGGTTTAATTCTAGTTATTATCTGAGTTAATTACAGTGGAGTTATTCAGCTCGTTGTGGACTTATGTTTTTATGCAAATCAATATCCTATTGCGTAGCCAAGTTTCCCGCTACACACATAAAAGTACAATGTGGCACACTTTAACTTCTGAAACGGTGAATGAATTTCGTAGGATTCCCTCATTCTAGTATAAAGGAGTTCGATATACTGTCACCTAATAACATTTTGATTTAAACCATTTAATATAGATTGTGAAAGCAGTGAAACACATTATGGTGATTGCTTAAAAAACCTTCCGATTTTGTTCTTTAAGAAATTGATGATATTAATTTCTTTTAGACAACACAGGACCACAAAAAGAATTTGTTTCTAGATCACTTGAATCAGAAATAGTGGATCTTATAGATTTTTGGCCGCTTAAAACGAATGCGTTATTCGATTTGGCCCATCACGTCAGGATTTTAAGACATCTGATCCGAAAAAAATATTAAAAAATATATACTTTTTGGCAATTTAAGGTTAGGACATCTGAAAAATCTGAAACGATTAGTTAACTTTGACAAAGAATTCATTTTCAGCGACTAAAAATCTATAAGATCTGCCACTTCTAATTCAAGTTGTGTCAAACAAAAAAAATGTTGCAGTCTTGTCTTATTTTTTTTAGAAGTACCATCAGTGTTCAATTACACCGAAAAATTTTGTTATGAGAGATAAGTTGAATCAGAGATACTGGATGTTATAGATTTTTGGTTGCTGAAAATAAATTAGCGGTCCAAATTAACTCATCGTTTTAAATTTTTTACATACCCTAACCTTCAATTGCCAAAAAAGTATATTTTTTAATATTTTTCGGATTAGACATCTTAAAATCCTGACGTAATGGGTCAAATCGAATAACGCATTCGTTTACAGCGACCAAAAATCTATAAGATCCACTATTTTTGGTTCAGTGATATTGATACAAATTTGTTTGTGGTCCTGTGTAATCAAGAGTAAAGCAGACCTTAAAATGGTACTTTTTTGTTATTCGCATGTAACGTTACTGATAGGAATATTACTATCAGTACTTCCTCCAAATCTTTCGTGTGAAAAATATCAAATAGAGAACAATACACGGTTTCATCTTTTATGGAAATTTGCCGTGATTGTACTTCGGAGTTATATCCGTAGAGCGGGAATACATAATTTGAAGTTACGTTAGTTACAAACCCCATGATGTATAGTAATAAACCGTGCTTTTATACAGTGCACTGGACGACAGGACATTAAGTCATAAATTAGTTAGAAATATGTCGTTGAATTTAAATTGGAGTGATTTTGAGGTTCACTGGTTGTAGAGAATTTATAACAATATATTCGAAATTGTAAATGTAGATATAGGTTAATAATTTATAACGTACATGTCAATTGAAACCTACACTGAGAACTCATCAGTAGGGAATGTTATTACAATTGTCATATATATTACTACTTTAATACGAAAATGAAATATTTGTTCAAAAGTGAGAAAAATTCGTATTATATTTTGAAAAGTTACTACTTGAAGTAGTAAAATTCAATGGAATCATGGCAAAATATACCACGCAACTGGTAAATTTTACTACTTCAAGTAATATCTTTTCAAAATGTAATATGAATTTTTCCAACTTTTGAACGAATATTTCATTTTCGTATTAAAATAGTAATGTTTATTACAATTGTAATAACATTTACTACTGATGAGTTCTCAGTGTATTGTAATTGGTTTCTAAAGACAATAATTTACTACATTTTAGGAACCATTAAATAAAATTTATTTATATAAAATAATTAAAATGTTACCATTATAGGTAATTTAAACATATAATTATTTTTAGAATAATTTAAACGAACTATGTCATTTATTTTTTAATTTACTATAAAATTGTCCTATTCGGAAATAAGAAACTCTCTTTGGTTACTAATATTGCAAATCGACACATTTCAAATCTTAAAAATACAATATACATTATTCTAAGAGATGTTTTTCTAAATATAGAAACTGCCGAAATAATTAAGCCTTTAACGCTTTTTTTCGAGGCTCCTTAGTTCAGGGCAGTGCCAATTATCAAAAACTAGGGAAATGATTACTGAAATACCACATCCGACTATTTTTGAGTATGCTCTGCCGAAAAACTACAAAAACTTACAAATTTTTTTGGATTTAAGTTCCAAAAACCCTTTTTCAATTACAATTTTACCTTCAATCACTTGTCCTTTTTACATGAAACCGTTTTAAAAAAGTGCGATTGGATCTGGAACTAAAAAGTTAGAGGGAAATAAAAATTAATTTCCATTTCTATAGAATCCAATATGGCATCCGAAATGGTGCATTCACTGGGTAAACATTTATGTTTTCTCAACTCAAGTACCATCAACTTTACGACATAAAGTAGAATTATATAAAAAATATTAATATCGTCATATCTCCTCACCACTTTCTTAACCTGCAAAATAATTGAACCTATAGAGGAATTACGTCAGATTCATTTAGTACACTATGTTTTAACCCTTAATAAATATATTTAAAAAATAAGTACAGTAGTCCTGGTATATATACCCACTCGGTTCCTCGCCGTCTCCCGCCGTCTCGTTATATTTACTACAAGAAGGAGAGCGCCTACTTCTCCCACTCCCCTCAGTTGCTTTATGTTCGTGACGTCATAGCAGGCCCTTCGTGAGGCCCCGCTCGCATGGTGGGGGAAACAAGAGCGGGGACAGAGAAATGTACTGGGACGTAAATACAGCGAGATGTAATTATACCGGGAAGCTACTGTATTTTATTCGCTATTAGACAGGAATTTGGCTAGTTATAATATTTATTTTAAAGGCTGTAAGAAACGGTTATAATATACAAGGATATATTAACTAGTATAAGATACTTCTCTCAGTATGGATATATTAATAGTGCCGATGGGTCCATGATATATCCATTAGACATCTGATGTTAAACTAAACATACAGACACATTGCAATTTCCTCGAGATAACAGGACCACGAAGATTGCCCGAAGGCATTCACTGATGTAACATTGGCAACGTTACTAAGCGCACGCATTCGGCCTGTAATAAACTAGACGTGTCGTATAGTACGAAACGACCCTCCTCTGAAAGTTTTAAAGAGCGATGAAACTCGGTCTTCAAGTCGGTAAACAAGGTCCCTAAGTCAACTCTATACCTACGTTGACCGTCGCCATTGCTTCTCTTGTTGGCACGGTGGTGGACGAGAGTATGAAAAAAAATCGATAACAGCAATAGCAGGGATTCCGGTACTGGGGTTTACTCAATTTTGGAAACCCTTATGACGTAATGCCGTAGGTTGAGAAGTTTCTTTGCATTGATGAAGGATTTTTTAAGCATCATGTTAGATTTTATAAAATTATACGACAATTTATCGTAGTTATCAGTAATATTTTAACAAATCGGTCTTAAGATAATAACTGGATTTAAATGAACCTTTAACCTCTTCTATATATTTATATTTTTAAGGGTTCTTCAAGTGGTTGTGTTATGATATTATTTGAAACACTGACTGAATCGATTTTTCAAAATTCGTGCTCTGTAAGGGAAATTCTATTTACTATAGACGGCATCCTAGAAAATGTCAAAGAAATGAATGAAAGAAGACTTTTATTTATTTTTGAAAATTCTTGGTCAATTCTCAATTAATTTCTTTAGTGTTTTCTAAGAAACCGCCTTTAGTAATTAGAATTGCATTTACAGAGCCCGTCAATTTACGTTTTTTAGTGAAATATCTTACCTTATCGGAGGAGCTCTTTAGAACCCCCTTAAGGGAGTTCTGAACGAGGCGTTACATCCAGATTTTTGTTGTAAAATTCGTTTCCAATGGGTTTCCGCCATTTCTGAACCGATTTATCTGAAATTTTATCATCCTTAATTTTAGATAAATAAATTGCAAAGTTCTTTGCCCACCTCTAACTTTGTAAAGGTTATTTTACGAGGTCAACAAATATAGCAAATTTTAAAATACTATTAGAAATAAATGTCTGAATTCTGCTTTTGATAGTTCAGACATGTCAAAACTTGCTACTGAAGAGTATGCTAATCTTGTACTTCGATGGTAACAACGGTACACAGGAAAACCCGAATGTGATTTATCAATCGAGTTTAGAACCCCTTTAACGAAATTATTTGTTACTTACGACGTACTACGAGCTTTTTTTCTCTTTTATTTGTATAAAAATCGTTGAATGTGGTAGATGAATCGTAAAATGCACAGCTAACATTCCGGTTACTGATTAGCCATGTTCAGAAATTTTTTTCTTAAAAAATATTTTTATACAAAATTTTTTTCTGTAAAATTAGCACCAATCCATGTAGTTTTTCCAGATAAGAGGTCAAATGATTAAAACATGAGTAAAAGTTATAAACATTCCCATTGTTCAAGCTGCTTGGATATTAATCTGAATTTAATTCGGCAATGATAAGGCACGCTTATTACTGCCTGATCAAGTCCTATTCAAGATTCAGTAATATCTTATCAGGCATTCATGAGTGACACCTCATCGAGACCTGATGGAAAGTCAATACGGCATAATAATAGTAAAAGTCAATTGTACTAAATTAGACAACAAATAACAGTCGTATCTAAATCATTAATAAATTTTATTATTGATATTACTGAATTATCCTTATTAATACAAACTTCTTTTCTATATAAAACTATAACAAAAGATTTTAGTAACTTCCACTACCTTTTGACTGCTCTGAGTAGTTTAATGGATCCTCCAATGAATTTCATCATTCATTGTCGATGCGAACTTAAATGAAATTTAGAAGTAAACAAATTATATCGGTATCCACTTATTTCAGTAAATTTATCTACTAATTAATAACTTATATAAAAATAGTAAAATTAACAACGTGAGCATGGTTTACCTCACTAAAAGCATAGTAGTTCCTTTGGTCTATTTCCACTCAACCGGTAGATACATTTATCACGCAGCTTTTTTCAGACTAGTTAGGTACAGAGTAAAAAATTACTAATCAGTATGTATGACGACACCTATTTCTGTTCTTCTATCGGTGAAAATCGTGTTTCAAAACCTATTTTGTCGTAAATGAAAACTTACCTTAAACATTTGATCCGTAACACGTGGCTAAACATTGTCAAATTGTATATTTATATGTTCATTAAATATTACCGATTACACTGAATAAAAAGGATTTCATAAATACTAAACGAAAAAATAAACAGATATCACTTCAGTAGTTAAGTACCGACAAACCTTATGTAGTCTTCCTCTATGTTTGGTTAGAACAACTACGAAAGCTGTCTGATCCGCACGTAACTACTTATGTGTAGCAGCCCCATTTTCCATGTATTTCAACATTACTTTCACATTTCTGATCAAGTATTGTTTTATAAGAACAGTTTTATAAAGAGTATGTAAGAGCTATGTAAATAAATAAATGTATGAATAAGTAAAGGGAATAGTTGATTAAACTACTTGAAAAATAGCGGTTCGAAAAGTAGCTAATACAACGAACTAGTTTGTAGAGCTGCCAAACCAATTACGGTTGAATGAACCAAATTGTTGTTTTAAATCTGATAAATTTTCAACTATAACAAATTATAAAACTGACAATTTCTTTGATATCTTACCACTTCCTGCAATTAAAAAAAAATTCGTTAAATAAATAATGTCACGTGGAGACGAAAGTCGAAGGTTCAATAATGATATATTAAATTTTATCGAAAAGAAAAATTAATACAGAAATAAGTGTTTTAAAAAACATTTTAGAAGCCTGGGAACTAATAGTACATGTTACAAAATTTAAACGTAGGTATGAATTTATGAATTTATCTGAAAAGTAGAAAAATTTGAGGTTAGGGTTACCATTCAAGGTTTAAGAAGAAGAAATTGAGATCTAAGCAAATAATCAGTGGTAACCCTTGAAAGAAATATTAGTACAAGTCAAAGCACTGACATACTATCTCACAATTCTTTTTTTTTTGTTTTTGTCAGTGTTCTTGCGTAATCTGTTAATAACAAAATAATAAAGTTCCCTATTTTTATAGTTATTTTAATTATTTGATACAGTCGTGATTAATATTTTAATTAGTTAAAACGGACAAAGTTGTTTCTATTAATTTCAGCATTTAACAACTTGAAATAGTTGATTTAAGGAATTAAAATAATTATTTCAAGTATATCTCTTGGTTATAAACAAACTGGAAATAGTTGCAACTAAAAAAGTCGTGAGGTATATATACCGTTTAGTTATGAGGTAATATAATATTTGTAGCTGAATTTACTACTTTTTACTTGTTTCAACCGTTCAGTTTTCCCAAATTGATTAATACACCATTGTCTTAAAAAAAAGACGAGTGAACGATCTATGATAATACCTCCTTAATGACATTTCATTAAGGACAAAAATTAAATTCTTATAATCTGTTTAAAATGTAAAGAAAATTTTAAAATATAAAAGTATGTATCATAAACGATCTACATTACAGTTCATTCACTAAGTATACATTAAATGTTCATTAAATTTACAAACCTTTGTAAACATTTTCCATGTTTAAATTATATAATGTAGGGGAACCATTTAATTATATTGTCGAGCTTATTTATAAGATTCAGAGTTCTTAAATATTACAGCACTTTTCTATGCCAGATTTCACAAAATGTTTAAAATAATCTTTTGGCTGTTCGTGATATGTTAATGGCATTAATGACGTCAAAATGACCGACTTTGTAATTATAGTTGCAAAGTACAGAGTATTACAAGCATTTAGGTGCAAAAATTATCAGAAATTATCGACAACAAATTTTGAAACTTTGCGAAATGTTTTTTCTGATGGTGAAATTTCATGCTTGAGAAAATAATGTAATAACACTTAAAGAGATAATGTGATACTTTTCTTTTGTTTCTTCTGAAATAATTGATTCCATGAAATAAGTATCGTTTTGCGAAGTTTTAGTTTTTAAAATTGTTAGAACGTGTTTTTTTCGAAAATAAGTTCCATTCGTTGCACTCTTTAATTCTGTAGAAGTGAAAAACACACTTTTGGTCAACAAGTAAACAGTTCATTGTATATTCAGATGAAACCCATCGCTAGAAATAATTTATTTCGTAAAATTAAATTTCTACTATTTTTTATGTTTTTATGTCATTGAAATCACGAGGAAAGTAAAATTGATCTGAAGTTTCACAACATACGTGCTCTTTAATTGAATATGTACAAGTTTGGTGGAATGTAATAAGGAGCTCATATCAACTCGAGTTTCTGAAATGTAAGGCTTATAAATTGCAGATTGAATCGAAGATTGAAAGTTGTACTGCTACTAAAAATTAGTAAAAAGTAAAATTATAATTGGACAAGAAAAGATTAGAATAATATGACTTCATCCATTTTATTTTATGATTTATACTGTATTGCTATCGACGATAATTAATTATAAAACTATTTTCACGTATAGTATTATATGATTCATTAATGATTGAATAAGTATCAGGGTTTTGAACATTTCAATCATGATTATTGCCACATTTAGTAATGTTTTAATGGATAAATAATTCTTATTCCTTATTATGAAAACGCTGATCGCTAAAGTAGTTTATTTCGTCAGATTGGTTCACCACGACGACGCAATCGTGAAAACAGTCACTACGCAATCTGTATGTGGACTTCAATTGACACGTTAGATATGCATATGTATCACCAAATGGTAATTTGGGTGAATGGCAAGTGGAATTTTTTTTTTTTGCAATTTCGACCATGTCATTTGCAAGGAAATAGACCGTTTGAAACTTGCGCACCTTTTTTCTATTAAATATGCAAGGGTGAAATTCATATAAAAAATCAGAATCTTGGAGATTAATGTGGGAAATTTCTTTAAAAATGGCAAATATCATCAGCAAAATCAAAAAAAGTCCATGATATTTCTCGGTGAATTCTGAGAACTTTACATTCTTAATATTTTTTAAAAAAAGAATTAGTTTTCAAGTTACAGCGGCCAGAAAATTTTAAGCAATTCTCATTGTTGCGGCCATTTTGAGGTCGTTAGAATGATGTAGGGTATAAAAGTAAAATTTTTTCTTAAAATTGAAGTATTTTATTCACCTTTGTTTAGAGTTTCAATAGAATCCCAATATTCTAGGGCTCAAAAAAAATTGGTAAGAATAAATATTTACAATTTTTTGGACATTTTTTTCAAATTCGACGCTATATTGGAATTCCTAATGAATGAAACTCAAGTTTGACCTTGGAATCTTGAAAAGTGACCTGGAAAACAGTAGGATATGTTCCTCTCAATTTTTGTTCACTTCGATTTTGATACGAAATACTCCTTTGAAATAGAAGCAAGAAAAATGGGTGAAATTAATAGCCTACACATTTCATATAATCGTTTACTAACTTACTGCATCCGTGTCCAATTTTTTATATTCTCAAAAATTAGTTGAAGAAAGTCTTTAACTTGAAAGAAATGGCGGAGTATGCATCATCATGCAAAATGTCACTGTTCGTTAATGAAGGAGGTCAAAACCAGAATTAAGGATCCATAAACTGCTTGGCTGCTCTCAAATCAACCGTTTCTTGTTTTTTGAAAGGAAGTGCGAGCTAAATTTAAGAGAAATAATTATCGTATCGGTCAACACTTCTTGATATATTCACAACGGGATTGCGCTATTCTTGCATGCACACATTAAATCGGACCGTTCCACCATCCGGCAAGAGATCATTCACCTTCAATAATTAAGCAGAGTTATTGTCTGAACACACCTCGGAATTCGCAGTTGAACTGCATACAGCATGCATTTATGCCAAAGCGGAGAAAATAAACATCATAGAGTACACATATATGCACCCCGATGACATCCAGGTCGCGTGCGTCAGTTGGTAATGTGAAAACGAAGAAGATGACGTACGCCTGTTTGTGTGAGTGACTCTATAGATATGCGAAGATGTGTCTTAAGTTGCAGCACGTTGAATCGTTCTAATATTATAAGGCCACTCAAAGACAGCATGAGCCAGGGACATTGTCCCAAGTACACTGTGAAAAATGTATTAATATTGACACATATAAAATTCGCGGTTAGACAACTGAGTATCATTGTAACAATTAAAATGTATTTGAAAACAATATTCATTTGACCAACCAGAAAAATCTAGTCAACATTACTCAATTTTCCTCAGTACAGTCGAGTTCCAGTATATTTACGTCTTGCTATGTGTACGTCCCATCATATTTGCCCAATTCCGTCTCATTATATTTGTTTGTCGCCGCTCTCCTTTTCCCCCACCTTGCGCGCTGGGGCCTCAGGAAGCGCCTGTTGTGACGTCACGAACGTCACGAGACTGAGGAAAGTGGGAGAAGCGGCACTCCTCTTCTTTTGACAAATGTAAGGTGACGGGAGGGGCAGGCGATGAACCGAGCGGGCAAATATACCGGGACTCTACTGCATTTGTCGCTTGAGCTTTAATAACTACACATAAACAAAAATGGATAGTCTCTTATTAACGCTAGATACAAACATTCTTTGTGAAGAAACCAAATTCTGAACTCATAGATACAAATATTGTGCTTAGCAATAGTTATCGAACTTTTAGAAGTTGAGGATATTAGAAATTGTTAGACATTTTTTACTCATCGATCAGATAAACTTTATATTATTTGGTAACTTACAGAAAAGGCCCGACTTTTCGAACGTTTTTTAACAATTATTATTCGATATTTTTTCGAAAATTGCGGAATTGTCTTCAAGTTATCCTTAACAAACAGTCCAAAAATGTTTTAATATTGCTCATACCCTCAACATTAGTATTAATTAAACACCGTGTCTTTTTAAACTAAACAATATATGCTAAGCACAAATTTATATCTCCAAATTCCAAATACGATAAAATAATGAACGAAGTTTTTTTGTTCCGCTGATTCTAAATATGTGTGATTAGAATTTCGAAATTCTAATTTTGTAATTCAAAGTTTTGTGCCGATCGAGATTCTTAATTCGTCGATCATATTTCATTTATCATTTTCAATGTGAAAATTCTGATCGCATATTCGAAACCAGCGATCCCAAAAATCCTAAGTTCCCTACTATGCCAACCGGATATTATGGAAAAAATTGCACTAAAAATGATGAAATACATCGCTGAAATAAATTGCTTAAATAAATTATAATTGCAAAACTGATGTACGCATTTGAAATCTGCGATCATACAAGCGTATAACAAGTTCTTTGTGCAAATATTCCATGGACTTTTTATACATTTTCCTGTTAATAAAAATTCTGTTCTCATGTAGAAAATTAGCAACTGAATTAAAAATCGCTAAAAATAATTTTCAACATAAACTTTGACCATAAAATTTGAAATTATTACGTTGAAATAAAATGCAATTTATGCAACAGACTAGAAAAAGTAACAAAAATTCAGTTGGTATGAAATGTTCAACACAATATAGGCAAAGCATATTATAAGTAAACCAAACTTAATAAAAAATTTAAGTGCCACCAAAAGGTTCGAACTTGGAATATTCTGATGGCCGAACAATGGAATCTCAATACATTGTTTTCTATTAACCCATTAATTCCTGAAAGGACACTTTTCTCCCGTCACGTTCAATTAAGTATTTCGTATCGAAATTAAAGTTAAAAAAAATTGAAAGGAACATACCCTAGTATTTTCGTGGTCGCTCTTGAAGATTCCGTGGTAAACATTGAGGTTCAGCAATCAGGAATTCCAATATGGCGCCACAATAAATAAAATAGTCAAAAATTCAAATATATTTATTCTTATTAATATTTTTAAAGGTATTAGAATGTTGGGATTTTATTGAAACAATGGATAAAGGTAGACAAAATATATGAATTTTACGAAAAACTGTCGCTTTTTACCCGACTTCATTGTAACAACCTAAAAATGGTGTAGTCAATGAAGATTTTTTAAACGATTTAACTAACAAGATATCAGCTTTTTAAAAAAATTCGTAGAAATTATTGAAGATTGTATTGGAATATTTTCAAATTTTCGTAATGATATTCTGACATATGTTTTGAAAAATGTTGGTTCATTCCTTAACCCTTTAACGTCAAAACTGCACTCTTCGATGACTCTAACTTTAATGACGTGTCAATTAATAAAAACCGTGGAAAATACTCCCCCACATCCATATCCGACTATTTTTGGATATGCTCTTTCGATTGGTGACCTTTAAAACGAGAAAAAAAAATGGTTTAACCCTTATTTTTGGAATTCAACTGAAAAAAATGCCAATTTTTTCGTTGATTTTTTTCGTAATTCAGTACCTTCACCTTGAAATACGTTACAGATTCAGCTGAAACCTTTTTAGATCGTGCAATTTTTGTCCAAACTTCAAAATTACCCCTACAGAAAAAATTATATTCATCGAGGTGGGTTCAAAATGGCGGCCGAAATGTCGGGAGATGGTCAAAAGCCTTCATTTCGCCGTTTTTTTCAGGTTTATCGTTGTTAATAGTTCGGGAATGCACACTTAATGTTTCAGATCGATAACATATTATCGAACATAGACAACAATGGTAAAACAAAATGGCGGCTAAAAATACGAACTTATCGTGGAAATATACCATTTTTTGTGTATTTTTTCATATTTTACAAGAGAAAATAGTATAGAAATCAGTGACTGACAATATCAGTGAAACAAAATGTTGTTAAATTTAAAATGGCGGCGAAATATACGAAAATGTCGCTTAAATATTAGATTTTGCGCATTTTTTCAAGTTTTTTTCACCCAAATGGTACATTATTCAACGTGTATACATGTCTCTAACAACCTTCAATATCGATTCCATTATGTTTATTGGAAATAACTAAAAGAAATCTTTTATTCATTACCCGTCTGGGTATTTTAAAATTTTTATATTTTTATTTTGTATATTTATATATATATAATTCCGAAATAAGGGATCAGTTGACCAGTAATTTCTTTGAGATGATCTTTTGTTCAATGAAGAGAATGTAATAATGCCTAAAAATATCTGAAAGAAACGATCACTTTATTTCTGCGATATCTATTTTAAATTTCTTCAATTGGGCTGACAATAATAATTCAAATAATTCCATATGGGTACAAGAAAGTAACTTTTTCTTTTCTTTTTCAGTAGGTAAGTTTTTTTAGATAGAACATCACTATGAATATTTTCTCCATATACATAGATATAAACTTCTAACATATTAGCACCGCCAGATGGTGTCGTGACACTCCGCTCTTTTTTTGTTTTCGCTGTAGAAATGAGCTTCCGTTTAGTGTGTAAGGAATGGGATTGAGATGTTCTATTCAATTTTTGATACGATAATTATGTAATAAGTTATTAGAGAATTTCTATCTTTATTTACATTATGCCAAAGAAATCTGTATCACCGGCTTCTGGTCAATCAAAAAGTAAAAAATCTAAAAAGTCTAATTTCGATACGGTGGAAACAACAGAAACTGATGATTTCATTGAATATGTATTCATTCCAAATCCAGATGATTCTGGTGGGTCTGATTCAGACGATTCTGTATGTGATGAAGATAATCCTGATAATTCCGATTTTGAAGATATGCATTTCCCATCACGATCGTACAAAAGAATTTCTGAAAATTATACGGAAAATCCAAAAAAAATTAGAAAATGATTACTAATATAAATGGGTACATGGAGAAAAAGTTTACAGTGATGTTCTATCCAATGAAAATCTACTCACTGAAAAAGATAAGAAAGAGATACTTTCTTACACGCATAAAGAATTATTCGAATTATTTTTTTCAACGGAATTGAAGAACTTTATAATTGACGCTACAGAAATAAATGGATACCTTCTTACAGAAGAAAGACTAAATGTATTTTTAGGTATTATCATATTCTCTTCTTTGAACAAAAGATCATCTCAACGAGATTACTGGTCATCTGATCTCTTATTGCGTTCTGAAGCAGTTGCAGCACCTATGGGTCGTACAGAATTTGAAAATATCAAACGCAATATAAAATGTTCTCGTCCAACCGATGAAGATCCAAACGACAAAGTATGGCGAGTCCGTAAAGTGTTGGATGTTTTTAGGAAAAATTGTGGTCGATTCGGAGTGTTTTCAACAGCCATTTCAATTGATGAAATGATGTTGAAATATTATGGGCGAAGTACCCTCAAACAATTTATCAAGATCAATTAAGATCATTATCAAGATCCTGTAAGATATGGAATTAAACTGTGGGCACTATGCAATGCAAATGGCTATGTATTTGATTGCGATATTTACTGCGGTAAAAATGGAAGCACTAATGATATTTTATCTAAATGTTCACAAGGGAGTCGCATTGTTCTGCAAATGCTGCAACAATTACTTCATAACTGTACCCCCAGAAAACTAACCCAGCATCATGTCTATTTTGATAACTTATTTTGCAGCCCAG
The DNA here is from genome assembly GCA_030407085.1 of Trichopria drosophilae. Lineage (NCBI taxonomy): Eukaryota > Metazoa > Arthropoda > Insecta > Hymenoptera > Diapriidae > Trichopria > Trichopria drosophilae. The sequence goes on from CM059583.1 coordinate 45,434,888, forward strand.
ATTGACTAGTGCATTTGAAGAAAATTGGCATTCGAGCAACAGGTACTGTTAGACAAAATAGAATACAGGTATCTAACGATATCGACAAAAAGGCTCCTCGAGGCACTAACGTGGTTCAACATGATAAGAACAGCGGTATGAACTTCATCACCGTTGTTGACTCGAAACCTGTGTCTATTTTGTCTACAGCTGCAGGTGTTACGCCACTTTCATCTGTACAACGTTACGATAAAGAGCAAAAAAAGAAAGCAGATTTGCCGTTTCCAAATGCGTTTTCAAGCTACAATAAATTCATGGGGGGTGTCGATATCCATGATCAGCACTGTAACAAACTACTGCCATCAATTCGATCAAAAAAGTGGACATGGATCGTCCTGATAAGAATTGTACAGTCTTCACTGACAAATGCTACTGTTTTATACAATACGGCCAGTAATACCGCATCAAAATTGACAAAAAAAGAGCTTGCTTTGAGTGTAGTCCGAGAATATTTTAATCAATCAAAAAAGAAACTCCTCAATGAGCACACGTCGGAGATCAAAAAGACTCAAAAATTCTGCTCTGATAGCAAATGTAAAGTCAGGACAAAAATATACTGTCGGGAATGTGAATTATTTTTATGCAAATATTGTTTCCAAAATAAACATAATAAATAAAAAAATTAATAAACAATGAATATAAAAAACGCAAAAAAAAATTACGAAAAAAAAATTTTAATTACAAAAAATACAAAAAAAACACAAAAAAATTTTATTACAAAAATACAAAAAAAAAAAACGAAAAAAACAAAAAAAAAAATTTATAAAAAGTTAAAAAAAAAAAAGATTCTCAATAAACATCAACCTCCACGCGGTGAGAATTGGAAACATTGATTTCCTAGACATGATCAATGGCTAATAGGCGTTTTGGATAAATGTACACATTGAATTCTGATACATTGTGGTGAAAAAAAAAAGAAAAAATGCGCAAAATCCAATATTTAAAAGATATTTTCGAATATTTCGCCGCCATTTTGAATTGAACAACATTTTGTTTCACTGATATTGTCAGTCACTGATTTCTATACTATTTTCTCTTGAAAAATATGAAAAAATACAACAAAAATGGTGTATTTCCACGATAAGTTCGTATTTTTAGCCGCCATTTTGAGTTCCGCCATTTTGTTTTACTATTGTTGTCTACATTCGATAATATGTTATCGATCTGAAATACTAAGTGTGCATTCCCGAACTATTAACAACGATAAACCTGAAAAACGGCGAAATGAAGGCTTTTGACCATTTTCCGACATTTCGGCCGCCATTTTGAACCTACCTCGATGAATATAATTTTTTCTGTAGGGATAATTTTGAAGTTTGGACAAAAATTGCACGATCTAAAAAGGTTTCAGCTGAATCTGTAACGTATTTCAAGGTGAAAGTATTGAATTACGAAAAAAATCAACGAAAAAATTAGCATTTTTTTCACTTGAATTCCAAAAATAAGGGTTAAACCATTTTTTTTCTCATTTTAAAGGTCACTAATCGAAAGAGCATACCCAAAAACAGTCGGATATGGATGTGGGGGAGTATTTTCCACGGTTTTTATTAATTGACACGTCATTAAAGTTAGAGTCATCGAAGAGTGCAGTTTTGACGTTAAAGGGTTAACCCTTAACGAATTCTACGATTTTTTTTTATTAAAAACTTGGTAGTTTTTGAGAAGAAAAATATCCTAAATTATAATATTTGAAATTCTTTTCCTCATAAACTATCATATTTTCACCAAAAAGGTTTTATTCGCAAATAGTTAAACATTTTTTACCACATTTAAATAAAAAAAATTCTGAAAGTATGGTTAAAAAATCTTTAAAAAGATTTCTAAGAAATTTTCGTTCTTAGCATTTTTATATAAAAGCTCATCGTTTTTGAGTTAAAGCTTCCACGAAAATGTTCAATGAAATTTTTGTTACAATAAAGTTGGTATAAACGTAAAATATTTTCATAAAATTCATATATCTTATCCACCTTTATCCATAGTTTCAATAAAATGCCAACATTCTAATACCGTGAAAAATATTGATAGGAATAAATGTTTCCACATTTTTTTGGCAAGTTTTGTGTCATATTGAAATTCCTGGTGGCTGAAACAAAATTTTAATGTGAGAATGGAAGAGCGACCTCGTAAATACAAGTATATTTTTCTATCATTTTTTTTTCAGCGTTGATGTCGATACGATATATACTTGATTGAAATTGAAGGGAAATAAGTGTCCTTTCAGGTTTTAAGTAGTAAAAGCTCCCACTGGGTTAAGTAGTAAAAGCTCACAGTCGTTGGTCGTTAATCACCGTCAGAGAAAAGTAACGGAAGATTAGGTAAGCTGCAAGAATGTATGGTGTAATTTTCTTATTTCATGTATGATTTTGAACTTTCTACTCCGTAATTAGGATGACATCTGATCAATTTTCCAACTGCGCATAAAGAGACACGGATTCTATTAGCGACTGGCAAATAAACAATAACTTAGGTTGTTCAAGTTAAATCAGTTGTCAATGATAATCTACGATAATACAATAACGTACTTCTTTAAGTTAATGCGAAACTACTTGGAAAGTATATTTTAAAAACTTTTTAATCTGCCATTTAATTCGCTTTCAGTAGTCATCACTCGTTAAAGCCTGTACGTTTGCGGTTGGACAGGTTTCGTTGACTCTTGAATAGAAAGTTCCTTCATGGCTTCTATCATTTCAACGGAAAATAGTTAATTTTTATTCACATTTATTATTCATTTCTTAGAAATTTAATATTGAACAGATAAAGCGTATGAATAAACAATGAATATTACTTGCGTATAATTTCACATTTGCAGTTTTCGTGCTTAGAGACATAATTATGTTGCATAACCAGAATGACACGATTCATGTTTTAGGCGCTTACTGGAGTGTTTTTTTAAGATAACACTGCTTGAGCACATAATCATGCGTAGCGTTCGCGGGGCTGCTTCCGGTTTAGTGCAATTTCGGTCTAAAGGTATTTTATAAACGCAGCATAATATCGAATTTCAATTTTATCTTTGTTTTCTTTTCCGTTCATTTAATTTGACTATGTATTTCATAAGTTAATTTTTGAACAAAAAAAATATTATTGTTGACGTCATAGCTCCGATAACTATAGCTGTCGGAAGGATATTAGTAGTTTTAGCGATTTTACTGCTTCGACGTTTAAAAATGTATATTATTAATCTTTTTCGTACACTATATTACAACAATACTTTTATCACACAGATAAGATAATAGTAACGTTTTACCACTGTTCATGGGGAGGTAAACTCTATATACAATTTTAACCGATCGATGTAATGCTTTTATATGATTATGCTATAATTTTACAAACCCTGCATTGTATGTATTAATATTTCTTAACATAATCTGACAAAATTCTCAACATTATTCGTCTCCAACTTGGCATCGTCGTAAACAACAGTAAATTGCCTAATATTTCCTGTCATCTCTCAACATTTTCCAAAATCTTCTATTTCTCAACATTTCACAGTATTGTCGAAATTTTCCATTTTTTATATAGTACTGTGAATCACTCCTCGAATGTACCTATTAATAATTTCACACGTTCCTTCAACTCACTTTTTTAATAGTGTGCAATTCCACTGGTATTTATTTTTTCAAACCTGTTACTGATCAAGTGCTCATATGCAATCACTGCCCATGTTTGGCATTGTGAAATGCCGTGGTATTTTTACGAATAGACCTATATACGAATCTTGTGATTAGCACATTATTTTTGGATGTTGTAAGAAATATTGATACAACATCCATTCCCTACATTTTCTGGAGTGAAAAATCATTTTTCGTCTACTGAAAAGTAAACCTCTTGTTTTAATCTGTGAATTTTTACTCTCTTGGAGTGAAATTCTTTTCTGAGAGGATAAGTCACTCATTTGTAAACGTGACTCATTTTTTTCTGTAAAAACTGGACTTTTTCTTTTTAACAAGTAGAACTAATTTCATAACACATATAAAGGGTCGATAAAAATGAATTTATTTTAGTAAATTTATCAACTCTACATAGTTACATTACTAAGTAAGCATACGTACTACATAATTTTATAATTTCATTGTATCTAAATATAGTCTACTACTTATAATAGTCTAATGTGTTATACAATTTCTCTAAAAGCAATCCTTTTTTAACGAGATTGCATTGTGCTACAATTGTTTTATTATTTTTTCACGAAAAGCTGTCATTTGGTCATTATATTGTTAACGTGTTTGTGCCGTTTTTGCATAACTGACAATGTAGCCGATTTCAAGTGCTATTAAAAGAAGCCGAAAAAAGTAACGAAAGGACAAAATCTCGTAAAGCCTCAAGAAATTCTAAACATTACTGGGTGCACTGCATTTCAGGTCATTAAAGTTAATCTTACTTCAAACAACTGTACTGTGAAATTGTACCTCTGGCTGTGTTTGCGCAAAATCCATCATAAGCAATTACAGAAAATGAGCAATTGTTACGGATGGTATAAGATTTAAGAGAATGAACAATCAATTCCTTTTTGGAGATTCCTTTTTTATATTACATCAGATTTTGTAAAAAAACATATACAAAATTCATTTTCTATTTTCAGCTTTTTTACTTCAGTCAAATTATAGTTAGTAACAGCTAAAAACGAATACTTAAATATTACGTCTATAAAATGAATATCTTAAATAATTTGCTGTGTTTCAAAATTTATTTTGGTCTCACCTAGATATAAATGTACCATATGACATCCAACTTTACTCACTATAGAGTCGGCCATCGAAAGTTATTAAACTGCCAGATCAAAACTAGTCAAAAGAATCGCATATATATTGTTTCATTTTTCGTATTGCGCTCATGTATCAATGTTCAATTTCCAATTTAATCCAATACTGTGGACTGTCGGAACTGTGCAACTGATGACTATTAAAAGTTACAATTGTTTTCGTTCATTTTTGTTGAATACTGAGCTAACAATCAATTTATTTGCAAATTTTAAAAATACTTTTAGGAACTTCAGTATTTTAAAAAGTATTGCCATTTTTCTGTGGGTTTAAAATGTAACTACCAAATTTAATTATTTAATTCCTGAGATAAGTACCCTTTAGTATAAAACTAAAAAAATTATACCAAAATTTAAGGTTGGTTTTATGAACTTTTCCGAATTTCGGAGAATTTGATCTAAAAAACTTTCCATACTTTGCATAATTTGCTGTTTGCAGTCAATACTTAATTAAATGTTTTTTTGTTTAGTTAAGTATTTCTGTTAGTGACCGTTTTAAAACGCCACTATAATGAACCTGTAATTTTAGGTAACTTAGAAAAAAACTAAGTATTTTTACATAATAAGTGGCAGTTTTTAAGCATGTTTTTTGAAAGATAAAAACAGATTCAAAATGCCGAAGTTATGTTTTTGGTTTTTGTTCGTTCAAACAAATAGTACATAATTATTATGCATGTTATATAATACAAGTCGTGTGAGTCCATAATGAACCAGGTATGTTAATGCCCTGCATTGAAACGATATTAATTCGGAAATAACAGATTTGCATATATAAATCTCAAGAATGCATTAATTTGAGCATGAAATATTAGTGTAGTTGAGTCGCTTACAGGGTTATTAATTACAAAATTGTAGGGTAAACGTTCCTTAAAATAGGATCATATTAATTTTTTTTTAATATTTGCCTTTAATCTACAGTTAAAATCGTAGCTGAGTAACATACTTCACGTTTAAATGCCTTAAATTTTATTTAAATTTTTATTTATGGATGTTTTCAGTCAAATGTACATTTGTCGAGACGAAGATGAGAAGTTACAAAAAGGTGTTTTATCGGCTTGTTTATAAAATTGTCCGCAGTCTTTTTATGATTGCAATAAATAGTAAGATATGCAGTACCGTAAATATTATTTTTTAAGTGTAGTGTTTTATTCTTACAATGTATCACTTTGAAATTACCTGAAAATCTTTTTTACGAATGATTAATGTACTGTTTCATCTATGAAACTGGTTTTTATTTTTTTGTAAGGGAAAATGGTAATTATGATGTAACTCAAACGTAATAGGTAAATTATATTACGACGTCGGTTTTTTCACTTAAGGTGTTGAACTGTTCATATTAATGTCAAGTATTAATAGTGTACGATTACTATCAGAAATATTAATTGCATTAGCATAAATGACCATTTGTTGCTCAATTTATCCATATTTAGAATTATTCTATTTCAAGACTTGATTTAATTTCCGTTCGTTTTTTGATATAATAATTATTCTTCATTTTTAATTTAGTTTCAAACCTTTTATTAGATTACGATTCATTTTGTTGTGTTTTTTATTTGTAGATTTACCTTAGTTTTGAACATCTTCGTTATCTAAAGTGTTCATAATGGTAAACAATCTCTCCAAACTTGAATTAATCAAAAAGGACTTATCAACAGCGAAAAGTGGAATATCATCCATTAGTACTGTTTCCACTAACAGACAGACAGTAAATAATAATTCGTTAGTAAAATTCTCTACAAGTAGATATTGACTTTTTTAGTTTAGTAGTTTATAGGATTAGTAATAAATTACTAGGGTTTAACTTTTTATTACCAAAATGATTACTATTTCATTTTTTTATTGGTAGTTTTTAATTAATTCGGATTTAGAAAGATGGTTTAATGTATTAATTAAATCTCCAAATATCGCTGTCGGTATGGAGCAATAAAATAAAAACTTTTTTTATATATCATAAAAATGTAAGATGTGATTTTCTAATAGCCTATCAAACATTAGTAGTCAAAATCATGGTGACATAGTGGTGGTGCAACCCTGGTAGAAACTTATCCATTTTTTTCTTACACTATCCATTTTGCCCATACCTTTAACATGGCAAATACATTAATTGCACAATTCTTTGCTAAAAAATGGATTGATCTAGTAGGGAAGTCGCAGCCATTTGTTAATAGAATAATTGAATTTGACCACAAGCCAATAATACAAAATAATCCAAAAACAAATGATACAAACTTAGAGTGTATTTACACTGTTTTCGTTTTAAAATATCAAATTATTTTTTTATTGCAGTTTTCATACAAATCCTAGCTTTTTTAGAATAATACGTAAAGTCAATAATTTAGCTATTCCATTTTTAAAATGTTTTTATTAAAGTTATAATACTTTGTATCGGGTCTCTGCAAAATAATTGAAAATCAATTCAAATTTTTATCTCGCGACCTATAATCACTCATTGTTTTATGAAACTTATTATTTATTTACTGAAAGTTGCACAGAATAAAATTGTGCTCTCATTATCCGCAACACAGCACGACAACGAGCATCGGATACATCAACTGTTATTTTAATGGCATTCTTACCGTTACAGTAACAGTACCTTTCGGGTGTTACGTATCGAATATTAACGTGACAATTTATTTATGTTTCAATTCTAATATAACATTGCAACATTTTTAAATTATTTTAACTTAATCCATCACGTTAACTTTAGTCATTAAAAAAAATGTAATGATAGTGTTTTTTGCAATCACCGTGTTTAATATCAAACAAACTCAGTAATTTTGATGATATTATTTTAAAAAATTTGATTTTTTGGTTTATTTTAAATCTTCTACAAGAAACTGGAATAAGCTTTTAATATATTAATTTAAATGTTTCTCTTGACAACAAGTTGTTGTGGGATCTTTTTATATGAAAGTACTTAACCACTTCGCTGCGGCGAGAATTTCACAAAAAGTGCCCAAAATGCGGGGAAAAAAATTTGGTTAGATTTTACTGTAACTTGGTGTATAGGGGTTTCTTAGGACGCCGATTACGAATTTGAAGTCAGATTTCGAAAATTTAAAATGGCGGATTCAATATTGCCGGCAAATTTTCCTAATACCAATCATTTCGCCTGAAACTTGTTACTCGGAGGTGTTTGTGGTCGCTGATTACGAATCTGAAGTCACATTTTTGGAAAAATCAATATGGCGGACGTATTAATCAAAATTCGAACTGATTACGAATCTTATATCAGTTTTTGCATGTACAATATTACGGCAATTTGTTATTCATATGCCAATAATGCTGCTCGTGGGAGGTTGGCAATAGAAACACTCTCGTGATTATTTATAGAATATTTATTCCGAAGTTTGTATTTTTATCAAAAACTTCTTCTATTCTGTAGCTACAAATCTATATGTGTAGTTTTTATAGATATTTTACAGAGTTTATTATCTATCCAGATATATCTTAACAGATTTATTTAAATTTTGTTATGTACTCCTGAGTGATCGTGTTACATGTGGGAAAAAAACACTGATTTCTAGAGTTCAATATGTTACAGGTTTTATTTTAAAAACAATTTTAAACAAAAATATATAAAAGCAGAAAAAAAATGCACTTTGAAGACCTTTCTCCAACCTCCTCGTAGTAAAGTGTGTAAGTACATATTGTATATCGAAGCTAACGGGGGAAGGCTAACATTAACCCGCAGTATTGGATCCGCCATTTCGAATTTTCAAAATATATCATCAGATTTGTAATCGGTGACCTCGAAAACCCCTGAGTAGCAAGTTTCAAACGATTTCATTAATTTTTAATGCTGAAATTGACCTAATGCGGCGACATAGCTCATGACAAAGATTTTTACAAAATCGTAAAAACAACATATTTTAAGAACTTGTATCTTTTTTTTGACAACATGTTTTTGAAACAGGGCAACGGCATGTTGTTCGGTATACCTTAGGTCAATTAGAAATAGTCAAGTTTTTATATTGGATATATTATTGACTTCATTAGACTAATTTATGTCATGACAAAGATTTGCGTTTTTGCCGCAGCCAGAGAAAAGTCCTAAATGACAAAGATCTTTGTCATCCGCAGCGAAGGGGTTAATGCTTATACGCGGGAAAAAATAGTTACTATTACAAGAAAAATTGTTGATCTAACTAAAAAATATAATAAACATGCCCCAACTATTTTTTCCATTTTAGGTAAGTCGGCATTCTTACTACTTTTCTTTGTAAAAAACCACTACTTTTTCACTTGGAGATTTTATGCTTATTGATTTGCAATTTTTAAAATAATAAATACCAGTAATATTTATAACGATTTATACATTACTACTAATAAATCAATTATTTAAAAATCTCTGCGATTATGAGGTAATTTATAAAATATGAGATAGACACCCAAAAAGTTACGTTTTTAGTTCAAACTGCGTTGGTTGCATTATTTAGTCATTAAAATATAATTGCTGCAATCCAGCATAATACAGAAAAAATCGTGCATAATAATCGAACTCACGAGAAAAATTATTCCCTGGAATTAACATGTGTTAACCTATCTAGTGCTTCGACCCCACGCCTCCTCTTATTATATAAACTAATCTTATTGACTGCTCTATCATTTTTTACGCGTCAAACTTTGCGTTACATTTGTACTTACATTTTTTCGTTTTCATTGACTCTAAATACATAATAAATCGTATCAAATTTTATTAAAATGCTCGTTTCGTCTGTCGGGGCGTGCCGAATAGGTTACGAGTTTCTTTTCGTTACTAGAAAAAGTGTAGTTATATTAACTAAAAAAAAGTAGTAAGAATAGGATTTTATAACTTTCGATATTTAGTGTAACTATTTAAATTTACTAGCAGTAATAAACATTAGTTTATTGGATTTACTATTTTGTTCGTCGTATTCACTACTGTGTTGCAAAAGTTAGCAAATGATTCTAACGATTTTAATAGGGGGTTGAACGCATATTTTCGATTTATATGCGTTTAAATATACAGCTTCAGTGTCATAACTAATGTAACCAAATTCACGACGATTACAAAATTCATTCGATGAAAATGTATTGAGTAGTTATTTACACTTCCAAAAATATTGGCAACAGCAGCCGATTACGAACCAGCATTTACATTTTAAAAGAAAAATATAATTTACGTTCTTCTTAAAAATATACACAAAAATTAAATGGTTTTCATAGGCAAATGTGTAAGAAGGTGTGAATTGTTTGTCTTGCGTTACTTAATTTAACCAATGTTTATTTCAATATTGTTCTTTTTGGAGAAGATCGTTTTTTTGGTAATATTTGTTTTCCCACCTTACGTAATGAGTCAATCGGTTGTATTTGGACATTGTGCATGAACGAAGGTTGCGGATATCACATGAATCACTCGCACTTAGTATCTCGTGCCATTCTATAAATACCGAAAGTGTACTTAAGCACTCTTGAAGAACTTGATATTTGTCCCGTTGAGAATATGTGTTGAATGGTGTCAAACAGGGAACTGGCAAACAGTCTGGCGACATTGCACTCGGTCGTTCACCAGTCAATTTATGTTTCGAATATTTAAATTTGTTATAATTTTAGCCTCGATTGCAAAATTGATTTTATTAGCAATCTTAGTTTTCTTATCTAATTCTGAAATTGGATATTTCTTGTAAAGGAAAGAATGTCGACCTTCTATATAGAAGATGGATATGATTTATGAGCATATACACAACCTCTAGCTTGTTACTAAAGTGCTAATAGCAATATTTCAATATTTATATGAATTTTAAAAACTTTTCTCTTCTAATCAATTAATGTTCATACTTGCAAAATGGCAATTTATAAATGGTTCTCAAAGGGCAAATTTGGCGTATTATTTCTTTGTTAGCCTACTGATAGAAATGTCTACTAAATTGGCAATTGCTCCATAACTTCAAATTTATTTCTGAGATCGTTGATTACATATATGAGGTCAAATTTTCGAAATACAAAATTGCGGATCCCATATGACGGACGACATAAATATTTTGGTGCAAATATTGTTGTCAAACAGTAACAGGAGAAAATCCAAGATTTCATTTTTCTAAATTTGACCTCCGATAAATAGTATACTGGAATAAGTAGTTTTTCATTGTTTCTTATGATTATTGCATTTGCTTTATGGTAATTACCATATATTTGATGGCTAAAAAAGTTCAACAATCAATCAGAAGGTACCAAAATAATCCACCATTTTAAATTATTAATCATTGATTTCAGTTGATGTTTGTATTTAGCGAGCCCAACAAATTTATTGTCCAATTTTGTGATTTAATATTTTAGAAAATTCTTTTAGTAGAATCTGATACAACAGACTTTTGCACTTAACAAACACTGTGTGCAGATTTGTTTTTTTTTGCCATACCATTAATGTATAAAGCGCTGAAGTTTGTGTTTAAAATGTGTCCATCCTTTCCTTAAAGTGTTAAAATAATATTGTTTTGTGATGAAAAAAAGGGTTAATAGAAAAATCGGTATAAAATTTATGTATGAAAATTATAAAACAGCTTACGGAAGAGGGGGGGGGGGTGAAAATGCAAAAAAAAAAAGGTCTACGTAGTTTATGGATGGCCCCAAAGACGTACATAAATATAATTTATTTGTATTAAATATGTAGGTTCCACCATGCAACAATTCATCAAGACTGCTTTAATTTCAAAATTTATTTCTGAAACTCCGTAGAGCAGAAATTTTAAAAGAGTGTATATGAAACATGCTCAGTTATTGATGGAACAAATTTTAAGCAAATCTGCAAACAGTCGATTTACTGTAGACCTTTCTTTAATAGACTAAATTCTATTAGTACCGTAAAATGTATTGAGATTTTTCGAACGATATATTTTATTGTTTGACAATGCCGTTTATAGTAATGACAATACACAACCAAAAATAATTATATCTAATTTAGGTTTCTCGGGTTAAACTCTAAACCACGTTTATCTAAAAATAAAACTGACTCTTTAACCAAATATCATCATTTTTTCAGAGACCAATTAGATTTAATTATCTGCATAAAAAGCGTCCTGGGCGAGCTATTTTTCTCCGTAATTACCCGAAAAACGGGCCAAAACTGAAATCCATTAGATGCGATTATACGAAACGGAGCCGGATAAAGGGCCGTAATAGATTCGCTCTTGTGACGGCACGTAAAAATGCCGTGATCGGTAAGACTAGGCCCTCGAACACGAATTTCAACTGCACCCGCATAAGTGGATATTCTTGACATTGGTATCGTTCGGTCGGCGTCACGGCGAATGTAAAAATAGGAATCGAGGTCGTGGATATTGCATCACGGAAACCATAACACGTCTCTGCCTACAAAACTAGTTCCATACGTCCACGGTGCCGACTTTTTATTTATTTACATTGTTTTTTTTTCGGCGGCTACTTTTTTGCCGTGTGGATGCTTCGACGCTCGAATGGGATCCGACATCCCGCCCTTTCTCCCGTCGCAGAATATAGTTACGTAAAATAAAGTAAGAGCCGATCAGGAAGACAATTAGAAAGCCGCCGTTAGACTCGCGCAACGGAGGCGTTCGCGCGCATAAACGCTTATGCGCTCGTTGGCGTCGCGGCCCCCTTTTATATGCCTCGTCGCATAAATATCGCCTCGGTCGACTTTCTAGACGTTCCACATCGGCGATAGGCGTGTAGATCCGCGCGACCCCTTGAGTTCGATCAGTCTCGTCGCTGAATTTCGCGATAAAGGGAAGAATCCAGCGTGTCCGCGTTTGGTCGCGGGCGAGAAACGCGGGCGCCAATGAAGCGCCGCCGGTGAGCCATTGCGGAAGTAACGGGATTCCTCAGCGGTGTCCTCGGGCTCCACAGTTTTCCTCTATCCGGGAATAGCGCCAAGTGAAGAAGTACGGAGGTTTTTACACCCAAGGGCTAATGGCAGCTGGGGATAGCCACGAGGATTTCACGAGGGTGAGTCTGACGTCGTAGAACCGGATATTTTCGATCTGTAGTGAAATTGTGTGAGTAATAAAACGTCGCCGGCGGTAAGCTGAGAGGTGAATGACTTGGCAACTTGAAGATGTTACGTTTTAGAGGTGTAAACGAAAAATCGATTTTTAGACGTCGGTACTTAATGTTGTATACGTTCGCCGTATTTTCGGATGCGGATGGTGATATAAAGAGATCTTCGGGAGTGATTGCGTTTATTGCGTTGACGCGGAATCAATCAATTTTTATGAAAAATTGTTAAAATGCGTTTTGTAAATTCATCAAAATTAGACATAAGCATTGGAAATTATACGATGCACAACATGATTCTTTTCATCGTTATCGTGTGTTCACACTCTGAACTTGAAATAAATAGAAACGACTTATCTGCTGCGAAAAGTGTGTTACCATCAATTAGTAAGTTTTTTCCTGACAACTAGTAAAACTAGAAAATACTAATTCATTAGCAAAATTCTACTATCTACAAGTGGATATTGACTTTTTTAGTTTAGTAATTTGTAGAATTAGTAATAAATTAGTAGGTTTCAGCTTTTTACTAGCAACAATGACTACTAATTCATTTGGTGACTCATTTATCGTTTTCTGATTCGTAGTTTTCAACTCGTGCAGATTTAGTGAGTATAAAAATAGAGATGTGCTACACTGAGGGAAAGGAATGTTCACTAAAAAGAAGGCTTCTTAATAGTTAAGAAATTGTATATTTAAATACGGCGAATCGAATAATTTTCTAAGTATCGAATAATTATTCATTTCACATAAAACTAGCATTTCTTTAGTTCAAACAACGCATTTTTTATCTTAAGAAATATCTATAAAATGCAACCAAACATTTCTTAATAGTTACAGAATATAATGGTGGAAGTCGCAACGCATCGTAACATAACCTCAAATGAAAACACAGATGTTTTGTTTGGTTTTTCAAGAACGATTGAGTGTCATTGCAATCCGGTGGTTGTTGTTGTGAAAATAAATAAATAAAGATATTATTTATACGTCGTCTTAAAAATGCGCGTTTTATAAACAAATACATTGTATAAGACATATGTCCCATATATTATTTGTGAATTTGCGCAGCTGCCGAGTACAAAGTATACATTTCTTAACTGTTAACAAATGGTCAATTCTAATGTAAAAAATAAAATGCTAACGTTAAATGAATCGTCTTTAATATTACAATACCATTTTTAAATTGAAAACGATTTTAACTTTTTCAATTGAATGATATTTCTTTACAACAAACAATCCTTTTTCTCAGTGTACGCTTAAAATGTGTATATTACTGACAGTGAATGATTAACAGTGACTTTTTGTTGACATAAATTATTAACTTTTTCTGGACCAAAAATAATTAAAATTCGTATCATTGGAGAAGTATTGGAAATATTATATTTTAGCCATTTTAAACTTATTCGTTAAGAAAAAGAATATATAAGAATGGTGAAATACTGATATTCCTTTTTAAATCGTTTCACGTATTTCAGCGTTTTTTTGTAAATAATGTAGTGATGGCAAAAAGTCCCAGAACGGTCAGACTTTTCGAAAACCATCAATAAACCAGAAATAAATACTGAAACAATTTAAAAAAAAGCTAGCTTTTTCGTGGGGGGATTCGGACCTCATCATTAAAGTGGCGCAAGGGGGTCGACAATTTTAAATGACGCTCCGCTTCTTTTGGTAAATATAACGAGACGGGAAAGGAAGGCGTGGAACCGAGTGGGTAAATATAGCGGGACTCAACTTATTATAGGTTAAAATATAAAAATCTTACCGCAGATAAATATGAATTTCACTACAAAATCTACATTGTTTTAAATTTGAAATAACAGAAATAAATAACCTTGAAAGAAAAACTACGTACGGGTTTTCAGTGATACCGTCAGAAACATAAACGAGTGCGATATTTAGATAAACAAAAATATGAACCTTTAATAGTTACCGGTTCGCTGGGTTATTAACAAATTCGAATAACTAACAGAACAACCGCAATAGTACATTCTCGAAGGTAACAGGTTTATCCTATTAATATATAAATATAGTATAAAATTTATTAAAATTTACCCTAATGTTATAGACAATTTTATACCAAAATATTATATTGGGATAACATAGTAATAAAATATGATACAATTACCTAAAAATCACATATTAAAACAAATTTACATTGGTACTAAAATTTTATACAATTCGAATTGAAAACTACCAATTCGTATATAAAAAGTGGGTTACTTATTTAATTAGTAATAAATTTTACTAATAAAATGTGAAAATCTATGCCATTACTACACTGTTAGAAATTTTTCTAGGAATTTTCTGAAATAGTAACGGAAGTTTTTTACTGATACCGTTTCAGAATTTGATGAAACAAAATTAAGAAACATTTTCAAACAATTACGAACAAATTTCAGAAAATTACCAAAGATTTCAGAAAATTACCAAAACATTTCAGAGAATTACTAAATTCTGTTTAGTAAAATTCTGAAACCGTAATGATAAAAAAAACTGCGGTTATTCTTTCTGGAAATTGCTACACAAATTTTTAACAGTGTATTACATTCATATTTTCAACCCTTGATTGGTATAATTTTAGTTATATGTGAGTGGTATTTTAATATTTATTCATGTTAACCCACTTTTATTATGGGAAGTTTTAGCATATAAATAACAAAAAATCTACTCTCTAAATTCCTTTCAGTGAAAATTGAGCCACTCTTTCACAATGAGTGAAATTTTCACTCTACCAAGAGTGATATTTCACTCTTCTAGGAGTGAGTTTTTTGTCTTTCACTCTTCATGGAGTGAAATACCACTCTTCGTAGAGAGAAATTTTCACTCTTAATAAAAGAGTGGCTCAATTTTCACTCCAAGAAATTTAGAGAGTATGGTCTTCTATATTACAAAAAATTAAATTTACTACTTTTTTACAGAAAATAAATTTGTTAATAATTAAGGCCTCATATTTGATAGAAAATCCAATTAATAATTATGTGTGGCATTCTATCTATTAATAAAGGCTTTTTAATATTAATAAATAATTTGTTTCGCTATAATTAACGAAGCATTCTTTTAATTTTAGAGTGCAAATCAGATTTCATGAGCATCTATTTTTAGGTTTCTTCGGAAAATGTCAATTTTATTAAATCTGGAAAAATGATATTTATCAAGTAAACCAAATTCCGTGTTAGTTCTGAAACTTCTGTGTTCAGTTCTACGTTAATCACTTTTGGTTCTAGCAACTTGCGAAACCTGATTTAGAACACCCTACATTTAATTTACATTTCATTTAAATCGCTTTTCACGTCAAAACTACTAATGCAATCTAAATTTGGTTATTCAATCTAAAATATAATTGAATATTGTTTTTGTATTTTAAAATTATCAATGGAGACTTACTTAAACAGATTAATTAATTATTAGACGCAATTTTTATTGATTTTATTAACCCACATTTAATAATTTGAATTTTTTAAAAATAATAAATATAAATCAAAATATAATAACATCTTACTATATTCTATATTTAGAGATTGGAGTTTAATTAAAAGATATCAGTCGAATTATCTTTAACAGATCAAGTAACGGACTTTCTGCAGAACTAGATCAATTTGTTTTTTAATAATTTTTAGACGCCCACATTTCCATATTTATTTAATATATAAGTGTCTTAATTGAGTTAACATTATTTCCATTTCGTGTATACGCAAATGCCAAAACTGTCAAAACATTCATTACGAAACAACCATTCGCGCAAATTAATGAAATAAATATTTATTTCAATATTCAATAAGCGAATAACAGGTTTTTTTTCTTAACTTACAACAAAATATTATTTAAGTTAATCCGTATTATTCCATTATATATTCAATCGTGTTAAATAAATATCTACTGGAAAATTAATTTATATATCGCAAGGTCCACCACTATAAGTATTTTCCTTGATTAAAAGTTGTATTAACATCCATTTGAGACTTTTATCATATTACAATTGAAAATAATTGTTAAATTCTAAATAGATATAATTATTTTTTTTACAGTGACGTGTATTATTTTTTTTAAAGATACGTGTGAATTGCCTTATAAATAAAAAATCCAATGTCAATGAAATGCTTGTCATTGAAAAGCTACACATCTGCACATTTCTTGTACATGCGAATCGACACGTATGCACTCTATAGTAAGCAATTCTAGAGCTAAAAGATCGGTGTAAGTCGGTCAATAGTGCTATTCAACCGAATGAAGGAAAACATACTGGATACGGTTTCATTCGTTAAAATCTTAGTTTATATATCCTGGGATATTTAAAGATATTGATATAAATAGATATAAAATACTAATATGTGTCAAATAGTCACTTTTATGTTTAATATGAAATTAACAAGCTATAACAATCATATTCAATATAATTCAGAAGTAGTTCCTTGGACGGAAACGAAGTAGGTTAGTGGACACTTTTCCAGGTAAATTGAAAATATGTACTTACCAAAAAATTCACAAAAAACTTGTCATATTGTCTACTAGGGATGTAATTTAACATTTTTTATATAATACTATGTTTAAGTTCGTTTTTTTGTAGCGTCAATTATCTTCAGTTTAGTAATTTCGACAATGAACAATAATACGTTTTAAAAAGTGAAATACACAGATTTTTAACAAATAACATTTTACAGTTTTCTATAAACACTTTTTCTATAATTTTATAGTTATCTATCTAAACTGGGAAATTTTGAAAAACGGTGAAAATAACACACGCAGGTTCGTAAAAGTTGCAATTGTAGTCGAAAAATAGTCAGATTATTCATCGCCATTATTAAAAACTATTCGCAGAAAAAAACGAGTGGCTTAACTTTAATTGAAACTTTTATGGGGCGTTATGTGTGTTTTTTCCAATCCCCCCCCCCCCCTCCAACGGTGCCTTCATGTCATCCAATTTTTTTGAAAATGAGAGAGATTACACAGGACCACAATAAAAATTTGTTTCGAGATCACTTGAATCAGAAATAGTGGATCTTATAGGTTTTTGGCCACTGAAAATGAATGCGTTATTCGATTTGGCCCATCACATCAGGATTTTAATATATCTGATCCGAAAAATATTCAAAACTATACATTTTGGCAATTTAAGGTTCGGATGTGTGAAAAATCTGAAACGAAGAGTTAACTTGGACCACTACTTTATTTTCTGCAACCAAAAATCTATATGATCCACTATGTCTGATTCAAGTGATCTCGAAACAAATTTTTTATGTGGTCCTGTGTTATTTATTGCCTCCATTATTAACTATTGGAATAATAAAATGAACGGCCTAACTGTAATTGCAACTTTTATGAAGCGTTTCTGTGTTTTTCATCTTTTACTCCTCCTCCTACCCGTACCCTCGGGGTTAGAAACATTTTTTAGCATTAATTGGGTTTATATATGATAAAGTTTGAAATAAAATTTCATTCGTCCAAAAAAAAAATTGTTTCGTTGGACTTGAACGCTTCAAATTTCAACATCATAAATTTTTATCTATTTAGATCATTTTTTTTTCTTTTATCAAAATAAGGACTAAACTAAATAGATTTCTGGTTCATCAATTATTTTCAAAATTCAGAAACTCATTCTTACCGCCATTGTGATATTTAGGAAAAAAACTACTTTTTAGGGGTTAATAATAAATACTTTTATAATACGAAAAATGGCAATCCTAAATCAAAACAATTGTATTATTGCATGCACAGTGAATCAGTGTGCACTGCACTCGAATTCTCTTTTATGAGGATTTGAGATTTAGTATCTCATCGTACAGGGAATATTTGTAGGTCAGTGACTTAATACATCGATAGATATAGTTCGAGTAGCCGATATAACCAGGAGGTTACAAGGCTAAGGAACGGTGAGAAAATCGATCATTTGTTCAACCTACACTATTTTGTACAAATTTTATCTCCAGTCTTTTCCTGAATTGTACTTTCTCACGACATAAAAAATTACATTCGTAAGTTGCCATTGATGCAGTATAATTACCTCTATATTATTAATATAATTAAAAATGACGCATAAATGTATCTGATTGCAATAAAATGCAATGTTATTATTAGACTTAATGAAAGACACGAATGATTCTCTTCGAGATGACGATAATATTACAGAATACTTATGTCACCCGTCGTCGTTTTCATCAATGCCTTGTCATTTATGTGCGGTAATCTGTTACGAGACATAGTATTGATCTATTTCTTGTAGTATTTCTAATGTTACCGAGTACTAAACTGACTTGTTACATATTAATTTACTCGTAATTTTCTTGCCGTGAAACCCATTTTATAAAAGATGATACTGTCCCAATTTTCGGTGAAAATCAATATTTTTTATTTGAAGAAAGAAGTGTCTAAAAACTGACTTGACAATTTTTGTTTCGCACAAAGAAATTATGTATTCTCGGATTTACTAACGGATTACTATTTCAGCCAGTTTCAGGGTCGGCAATTATAGAAATTGTAATAGTATGTAATTCCTAATACAGAAAAACAATTAAACTATTACACAATCATTTCTGTTGTTTAATTTGTTAGAAATATATTATCAGATTAATATTCAAAGGTTCAAACCCCTATGGGTTAACGTATATTCTAAATTTCATTAAAATATAAAAAACGCGAAATGATACCCTAAAATCCTGATTTATATCTTGCTTACAGGCCTATACTAGATTTAATAAGTCAGTAAATCCAATTTTCTTAATATCATTCGATATACAGCTAGGATTAAAATTACCACTAAAAATTATAAGTAACTTCAAAAGACAGATGTAAAAGGCCACAACTTAAAAATTATAATTAATCGATTGATGTTTTTCTTATTTCACGTAAATGAAGTACTAACATCAGTTTAGTTAGTAGGATTTTTTTTTAAAGCAATTTTTTAATCAATGTTCATTGCTAGAAAGAATTTCAGAAACTATCTAAGTGATAAGAACTGTAATAAAATGATTTGCTGACGGTTATATGTAAGTTTCAGGCCTAAAGAAGGGCAAGTTTTTAAAACTCTTTATCTTCGATACTAATACATCCGTATTGCTACACTTTAAATAGATTTGCATTTATTACAATCTTAAACAATAATACTTTTTACAATATGCAACATTTTTATATCAGAACGTTATAAGTCGATAACATTTCGGTAATTTTGAGTAACAGCCTAAGATTTAGTACAAGTATAGCGGAATGACTGAATATTTAATATCAGATTAACGGAAAAAGTCTACTACATGATTGAGTAAATTGCTTGACAAGGAACCTACACTTGACTACTGTGGTGACCTGGACCCGAACGCAATCAGCTTAAAGACACGCTAAGACATATGACAAATTCCCCTTCGTTTATTCTTGCAACATAGACAAATTATATACATTAATGCAATTCTTGAACCGTTTGTACTGATATACTAGTATTCGCATATAATACCTGCTAATCAGATAGGCTTTACTAAAATCTATGTCATTTCTTAATATCGTAAATAAATTATACTGGAAAAAATCTTAGTAAAAAAAAAAATTAGTTGGATGTTAATCGCATTAAATGTGCTCAAGTTTGTTTGTGGTGTTTTTCATTAAAGGACTCGATCGTGACTCGTTCATAATCGTCAAAAACATAGCTCAACGAACAATTGCCTCATTAAAAAGTAGAGCTTTGCAAAGTAATTTTTATTCTTGTGACTCCACTTTTTTTCTTCGAATATTATATATATCATCAGAATTATTAATCGTTTATTTTTAGTGACGTTATTTTACACGGCCTTCAGTTTCTTATTGTATATACATATATGATAAATCATTTATGGTACGAGATTAATGGATGTTTTCCATCAATAATCAAAAATGACGGAAGTTTTTATTGGACACTTCATGGTCAAAACGAGACAGTCGTGATTAGTTCTTCTACTTTTTCGATGAATCGATTCGTAACCATACAGAAATTGGAAGAAGGTGGTTCAACGACTCGTTACAACACAACCTTGAAATGTCATCGAACTAAAGGCTCATTCTTAAGTTGGATCGAGGCAATTTCTGGTTCGGGTCCTGACGGGTCATTGAACTTGACCGCAGTGCACTTTTTTTCTTAAATTGCGACATAAAAGTCCGTAATATCCGTAAAAACCTGAAATTCTCACTAAAAAGAAAACAGAATGACACCATTTAAGACGAACAAAATAACTGTAGTGGATTTTATTCCGTACGTACTCCAAGTAAAAGTACACCACTTAAGTGTATTAGTGGGGCATTGATTGTCATTTAATTATATTAAGGTGACCAATAGGAATAATGAATATCGTTGACAATGGTTGCTTCATTTACATGGGAAACGAGTCATTATCTACAAATGACTGAGCAAATTACGGTTTCACGTACGTAAATACTTTGCGTTAATGAGATTTATTCAAGAATAAAAGAGATGTAAGTGCTGTCAAAATTAATTAAAAAGTTTGCATAGATTTGGGGTTTGTAGTAGTCCGTGTCATGTAATAGTAAATTATTTATGAATATCTACTTAATTTGGCGTTTGTATAAAATTTTCTTAAAAGTGCATCATCTGAAATATCATACATTAATACTGAACATTTTTGCTGATAGCAAACATTTCAGACAGTCATTAATTTCTGCAAATTTTGAAATATTGAAAATCTCTAAATTACTGTCTAGGAATGAACAAAGGAGAAAAAGGTTATGTCAGTAACAAAAAACGTAAGAAAAGATTTTAATATATGAATGATCTTTTATTAAAGAAATTCCGGTATTTCTTATGTGACAAAACTAATTTAATTAAAATAATATTTTATGGTAAACAGTGTAGTAACAGCACTTAATTATATACTTAAAATTAATATAATTATACATTTTAGAATTGCATATTTAAATATTTAAAGGTTGAAACATTTTTATTATTTATTTGTCATCATTAATAATTTTGCGTTTACAAAATGGTTTAATAAACTACTTCTTTTTCTTTAAATACAACTTACTGTTCCAATTATATTCGAAAAAGTTTATTTGTTTTGGAATGTGCATTACTTGGACTCACATATTCAAAACACTACTTTAAACAATTTTAAATTCACTCTTACTATGTACTAAATCGATATTTACATTTTTTAAAACAATCTCCTCTCCGTCTACAGGAAGAATGTGGTAAAAAATATTTACATACATCTAACAGAAGTGGGTATCATAATACTTAAAAAACATAATTTTGCACCTATTTTCTTGTATGCATTTTTTTGTATTTAGCACAAAAAGTTGAAATATCTAAAAAAACAAGAAAATTGAAATGAAAGAATATTATTAGCATGTGTAAATTCTTGTATTAATGAAAAAGATTAATTAATATGTATAATTTAATATTATTTAATTATTAAATATGGGACATTCTTTTACAAACCGAACACTTTTATTTTTTGACATTTTTAAATCTCTCCAAACTTTTTTTACCAATAGTACGTACAGTCAGGAAATTAAAAAAAAATTATTTTCGAAGTTATAGCGATATGAAATTTTGCGTTTTATGGTCATTTTGAAATCAACGAATCTCCGTTATTTTGTTAGTGTACGACAAACCATTTTTTTTTAATTTGACGGAAAAACCCCAACTTTTTCGTGAAATTAATGTTATTGGCATAAAAAAAAGTTTTTTTTAGAAATGAAATTTAAAATGTTAATTTTGATAGCCTTACCACCACTGTATAACATTTTAAAAAATACCATTGAATGCCTTCAATTTTCTAAAAGAAAAGTATTTTTCCTAAATAGGCACTTCTTATTTTCTATCTGAAATAAAATAAAACTTATGCCCCGCGCAAAGGTCCAAATTACATTGCCCAGTTTCCCTATATCGTAACATGGGAAATAAAAAAACTGAACAAAAACTAGCCGAATACTGGACTCTTTTTCTACTGGGGAAGTATTTCGTTGTTATGTACTGTTCAGTTCAGTTATGTTCAGCACTGTTTATTTTATCTACAATATTATGGTAATGGAGTCGCGATGAAGTCATTATGGCTTGTTTATGCGATATTTCGAATTGATATTCAGTAAACATCATTTCGTCCTCACGTGTGTTTTCATATACAAACATTTCATGCTCCGTCTACATATTATTGCATAATTCGAACTTAATTCACGACCTATGAATCATACCAGCCAGTCATGAGAATAATTTTTTTTCAAGTGCATGATACGCATTTTGACACTGAATGCAGTTCAATTATGCAATTATATAAGCGATGAGGTTCATGTCTGTTCGTGGATTTATGAATGATTAGATTTTATTCATTTCATGGCTTGAAATTATTATTAACGCTAAATTGTTTATTTATAATATTAAAATTAGTTGTTACGACGACCATCGATATGATGGATGACGTTAGCATAAGCCAATTAGTTTCTGTTTGTTTTCATGCACGTCAATTTGATGATTCGGGGTTTTGACAGGTGTATTGCAAAAATCTTGTTCTGAAAGGTGACCACGCACTTAAGGCCAAACCGAACCTAATTAGTGTCAACATATGTTGCTAATTTTGTTCGAAAGTTGCTCTAATCCCGAATTTGTTGTTTCCTTATTTAGAAAAAAGGAGGGGTTACTTTGCGTAAAACCTAGCCAAACATATTTAAAAAACGGAAACTTTGCAAATATTAGAAAAAACAAATGCACACCGAATCATTGCTTTCATCAATAGTTGATGAAAAGCTAACTGAGGAACATTTTATGTTAAACATAACGATGAACATAATTTTAAACAGGATAATTTGAAGCAAAAAATTCGCGATTAGAGCAACTTTTGAGAAACAAATGAGCAACACATATGGACACTAGTTTGGTTCGGTTTGGTCTTAAGTCTTGACCAGCTTTTAGAACCTGCAAATCTCATTGTGCATGTATATTTAAAATGCAGTCTATTTTGTGAGAAGTTTATGCATGCTATATATGCTTTTCAGGCATTCTTCATTTTCATCAGTACTTTTTAAAGAATAAAATATTGCTCTCAAAAGTAAGTAATACAAATAAATTATCCTACACTTAGAAAACGTGTTTGTCCATAATTAATTTGATGGCTTTACGCTAAAGTTGACAGAAATTAGATTTTGAATACACTATATGGCGAGCTTTAGGACTGAAATTAGGTTAAGTTAATCGTTAACGTGAGGATTATAACAGTACACAATGCACCATGTGCGGTAACATGTGCATAAGGTACAATGAAAGCCGGAAAATTTCAATCGTAATTCACGATCAAAATCATTCATTTATATATTTCATGTTACAAAGTTGTATCCAAACTTTATCATTTTTAATTCAGCGGTTTAATCTTTCCGCGCTTTTTAAATAAATATTTAATTTTTAAATATATGTTTTTGTTTTTGACAGC
Source organism: Trichopria drosophilae (assembly GCA_030407085.1). Taxonomy (NCBI): domain Eukaryota; kingdom Metazoa; phylum Arthropoda; class Insecta; order Hymenoptera; family Diapriidae; genus Trichopria; species Trichopria drosophilae. Next base: position 45,459,068 of record CM059583.1, read on the forward strand.
GCATGTTACACGTGATCCGTGAAATTTCATTGTACGGACTTTTAGTAGGCCGTAAAATCGGATTTTACGGCTATAGTACCGAAAAATACAATGTATAATTAATTAAAATATAGACTCTTTAAAACAATATTTCATCAGATGAGAATAATAACAAAAACGTAGACTTCTAATATAAACCTCGATAAAAACTATAAATTCGTATGTTCAAATATTTATTTTTATGTATTTATCATTATCTCGTCATTTTCCTAATAGAGAAACATCAGCGTTAATAATTTGAGTAGTCTGCTTGATATGAAATGCTTCATTTATGAGGGTTTAATCATATGTCAATATTCAGTTATTGATATGTTCATAATACATTACATTGTCCAAAATGTAGGATTATTGTTTATCCATTCTGATTTTCAGTCAATCAGTGGTTATTAAATCAAATTAATCTAATCATAATTGTTTAAACGTCTTTTACAATTGAAAGATTTCACTTTACAAAATCATTTACCGTAATGTATTGCATATTGTTTGTCTATTATTATGCCTAACGTCAATACTGGGGTTTACAACGTTTTTTCTTCTGTGCTTGTTAATTTCATGATAAACTTCCATTACAGGAAAATGTGCTTTTAATTCTAAATAAGATTTCTTTCGGCTCTGACATTTTAAGGTAGTTCCTACTCTACTAAATAAACCAAGCGTGAGAAGAATAAATAATTTTATTCGTAAACACAATGCACAGAGAGTCCAAGGGTATAAAAATCGATAGAATATACTTTAAATAATAATAAATTTCATATTTCACTAATTCTATGAATCATATAATAGATTTGTACTTGTATTCTAAATTGAATGACAAAACAAGCTGATAATTACATTTTACTACAGGTATTTCTTGTTCCAAACATCAATTAATTATCCCTTAAAATAATAAAAGTTAAATATTTTTCAATAATATATTATAGATATGACCACGGCGTTACGGGCCTGATCAGGCCTTAATAAATTTCTGCTAGGGTGAGTTTGTGAAAAACATCTTTGTCGACATAAGCCACCGAAGCAAAAACCGAATTTGTATTAAAATTTTCCCACGCGGAAATAAAGAAATCATTAGTTTTACTATTTAAATAGTAGGATTTGGCACAAGTACGTGTTTTAGTTAACGTTACTATTTAAGGAGGTTGGTATGGTTAAGAACTAGCAAACAGATTTTGACGAAAAAATTACTAAACGTTAATATAAATATAAAATGATTTCTCTGAAAATTTTGAGTCATTTATATACCTCAGTGTTGAGAAATTATGAAAAACATTTTGTGCCTATTGACATAATGTCTTATGTAAAATGGCAATTTTTAAGTCTTTATATGCGAGATTTGCACAGAATTAACAAATAGATTTACTTAAAATTAATGACGATTAATGAAAAATAAATAATAAATGTTCGAGAGAAAGAATTAAATCGATTCGATACGCTAGGTAAGAGAACTTCAATGAAATGGTCAAAAATTCATTATTGTACAGGTTAGAAGCCATTATTCGACTTCCGAACGGTACTGAACTAGTCAAAATTGGGCGAAAATTGCACTTGACTCCCTACGTAGGATACCTCCTTAAATTATAGGCTTGACCTGTTTTGTCGAGGTCCCTATTTAGATACTAACATTAACTAAATAACGATGGCTATGTCTTATCCATCCTACTATCTAATTAGTAGTTTCAACTATTTACTTTTTTCCGGGCATGAGCAGGGTCAGTCACTATCCGATTTCGCACATAAACTGTATTCCTGCATTTTTTCATAATATTTCGTGTCACGTGTCAAGAATAATCTTTAAGTGAGCAAATATTAAAAAATAATTGTAAACTATGCGTTATGTGGATGAACTACTTCTACATTGCTTGCACTGAAAAGTTATTCGTTCAGAGTGAAAAAGTCTTGTAAACGAGTGAATTATCACTTTTCTAAACAAGATTTAACTCCTTCGAAGTTGAGATATTAAGATGCAATTCCAGAAACAAGGCACAGTACAAAAAATGTTATATATAAAAATAATTAAAAAGAATGTTTTTTTCAGTCAGTTGATATACTTCACGTTGTAAAACCAATTACAATAATGTATTGAATATTATTTGCGCATGTAATCAATATTTCAAGGTATCGCATGTTCATAAATTGTTTTTCAGTAACATCGGCATTTTGAAATGAAAGACCTTTGATCAGAGCAGACATTTATAGGTCCTGATCAGGACCTTAATACGTTTTTCAGGAAATTATTAGTAAAAACGATCTGTTGGAGCTCGTCCGTGAAAATCTTTTTGCTTTTCTCTCCCCGGGACTTTCTAAAATTAAATCGCAGCCGAGCTCATTAATGACGGTGATGCAACAGTTTGATTGAAGGATAAGCGAATAAGCTACAGTTGGTCGTATTAACGGTCGTCAATGAAGGGTTATTGATCCGTCATTGTATTACTTGTAATGTCAATTTTCCAATAATGTGGAACGTAGTGCGAGAAGTCATAACATATATATGATATAATCAGCTTTCGATATATCAACCTGTAATTTAAAAAAGAATCGACGAGTCACCGTGTACCTTGTGCTGGAAATAACGTCGCCACTTATTGAACATACTAGTCTGGATTTAGATAAACTATTGCATCTCCTGACTTGTCTTTGATCATTACAATGTCAGTAAACACTCACAACATTAAAAATACGTAAATAAATGTATAATAATAAGTTAATAATACGGTTTAAAATGTTTTTTTTTTTAAATTACGAGAAATAACTCTTGAAGCAGCACGGACACGTTGTAGAAAGTATTTGAATCCAAATTTGTTAAACAATTATTTGCTGAATTGAAAAAATTTGATTCCAAGGTATACAATTCGTAACTGAGAAAGATATTTGATTTATTTGACGTAATGCCTAAAAAAAATATTAAGTACATAAAATATAGGATAATGTATACTCTCAAAAAATAAAGTCCATTATCACCACTCGGAGAGAAATATTAAGGCTAAATATGTACACTGAAAAAAAAATTAGTAATTTTGACTAAATATGGGGTTGCCGATTAGCACCTAAATATGTAGTCAATGCAACTACAAATTAGTGCTTCTAACTACATCGTGATACCGATTCAACAACATTTAGTTAATTCAACTAAAATGTAGTTCTCTTATTTATCTATATATCTACTAATTTTTGTTCTCAGTGTAGAACTTTCGATCATTCAGCTGCATCTTGAAAGAAAACGTAGAAAAAATAACGAATTATTCAGTTATAATTTAAACGCATTTTTCTGACTGAAAATTTAGTTATATACCTAAACCTAAACCTAAACGCCTAATTTATGGCATATTTGTATTTACTAATACACCCATATTAGCTGTTTAACTTACCGATATTAAAAAATAAAGTATTTATATTTTATATTATAAGTTGCATATTAAAAGTAAGTGTTGTTATTCTAATTGGGACCGAAATCCTTGACTTGCGAAAAAAAGTGCAAGAAAGTGACCTATGCCTGCTATCATACCTGTACGTGATCAATCATATTGTGTCGGTAAAGTAGTCAACCCGTATTCAGTGATAATGACATTCGTTCACCTCTAACTTGAACTAATCGTAAAAGCCATGTAACGATGACAATGCATATTGCAAACAATGCATGTAGACGCACATAAATAAGAATAGTAAACAAGAAACAAAACAATAATAACGTATAAACGCGAACTATTAAGAAGCCACTTTTATAGCTAGATGCCCGATGATACCGATGTGTTGCTGATTTAGCCCCTACATCTATACTAAAGTTGAGATATTATTGTCTAGTTCTTAAGAACAAAATTCTTTTTCCTAAATTTAACAAGGAAATGTGGTTGCTAAACCCATAAAATTCCAGTCCGATATGTATAGATATTGTTTCTGCGCATTATGTGTTTTTTGTTAGAAGAGGTTCTCTTCAAGGCACCCAAAAATACGTTGTTTCTATTTTTTTCTTTCATATACGGATGCGATTTAACCATTCTAGTTTTTTTGGCACTTATTCGTCATATATTTAAATATACCAAAATATTTTTTAGCTCATAATGTAGTCTTGAAAATTTTATACTGGCGTTGCTGAAAAAGGACTGATTAAAAAAAAGGATTTACTGAATTATCTAAAAGAAAAATTCTTCAAATATATGATATTCGTTGGAAAAAATCACACAAGTGGTAACATAGTATATGATACAATAAGTTTTTAGTTCTAAATATTCCCAAATAATTCTTTGCCTTCTTCAAGTAATTATTTACTTGAAGCAATCACATATTTTCTGGAGTAGAATAAATATTTACTTAATAACAAGTCAGACAAAGAAACTACTGAATACGTTGAAGTGAATATTTATTGAAAATAAAAAATGCATCGCTTAAACAAAGAATTGATTTTCTTGCAAAAATATTTAATATTTTGTGGAATTAAGTACATTTCTTAATCTAGGAATTATTTATTTTTTTATGTAAACTGTGAATATTCTTTATAATAAATATTTTATTGCGACTATTCCAAGAAACTATTTATTTGAATCAAGTAAAATTTTATTAAAATCATTACATTTGTTTTTCAGTGTGATGATGATGCATTTTAGATTCTAGATTTCTATCTTACACCTTTTCCTATTTTTTAAGGGTTTCTAATTTTTAGCCAATTTAGATTATCGTTTAAACACCAAGTGTTATTACAGTTCTAAATGACAAACATATTTCTTTGAGTCAAGTAAATACACTTTAGACAAACCAGTTTCCTTTGATCATATAAATTCATAAAACTTTTTTTAAAAGTTCCTATAGTTACATGTATAATTTATTTTTTGGTCGGTGAAGAGACTTTGAAGCTCTGTCTCTGAAAAGTGTTGGTGTTAAATCTACGTAGCGTACTAGGTTCGCAGTTTTTCTTTCAAGCTTATTTATTTCTGTTATTTCAAATTTAAAACAATGTAGATTTTGTAGTAAAGATCGTATTTATCTGCAGTAATATTTTAATATTTTAACCAATAATAAGCTGATTATATTAGAGTCCCGGTATATTTGCCCACTTAGTACCTCGCCTTCCCCTCCTGTCTTCTTATTTTTGTCAAAGGAAGGGGAGCACCGGTTCTCCTACTCTCCTCAATCGCGCTATATTCGTGACGTTACATCAGGCCCTATACCTGAGGCCGCAGCCCGCAAAGTGGGGCAAAAAGAGCGGTGACAGGCAAATATAACAGAATGGAAGCGGGCAAATATGCTGGGACGTAAATATAGCGAGACGCAATTATACCGGGACACTCTATAGTAAATAAAATCCGTAGTAGACCAGGTAGATTTTAAATTTAAGCAATTTATGTAATTGTTTATTAAGCATCTAACATGTCTGAACAATTTTAAGTATAGAAAGAGCGCTACAATACTATTTTCCAACTGTACGGAATTTTTTCCTAAAGAAGTTTTACGAATGAATGATCGCATGCGTTGTATATAAGAAGAATTTTATAATATGATGTTTAAATTGCTAGGAGAGATAATTATAATATTTTATAAACGAGAACTTGTGCACAGTACTAACGAGACTAAATGAGATTTATATATGAAAAATCCAAGTACAGAAGTCACGTAAATTATCTTATTTAGACTGAATAGGAACTACAAATAGCACAAACTAGTTTACGCGTTGAAAATTATATACGCAACTATGTCATTAAAGTTACGCATCAGTTTCATTGCATACAATCTGTGCGCTGGTAGTTTTTCAGAGTTCTCAGTATTCTGAAGCTGGAATATTGCACAACATGTGGAATTCGCTTTCTTCCACAATTGAAAAATTGAAAAACAAGGAAGTACATTTTTGACGTAGGTCCCTTTGATGAACGAAGAAGTCTAACATTCCTGAATGGATTATATACAACATTTTGATAATGGATAAATATTTACAATTATTATATAAGTTTTTCAAAAAATATGGATATCGAATTATTCACGCGTTCTCAAAAAAAAATTAGAATTATCAAATTATCAGCGGTCCATTTTCAATTTCCATTGTTTCATTTCAGTAAAACGTCCGAAACATTAACAAGAAATTGCTTTTCTTAAGTATTTTTGTTTCTTGATTACGTGTATGATAATAAAAACTGGCGGTCTGGCATGTGGAATTTGACAAGCTAACGTCTGTTAGTAGATAATTTTTAATTAGTCCGCTAATCTTTTATTGAGCTGTTTGAAGCGTTTTATATTTATACTATTCACTCGTTTTTTTTAATGAAAGTAAAAGCAAAAATATCGTAAATTATAAATTAAAACCTTTAGTATATTCGCTGAAAATATCAGAAACCATTTTTTTCTAACAATTTCTTTTTGAATGGCAGAAACTGTCTGATTAGAGCCAAAGGCAGATATGCTAGAAAATATTTTAATTTCCTTTATAGCTTTCAATATTTAAAAAAAAATGTGAGACCCAAGCTCGAAATATTCGATGGACCTGAAATTAAACCCGAAATGTTTCTATTGCGGTGGAAGAATTCTCTTCCAATGTCTGAAAAAGTATCTGTATTGAGAGTCGTTTTGTTTTAAAAATGTTGTGTAATTTCAAAAATTCGTAAAACTCGAATATATATCATAGTCTTGAAATTAGCAAATGAACATGGAAATGTTGCATTATTCTTTTAATTTTTCTAATTTCTTCTAATGGCATAATGGCGCATTCAGACTAGAGCGACGTATTGTCGCACATCGCGCGCGATGAATTCCTAATCCCGGAGTTTTTGAGATTCGTTATAAGTTTAACGGAATAATCACAGATTATAATTAGTCTATTATTTAATTTTACTCATATTCCACATTTTTTTTTTAATTTTTAATGAACCATTGAATAATATACGCCTGCGAAGAATCCGTATTGGCTAACTGTCAAATCATGCGACAAATTCGAAATGTCGCGGGCGATTTCACACTTAACCCTCTTCACAGGCGTATATTATTCTACGGTTGATTAGTAATTCCATGAAAATGTGTGGATTATGAACAAAATTAAATAATAAACCTATTACAACCTGAGATTATTTAATTAATATTATTACGAGTCGCAATAACTCCGCGATTAGGAAACCATCGCGCGCGATATTCGACGTACGTCGCTCTCGTCTGAATGCGCCATAAGATTGCCTGCTCTATTAGACGCAATCCAAGTTATGTTCATAAATGGTGATGATGGTAAAGAAGAATGTTTTTTAAATTTAAAAAAAAAGGCGAGCCACAATCGGAAACCCATTACCTTTGATTACCGGTAAAAAAAATTTAACCATTCCAGGTGGTAATTTTGACAGACTTGTAGAATGAGAAAAATTTCCATCCTTTCTGATAAAAATGACTATAAGTTCTCGGACGTTGTACTATGTAGACAGTCTAAATTACAAAAGCTAGTAATGTTTACCAGAAATAATGGCAATTTTCTCCATTCTGCAGGTCAGTTCCAAAATTACCATCTGAGATGGTGAATTATCCAAGAAAAGTTTTCTGACCACTTCGCATCATTCATTTCGAGATCTTGAAAAAATCCAGTCCTAAATAAGATCACGTGTCCCTTTTTATACTTTACTCAACCAGATCGAATAAAATTAGGATTTATTTTTTGTATTACTGTTGTTACACTATTGTATAACGTATTATCTTTATAAGAGTTATCAGGATAAAACCTTAAATATCATTTGTTGTAGCAATTTTTGATATTGACCCAAAATTGTTCGATTCTTTTAAAAGGTTGAAGTCCTTGTTTCAATTTATTAAAGCAAATTTATTATTAAGTAGAAAATATTGTTTGCAAATTTAGTCGAATAAGTTTACATATTTCATTATCTTTTTAATTATTTAAGGAAATTACTACTAAAGAAAAGCTGAGGATCTATTTCTGCAGAGCGGTTAAATTTACTCAACATTTTTTATTCTTATTATCTTACAAACATTCTATATTCTTTGACAACTGAATTGCAAACAATTTGAAGATCCGAAACGAAGACAACAGTCGGTGTAGGAGTGCAAAGGTGACATTTAAAAATGTAATTACTTTTAAGCATTGCAAGTGAATTCTTACAAATCACTTGACCATTGATTTGAATCTTGAAAACTATTAATGGTTATGAATGGGACGGGTCTCATGAGAATGAAAGGATTTTTATTTTCCTAAATATTAGCCTTAATAAATATTTTGTCATAAAACAAATTTGTTGAAAAAGTTGTCACGTAAATTTCTATAAATCCTTCGTTCACGAGGTCCGTACAGTAATTTCCTAATGATATTTCTGATTTGTTCTTATTGTAGGTGAAGTGATTCAAGGCAACGAAGCGTTTAAAAAATAAATGTTTGGAAGTTAGTCATATTTTTTTATTCGTATACATTGGGACAGAAAATAATGCAAATGTTCGATAACAGTCATCAGAATTACCTGATATCCTCAACTTTAGAACATTTGGCTCATTTTTAGAGCTTTCGAACGATGTGAAGGTTAAACATTGAACTCAAGAAGTATCAAATAAATAATAAAATACATATACAACGATAAAAATGTGAATTTTATTAAAATTAGCCGATCAGTAGGTCATAAGCAATGTTCAGTGAGATTGGAATGACTGTTCTTCGAGATCCGACGTCGGAAATGTCTTTGAAAATAAGGTCATTGGTGGGATTTTACGACGACGAAAGGGCTGTGAAAAAGTTAGCGAGACTCAGTAATCTCGTTTCATGTTGGCGACCCTCGTTGCAATTACCACCAACGCGTGTCTTGATTATTCAGGAGATGCAATTGTCGATCGTCGAGTAATCTCACTTCTGGTGGCATTTTCCTCCGTAGCAATGACGGCAAAGTCGGTTTGAATTATAAACTTGGTCGAGGACGGTCCTGATAGTGCACTCTGCGAGGAGTAATTCGCGGACTCCAATTATCGCGGTGGTCGATTACCTTGCAATTCACCTTACTCCTCAGTCTTATGTATCCGCAATATCTCGGTGGCGGTAGGCGGCAAAAGTCATAAATGGCCGACAATGAAAAAATATATGAAAGTCCTCAATGGAAAAAAGGTGCAAAATATTACTTGAGGATTCGACCGTGAACGAAGAACCTTTCGAAAGAGTCTGAGGTAATAAGCAAATGCGGATATTACGAGATGAATTATCGGTATGCGCGTTCAAAATTACCATCTCAGGGTAATAACGAAACGTTTAAAAAATGCATAAAGTTCCGAAGTCGTCCGAAGGTACAACAGTCTACTAAAAGATACTTCCTGGTGAACTGATTAATATGTAAGGGGACGACCGGGTTTCGCAATGGCTGTAATTGCCTTTTTCAATGTTGCATTTTAATGCGTCTTGAAGGCACAGAAATAATATTTTAAGTACTTTTGTTAATGATGAGATATAATTACCCAGAGCGACTCAGCTTCTGTCTGTTAAGGGACGTTTGAAGTAGGTGGGTTTCAACCTTTTCTTCTTTTCCAATTTTTTTCAGAGCTTTCTTTTCTTGAGACCAACGCTGTCGAGAAAAGTCGTTTTTAGAATTGATGTTTTAACAAATGGTTATAATTTCGTGAAGCCGACAATTATTAACTTCATTATTAGATAAAAAATGCAATTTAAGCGCTTTGTGTAATATTCAGTTGCAGAAAGTTTCAGAAGTACGAATGTCAAACAAATATTATTTGTAGGAGAAAAATACAGTTATAAGAGTGTTTATGAATCTTTTTAAACAACTTATGTAAAATTTCAATTTTCTAGTAAAAAATGTGTATTTGGATAAATCTTAACGTTTCCATATACTTTATGGATATCAAATTACCTGCATGAAACGATTTTTTACTTATTAACTCCAATAGGAACTTCCATCGTGAGCAATGTGCTTTTAACCCATTAAGGACCATACCTATCATACCGTAGATAGCTTCAAAATAACTATTGCAAATAGGATATTTGCTAAAAATCAAATTTTTCTAGCAAATTTTTCCAAAAGTGATTTTAGATGCATTTGGCAGAATTTTTTTTTTCAAACAGTACGAAACGACTAATGACATCTGCATACGACCTGTTTACAATGATTCTATTATTTTTCATGTATTTTTTTTTTATAAATACATTAACAAAATAAGAAGCAAACAATAACGAAAAACTATTAACTAGTATAAAAAGAATAAAACAAATACAAAAATAGAAAAAATGGGGTTCGGGATCGTCGATTCCTCCTGGTTTGTCCTGGACAACGCAATATGCGTCTGAAAATAATCGTTAGCCTACTTTTAATACAATTATTCATAAGAAATTTTTATAAACAAGTCTTTTTTAAAAACAAAAAACACGTTTTTTTTTATTTTTGGCAAAAATCCTATTTTCAATATTTAGGCGCTGTCCGCGCTATGCTAGCCATGATCCTTAATGAGTTAATGCAAGTAATCATTTTTTATGTTTTGAGATTTTTGCTACTAACAGTACAAAAATAATAACTGGAAAATTTTATCTTAAATTAATGCCATATTTTCCGCATTTTGTGTAACGAAAATTCGCTAAATTGTGTGTTGGTCATAATTAGGTATTACGAAAATAACTAAAAATATATTTTCTTCGGCAAATTAAAGAACAATTATAATTTGAATAGTTCATTTAATAACGAAGCTAAAGAAAATAATTTTCTCATAACGTAAGTCGTTATTCGATTATCTATTCATCTGATTGGCATTTTTACAAAATTTGTATTCCACAGAAAATTGGATATCCAACTTCCAAAGTAAACAACATATCAATTTCTGGTATAAGCATCTATTAGATTGTTATCTGGCAGATAATTTGTCTCAAATGTAAAAGTAGAGGATTTATTACATCGTAATTATTTGTTCATTAAGCTTTGGTTAAAGTTCATTCTTCATTTGACCTAAGTGCTCCAGAAAAGTAGATTCGCATGTGGGAGTGGAGTATACTTTATCACCGGAATGCATGTCGTTAATCAATTAACGAAGGGGACAACACGATAGTGCTAACTGCAGTCTCCTATTGCAAGCGCTAGTTCCCTGATGTTAATCAACTATCCGTTCACAAATTACTGCTAAAGGCAGATTTTTAAAACAAGTACTTGCGGCATATACAAGAAATAATTTGAATCACAGAATATTGATGCTAAATCATTTTTTTTTCAAAGTTATGTGTACTTGAAAAGTTTTTTCGAAAGTTTATATCTCCGATATTACTATTTTTACAAGAAAAATACAAAAAATGGCATATTGCAAAATTCGATTTTACATCCGAATTTGCGGAAGTTAAATATAACAGGAGTTAGGTTTTGAAGTTGTAAATTTCAAATATAAACTCGAATTTGACACTAACTATTACAATATCTATTTTTCCATTGTTTATTTAAGAATCGTGTAAGTGATGACGCAAGTCATAAATCACTAAGAAATTGAAAAAATCTAATGGTTTATTACTTTAAAAATCAATACAGTCACAGGGTTTCATGACAGAATTGCCAACCTTTTATAAGAGAAAAGTTGTTAGTGACTTTGATTACGAAAAAAAAGATGTCGAATTCCTCGAAAGCCCCACAAAAATGAAACTCGATAAAAACGTAAAAAAGCATTTTCAAGTGCATATATCTAAGAAAAAATGAGCATTTTGCAAAATGATTTGATAACAATATTTAACCCTTTGAAGCAAACATTTTTATTTGCAAGGAAAATAGTCCAAACTTGTTACACGGGGTTTTTGGGGTCGCTGATCACGAATCTGACCTCAAATATAATAATCAAATATATACAAATTAGATAATTTGTAATTTCCCTTTCATATTGAGCGACTCACGAGAAATATTATGCCTATCGTTTTTTATTATTTTCTAGAAATTATTTCAATTTCCATTGTATCCCATTTTCTCTTCACTAGTCATAAAATACTTGACATCGCAGTAAAAACACTGGAAGATTAAATATTACCACATCTGGGAAATGTCGACTGTAAAATGTGACGTAATAATGTTTGAAAAATAAAATGGTATGTCACCAGTTTATCTGTCAATACATTACGTTATACATTTAGCAGAAATGTTTAAATGCCATATACGATAGCTAACAAAACAAATGTCAGAAAAAGTGTCTACTTGCGTTGGCACGGCGATTGACGTAAAACCGAGTCAAGTGGTGATGAACGCACACAATACATTTTTGCACTATCATTTACAAAACAAAGCAAATAAATGGTGAAGAAACATATTTTGTTTATTTCTGTCAATTTTTATTGTTGCAGAAAAAGATGCCGCTGCAAATTTGTATAAATTAACGAATAAATATGAACTTAACATTCTTATTTGTAGTAATATTCGAGAACACTGACAATTCTTTAAAAAACGACATAAATACAGAAGATTTATTATTTGTGAATTTTCAATGTTTCAAAACATTTCTTTCACAAATTATTTGTTTGTTTTATTGACCTTATGTTAATATGCTATGCATTTATGAGCATTCAATCAACAATCAGTTCAAGACACATTGCTTGATAATATGACATATGGAAAAAAGTAGAGCAATGATATTGTCGGTATCAAATCCCCTGAAGCGTTCTCTTACATGAAAGATTGGACGAAGGGGAACGTGTAAAGATCAAATGAGTGTTCAATCTATTATTGGAGTACTTCCTTATATATCTTACATTGACATTGAATACTGGTTCCCACATTCCCTCACTTCCAGGATCAGTAGTTAACCACAAAATCTTAAAATTGCACATTGATTGAAAAATGTACTTCGAGAAATTTATAGTTGTATTTTACTCAAGTTTATGGTAACCAGTACTATAATATAGTTCATTTCACCATAAAACATTTCTGTGTCTGTATTTCACTAAAGCCTATAGTATCAGACACTATAATTTTCTATGAGTGGGAATACCATATGGAAAATGTTAAAGTACTGAAGATATTGATAATGTGCACAAATATTTTAGTAATTTAACATGGAATATTTATATCATAAAAATAGAAAATAATTGAAACATTAATTAATTTTAACAAATTACTCTCGCTTTCCTTTAAAGTAGTTTAATATAATTCTCGAAATATATTTGGGCATGAGATAGGTAAACATATGTAGCGAGGATTTAATTTGTAGCAATTAATTTTTATTAATTATTACGTTTATTTCAACAGCAGGCCATATCATTATAACTGTGTCTTAATCGTAATGAATAATTATGTAACGTAGAAAATCATGTCATAAATCAATGCATGCAATTTTCAATACTTACCTGTCAGTCACAGTTGGATTACATACTATGACATAATGGTATAACATAGTAACTTTATAATGATACTGAAAAATGAGCAATAATGTTTCTTAAACGTCAGATAAGCCAACGTTTTGTATTTGATATTAAGTATTACAGTTTTTCTTGTTTCTTACAAACAAATTGGAAATGTCGAAAAATGTTTCCAATAGAAGTTGTAGATCTGCTTATAATCCATATTTTATATGCAATACATTTTTCGGAGTTTTCAATATTTAACGAAATAAACGAGGAGTGAGATGAAAAATAGTAATTTTGATGAATTTTTCATGATTTTCATCATGTAAATCGCATTTGCGCCAATTATGGTATAATATTCGATTTCAGGGTATTAAAAGACGCAAGACACCATAGATGTAATAAAAGTGATCTAGTGAGGGTTTTGATGGTTTATACAATACACCTATAAAAATGATACAATTGATTACACGGTGTTTTTATGTAGAAGTATATATAATAAAGATATTAGTAAGGGTTCGGCTTTGTCCTACAAAGTTGGTTGCTGTTGGTTTTCCTCGACGTTTCGAACGACTTGCGTTCATTTTCAAGAGGTTACTGTGCACAGTAACTTCGTTCGAAACGTCGAGGAAAACCAACAGCAACCAACTTTGTAGGACAAAGCCGAACCCTTACTAATATCTTTATGATACAATTGATTGTTATTTTTCTCAGTTTCTACCACACCTATACACAGAGAGAAATAAAATAGTCAATGGAACCATTTTATAATAGTAAACCGCTTTATACCAAAAATACTTAAATTAACTATTTCCATAGTAAAGAGAACAACCATTTACTAGTTCCCGGTACTTAAATCATTCGTGCATTACCTCAAATATCAACTTTAACCTTTCTGTTGATAATTTGGTTGCATGTCTAATCAACACAAAACAAACTCAACATACAAACTCAATGTTTTCAATATCAACATTTGACAAACTCAACATTTTTTAACTCAAATCTGACTAAATCAACAATTAATATAAATAATATAAAAAATAAAATTGTCGCACCTTTCATTACAGCAAGTATAAATATTATTAAAATGTCATGTACATTCAACACCAGTCATGTTACATTAACACATACCATTCAACAGTATATCTATCATTACCTAGCCTAACCTCACCTAACCTAACTGAAATACTAATTTAATGGAATATCCCCGTGGACAAGCGCACAATATTCATGAAATTTTTTAATACAAATTATTATCATTTGTTTGTATTATTGACAATTATTGAAACAGATTTAAGATTTAATTTATGTTACGATTAATGTTATTACACTTGATTTCTAAATTCAATATTATTCAAGAAACTAAAAACAATGTTGAATTTGTTAAATGTTGAAATTGCAAATGTCAACATTTCACTATGATGATTGTACCTGTTACCCTTAATTTTATTACTTACATATGTTAAAATCAATTCTATTATTTTTTCATGGTTTCGTTAACCCTTTTTTTTCTCTCTGTGTACAAAAAGTACATAAAATATGATATGTGTATTTTGAAAAGATTTTTTCGGCCATTATCTTTTTTCTCGAGTTCTAAGCTAAAAAAGTGACGAATGAAAATGTTGGGTCTCCTTAAAAAAAAATCAAAATAACTTTGTCATGACCTAAAAGTTACCTAAAAGTGAGTTCAAGGTCACATTAAATTCTTCACCTTATGCATAGATTCCACATAATTTTCTTATTGCATAATTAGATATCATTTAAAACCGAAACTTAAATAACTTCTAAGTTATTAACTTTCTATGAGCTCATATTACCGTAGCATCCTCAAAATCATTCAAATTTCGTGGACAATTACCAATAAAAGTGATGATATTACAGAATCTGCTTACTTAATTGTTAATAAATAAACTTTTTATGAGCATTTTGTTCTTACAATTTCCATATAATTTATCAGCATTAATTTTTGTTAATTAACTGCATGGAATGTCAAAAAACTGATTCATTAATGCATCAAACTGACTTACGACTGGGAAATTAAAATTAGTTTCATTTAATCAACTAGTTCAATTCTATAAAAGGAAAATGCGGACGCGTTTCGAATATAAAGGAAGTGAAATATATGTAATAAATGGAATAATCGTATGCGATATCATTTATGTAGAATTCTATTTTGTTGTTACAAATGAAACTCACTTTAGTATGAAAACATCGCGATGACTTCCGAGTCTTGATCACGAAGCGAAACGAAACCTGTATTTATATCGCGATTTACCATTCGATTAAACATTCTGGTACGAGGATGTCCGATTAAATCTGCACCTCTTAATCGGGTACGAACAGAGCTGTCAAACTCACAAATTACGGTCGTGTTTATCCCTAATGAAATATCTGATGCACTATCGCAGTTTTCAACGACATCAAATTATTCAAGTCAAGTACCGCGTAAAACCATATTAAAATTTGTGGTATGATTCGTCAGCTTTATGGAGGAACTAATTAATTCTGCGGGTGTGAAGTTTTTAATATATGACGCATGTACGATTTAAAAGTTATTCCAGTTTTCGCCACGGGATCTTAAATATTGACGACAGCTAGAATTTCACCCGGTTAATCCAGTTAATCGTTCTCATTTTAGTAAGCATAATAAATAGGTCGAGAGCCTTAATTTTCAGTGGAGGTGCAATCGGTTTAATGCAGATGATATTCCATGTAATATGAGGATCCTCCGTTCGTATTGTAATCTGATATTTTATTACATCTTCTGGTAAAACCTGGAACATTAGTGCTGGAGGTTACTGACTCTTCAGATGCAAAATCGTGATGACATTTCAAGTCATATGTCGGAATCAATGATTTTTCCGTATCTGAAGTATTTTCGAACATTCTTATTGTAATTTTCTTTTGTTTCTATGAAGTCAAATTTGTTTGCATAATGAATTTTAATTCAAAACTCAAAACACTTTCTCTTGCATTCAGCAGAACATATTTTTCGCATTTATTCGCAGATGCATTATGAGTTTTTATTTTATTAATAATATTAGGTTACTTTTTAACAAATTAATTTTTTACGTATGTATCATCTTGACAATATTAAGAATTATCATCAACGGACATAAAACCTAAAATTTAAAGTTACCATAGTAGCAAATGCGACCAGTTTTTGACCATTTATTTTGTCTACATGCTATAACTAACGGAGCCCAGAAAATCTGGCCAGAAAATGTCTTAATTTTCTACTAGGGTAGCAAAAATTGTATTATACTTGTAAAAACTTTTCTTAATACAAATTTAATTTTTAATTTTTACACTTTGAAATTGAAATATACAATAAACATAAAATAAAATAAATTCATTTTTCTGATAAAAATCTGGTAACATCATGATAATTGCTTAGTACAATACAATCAATTACAATTACTGTCTAAAGTCTATATTGACCTATGTATTTTTGTAATATGTTTGTTTTTCTAATGACAGGAAATGCAGTAACGAATAAGGCTGAACCATTTTACTATATATAAACTACTAATTCAAAAGAGGCTTTATTTTTTAAAAGACAAATACATATTTAGACTCAAAAAATGTCTGTTTGATTTAAAATGTTTGTAAAAAATTAGAATGAAAGTGTAAAGCCTTTACCCTAAAATGGTTAATTTATTTTGAGAAATGGATCAGTAAGTTACGAGCAGTGAAGTGTATAGAACGTTTAAGATTTTATAGAGATGAAACGCATCGTTAGTTGCGTAGGATTGCTCGCTCTAGCAATTTTTAAATTCCAAACCATGCCGGTCTGTTATTACAGGCGCGTATATTCGCTTTTAAAATAGTAAATCTTGGTTTATGTCGCATCATCTTTTTCCATTTTTCCAGTAACATTTTACAGTAAAACATTCAGAGCAGAAAATCGGATCTCATATTTTTAAATCTTTTAGACACTTTCCACTACAAAAGTGAACCAGTTGTTTTACATACCTAAATTTATGGTTATAAAACCTTCTTTCTGTGTTGGCTTCCTAGAAAAATTATGGCAGAAGAAATACAAGACTTTAGTTACCTACAATTAGAAATGTATGTCGATAATTTTTCACGTAATATTTATTGGGAGTGTCTAAAAAATTTGGCAGAGCTTCCGATTTTTGGAATCCATATATTTCATGAAGCTGATACTTTTATCTAAATAAAATCAATAACTTGTAGTAGTAAAGAAATAAATACAGAAAAGATTCTTCTATACGTGAAATAGCTAGTATGTTCTGTTCAATCATATATCATAATTCTGCCACGACTGTACAAAGTCGGTGGTTATGAATCATTTTTATTGGAACGAAACCATTACAAATACTTAAAGAAGAAAAATATTACATATGGAAATATGAAAGTTTGGTGTATATTAGTAATCGCTTATAAAATAAGGAGTCATGTTTTATATTTTATCGTTAGTAGTAGAATTTATAAAAATTTTATTTTTCAATGGCTAAATATAAACAAAAACGGCAATAAAAAATGTATACATGATTTGCAGAAAATGATATTGCCAAAGATAGTTGTTTATGTACGATAACTAAGATGGTAACGGCTCTCGTATTTGTCAAATTCATTTAAAGATGCTATAAATAAATTGCAAGACGTAATTTAGACGCCGCATTTATACTAATATAATCATTAACATTAATAGTCTGATAAGAGTTATCACTTTGTAGGTTCTATAGTTTTTTAATTACAAGAACTAATGTATCGATAAAACGGATGTTGATTAATTTTCTAAGAATTAAGTAAATTACATTTTCTATATAAAAAGTTCCAAATTGATTATTTCTTTTATAAACGATCCATTGTAGATATTCTCATGAGCATGACAAAAAAATATCATTAGAAATTATACTATATTTTCATGTTTCTGAGATATTACTGAAGAATCTGAAAATATAATGTACTTTTCCTATACGCTATATTTTTCGAAAAAATGAAATCTTATGTTTTAGGAAAGTTTTTTATGCTTATCTAATCAATTAAAGTTTAATTGCTTTTTAAATCCAGTAATATTTTTACATTAGGGATTCATCATATTTGTATTACTTTATTCACTATCAAGGTCCTACAAACTTTGTCTAAAATCTTGAATGTGATTAATATAACTCGAAACTAATTTGATGACAGAGTATGTAATTGAAAGTAACATTTGACGAACTTTTATTCGTAAATTATTATATGCAAAATCCAAATTCACTTAATGTATTTACTTTACAATTATATGATGTTGGAAATTATCTTGAGAGACTAATTTTTACAACATTTTTACAGTATAGTTTATGAAAATTTGATCCGGTTTACAAATATTATAGTCGATGAAGAATTATGGATTTTTTCCTGAGTGTGAGAAACTGAAGGTAGCGAGCCGACTTGTGTCGTTTATTTTTTTTATGAATTTTTCCAGAATCATTTTCAGAATAGAAAATTGTAACTCATATTTTATAGTTTTTAGACGCTTTCCCTCATAAAAGTAAACCAATTATTTGATCTACATAAAGAATGTATTTATGTCCACAAGATTGGTTCCGACTTTGTTTCTTTAGACAATTTGAAAGGTATCTTTATTATTCTTACCTACTATTAAGTTATTTGCACATTGAAGTGGTTAGAAAACTAAACGAAGGTAAACTAATATTTTGAATTGGATCATATAAAATGGATTTCATAAAATTTTGGAAGTATAATGTAGTTGTTATTAATAATATTAGATGACTCCAGACATTGCGACCCCTCTTGGAAATGTGCAGTTATTTTCATTAATAGGTCTATTTATTACTGAATCTGACTATATAACAAATTAAATGGTCGGTTGGTAGTTGACTAGAAAGCAGTAAAAACAAAGGCTTTTTTAATGAAGTAAATCCTGGTCATTGACGAAAAACAGTCACCGGGGAATTGACCTAACTGTTACAACCATTTATAGGCGTTCTTTTTAAGATCTAAATATTCTATTCCCAATTAAACATCTTCCAACAATAATGTTTGCATTGGGGATCAAAAAAATATTTGATCGGTATAAAAACATCATCGAAAAATTAATAAAACTTTGTTGTCAATCAAGTTAATTGATAATGCCCGAAAGTAAGCAAAGGCAGTAGTAAATACATTTATAAAATTGGTTTGCTGTTGACTTTTAAGTTGTTTGTTAAGAAAATCTTACTAGGAATTAAATATGGCTAGCAACATAAAACAATGCAATAGTGCAAACTATCCTGTTAGTCGGAATACAGCATCAATAATATTTGTTTAGTTAAGTTTACTCTTTAGTCCAAAGTTAATGATTAGCAGGCGAATTTTTCTTAATATATGGTCAAACTATTTTGTAACAACTTTTTTCTAAGTTAATTCCACTAACAATGTAGAATAAAAGGAGGTCTTAACAAACCTTCTTAAATCAAACCTTAAATGAGTACTAGCTTGATTTTAGCTAAAAAGTGTTCACCAAATAAGTCAATATTTTTACCCAGATTCTTTTTTTAGTCCTCTGAACTAAACTACTATTAGGTAATAATTAGATTGAAATTGATACTTTTCATATGTGCCTCAATCTGATACAATCTTGTACTTTCAGTCATCATTTTATATACTTATATTTTTAATTGAAATAAATAAATAGATGATATAAAATAATAATATAGTTAATTAAACCGATTTAGATAAAGAAAGAAATGTTATCTTCAAAATAATGCTTATACTTAATAATGTATAATTAATAATAATTTAAGAAAAATATCTATATTTCAGACCAAAACGAAGCCAAACTTACGATGTCAAAATTATAACGGAAATGTTATCTGTAGACAGAAAAAAAAATTAATCCAGATAACTAAGCGTAGTGCCCCGTGGGAATTAAATATTTAGTCATTTTTAAGCTGCATGTAGTTAAACTAACAAAATCAATGTGAGTTTAACTGCACAGAAAAAAATAAGTCTTAAAATTGTTACAAATTAAAGTGTCTTAAAATTAGTCCATGTATAGTGCATAAGTTTATCCTTTTCTAATCGGGCTAATTTTTGTTACACTGAGAGACTGTAAATAACGAAAATTGTTCAACTGTTTAAGGATGTAGGGATAATCGATGCACATCCATAATAATTCTAAAATTTTAGACCAATTTTTGTATTAATTACATTCTTCTTTTAAGAGTATGATATGGAAAATTAGTAAAAAATTTTAGAATTATTATTGCTGTGCATCGATTATTTCTAAATTCTTAAACAGTTTAGCAATTTTTGTTATTTCCGGTCTCTCAATGATACATCTTGAATGTAGTCCATCAATGGTCTTAAATTAAGACTTATTTTTTTCAGTATACATTTTAATCGGTTTATATTTTCTTAGTTCTTCTATTTACTTTATGGCACTTGATGGAAATGATGCCCTGTAGGTGAGGAATCGCAAGCTGCAAAACTTGTCTAGTTTGACAGTAGCCAAATTTAAAGCCAATTTTATGTTTTTCTAGTAAAAAAAGTAATAAAAATGTCCAGAACTAAAGCTGCCAAAGAAGTAAACAAAATTATCGAAATTTGTTCAGTTCCTAGAAAGGAAATAGAATAATTAATGACACTTATACAACATGGAATGTCAAGTATGATACATTCAGATAAGCAAACTGCTAAGAATTTCATTAGCTTCTTCTTTAATGACAATTCATCGTCGTAAATATTTCTGTTTATCATAATCTCCATCACTGTCATGATTTAATTTCGATTTTACGCGACCTGGTTACCTAGAATCCTGAAAAGTAGGTGTCAATTTCGGTCGTGGTCATGGAATCGGATATGAGAAAAAGTTCGAGGATGGGCGGCTTAAAGTCAAGAGCGAGATGAAATGACCAATCGGAGGAAAGACCAGAAAGAAAGTCTTTACAGATTTGGGCCAAACGAAAAACGGTCTCCTTTTCCACAGGCGGGGTGCAACTCGGCTGTTGGATCCTTGTCAATTATTCGTTAACGGGACATGTCTTTCGCGCCAACAGAGACAGAGATCAAAAGGTGGGGGAAGAGGCAAAAAGATAAGGAAAAAGGAGGGAGGTATAAACGCGAGGAAGGAGGATGAGAGTACGAGAGTTACTTAAGCAGGATCGCCGAATCGAGGTTTTACGTTTAGCCGACCTTCAGTCCGGTGCTTCGGGTGCCACGTGTGAGGATACTAATTCCGTTCCCCTGTCCAAATCGTGTCTAAATATCAACAAGTTCCACTCATTAACATTGAACCGCCCACTATCCATATATATTAGAAAGAAAAAACTATTGTCAGTCGTTCGGTGTTCGTAGACAGGCATTGTTGTGGCTGCCAACAGTGATAAGAAGCAGAAAAGATAAGGAAATTCAGGGAGAAGCTTTGTGGTGTAACGTGTTATCGTTCAGTGTTAACCAGGTGTAGTTAGAACGTAGAAAAGTGAAAAATTTCAATACGTGAAACGTTAGTCGTGTCCAAAATATTCGTGAATAAGGAACCAATAAGTGCAACCTTTTGACTAGAAGAAGGCAAAGAAACATCAAAGAAGAATACTTTATTTAGATAAAAAAAGGCAAAGAAAGAATTTCAAAAGGAGAACTAAAAAAGATAATCACTACTTTGTGTGCCCCTCACGTATATTAAATATTTATTGCTTCGTGGACAAAAAGTCAATGTCAAGTGCGCAAACCCGGCTCGCGTTAGAGTGACACGACGAGAAGCTGCCAGTCGCGATCTTTGCTAGAGAACCGGTACCCAAGCACATTAACAATAGAACGGACTTTTAAGAGAATTTGAAATTTCGGACAACCAGGAGCCTTTTCCGACTTTTCTCATCTACCAAGTCGTTCATCACGGGTTCCTTACTCTCCAACGTAAGTGCCGTAAAGAAGAGAATTTATCACTAAAATATATTGGCTTTTACTGACGTAGGTGGTTTTAGCGAAGGGTGTGGTAATTAAAAAGGTTTTGTTATTCGGGGGTAAATAACATCGAGTCTCGTCAGCTTTATTTAAAACCACAGCGTGATGTAATTGATAGTTTTTAGGTACTTCGCATGATTTCAACACACAAAATCTGACGAAAGTTCTTAGTAAATTTGATAGCTTCTCAAGGGGTCAGTCGGAAAACCGAATTTAAAAAATCCGAAACATTGAAAAATCGACATTTAAAAAGCCGACACTAAAAAAACGATGACTGTCAAAAAGCCAATGAATCATAAAGCTGTAATATTTATGAAAACAACAATGTCAGCTTTTTCAATGTTTCGGATTTTTAAAATTCGGTTTTTTGACATGCACCCGCTGCTCAACTGCATTTCATTACATGAAGTGGTGCGGGATGAAAACCTGACAAATCTAAAACCGACACGTCAAAAAACCGGCAATCGAAAAGCCGATAGTAAAAAAAACCAATACTTCAAAAAATGAATGTCCGTTTGTCAATGTGTCTATTTTTTTCCCGTTTTTTACTGTTGGTTTTTCGATTGTTGGATTTTTAACCTGTCGGTTTTTTTATTTGTCGATTTTTCCACGCGCACTCCTTGAAGTAATTAATATGAATAGTTAAAATAACTGCAGTTAGTAGAGTTAATTCCAGTAGTTAATTACATTAAATTTTAATAACTGACAGATTTAACTACTAATTATAAAAATATAAGATATTAGTTAACTCAAAATGTATTTCTTTTTAATGCTTGTGGTTTATCACCCAACAATTGTTGATTTAGTCAATTTTATTATCTTTATTACAATCCATGATTAGTAACTACTTACGTAGTTAAATCGTAAAAATTTCATTTTAATTTAGTGTTTGTAGTTACACAGAGAGAAATTATATAAGAAATTATACTATTTTGTCTCGAACTTGTCGAATTGTCAAACCTTCTGTTAATATGTACTGTTATTTTAGTAAATTTATCAATTTTTTTGCAGAATAATTTTTATTCAGAATAGAAAAAAGACCATCTGAACCGGCAAATTTACTAAACTTACCGAATACGGTATATTAACAGTAATTCAAATGATCAATGCAGCTCTGTCCTCGAAGTCCCAATTTGAATAGTAAAATTTGTTATACATTTTCTTACAGTGTATCTAAAAATAGAACAACGGTTAAATCTAAAATGTTAGCATTTACATTTAAATACCATGAAAATTTGTTAAGAGAATTGATTTATTCCAATAGTTTTCCAATGTGTGATTTAAGTAAATGTATCTCTTAGTAGCCAGTAGTGAATTAATATAATATATTGAGTTAATTTCATTAATGTTATTATCGACGCCTCATTTATGTTTCGAAATTAATTTAATTAGTTTAGTCAGTACATTTCCTGAAAAGAAAAGTCACTTCTTATAAAGTAAAAAAACACAGATACCGTTACAAACGAGTCAATCCTCAATCTTTTAATGTTTTACTCCAAGAAAGTCATTTTAATTACTTTATAATAGTCGTTGCAATTAATTAAACTAATTTTAAGACTTATTAAACTATGATGTGCTCGACAAGTACTCAAATTTGTTAAGAATTTATTCATATTGTCGAATTAAGAAAACTAAATTTAGTAACACTTTTATAATCAACAAAAACGATATTAAATGCAAAAAAGGGCGAATATAATGCAAAATGGAGAAACTTTGACAGATTATGTCATTTGGATTGTTAAAGAAAATACAAAAACAAAATTCACTTTATCCAACCAAAAGTCTGTTTTTTTTTTAATTCTGAAAGTTTCGAAATTTTTTGTAGAAAATTTTAAGACATGTTTTTACAAAAGTATTACTATATTAAGAAGTCGTTTTCAAATTATGTTTATCAAAAAAAATGCCTGACATTAAAACTTTAAAAAAAGTTTGAAGCCACATTGGACAATTTTCTGGAGATTTTGGGAATTTTATTCATAACTAATAGGTTTTCTTGAGAAAAGTGAGCAAAGTTATATTGCACTAAAAATAGTTTTATAATAACATACACTATTCTGTCTGATTTAAAAGTGACATACTTAGAGTATGAAGAGATTATGTTTCATTTTTCTGAAATAAAAAATATTGTTTAGAAAAATTGATAGGCTGCCAAATAATATTTTTTACAAGTAAAAAAATTGTGACATTATTAAATATAGATATCATCTGTATATACTTCAAACATTTATTGACTGTTGCAATAGTTCAATATAAATGAAGCTGAATTATATAAATACACAAAAATGAAATTATCATAAGAATTATATTAACTATTAATAAATTATCGAAATATTTACTTTTATTAATAATAGATTAACGTACGCGTTACATAACCATTTACTAATGATCTAATAAAAAAAAATGGTATCAGATCTGAATGAGTTCCAAAATGATCGAAATCTCCAGGTAATCTGGTTTCAATTTAAACGGCTTAGTTTTGGACTAATTTTAATTCAGTGGATCTGGCTTCGATATTAACATATCCGATTAAGATATAAGTCGAATCTCATTATTTCGTTTGATTTATTTATACTTTTTACATTGAAATAAATTACGTGATTTACATCTAAACTAACCTAGATATCTCTATCAAATGAGTTAATAAAAGTAGGCATATAACAATCTTTAAATATTTCTAGTTTTGTAATATAATTACCTGCATTTAGACTTGAAATATATAAATAAAAAAAACTGAATAATTTTTAATTTTCAAACAATAATATTTTTAATTGACAGATGGAACCAATGAAAAAGAAATTAAATTTTTAGCCTGTCGCGATAGTTACGTCTTATTTCAATGTTTTTTCTTAGTGTAAATGCATAATCAGTGACCAAAAAATAGGCATAACAAGTTTTGGTAATATTAAATTAGAAGGACAGAAGAAAACAATAAAAGCTTAAACTGCATACTCGACCGTGCTCGCTCAGGCTATAAAATCGAATCTATTCGGCTGAAAATACTAAATTTTTTCAGTTTAGAACTGGTCTGCTATGCACCGTTTAAACTTGGCAAATTACGAGTCTAGGAGAAGCTAATTTTGTAAATTTTTGCTTTTCGTTACGACTTTTGCTAAAAATGATTTTGCCGTGCTTAACAATAAAAAAGGACACCAGCAGTTTCTTCTTTTTTTTGTTTAACACGTCACGCTTTATTTTAGCAAACTATTTCATGCAAATAAGAAAGAATAATTTGTCTGTACATTTAAACTGATTTAAAAGGTTATTTAATCTTGTGGAGATTTACATTTACACAATCTCATTAGTATTAAAATAATTTATGGATCCCTATAATAAAGTGTTTCTCTTTGGGAAATGTTTTAAATATAAACATTTCTTCAGACAATGATTTTAAGTTTACTCCTTGAATTTGTATTGATGAAATTTTTGTTATCAATGAAAATTAGTAATCAAGTTCACTGCTTATTAGTTAATTACTACTAATGTTGGAAGAAAATAAAGACGTTATCTAACAAATATTATAAATTGACCTTTTGTATGTAGCACCTTAAACTTAATTAAAAAATGAATATTATATTTATTGACAGATGTACATTAAATTTAATTACAGTTTTTATTCAATATCAAAATTCCTAAATGTCATGAATGCGGTCATTAAAAGCAATTGATTTATAATGTCATTAAATTTAATTCATGATTGTACATTGAAATGTTCACTGACGTTTCTAACAGTGCAGTCAAATTTATTCAGAAAACGGTATTTATATTTTTCTATACTTGTCATCTGGCTATACGTCTTCATTAGACGACTTTTCGAGACAACATTTATTTAAACTGTAACTTCTAGCATACATTAGTAGACATTTTTTTCTTTAATACACTTTTTAAAGAAATTATATTTTATATTATTACCTATATATGAAGAATAAGCTCTTAAAATCACGCTAAATTAACTTGAATGTAAGCATTATCTTTTGCTGAAAAATCAATTCAATTGGTTGCAGGGAATTTAAATTTGATAGATCAGCATTTTTGAAGTTGAATCAGCGTTACTTTTGCTTTCCAGGCCATAAAATGTTATTCTTTCTTTTATTGATGGTATTACGATATTACACTAAACAGTTACAAAAATCTTTACTGTAATCGATATTGAATCTAAAAAATAAATTTAAGGAAATAAATATTTGCGTACTAGAAAAACATTTCTCATCTGCCTCTTTTACATAAAAAATTGATTTCCCATGATTTATATTAATGATTTTTTTTTCAATGACATCAAAAGCGAATCAATTTAATGAATTATAGAAACATGTGAAGAAAATTTGGAAGAATGTCATCAGTTCAGAATGACCCCATCTCTTGAATTCTGAACAGCAATTTCCGAGTTTTGGGTGGGTGATATTATTTACGACTACAACCTTATAATAATAAGCATAAATTCGGTCAATATATTTAAGGATTCGAGATTACCATAAGTGATTAGATTCTTCTTAAGATTTTCCGTCAGTGATACGAAAAATTATGACTACCGTAAACCGGTTGCTTAAGTGGATCGAATATTGCCAAATGGATCGCTAAATTAATACGAGTTTCGATGTCCCGAAAAATCATGTATTAGTTATCAAATATGTATTAAGTGTCCTATTTATTTCCCCGTTTATTTACTAGTGTTCTAAACTCATCGAAAATACATAAACTCGTTAAAATAAATATTTCTTATTGTAATTTTATACTTCATTTTTATTGAATTTATTATTGAAATTACTTAATTATCAGAATTGAGTAACTAAATTAAATACTGGCAGCTAAAATAATTAAAATGCATAACGGACTGAAAGAAAGTGTGTAGATTATGAAAAGTTGACAGCCCTGTAATTTCTTATAATTTTATACACCATCCTGTGGTTTCTTTGGTTATATTTTGCACTTATAAAGTAAACTTTAATTGATATGTCTATAAAAAAAGGAAAGTACGAGTTTATACATAGACTAAGCTGCAATTTTCTACATTTTCTGAACTTATTCTAAATTGTTTCGAGGAAATTCATGAAAATTTAAATAACTAAGATGTTCCATCACAGTAAATTAATAATTTGAAAGTATAACACTATTTTCTACAAAATATTATTTGAATTAATTTATGACTCTTTATTATCAGTTTGTCATTGAATCAATGTGATGAAACCTAACCTGACTCTTAAATATATAAAGACTAAATTGCAAGAAATCGAAATTTATAAACTGTTGGAAATTCTTAACGTCCAATCCTATAAAAACCGGACTTTATACGTCGTAATACTCCAAAATTTACGTATGAAAATGTCCACCTGATTGTAAAATTCCTGATAATTCTGTCAGTGTACAAATATAAAAATAATTGCAGTTTGCATTTGGATAATTTTATTATGCATTAGGTATCTTATAATATATAAAAATGTTATATTGCATAGTTTAATCATGTATTTGTTATATATTTTATTGATATTTACATGTGAAAAATTACTAACTGATTGATACATTTGTTGTCTCTTTTATTTGTTTTAGTTGATCTTGGAAACACATGATAAAGATGCGATAGAAACGGTGGTGGGAAGTGAGACCAATGGCTCCACTCCTCTCGTAATGGCATGTCGAAATGGTCATTACGATGTGGCGGAGTATCTCATTGAAAAATGTGGTGCCGACGTCGAACAACCAGGAGCCGGTAAGAATTATTTCAAGATTATGTCATTATTTTGTATTACATAGAAAAGTATTGAAAATTTTCCTTGCGTGTAAAAAAATCGCTTGAAATGATGAAAATGTGATTTATACTTATTTTGGCATAATTTAAGTGAGTTAAACAATTAATTTTTGTTCATAAAATATTTATGACTTAGTGAAGTGAAAAATAATATATATATATCTTTTGTGATATTCGATTTTATCTCGGATTTTGTCTCCTTAGTTTGTGAACATATAGTCGCAACAGTATTTATTGATCTTGGAAAGCAAAGCCCATATAATTGCAACAATTACAATAATCATACCTGTAAAAAATTACATTTTGATTACAGTCGTGTTTTTGCATAGTTTAGGTAGAGCAGTCATATAATTAAACTTCCAATGTAGAAAATTAAACATTCCTTAAATCAACCATTGACAACAGTTCTTTGTTGATTTGATTAATTAATGAGATTGTTTATTATTAAGATAGAAATAAAAGACATGTCTGTATATGGAAAAAATAAACGATGACTGTGGGATTATAATGTGCATTGTTTACGTACTAAACGAATGAGTCTGAGACGAACCGTCGAAACACTGTGAACTCTCAAGAAATAAATAGTAATTTTATATATTAATTCTGGCTTTATTTCTTACAATAATTAATAATTCTTACTTATATAATAAATATCCTGACTTAGTAGAAAAGTAAACGAAACAAATAATTACTAAATGCTTTTATTTACTGAGGCTGTTTTCTTTTCAATGTAACAGGTATCTTGTGAAATGTTATCTACTTTGATATAAGTTCAATATTCAAATTATAAAATGATTTAATTGAAAGTTGTGCCTATACCGCACATCTGAGGATATCCTCAGGCACTCCTGAGGTCGTCTTATTGCAATCTTCTGGACATGCGACGCTTCTAAGAAGTCAAACAAGAGCATCCACTATGAAATAATGTGTCTTTCAAGGACGAAATATATTGAATCTTAAACTCTGTAAAAGTCCTAAACCCCTTCTGAGAACGTCCTCAGATGGGCTAAATCGGATGTTTTGTTTCGATACAATATAGTTTTTTCTTTGCTGTATATTTATTGTGGGAAATATATAATACCTTTTTATTTCACAATTTTGATATTCGTTTCCGTAAAATAATACTATAAATACGAATCAACCAGATGTTTCTTAACTTAGTTAAATTTTGTAGTGTTTTTATCTGAAAATTTTATTTTTTTAACACTCTGGGACTAGAACTTGATTTTGCGCCCTACCGGTAAATGTTCGGCCGCAAATTATTGAGTCCAGCGCCTGTCGTATTAAAAAATATCTTATGCAACGGGCGAAAGATCGATCTCCGACGAGTGTGATAGTCATCCTCGCTTCGTTCCCGCGACTAACTTCGCACTCTTCGGAGATCGCTAATTACGCCCTTGTTACATAATATACTATTTATTCCTTAGCAAGAAAGTAAATTTTAAAGCTACATTAATGATGAAATATTTGTTGCTGCATTATAACTAAACTTACCTAAATTTCCGGCAAATGATAAAGGGTAAATCTACTTAACTAAATACTAGGTAATATTTATGAACATTAATCGGAAGTTTAGTTTGGCTAACTCTCCAAAGCTATTTGATGCTCAGCTTTTTTTTGGTAGGCCTTAAAAATATGCGATCGTTGAATTCAAATTCGCCTGTCATTACATTATGTAAAATTGGGTGATTTTTATAGAAAACACAAATTATCATAAGAACTAAAATTTCAACATGCTTCTGATAATATGTAACAGTATTACATATATAGTTTTAAATCTAGAGAATGAAACGTGAAAAAATATCCTGTTTCAATGTTTTCGTACGAAAGTTTTCTTGGTCATAAAAGTATGAAATTCCAATCTCGACATGATAATATTTTTAAATGATCAAAGTATCTTCATTTCTTAATTAAAATACTGATTTTTCACTTGCATTGCATGACAATCTGTAATTTAAAATAAGATTTGTATTTAATGATTCCAATTGATGCAAAATATTCTCATATCTTGTTAGTTATATATTTACATTAAAAAAAAGCCATTGGGCTACTTTTGTGAAGATCCTGGAGCTCTCTTATGAAGACACTATTTATTCGAATGGATGGTAAAACATCACGAAAAGTCCATTGATCCTAAGAAATCTTGATTTACGTCAGGATTTCATGGTCACATTCACTCGGATGTATAAATCTGACATTTATGACGCAAAGCCGGTATCGTTCAATGTGTAATAATACTTAACGGTTATAGTTTGACCCTTGTTTCAAATAAACTATCAAGTGCATCCTGGAACCTATGCACGCAAGCCCTATTTTCAGAATTGAAATGCTAAATGTAAGACCATAAATAATAAGTTTATTACTTATAAATGCGGACAAATAATATTTTTACTTGTCGAAGTTGACATCTGGTCAATGAGTGCGCTATTTGCAGTTCATTCAGAAGAAATATCAGTGTGACATATAGTATTCGGGGCAAAGAATATTTTCTATTTGGAAATTTAATTGTAGTTGGTAGATAAATAATTAAACATTGCAACAAAAAGCTTGGCAAATTACTACCAGGTTGACATGTCATTAAGCTACAAAAATAATTTTTTTTGTTAGGCGAATTGTAATTTAATTATGAAATAACACGTAAGGTTTTCGAAATATTCGAGGTTACGTTCTCTAAAAATGGTTGTTTGTACTATTTTTGAGGCTGTGTGCATGCGACACTTTTTTATGGATTTGTAAACTATTTTAACAATTTAGTAGTACACACGCCTTTAAAATGAGGTATTAGTCGATAACTTAAGCATTTTTTCTCTTAAATTTACGGCCCTTTTAATATATGACGGGTGAACAATTTTTGTTGGCCGTGTCCGGACAAAAAATCGTAAGTGATTGACTAACAGTTCATTTGTAGGATTGTAGGGTGAGAGTAAAACTAAACGATAGAAATACTGTAGTCACAACAAACTTATCTGAAACAAAAATGAGACAAGTAAAATTTATTAATTAATCGAAATACGGTATGTTTTTCGCTAATATCTAAGAGACTTCTTCACTGAAGACATGGCAAACACAAAATTGCATTTCTCGATGTAAATGACCAGTGCAAACTTTCAAAATCACCTGATTTTAGATGTTTCAGTAGCAAAATGTTCGATTTCTTAAAATTCAATGTAAAAATCCAAGAACAATGTAATAAAATGTATTTTTCAGTTTATTTTTTCTTTTTCTTTACTTAACATTTAACAGTCAGCCACCTTTAACGCGGAATAGATATAACAATATAAAGAGATTGTTTTATAATATGTATTATATATATTTTTTTCTGAAGAGGGCCACGATTCTTGGCCGAAAATTAAAAATGATACCCTTTTCAACCTCTTTTTTTTCTCAACCTTTTTTTCCAACTTTTTTCTATCAAAATTCCTTTCTTATTCTACTTTGTACAAGATACATATTTAAAAATTCACATTTATAATATGTTCAAATTATTTTGCCCTTATTTCTATGTTATGTTTACGTTTTCAAGTTCAATGACCGTGCATTAAATTCAAAACATTTAAAATTATACTTTCACCGGTCAATAATTATTATTTTTGATTGAACAATATAAACATTTGCCTTTTCAAGTTTTAGAAAAATGTTAATAGTTTCCCAAAAGTAGTGAGTAAACATTTTTTCAGTTACAATGCCCAGTTATTTAAACAAATTATTTCGGATATTGTCTTCGAATACATTTTAAAGATTCGTATTTTGTAAATTACTTTTAGATAATTAATAAATTTTTATGGTTAAGTTAGGTTAAAAAACATATTTTTTACTTTGTATGGAGTAAATTTTCAATGCATTTTAGGGTATCTAATGCGTGAAACTAATAAATCATTTAAAATGCATCGCATTCAAATTGAATGTTTTTGACTTCGATTTATAATTTCCGAAACATGTAACCGCTTTTCAGCGAAACAGAAAGCTGTACAGTAGTTGGTGTAAAATTTCACTTTTCAAAAAAGAAACAAAAGTTTCATGTTAATTTTTCCAGTTATTTTTTTTTATTTATAATGGTATTACAAAATCTTTAAGACATTTAACCCCTTGATTGTCACGAGAATTTCTCAAAAATGACCAAAATGTCAAAAAAAAAATTTGTAAGATTTTACCTTAACTTGGTGTTGTATAGGAGTATTTTGAGACGCTGATTACGAATCTGAAGTCAGATTTTGAAAATTCAAAATGGCGGATTCAATATGGCGAACAAATTTTTCAAATTCCAACCATTTTTCTTGAAATTTGTTACACGGGGGTTTTCGGGGTCACTTTATTACTAATCTAAAGTATGATTTTTATCATTCAAAATTTTCTAAATTCCAAGCATTTCACTTGATATTTGTTACTCTGCGGTTTGCGGGACTGATGATTACGAATTTGAAGATGGATTTTGAAAATTTTTCAACCAAAATGTTTTTTGGAAAATTTCTCTGCCATACTGTAGCCATCATTTAAAATTTTCAAAATATATTATCAGATTTGTAATTAACGACCTTGAAAACCTCCGAGAAACAAATTTCAAGCAGACTGGTTAGACTTTTCAAAAAAGTGTCCGCCATATTGGATCCGACATTTTGAATTTCCAAAATCTGACCTCAGATTCGCAATCAGTAACCCCGAAAACCTCCGAATAACAAATTTAAAGCGGTTTTATAAACTTTTTATGCATAAATTGATTGAACACAATATCATACTTCATAACTAAGATTTTGTAAAAATTGTGAAAACTACCATCTTTGTGGATTTATATATTTTTTTTTACACAGCAATTATGAAAATGGACAACGCTATCATATTCAGTACACCTTAGATTGTATAGAAATGGAATTGGTTTAATTTTACATAAATTCCAGAATTTGTTAGTCTACTTTATATCATGACAAAGATTTCTGTTTTTCTCACAATCTGCCAAGATCTGTTCCGGAAAATTCAAAAGTGAAAAATCGTCGTCATTGGCAGTTAAGGGGTTAACATTGCATTTAAGACAATATTTATTTAATATTACATTTTATAAACAGATTAACTAGTAAAAATCGTCATTTTTATAAAAAAAATGCAGTTACTCGCAAATGCTCAATGGGATCTAACTGAAACTGGATAATCGAGGATTTTCGGGGTCGCTGATTAGGAGTAATAATTGAAATTTTTAAAAATGAAAAATAGTTGTTTGAATATGGCCGACCAAAATGTAAAAATTAGGGTGATTATGGTGAAAGTGGATGGTCGCAGGTTTTCAGGTCGCTGATAACGAATCTGAACTCAGATTTTGAAATTTTAGATTTAGAACTTAGAAAATCTGAGTTTAGATTCGTAATCAGTGGCTCCAAAAAACCTCCAAGTACCCAGTATCATGAAAATTGTTTTTTTTTTTAAATTATTCACCAAAAACAGTTAAACGCTATTGGTGTTTACTATGACTGTATTATATTACTGTTTATGATTACTAAAATTACACTATGAATTAATTTGTGTTTTAGAAATATGTGTATATTATAAAGTATACAAAATTCAGGATATTAAATGTAATAATTTTTTGTTGTACAGTGGTGTTCGACGGAGATACGGTTGAAAGTGCTCCTCCATTATGGTGCGCGTCGGCAGCGGGTCACATAAATCTCGTCCGATTGTTAGTGAGGAAAGGTGCGAACGTCAATTCCACGACGAAAACGAATTCTACACCTCTTAGAGCTGCGTGTTTCGATGGACATTTTGAAATCGTCAAATTTTTAGTTCAACATGGTGCAGGTGAGTTTTTGATTATTTTCGTATAAAATATAAGTGACATTGTATATATACCAAAATATTTTCTCATTAACAAAATTTTAAAAAATTACTTACTTGAATATCAACTAAGAAAAAAAAGTGACGAATAAAAAATGAAACGTATTAAACAGAAGATGAAGAAAATATGATGTGATCAATAGGAATCCTATCATCCGCAGTATATCCGATATTTCAAATAATAAGTACAAGACAGTTGTAGGAAGAAACTTTTACAGATAACTTAGTAAACAGGTATAAAATATCGGTTTAGAAAGTGAAGTTCTGCAATAAATTCGCTGAAATAAAAATAAAAGCGATTTTGTTCAAGTGAACGAATTTTTATTCATCTATACTTCAATTTCACTTTCAGAAGTTCGCTTTTAACAAAGCCTATTGAGACCCCTCATGAATATGAAAATGAACTTTTCAATATTTGAAAAAGATCTGCTTAGAAAAATGTTATGGATTGAAATCTTGTCTTCAAAAGTTTTATATATATTTAATTACTTCTGCTGCAGAAACTAAAATTATGCTTTGATTGAAAATAAATAAATATTTAAAATCCATTTGGATAAAATACGTATGTTTAAACAAATAAAATACATAATAACGATATGCGATGAGTTGTTTATGTATGTATGCCAAAGGTCAAGTGCGCCTTTACAGTAAAGTGAAAAACGCTTTAGAAACTTCTCTGAAATCTAAAGAATTTCATTGATACTTCAAAGAATTCAAAGACATTATATAGACATTTTAAGGCTTATCAGAATTGTACACAATTTATTATTTAAGATTGCAGAAATGATTATCGTTTTATAAGCTACACTTTTAAACGTTAAAACGAATAAAAAATACACAGGTCAACAAAAGAAAAGGCCTTAAATGTTGTTGGAACGATGAGGGTTTTTTTTGTTGAAGTAATTTTGAGGTTTTACACTCGAAAAATTGGTACGCCTTTTTCTGCTATTTTAAATATTTAATACATACCCTCGACCTTCAAAATAAGGTTTTAGTCGATCCTCTAAGATTTATATTCACAAAATTACGGCCGTTTTAAATGATGAAATTTATCTTAACGCCGTTTCTAATTAATCATTGCTTTTGGAAACTATTCTTAGGCATCCGGTACGCGTTTAAGATGGCGGATTCTAAATGGTTGCAACTTGAGTAAAAATCATAGGTGATTGACTAATACTTCATTTTCGTGTATTAGATTAGTATTAAATAGTGCAAACAGTAATGAAATCCACACAAATTTGCCGCGTATTGTGCATAACCTCAAAATTGATATTAATCAAAGGCACATTTCTCAAGTGCATGACGTCAATTATGTCAATTTTTTAAAGCGATGGACCAATTCTGACGTACTCGATAGTTTTCCCTAATTTTGTAATATATTTTAATGTGATTAGTTGTTTGAACTTCTGGAATTTGAGGAAGGGTCATCGAACTAATTTCGTTAAAACAAATGATTGAAATCGAAGTCTTTTAACCCAGACCTTAAGGAGAAATCCCATCAGTGGGCCATATAATTGTTAATGCCCTTACAAACTAATGAAAGAATGTTGCAACAACTAATTATTTTTGTTGTAAATATATAATCAACTAATTGATTACCGACATTCCTATAGTCGTAGTGTATTTTCCGATAGTAGTATAATACTATAATAGGAATAATAAATTATAATTTACGTAAAACTATTCTAAAATTAAAATAACACCTTGCATTACATTTCCAACAAACTTTTTCAATAGTGATTTTATTAAAATAAAAAACACCTAAACTCCGTTAAATAATTAACACCGTTCATTTTGTTACACAATATATTTTCTTCCTCAAGAGATTAAATAATTTACAATTATCAGAATATCTTCCACTTATAGGATTCATTTCTTCTTTTGTTTCATGACTATAACAACATGTGTTTGTCATATATTTCTGGGATTGGAAAAATTCTAGACTAATCATTTCTGACGAGAAATTGATCGAACTATACGAATCTGCGATTCAAATTTATGAAAAATGCAAGTAGAAGTGGCTCCGCTTGATTAATTGAAGAAAAGTCATTTTTTTTACTAAAATTTTATTTCCAGCAAGATTTTTGAATAGAGATCGAGTAAAGAGATTTCGGTAAAGTGAAGGAAAAGCGTCCACGGTTATTAAAATTCAAAATGTATGTGCCAGAATTTTCAATTTCCCGACATCTATATCCAATATGGCGGCTTGTTTTAAAAATATTGGTTCTATTTCGGTATTTCCGAAAATAATGATTACAAAAGAAGATTTTCTTGCATAACCTAACACTTTGAGGTAAAATTACATCCCTGATAACAAGTTTATTAATCAAAGGTATATATTCAAAATGAACGATGTTGAAGTTTGCAACGTTCGAGGCGAACGAAAAAATTTTTTTTTTTGTCGAACGAAGTTTTTTTGTTATGCTTGTCATATATGAACCTCATAAATGACAAAAATAATATTTTCGAAAACTCGGGTGCTGGTGGAGGGTGCAAAACAGACCCAAAAAATCGAAAAAACGCTCTGAAATCGCCATTTTGTCTTAGGGGTCTGTTTTTATTTTTTAAATATTCATTAATACTCCTAACAATATTAGTTTTAATGAATATTAATGATTATAATTAATATTTAATAATATTAAATATTAATAATATAATTAGTATTAATGAATATTTAAAACATAAAAACAGACCCCTAAGACAAAATGGCGATTTCAGAGCGTTTTTTCGCGTTTTTGGGTCTGTTTTGCGCCCTCCACCAGCCCCCTAATTTTCGAAAATTTTATTTTTGTCATTTATGAGGTTCATATATGACAAGGATAACAAAAAAACTTCGTTCGAAAAAAAAAAAAAAAAATTTTTTTCGTTCGCCTCGAACGTTGCAAACTTCAACATCGTCAAAATGGTGAAACCAAAATCGCGGACAAACATTTGTATTTCTTTTGATAGTAATTTGTATGCTTTTGGACCATTGACCACGAATTTTGGGTTCTACATTTTGAATTCATTAAGTTGAATACCAAATTCATTATCAAGGACTTTGCATGTTTTAAGATATCAGATTATGTAAGAAAATCTTGTTTTGGTGTCGTCATTTTCGGAAAAAATGAAGTAGTTTCAAAGTTTTTACATTAAGCCGCTATATTGGGTATAGATATTGGGAAATTAAAAATTCTTGCACATACATGTTAAGGTTTAAGTTCCGAGGACGCTTGTCCTTCACTTCACCGAGATCTCTTTATGCGACTACAGTGCAAAAATCTTACTGGAAATAAAATGTTAGTTAAAAAAAGCCAGACTGTTTTTCAAATAATCGAATGCAGCGATTTAGATTTGCATTTTTTTAAGATACAAATTGGTGTAGTTCGGTTCATTTTACGTCAGAAATGAGTGGTCTAGAACTTAGTTAGTCCCGGAAATACGACAAACAGACGTTGAAAACTGCCACGAAAAAGTGTCCATTTGGTCATTAATGGGTTAAACTGTAACCACTAATAATTTAGAGTCCTAATCTATGGGTACTCAAGAGCACCTCATCTCAGAAGTCATACTAAGATTATTATTCAAGTCAAATGCAATACTTTATCACAAAAATACTGTCAATTTATTTATTATTACGATTATTTTAAATAGTAAACTTCCTAGATGATTGGTTAAAGCAGTATTGAGTGCTTAAGATCAAGATTCATATTTCAAACGATTATTCAAAGTAAATCCAATATTATACTACAAATATATTAATTATTTTCAAGCATTAAACAAAAATTTATTAATAGTAATGTAAATAACCTAAATAGTCGGTTTTTTGAGAATTCACCAACTTCTCTTTTTAATATACAAAAGATATATTGTGAACATGGTCAATCCAGCGATTGATTGGGAGGTTCTGATAGCAGCTTAAATTATTTTGAAAAACATTAACATGAGTTTTTTTCCTGTCCTAGGCATCGACGCTGCGAACAAACACGGACACACCTGTCTAATGATCGCCTGCTACAGAGGTCATACACGAATTGCCAAGTTCCTCCTCGCCTCAAAAGCCGATGCCAATCGAAAATCCGTAAAGGGCAACACGGCGCTCCACGATTGCGCTGAGAGTGGGTCCCTGGAGATTCTGAAGGTCCTCGTCGAACATGGAGCAAGGATGGATGTGGATTCCTACGGGATGACACCACTACTTGCAGCAGCAGTGACAGGTGATTACATTATTATAAACATTTAAAACACAATTAAAAAGATACTTACAAAAATTCCTTGATCATTTCAATGCCACACGCTCGATAAATCTATTTTAACCTTTCATGGTGGATTTGGAAGAGTTATCCCCGGTTTTTAACTAATATTTCAACGTATAAAATCGAAAAAATATGCACCGTTAATGTTATATATTAAGTTATCCTAAGAAACCGTTTCTGAGACCCCTCATGAATATGAAAAAGAACTATTCAATATTTGAAAAAGATCTGCTCAGAAAAATGTTATTATGGATTGAAATCTTGTTATCATTAATTTGAGAATTTCATTGAAGTTTTATTTATAATTAATTACTTCTGCTGCTGAAACTAAAATTATGCTTTGTTTGAAAATAAATAAATAATTAACTAGACACAAGTTTAGTAATTAAAAGAAAATTTCCGATTCCGAAAACATGAACATACCAAGTTTTACAAAAATCGGTCATATTGGAACCGTCATTTTGAATTTTTGAAAACTGACATCAGATTCATTATCAGTGGTTTAATAAATATGGTTTACTATTTTCATTGCTAGTTTAAATATTCGTCAACAGACGTACATTCTAGAATTCTTATTCTGACATATTTTTTGCCTTATACATATTCAATATTTTGAACTGGCCACGCTCGGTCCCAAAGCTCGCACTCGCCGAGAATCATGTATTTTTCGTCCTTGGTAATGTAAAACTCTTCATTTTACTGATATGTAACTAATACGCTTGATAAATTTTTATATTTTAATAATGTTTACATACTTTGAGCGCCAAAACTGACGTGCGGTAGCAATAATATTTTTATCTAATTATTTTTGAAAAAAGGTCAAGGAAAAAAATTGAAAACTTTTTAACTTGTTCATTATGATTTTACTTTTATCTGAGCATTGTATAAATAAATATTTGACTTTTCTAGGACACACACACATAGTCGAACATTTAATAGGAGTTCCGCATTTGATTAGTCGAAAAGAGAAGATTGATGCGCTAGAACTTCTGGGTGCCACCTACGTGGACAAGAAAAAGGATATGATTGGAGCCCTAGAACTGTGGAAGCGAGCCTTAGATGAAAGGTAGGTGTAAACTAAAAATTGCATTATAATCGTTATTATTCGTTGGCTGACCAAGCTTCGTTTCTTATTTACAGTTCTTATTACTAATTTACTTATTAATTTACTATTAATTTATTAATTAATTACAGTACTAGAGTTTGCATAATAGGATAGTCTAATCAGTTATTTCTTAAAAGAAAGTTTACTGTAATCTCATGGTAAATTTTTCGCAGTGTTAATTAAAAGAACCAAAAAAACTTGTTAAACTGTCGTATTAGTGTTAAAACCGAAAGGGGTTTAAAATTAATCATCTTTAGACATGAAGTAGGGATTAAATTGGTCATATAATGTTATTGTATCTATTACTTACCAATTAAATATATCCTTGTGATGAAAATGAAATCGACCTTGAATCTCTTAAAAGTTTAACAGGTTGAAAATCATTATAAGGCTCTTCGTGACTTCCGATAAAAGTTCTGCATTGTAATTATATCACTTGTATTGTACCCGACCTACTTTTAGACAGTTTTTCAATATTTAAGAAGGGTTGTAATCTAAAAAATATTTCGCACTTGCACATGATATCATAACTTATTTTAATGATTATGTTACGTATGCAGGGTTTTGCTTAGATCCTGCATTCGTATTCTAATTTTATACGTAATCAGTCTATTAAAATACCTTCAATATCGGGTGAGCCATTAAATCGGCCACCGGAATTGAGTGTTTTTGTTAATATACTCTCCGATGTGCGTCGATATTATTATAACCGAACGCTGCACATCCGGAGATTGTTTTAGGTTAAGATGTAATTAGAAACGGTATTTCTTTCTGCCGGTAAAATGAAGCGAGAATATTTTGGCAAAAGCATCCGGTCGAAATTTAAGATATTTTGCAATCTGCAAAATATCTAAAAACAATTGACAACGATATTAGCGGGCAATAGCTCATGTAACCCGAGCGTCACCGATACCGAGCCGGCAAACTCGAAGCGGAACGGATGTTTTTACTAATAGGATCGGGTTCCTCGATTCACCATGTTATTAAAAAGTACAATAGCGAAATGCCGAATTAAGGAACACGCGCTTTGTACGAAATATCACGTGAACAAGGAAGCGCAAATCACGTGAACCTTCGCTGATCGCGACGGCTTGGGGGTGTCGTTATCGCCACCCCCGCTCCTGCAGTTTTTAAGGAAACGGACCTGACTTGCAAATGGCTTGTCCGGGTAGATTCGCCCCGAGCCTCGATCCAAAAAGATCTCGGATTCGCGACCCCGGTTAAATAGGCAATTCTCCGCGAACGTCGACAAATTTAGGACTTAGTCGCAGCGCGATCGAGCTGTGTCGTACGGCCTCCCAGTTGGCATCTTAGGACTCTTAATAAAGTATTTTTATTAACATCTCTCGAGTTATCACTTGGGGTATCGAACCCCTTTACGCGTACCCCGAACCCGATTCCCCTCGCTACCGGGAATCAAATAAAATAATAATAAATTGTTACGACAAAAACGTAACAATTACTTTCAATAAATTTAACGTATTGAATAAGTGAAGGATTTTAATAACTGACCGAACAATGGCATGCTAAATAAAATAAAAAACGAAATATGTTATCTGATTGTGTTGGACAATTGTTTCGCAATTTGATTTAGTATTTTCAATTTTTTTGTACTTATTTATTTATTTGTTTATTCACTCATTGTATCATACTCAAATATCGTTGTTAAAGCAATGCTAGTTTAATTGTTTCCTTAACCGCTTGAAATTAAAACATGAAAAATTACATATAAATTTGGTAAGACGGTTCTTTTATTAAATTAACATTGAAAAGATTACTTCTAAATTGTCGGATTATTGATGTCAAACACTAAATGTAAAAAACGGTGTGCATTATCTGTTTTTATATT
Source organism: Trichopria drosophilae (assembly GCA_030407085.1). NCBI lineage: Eukaryota > Metazoa > Arthropoda > Insecta > Hymenoptera > Diapriidae > Trichopria > Trichopria drosophilae. The sequence goes on from CM059583.1 coordinate 45,500,021, forward strand.
ATTATCCAACACAGTACTTTTGATGATTTCGATTGCATATATATTTAACCGAATTAACTTGACCACTAATAGGTTCTGTGTCCCTCTACCGATAATATAGAGAACTAATTGCCTATTATTGAAAAAAAAACACGTTTCGTGTACTCCATTCGAAACAGCAACTTAAATTGTGGAATATGCTTATCTCGAGTTTTTGACACTTTTATTTTGCAAGTAACACGATCTGCATTCCTTGTGTAAATTTTGTACATTTGGGAATTAAAGGATTAATCAGCACGAATAAAAATTAACTATCGATATTCACAAAGATGCATTTATCTGATGAAATTTTAGTTTTAAACGATGTGATGATCGAAACAGTTATTATTAATCGTTTAATTAAAACAGCTGATATTCTGAGTTGTGTTCATTTTATCGCCTGTCAAGTGAATTGCCGTTATAGACATAGTGTCAACTTAAGCATTCATTAGATGTCAAGATGTTTCCATAAAAACAAAAACATATTTCTTTAGATACCCGATAAAATCAATTTAACTGTAATATTTAATCAATTTGAATAATGGGATGCAACTATATCGTTAACACAACTCGTTATTGAGTGAAACTTGTTAATGATATTCGAGGCGTTGTTGCAAGATGATCAAAATTAATTTTCGGCATTTCAGCATATAATGTTTCTGCGTAATTACTTATATAGATACAAAATTAGACATTCTATAAATATACAATGGTTGTAAACTATAAAAATCTGAATGCTATAATTATTCACCAGTAATAACATATTCCTTATTTATGTTCAGTTTAGAAATATGGCAATAACGGAGCATATATCCCTGATTTTTTTTTGTTCATTTAAATCAATAGATTATATGCAATTATAGTGCTAAATTGAACTTAACCTATTCACGTCAACAGGGCGTCATTTTGTTTTAAGAGGAAATTTTTTAAGTTTGCTTATTGTACTCGCATCAAGTTCAAACACCGAGGACACGATTTAGATAGGTTTTAGGCCAATAAAAAATATTAATGGAATGAAAAACTATTTTTAAAAAAAGATTCAATTCCGTTTCTTTTGTACAATTTTCGATTTTTCCATGATTAAAATTGATTTTGAAAAATTGTAACCACCACTATTAGAAAGAGCTTCCTCATAAACATAATATGCAAGATTTTCAAATATTTCTTTGTCGCGCTCATTATATGGCTAGGAACCAAGTTTGAATGACAAATTTGCGTCCTGTGGACATTAATGGGATAAAAAAATATTTTCAGTATTGTGAATTTTTAAATATTCGATAATACGATGGAAATGCACGAGTTTTACACGATTTTTTTAACTGAATGTATCCTGTGGCACTATTTCCATCCGTTTCTCAAGAAAATGTGAAAATATTCCAAATGTCACATAAATGTCACATAAATGTCACATAACTGTAACATCGTAACCTAGCCTTAATACAATTATGATGTGTTGTTGCCAGTTCACACTTATTTACATTCTATAAGGCAATATTTGATTCGTTCAGAAAATATCTCTATGAAGGATATACGAGCCTGAAACGGAGTGGGTCTAAAAAATCCAATGTAATTGAACGAATAATATTTTTAAATATTCATATTATACAAGTATAAAGCTTTTTGATTATTATTTAGTTAGTTTCACTAATAACATTTTACCTACCGCAGGATTTTTTGCATATGGAACGTCTACAGCATTGAGTATTGAGTAATTTTGTTATGAACTGACTTACCAAAAATATATTCACTTTTAGTCGATTAATTCTATAAGATTTTAATTATTCTTGAAGAATATTTTTGCCTATATTAAATGTTTATATACGTAAAAATTATTCTATTATAACTCTTTTCGGGATATTACAGTGTTATAACAAAAGCTTCAACTAACTAATGACATCAGTATGTCTATGACCAATAAAAAATGTCACATGGTGAAGGATATTTACAAAAAATCGTCAGTTTTTCTCGAAAACATGTTTTAGAACAATAACAATTTGTTAAATTCCGTTAATTTTTGCAAAGTGACGTTAAAATACAAAACATAATTTACGTATAATTTACAAGCTAATGCTAAAATTTGAAACTTTTTTTTGTTAGGATTAGGATGTTAATTTTTAAAATTTCTTTCGTTGATGTAAGCATTATTTTCAACATAAAATTAGTTGTAATTTAAAATCTGCTTATCGTTATAAGTTGAAGTAATCTATTAATCATAACTAATAAATCTTTTTAGGTATTTGGGCAGACCAGCAATTCCAAAACCTCCTTTACCCCCTGCTGTAGCAGCATACGACTATGCACGAGAGATCTCCGATCCTGAAGCCCTGGACGAATTGTTGGCTGATCCGGATGAAATGCGCATGCAGTCGCTCGTCATAAGGGAACGCATTCTTGGACCGGCCCATCCCGACACCAGCTTTTTTATTCGATATCGTGGCGCCGTTTATGCCGATTCCGGAAAATTCAGTAGATGCATAGAACTCTGGAACTACGCCCTCGACATGCAACAAAGCATGCTGGAACCACTGAATCCAATGACTCAAAGTTCACTGTTCAGTTTTACTGAACTTTTTAGCTTTCTCATGACTGAAGAAGGCAGGCAGACTAGAGGACGCCAGGTACCACCCGTTCAATGGAAAGAACTTATGAGGGTCTTCAAAAAAGCGGTAATGATTCTATTCAAATCTTGTTTTAGTTTAGAAATATAATTCCAATTTTGAACCTATATAAAAATGTAGGGAGATGATCGTGTATACTTACATGAAAAAAAAACATTCTCCGTTTTGTATAGTCTAACTCTATTTCACTGAGAGAAAAAAATAGTGAAATCTACTAAAAAATGACTATGTTGTGTAGTAAATGGACGGGATAACTATTGCCCATAGTCAAATGAACTCATTTGCAGCAAGAGGTTATACTAACAGAAATGCAGTCAAAATTACTAATCAAAAGTCATTTCTACTATTTTCTATAGTAAGATATCGTATTTTTTTCTCGTAAACATAATCTGCTGTTATACGAAAGGCGATAAATTCGGATAATCTATTTAATATTAATATTTTAATTTAATTTAAAGAGCAATAAAAATGATATGCACTTTTAAACACATTGTTTATAACTTTTTTCTCCATGAGTCGCTAGGAGTTATGACGCTTGTAGCTTAGTTTGGTCGTAGAGCTTTCAAACGCCAAGTGTTCACAGTATGTAAGAAAAAGCTCTCTAAATGAAGCTGCTTTTGATTCGCAACAAGTGTTCTGTTACATATGCAAAGAACAATATATCTATTTCTTTAAATTTTATAAAATTTACAATGCTCATGTAAAAAATAATCGTTCGTGATGACCAATGAAAAGTGAATCACGTGATAAACACATTCATATTTTACGTATATGGTCATCACGAACGTTTTTAACATTTTGACTAGTAAAATTAAACCTATCGTGGCTCCCGTTATAGAAATGAGTTTTCATTCACTCAAAAGCAATTCAAGTTTACAGAATACACATAAAATGTCATGCATGGACAGCAAACGGTATAATATATAACATGGAGAAAATGCTATAAGCTATATGTTTCTACTAAGTATATTTTTGTAAGCTTATTCAAGATAGAATTGCTTTTGTCATAAAAGTTAATAGCCAATCTATAATATACACGCAAAGAAATTTGAAGTTAATGCGACAGCATTTTGGGAAGTAGTAGTTACCGCACAGATTCTGACGAATTTGAAATGACGATTACAATTCGAATTTGTTAAAAAGAAATTTTTTATAAACAGATCCAGTTTGAGTGTACCTGTGAGAATATTTATTCATAATTTCTAGACGATATAGTTATTAATAATTATTTGTAATGATCTATAAACGTTGTTGAAACGGAAAAACTTGGTACTTTTTTCATTCTAAAGCTTCCGTACCGAAAACTGTGCAAGATACACTAAAAATGCACTAAACCTTTTTTATAGAGCATAAAGTTTCCTAAAAAAAAGTCAGCGAGAGCCCTAGTCTAAAGTTAATAGATTATCCATAAATAACGCCGGAATGTTGTCTTACAAGTTAATTATGAATATTTTGGAATTTTTGTAAAATAGGAGGCATATTCCATCGTTGCTCGTGGTTAAGCTATTAACTTTAGTCTAGGGCCCTCGGTGACTTTTTTGTAGGAAATTTTGTGCTCTACAAAAAAGTTTCAGTGCATTTTTAGTGTATCTTGCACTGTTTTCGATACGGAAGCTTTAGAATGAAAAAAGTACCAAGTTTTTCCGTTTCTACAACGTTTATATATCATTAAAATTAATTATTAATAACTACATAGTCGGATAATTATGAATAACTATTCAAAAAGGTGTGATAAAATTGTATCTGTTCATAAAAATTTTCTTTTTAACGATTTCGAATTTTAACCGTCATTTGAAATTCGTCAGAAATCATGCGGTAGCTGCTACTTCCTTGAGCAGTGGCATTTACTTAAAATTTCTTTCCGTGTAGGTATAAACTTTAATTTACTGCGGATTCGCTATGATAATTTATAAATTTCATGACTGTATCGTTAATTTTACTGATAATTAACACACACCAAGTTATGCAGAGTATAGAAACAATATAAAAATAAATAAAACTTTTGTTTAATAATGTCTTTGATGAAATGTTTATTTTGGTTGCAGGTATTAGAAGTAAAATTAGGAAAACAGATGTTGGACAAATTATCAGCAGGTGAACGTGACCTTACTTATCAGAATCGTGTTCTCATTATTTCGCTGCATCTCGTAGCTCTCTTGACATCGAGAACGCCGAAAGAAGAAACAAAAGATTTCGATGAATTACACAGAACTCTTTACGAATTGGTGCGGATCAATGCTAAAGGAAAACAGGTAGAGTATTATTTTTATATTAATATTGATTATGTGATCTTTTTTACAACATAAATGCAATAGTGTTATATATATATTTATATATAAACTCTATAAGTGGATGTTAAAATGGCCCTAGTACCGAGATATTTTCGGAAATATGTTTATTTTTTTCTGCATTGTTTCTAAACCGATTCCAGTAAAACGTTGGGAAACCGTAAATATTATTTATGTAGTTTTTCGGTTTCGATGGTTGCCGCTTCGAGTATTATTAATTAAGCACGTTATAGCAGGCATGTTGTAGCTCTTCCTTTTCGTTTCTGTTCGATGATTTATTGCATGCGAAATTGATTAAACTTTTTCAATATGGCGGATTATTAAAGAGTTACAATTATGTAGATACGGCGGACATTAGAGATAAGTGGTTTTAAATCATGAAAATCCTGTTAACTATTTTACAAACACGTTACATATTTTTGAATACAACTAAAGCTGACTGATTCGGAAATATTTTTTGATTATTTTTTTTTCTTGCACTGTCCATTTCTCATGTACTTTTAACACGGTAAATAAGAATGTTATAAAAGAATTGTACAACAAATGTTTTCACTTCTGCCAGGGCTATTTTCCTTGCTAATGTCTACACAAATTTTAGTCTTAGAGTTTGATTTTTATTAGAAAAAATATCTATTATTACATATTGACATAAAAAAGGTCAAACATACAGAAAATAGTTTAAATAAATGCAGTGCAATTCTCAGTAAAATTCAAAGTGTTACACAACCGTCGAAATTTTAAGAATATCAGTATCTCTTATAAGTCAGAGTCGACTGTGACAGGATTTTGGTTCCAGAATCCAAATATGTCCCTCAAAATAGCCAATTGGCTTTAGTTTTTGAAATATTGAAGGTCAAAGAGGACATAAATTCGATTCTACAGATTTTTGTGCCTGTATTCGCAAAAAAATGATATTGTCCCACCAAAAAAGTCAATTTCAATAGGACTCTCTCCGTAGAATCCGAATATTTTCGCCAAAATATTGATGTGAACCTAGTTTTTTAAGAAATTGAAGGTTAAAGGAGTCAAAGATCCTGTGTTTGGACATTTTTTACATCTATACTACAGAATGCGACGCAATTAAATCTAGAAATGCAAAATGGCGCATACAATATGTCCGACAAACTTTTTGAAATTCGAATCACTTCAAACTCGTTATCGTCTTGGCTACTTTTCCAGAAAAACAGAAAGAAATGTTTTCAAATTCGAATTTTTACCCCTTTGGCCTTCAATTTTGGCAAAAGATAAGTTCGATTAAATATCTTGGCGTATACAGAGAGTAGTCCTCCTCTTATTTTAACTTTTTCCCTTCGTGAGTTCCCCCACCATTCGCCATGCGCTTCTAGTAGCAGTCCACGTTCAAAAGAATACAGGCTGCTGTTTACAGGTAAAGAAGGATGCCACTATATGTCTTCTCTCTGTTTATATTCTCTCATACTGCCAGTCGTGGGGATGAGGGGAAGCGTTAAATTAAGGGAAGAAGCCGACTCGAATGGTTAAAATATGGGGAGGACCACTGTATTTGAATTCTGCGGGAAAAATCCTATCAGAATTGACTCTTACTGGTGGGACGACAGGTTTTTTTTTTACTGTGAATAGATGCTCAAAAAACGAATTTTTGACCGTTTTCACCCTCAATGTCTCAAAAAATACTGCTAATTGGCGATTTTGGCAGTCATATTTGGGTTCTGGAGCAAAAATCCGTATCAGAATCGACTCTTACTTACAGGGCAACAAAGTTTTGTTGGGTTGTGTTATTTTAAACGTTATTTTTACACTGTAAAAAGCAATACCTAAATTAATACAAGAAATGCGACTGAATTATGTAATTCGATGCAAAAGCATCTAGATTAAATTCTCGACCACTTGTAAATGAACTAATTATCAAAAATTATGCTTGGTATATTTTGGTCATCACAAAATTCAAAAAATGAAAGGAGCTAATATATTAATTCGGTTTTCGATGGAATACACGGTATTATGAGATAAAAAATATTTGTAAGAGGCTGGTATTTGTATAATTATCGCCCCAGAGTCTAGATTTGAACGGACTGTATATATATGTTTTAAAATTTACTTGACTGTACATGGATTCTGTTTCCCTTTAGCAATAATTAAACTAACTGTGACTGAAATCTGGAATTAAGTAAGAAAATTGACTGAAAGTATGATGTAAAGGATAGTCGGATAGCCCCGGCCACCTAAACATTTTATGCAATAACTTGAAAAATAATGCATGCATCAAAAGAGAGAAATATTCTTTGTACCTACAAAGACAACTCAAACAAATTTACTTGCAAAAATCGATTTTTTTCGTCAGTGATAACCAATTGATTTATATAACGATTTTTGTTACTTTCGAACTTGTGTCGGGTAGCCCACAGAAAGATGACACGCAATTAGTATAAATTATAAAAATTTAACACAATTTACGTTTAAATCATGATTATGATCATAAACAATAAATAAGATTGGTATTTTTTATTAATTCATCGGGTTCTTGTATGTTTGTTATTCAAAATTTGTTTGTTTAATCACAATCGTCCGAAATCTATAAATTATAAAATATAAAAACAAATAAAAATATAATAAAAAAACAATATAAAAAATACTTACCACCAATAACAATTTGCACTGTTTTGACAACTGAGGTCCGTGAAATTATCGTTAACAAAATCTGCGTAAGCGGTACAAACGTAGGTTATGTCATAAAACAAGTCAGAATATAGGAAAAATGTGACCTAAATGTCAGCATTAACTTCAGACAATTGAATTATTATCAGAATAATGAAAATGTATTCGAATTAGCTCAAATGATACACGATTTTAACCCTTTAAGGCCCAGCGGTTTCGATTGAAACCACTTTTGTGTTCGAACATCCGTAACTTTGTCAGAAATTAATCAATTTTTCAGTTTTAAACGCCAAAGATCCACAAATTTAGATTACTTTTAAAAACAAAAATTATAGTGCAATAAATTTACAACAATCTTATAATTATAACTATATTAAAAAAAATGTTTTTGCTAAGGATTGTTAAAAAAATTAAAAATTGTTAAATTACTTCCAGTAAGGCACATGAAATTGACTACTGAGGGGTTTTTGGGGTCGCTGGTTACGAATCTGATGTTAGTTTTTCAAAATTCAAAATGGCGGACGAAAATATTTGAAAATTTAGCTAGACTCATGAAAATTACCATCAGATTAACTGAAAAGAGAAAAACTAAAAAATGAAATTTTAAAAAAGTCGTCCGCCATATAGGATCCGCCATTTTGAATGTTGAAAACTAACATCAGATTCGTAATCAGCAACCTCAAAAACCCTTAAGTACAGGGTATGACGAAAATGGCATCACTTAAAAAAAGTCGGGCCTTAAAGGGTTAACTGGCCGGGGCTACCCGAAAGTCATATCTGTGCTAATCTATAAGAAAATACAATGTTAATAGTAAAATATGCAATATATAAAAAATGGAAATTAAAGCTCTTGAGGCGTAGAATCGACGTAGCCAAACCTTTTATGAATATTTAGTACCGGGTTTTAAATAGTTTCAATTAAAAGTGACTGAAATGCCTAAAGAGATCTCATTTGTTCGGTTTGTAAAATCGAAGTACTAATTAATCTACTCAAAATAGAGCGGAATATCTTCATATTTTTAAATTTACGTGAAGCAGTATTCGTGTAACCTATTTAGATACTTCACAATAGGTAGTGGGCTACCCGACTTTCCCCTAATGTAAATAAGACCACTAAAACAAGGATATACTTAAGCTGTATACATTGGTAGACTTTAAGATTAATATTATTAATTTTTTACAGGGTAGAGACGCATTACAATTAACGCATTGCAACGACGCAGCCCAGGGTGGCAGATGGCCGACATGTTTGTTCCCGTCGGTGCCCCTAACGAAAGCTCTGCTTAGGGTCGGTGCTGATGTAAATGCCCGAGATCAAGATGGCAATACGGCTCTGCATTTGGGTGCAACACCTTGGTATCCACATCTAACCCTGGAATGCGCGACGGTGCTGCTCGACGCTGGTGCCCATATCGACGCCGTCAACAATAAAGGAAAAACTTTTGAGATGCTGTTAGCGAACAAAGCTCGTTACAATTCCATAAACCCTTTGAAATACACGACGTTAACATGCCTAGCAGCGCGCGTTATTCGGAAACACGATTACGTTTCCAGGGTTCCCCAACATCTGCAGGAGTTCGTCAAGATGCACTAGCCTCGACGGCAGTTGTCAGTTTTGAAATGTAGCGATCGTTTCGGCTCGTCAACGTTACTCGCTGCGCTTTCGGTCGAACGCGGTAACAATAAAGGAAAAGATGCTTTGCTAAATATTTTAATTTTTTTGTTTTCAAGATCCGACTCGGCGTCGGTCACTAAAAAGAGTACGTATATCTCGAAATCTTTCGGCACAAGTACTTATCGGCTGAAAGCCTCTTCGCGAAACGTGTGTAAAGACTGGTTCTCCATGCTGTTGTTGCTTTCTTGTTATAATTTTCTCCGGATGATCATGGCGGTAGGAGTAAACATTGTGTCGTTCTTTTTTTAAATCGTCGTTCCGATTGTAGAAAGACACAACTTCGAATTGAAAGATTTTTTACAGGAGAAGCAACGTCTCTTCTCCCTCAACACAAATATCGTTTGCGATACGGCCGAATTGTAATCTGAAAGCCGCGAGAGGCAATTTTTTGTAGATGCCTTTAGCAGAGTATCATCGACTAGACTGGGAAGCGTTTCGTAAAACGAGCGGCACGTAGTTCATTGATTTCTTTTTTAACGTTGAGAAAATGTAGCGTATAGAAAACACGGTGGATTGGAAATTCGTATCGCCGCAATCGAAACGAGTAATGCTTGATAATAACAAATAATCCGTAAACGAAATTTCAGCGGAGCTCCCGTACCAATACGCCGATTGGCAAGTTGGACAGAATTTGAAAGTTTGAAACAATCGGTTTCTTTGTAACAGGCCCCCGCCGTATTGGGTCGTCAGCTACCTATGGCGTAACTCTGATACCTTGATTTAACTTGTGATAAAAAGAAACGATATTATATATAATGAATTAGATATAAACACTTATATACATAAGCATGTCATACACGCGCGCAGTGTTCTTCGAGTAAGATACTTTTCTGTTCAACAAATTTTTATGGTTTTTAGAAATTTGAATTGAACGCGATTTCGCGTAAAAGCTCGCGATGCTAAATTGGCGACAATGCGAATTTATACGCGGCTACGTCCGCATCACCGATTTATAGCCTGGCGACGGCCGTTCTCATAAAATAAAGTATCTTACTTTAGTCTACCCGAATTGAGTTTAATGTAAAGACTGTGAAAATACAGGTGTGGCAAAAAACAAACACAGGTTTTTCTTAGTTGTTTCTTTTATTTCCTCTCATAATCTCATATACATCAAATTTTTATATATCTGAATACAAAAAATTTCTGTCATTTTATTAATATAATCTGCAAAATCAATTTTACTCACGTTTCTTCTCTTCGAACACATGGTGACATTCTGGAAACTTGGAAAAATAACATTTAAAGGCATAAAATGGTACAGGTAAGAGAACATACATATTAATATACTAGAATATGGAAAACTCTATACTAGTAAATCCTGAAAAAAGGTTGTGAAAAAAAACTATTATTATTTAATAAAAATACTAATAGCGTATTAACCTGAATATAATTGTAGCAAAAAATGTAGGACACCAATCGACATTCGGCTTGTAATCGTCTTAAAGAAATTAAGGTCACAAAATGGCCAAATTAATTTTGCTTCTTTTATTCTGATATAAAAATAAATTAATCAAAATATAAATAAATATATACGAATTAATAAAAATTACTTTAAGTAATTTTAAAATTTCTCGCCGAAGTTGAAAACTGCTTATAGCATATTATAATTCAAATTTGCTAACCGAAATTAAAGTTATTTATATATGGCTTATATTTGAGGAAAACTTTTTCTCCCAAAATAAGGTCTAAAAACCTAATCCGGCTTATTTTACGTTATTCAAAATGCTTGTGGGGAACATCGTGTAACAAAAGTAATTCTTAAAAAATTCGCCATTCAAATGTATTATAAATAATTTTAAATAAAAGTAAACAATAATAGCCGAATTACACTTTATAATTTGTTTGTATTTACGTGATTCTATTTAGATTTGCAGAATATAATGGCTTTGTAGATTTTAAAATTACACGAATAATATTTAGTAGTTGAGCTAAAACTATCTTTTCGTTGTGTGCTAAATACTTGTATGCATAGACAAAGCTCTGTAGTACAACAATAATAAAAATGGTTTGAATTCGTCCTTTTAAAGTTGAACAATTGTAACTATTTAGGAAATAGTTGAGAAGTGAGAATAATCTACTTTTTAAAATGTTTACTTAATTATCATCTAATTTCTTTGCATTACAATCTTGTGTATTTTAACAAATCATTTAAATCACTTCAATTTAGGCGTTAACCTGAAACATCTGCATTATCTTCTCGACCTTTAGAACTCTTATAAGATAACAAGAGGAGTAAGTTCTGTTGCCTTGGAAGTTTTCATGTGATATTAGTTGTTACAGTATCTCATAACCTTTTACTTTTTACTCAATTTTACATTCTTATATAAAGCAGTGTAAATTTCAGAACTTCTCAAGACAGAATTTTGGAAGAGCAAGACAATAATAAATAAATAAAAATAATCTCTTTCCCTGTTTTATTACAAATTTATCAGTGGACTAACCACGTCTACCTAAACAAATTAACCACTTTGCTGGTAATATATCAAATCCAAATGTGTACTTTTTAAATAACTTCCACAATTTTTCAATGAATTTGTACTAAATTTGGTATACTATAGTTTTGAGATCGCCGAATATGAATCTGAGGTCGCCGTTTCAAAATTAAATATGGCGGATCCAATATGGCGGCTAAAAGTTATATGCTTTTGAAGCAAATTTTGTCTGTGCGTAGAAAAAGGCTGAATTTTATTACTCGGGGTTTTTTGGCTTCGCTGTTTACAAATCTGATCTCAGGTTTTCAAAATTAAAAATAACGGACAGAAATGCAAAAAGTTACTTGATCCCGCCGAAATTCGTTACTCGGGTTCTTTTAGGTATTCCTAATTACAAATATGGACTCATTTTGAAAATTCAAAATGGCCTATACAACATAATGATCCGAAATGCAAAATTATTTGATTTATCTGAAATTATGATTTTGGCTTGATATATTTTAGGTATTTTTGGTGGCAGAAATCGAAATTCTAACATCACAGTTGCAAAATTCAAAATTTACATCTGCATCAAACATATCATTCTGTTCATAAAAAATATTCATTTATTCAGCAAACCATTCATCACTTTCGTTACAATCAGAAAAAATAGATCCATCGCTTTCTGAAGAATTTGAAGCTGTTCTCTTCCTTTTACTAGAAATAATATCAGCCATTTCGCATAAAATAAAGTCCAATAATGTAAGTCGATACAATAAGCCGATTTCTTGTTGCACGAACCCAATCTTCGAAAACAGCTAATAATATGACGCCACCTGTCAGCACCTAGTGGTTGACAATGCGAAATAGAAGAGTTGACGCGGCATACTCACCGCCAGATACTGGCCGTTACCATTACAAAATTAAATTGAAAAATAGCTTTATGAAATTGGTTCGTCATTTTTTATCCGTTTTTTTTAACTTATAAACAAATGAATCACTTGACATTCATATGAAATCATGTTCAGATAAACACATTTCTTGTGAAAAGAGATGTTTCATTATTGTTTTATTTCGTTCCTGATATTAGATCCACCATTTTTAATTTTTAAATTCTGAGATCACATTCGTATTCAGCAGCCCCGAAAACCTCATATTTAACATTCTCATCGAAATTTGATGAAGAAAAATGTGCACTTTAGAAAAAAATGTATGATTCACCGCCCAACGTATGGGGGGTGAAGGAGAAGGGGTAGGTGAGTTATTTCTACGCCAAATAATACGTTTTATGAAAAAATGGAACCCATGTTTCACAGGTTCTTCATATCTTAAAAACTGTTTCGTACCAGTTTTGGCACTTTTTATTTGAAAACGGCTACCAGTGAAGTGGTTAATAAAGAAAATTGAAAACATAGAATTTGTGACATTTTTAATGTAAAATAAAAAAAAGTAAAGTACATGAATAATATTTTCATGCCTTCAAATAACCCTACATTAATTTGACATCTAATGATGCACTAAATATACATTTCATGTGTAGACATTTCAACCATTTAATTGTAAACGTCGCATTGGCGACTTTTTTTAAAATTTATTTATTAATGTTTAAAAAAAACGTAACAAAATCTATACCAAAGCAACAAATGGGATATTACTGAACCACTAATTACTTTCATTCCAGCCACAAAATAGACACGTCCAGCGTGGTCTAAATAGAACTCTTATGGACTATTTTATTTATACTTAAGAGGGTCACTTTGCTGTCATCTATGTTATTATATTTAATGACTGACATACAAACCCAATTATCAATAAAATCGTTGCAATTGTCTTAATATGAAGATTATTAAATTTAGCTAAGAAATCACTCACGATTTTCAACTATATTGACAGTCAGGTTGTCCAAGTTTATAGGTATAATTGGAAAGACGACAAATATCTCTTTTGTTAAACTACATATTCGCGAAATGATAATGACGATGACAAAAATACAGTGGATATTGACAAAGTTACCGAAATAAAAACTAGAACTGAAGAACAGATAAAAACAAAAAAATAGATGCAAATTAATTAAAACTTCCAAATCAAGTAATTACATTTTTACGGAGAATATGTACATATATTAGGAAAAATTCACGCATTATCGTGAACAGTCTGACTGGTATAGGATTCAATACTGTGTGAGACTTCTTAAATTCCATTTTGGAATCGAAACATGATTGTATGACTGCAGGATCTGAATGTCAATCGAAGGATATGTAAATCTACGTATTAATACTTACCACACATTGGCATACTAACATACCTCTTGTGAAGTGCATATTACCAAAGTAATACTGGTTTTAATGTATCCTGTACGTCGGTGAATATTCTGTGCAATTCGTCAATTATATTGTACAACGACTATTAACAGATTAAATTGTGGAAGAGCATAAAAAAGTAACAAAAAATAATAGGAAAGTATTTACAATGATCTCATCACAGCATAATGGTTTCACTTATGCTTCTGATCATCACAAAAAATACCAATTATTTTCTGCATCCTATTAATTATTGTTATACATTGTACTGGACTTCTAGAGTACAAAAATTAATACGGCAAAAGTACGTGGAAATTTCGAAATGATTAACAACACATCAGAGTTCATAGATATGACGCATGTAAGGCAAAAGAGAAATTTTCTCACATTTAATTCCACGATCTGAGAAAAAAAGGGCTGAGGTATGGTAAAAGTCGAAACACGGGAAAAGATCCATTTGTCGATTAGCAAAAATAATAAAATAAACTACCTAAACTTATTTTTTAAGGAAATATTTTCAATAACGTATTATTTTATAGTGAATTTTGACATAAACAAATAAATTGGATATTTTATCATATTTTACAAAATGTATATTTGCATTCTAGGAAATAAGTTGTATATATGTATCAAATTACATACTTTTTTACGTCTCACAAAATGTTAAAAAAAAAAGAATAATTTAATTAATTTTCCTAATCAACATATGAATACTTATTTCTCGTAATTAAATACAAAAGGCTATTCTCCGGACTATTAGCCAGATATTTAAGGGGTTACATGGGTCTTGCAACTTAAAATAAGGTTGTTTTTCTCGTAAGGATGTTTTTTTTTAAAGCTACAACATTAGTATTATATTTCTTTCTTGTTACACGTATGTGTATATAGTGACAACATCATGAACAAATATTTGCAATAAAAAATATTGTAAATTGAGCTGTTGACAGCGCCTTAGGCCACGTATTACCCTGTAAAATGAATTGTAAACGATGAAAAAAAATCCTCTGTACAAGCAGAAGACAAACATGTTTAAAAGATGATCGGTTTACAAGTTTTCGAGAAATTTTGATTACCGACTTCAAATAAACAGTTTTGAGAAAAACGCGTTTAAAGTTTCTGAAAGGAATAAAGCCGACCGTAACTACAAGGTTTGAAAGTCTATATATCTGGAATTTGGCTCGAATCTGCTTGAAATTTTCAGACAATATTCCTAATGAGTTGTAGCACAATTGAATAAAAAGATAAAGAAGAAATCGATTTTTGGGAAGCTATAAGACCTATGTAACCCCTTAAGGGCAGGCAGTCCACCATCCTGGATTTTGACATACAAAATCAAACTACAGTAAAAACCCAAGTTAAGTTATAACTTGAATGTACATATACACTCGGAACAAGGGTACCCCTCCCCAGGTTACGTTTTTGCTACTCCTTTATTTGTTGTTAAATGTAAATAATATTTCCCCTCATTTCAATACATCAAAAAAAGGACATTGAAAGGGGGTAGGATTTATGTGGAATACAACTTCGTAAAGAGAAAAACGGTTGTAAAACTTCACACTAGAGACAACTTATTTCTTTACCGCCGAGTAGTTTTGAAACTCTACCTGAACTATATATATAAAAATTGGAAAAATAATGTTTTTGTTTCAAACTAAGATTTTAATTGTTTTTTGGGGTCGGTCTATTCGATTTTCGAGTTTCGAAAGTTTAAAAACAAGTCTTTTTACTAGATTTTTTATAAAAATATCCATTTTTTTTACGAAATGTTTTGTGAATTAATCCAAATTTTAAACAAAAATTCTATTGTAGTACAGAAAACAATTTTTTACAGCATGGCAGATCCAAAATGCCGACATTTATAGATAATTAATCCACTTGGATACTACAACACTAATCAAGTAAGAAGCATGGTGAAACTATTCTAGCATTTATAGCCTTTTATAAACAATTACTGATTACATGCACTGTAAACAAGTACAAGCCATGTCCAAAATAGCCTGGTGATGCGTCGTAAAAATAGAAGCAGGGCATAAATTTACAAATCGGTTGTAATTGACAAATATAAAAATTCGTTTGTTTCAGTTTTGACATTTATTTTAGAAAATTGTTTTTTTTTTTAAAGAAAAGGTAGAAATGATTATAATATTTGATAATAGTACATCGTGAAAAGTTGTAGTTGCTAGTATCTTATTTTTATAATTCATAATATTGTAAAATGTAACATACAATAATTACTTTTTATGATGATAAGTAGTTTAATTTCGAAGGGTTTGTGACAATAAATCTGCATTATACAAACTTTATGGAAAACTTTGCTTATTACTTGATTGGTAGCGTGGTATCCAGTGGATTGATTATCGACTTAAAATGCCGAAAAATGAGCATTTATGAAAATGTCGACACTTTAGATCCACCATGGTGTAAATTAATGTTTTTCCCGCACAACTCTTTAGTTCAAATGTCGTGTCCACCGATTACGGGCATTGAAAGTTAGCAGCCGCTCACAATGTTTAAGAATTTGGAGTCATTGGGAACAAACGTAAAAGAATTATATTTTTACAAGGAACAAGGAACATTCAAGATCTATTGAAAAAACTTATTTTCAAACAGTATAAACTTGAAAATTAAAACGAGTGGCTCCGAAAACGTCTGGAAAACTTAGATTGGAAAAAGAAATGACAATTTATATACGTATGAAGTTGAAGTAGAATTTCAGGATTTCTCAGCATTAATGGATTAAGGGAAGGACCACTACGTACTATTGCCGTACTGAATATTTTTACTCAATGAATTTTCACCTGCCCAACAGTCGAGTTCAAAAAAGACGAAGTGCATAGAACTATTGGCTTAATAAAGTCTTGAAGTTCTAGAACCTGTAAAAATAACAATATCACATTTTATATATCGTTCTTTTCATTACGGGAATTATGCTATGTATGATTTCTTTTTCAAAAACTGAAAAATATGTAATTCAAAATTAATACATAAAAAACTTAACAAAATTATCTGTAATATCTTTTTTTCATAATTTTGTGAATTATGCTTGTTTATTTTATAATGTTATTCAATATTAAGCTAGAGCTTTACCAAATTACACCGATTTTATAACTTAGACTATTATATAAGTACTGTATATTGTTTTTTATCACACTTAAAGTAATTTGCTTTCATTTGCTTCAACAAATTGATTTTTTTCCTGCATTATAAAACTAACGTAAATGAGTTTTAAAATGTTTATAATTAATTCTTTTTTGTATTTATAATGTGGTTAAATATTTTTAAAAGTCTATCGACAATAATTTAAGAACTTATTGAACTCTATTTAGTATAAACTAATTATAAATACAAAAATTGACCAAACTAATCTGACCATAACATAATTTAAAATTTACAGCAATTGTTTCAGTCTCTCTTACGTAAAGAACATAATCACACTATAAAATTTCAAGACTTTGTCTGATCTATTTGAAATACGCATTTATAGAATCTAAGTTGAAGGTATATCTATATATTCTACATATACATCACATTTGTGTGTTTATATTAATCACATGATTCCTGCTGTGGTTCATGTTTTATTTTAATATTTTATCAAATGTTTTAACATTTTTTCTGTTTATTTATTGTAGAAAACGTTTAATTAATCGTTTGCGTAGTCGAGTTGTAAACTTAAAACGTTTTATACTTCTGTCCTATGTTATATCCTTCTTTCAAAAATGTGTATAAATGTGTAGAAAATGTAAAAAATTTACTTACAGAAAGGAACTTTTTCTCTTTACATTATTAATAAAATTAAATTAAAATGGTAAGATGTTTTTTTTTGCCGTTACTTCGAACTGTGATTATTTTTTCAAATAAATCAAGAAATGTTTATTTGGACATTTTTTCGGTTCCATTAATTAATTTTGTATGGTCTTCGTTTGTCACCGGATTTGGTGCCCGTTATGGATCTTAACCTTAATTAAGACACAGAAGTCTATATATTTAGAAAAATTAATTTATCATCAGACGATCGAAAAAGATTTTATCCATTGCAAATATCATATATTATTAATAAATATTTAATTTTAAAGCACCTATGAATTTACATCTATCACTAGAAAATATTGTTAACGTACATCTATTTTATTGATTTTCATTTTTTCATAAGTTAAAACTTACAATGCTGTATAATATATAAATCTTAAGAAACTGTATAAAATAAAGTTTAAATTACATTTTACGAGATCGCATTTTCATTTGTAGGAATACAAAATTCCATTTAATTTTGTGTGCTTAAAATTAGCAATGTTGCAATCCAACAAAAATTCCAACATTTTTCATTTTTAATTTTAAACAACATGCCATTTACGTTTTTGTATTTATCATTCTTATATTATTTTTTACCAATAATAAACCAAAAAATACTAACATTTTAAAAAATATAAGAAAATAAATCTTTATCATTTATTTTTAACTTGTTGAACGTAATTTAATATAAAATAAATGGAAATAATATAAAATTTCAAATCATAAATAACAGAAAATTAAAATTATAAATAAAAAACCATGCGAATAAATTATATGTTGAATATTCATTGTATATATGTATAATAAAACGTATACATAGTAGCTATTACGTTATTATTTGTAATTTGTAGATCAACATATGCATACATGAAACAACCACAGACAATACACACACGATTTCATTTTGCACACAAAGCTGATTTACTAATTGATTTTATTACTCTAATGCCCGATCATTCCAGAAGTAAATTAGAACATTGAAAATTTATGATAAAATTTTATATATTTATTCAAATTCGGATAAACGTACATCATTTAAAATAAACTATTTTCATAGCTTATATAAAAAATAATATTAACTTAGTGGAAACTAAACATTGTTTATCCTTCTCAAAACTAGGTAATTTCACAACTGAACACTACGATTATGGCAGTTTCGAAAGTATTTAGACAAATGTAACGACGATTTGAAATTAAGAGAATGTCTAAGGATCATTAATTTGTTACAGGAAATATTCCAACGAGAACAAGAGTAAAGAAGAATATTCCCGAAGATCACAGAACGGACAGGATATTGAGGAAAACAAAACCGAATGAAGCAGCCTATAATATAAATTTGAGATATTTGCTGATCGGGACAAACAGTGCGAAATTATTTATGGATACAAAATAGTAAAGTTACACTCGTTTACATCCTATATACAATAAAAGACGTATATTGAAAGATGACCTTCAGTAAAGAATTTAAATGATTTTAAGATGTGATAATAAACCGTACGTCAGTATAAAAATTCCTCTTAAATGTACATCAAAATTTGTTTCAATCATGTCAGTAGAGAATGTAATTTAAGTATTGAGATTATTGTAAAATTTGTTATAAATTCCAATGATAGGTTTCATTCCTACAATTGTAGATTCGAACAGTAAAACTTTTTTAAAAATATGACTACAAATTAAATAAAAACAAAAAAATTAATCGAATGTTATGCTAAACGTAATCGTCAATATCAGAAATAATTACTTAAATTTACTAAAGCTGACTTACAGGATATATGACCACATCTAATGACATCGAAGAGCAAATTTTCATTGTACAATACATTTTAAGTAGTACTATTTTTGTTGCACTAATATATAAATATTTTGCACTTATGTTAGTTGTATGTATAAGTACTACCGTTAAATATAAGAATAATCTCAATGCATCAGAAACCTTTATTGAAGAACGAGTTCTTGGCCGTACATCCATCATCAAATTTATTGTCTGTTTTTCATTATTATTCCTGTGCTTGATCATTATTTAACTAATCTATATGTGTTCAAATGGTATTCCCTCTGGAGACGTGACAAAAAATAAATTTTTTGTTTGCTCTAAATGAAAGTAAAATATTCAAAGACTAGATATCATATCGACATTTCTTATGGAATAAACCTATCTCAGAAAAACAAACCATAAAACTCTATCTCGTCGAAACATTTAGAACAACGCTATTTCGGGGAAGCGGTTAACCCTTTCAGTCACGCATTTTTCTTTTCACTAAATTCACTTGGAAAAAAGTTACTCGGGGGTTTTCGGGGTCGCTAAATACGAATTTGATGTTAGTTTTCAAAAATTCAAAATGGCGGATAAAGAATCGAAAATTAACGGAATTCGCTTGAGAAAAGTTACTGAAATTTGAAAGTAGCTTATCCAATATGGCAGACATGATAATTGAGAATCCGATTATTTTTCTTGATCATCTAGCTCTCAGCGTTACCCAGATCCAACGACGAGGACGTGGCGAGATTATGGATCCACTTTGTTTTTATTTTTGTTTTTTACAATTTTTTTTTGTATTTTTTCTTTTTATTTTTTTATTTTTTTTTGTATTTTTTCTCATTTTATTTTGTTTTTTTTTGTTTGTATTTTTTAAAAATATTTTATTATAAAAATTAATCCTTATTTTCAGTACAACGGAGAAAGGATTTTTGTCCGCCATATTGGATGCGCCATTTTGAATTTTTGATAACCGACATCAGAATCGTATTCAGCGACCTCAAAAACGTATAAATAACAAGTTATCCGTTTGTGTTTGTAGGGAATTATTTTTCATAAACGTTTTTTTTTTCAAAAACTACTTACTTTTTGGTATATTTTTCTCTATAACTAATTAACTATAGTATTTTAATATGTGCGATGTCTTGCATTTAATAAATAAATGCCTTAGCTTGTAGAAAATGAATCACGACTTAAAAAACATGAGAGACTGAATTTTAAATGTGTAAACTAACGAAGAAAAGGTGGCACGCTGAGCGGCACACTGTGACGGAAAGGGTTAAGAAAACGCTATTTCAAAGAAGCAATTAAAACAACACTATTTCGATGTTGCATTTAACAAAATGCTATCTCATCGAAGCAGTTAAAATAACGCTCTCTCAGAAAGAAATAAAATAAGTAGTAGAGGTTTTGTGTAATCTGCCGTACTGAATTGAAAAAGCTGTAACTGCATTTTTTTTCGTATTTGAGATTTTCATACCTGTATACTAAATAAACTTAGTTCTTTAATTTTGTACGATTAATTTTTGACAATACTACATGTATACATCGTAAAATGCAATTGAATATTGACAAACTCTGTAACTACATACGCCTTTTTAAATCGTTTCTATCGACATTTTCAAATGACATGATCACTTACGGTTTTTTAAGGTTTTTGGAAGACACTACCCGTTTCATCTACAAACGATTTAATAACATCCGATGATGACTGATAATACCAATTTTGAATGAATTTTATTGTTTGTTTGTGCAGTTTCATTGCACATATTTTGTAATAGAACTGAATAAATATTAGATATTTTGTAAATTATTAATTTCAAGAACTGTAATTATTTATTAAAAGGGGAACTCTGACACACATTTATGAAACAATAACTACTCTTTATTAAAGGGAGGCTTTACTTAAATTTTGACAAAAATATAACAAATATAGTACATTTTGTGGCCGGGGAACAAAGTTCCGAAAATCAAAACCCCAAAAGGGTAAAATTTCGATATTGCCTGAGTCTAAGGTATTTTAATTTTCTTTCTTTTTGCCAAATTTTCAAAGACAAAGTGAAGAAAATCACCCTGGAGCCATGAAATATCGAAATTCTGGCCTTTCGGTATGTTGATTTTCGGAACTTTGTTCCCCGGCCCATTTTGTTTCAAACTATAGCATCGATTGATAAACCGATATGTAAAATTCAACAGTGTAATATCTGAAACAGTACATACAAGGAAATAATAGTCTTCGATACAAGTACGGGCGCGTAATAGTAGTTTTCGATATAAGTGCGTAAAAGTTATTTCTGCGAATGTGAAGTTATTTTTTGATTCAAGTCCGAGTAAAGTGCGATTGAAAAATGTCAAAAATGTGAAAAGTAGTACTTCAAGCACACTGAATCAAAAAAAGATATTCCTATAAAAACTGTTAACCCTTTCCGGCATGGTGGCTAATATATTAGCCACAGGAACTCAGTTGAAAATTTGAGTTTTTAAACAGGAAATAATGTATTTGCGCACGTTTTTTTTTTAATCAATGAAAGTAGGAGTTGAATAAGTGCATAACATTGCATTTAATTCAATATTTATTTAAAATTATGATTTATAAAGAAACAACTAACTAAAAATCATTATTTTTATAAAAAAAAAGCAGTCGCTGGCAAATGTTCAATTGGATCGAGATGAAACTGCGAATTCGTGGTTTTCTAAGGTTGCTGTTTATGAATTGGTATTCAGTTTTCGAAAATCCAAAATGGCGGATTCAATATGGCCGATCAAAAATGTAAAAAATGACCTGATTGAGATTACATTTTTTGTCGGCCATGTTGAACCCACCATTTTGAATGTTCAAAATCTGAGTTCAAATTCGTAATTGGCGACCTCAAAAAACCCAGAGTACCCAGTTTATAAAAATATGTGCCGGAAAGGGTTAAGCAAGAGACAGATTGAAAATTTATGGAAGTTTAGTTATTTTTTTTATAAATCTCGATAAATAATCGATTAAAAATGCTCAAATTTGTCAACTATATTATTATAAGATACTTACGGTATAAAAGTGCGGTAAAATATTATTTTAAATTGTGTATTTTTTCATTTTTAGTAAAGCATCGTCTTAAATTATTCTGCAGATATCCGAATTGTATGCGCTTTAAAAAAGTGTAATTTATTTCTAATTTTTCCAAAGTCTCTTCTAATATTCAGCTTTACCAAAACGGTAAACATTACCTGGTTTTATATTATATCATGAAAATAAATATAGATTAATTAATCTATTAAAAATTATTTATTTTAGTTTTTTTTTTATTCATTTGACATAAACTGTTTAATTGCAAGAATAAGCCTGAAATTCTATAAGAAATATTTGGCTTGCATATACATCATTATAATTACTCATTATTATATTTACTAGCAAGTAAGCTAATCAAAATAACAGGATACAAATATTAAAATTATTTTTGTAATTTATAGGGCTCCTCTTGAAGTAATACATTTAAAATGCATACAAATTTAAACTTTACTTAAACTATAGATCAATATTGTTTAAAAATATACAATATAATTTATCAATTAAAATTTAGTAACAAATTAAGTACAATAAGCGGTGAATTTAAATATCTATACACTTACTTATTTATTTATATAAACATAATAAAAAACAAGAATAAATTGAGTTTTTGCGGTAATAGCTAAAAGCAAATGAATGTTAAATCGCATATCGATTGATTCAAGATACAGCTTTTTAAATCTTTTAAATCGAGAAAAGATTATGAAAGATCTGAGAGAACCCAGCAACTGTCAATTTTCAATAAATTTAATTTATGGTTTATTGTTTATCGTGAATTCACTGTTACGTAATGTTTAGCAATAAGTGTCCCAGTAAAATCGTGTTAAGAAGAAAATTTTGCATGGAATAAACAAACAAATTTGTTGCTGTTTTTCGTGAATTCTACCGAATGTTATGGCTTTTTCTATTCAGTATGGCAGTATAATACAGGGTGATCCATAAGTCTCGGAACAGCAAAATATCTCAGCGGGAGTGCATTTTCGAGGAAAATGTTTCAGACAAAAGTTTCAGGATTTTTCCCTGGCTATTTAATGGCGATATTGAATTTGACCTTGAACATGACCTTCAAGGTTATTTCAAGGTCAAGTTAATTTTTTTAAATGGGAACCCCTATTTTTTTTCATGGATTCTGAAAGAGCGGGAAATTCTACGTCCGAGTATGATATGATCGATTTTTCCGGCAAGGTCATTTCAAGGTGAAACTTAAAACTCCCGTGACGGTGAAATATCTCAGAGGGTGTGCATTTCTTTGGAAATTGTTTCAGACAAAAGTTTAAGGATTTTTCCCGGGCTATTTAATGGTAGCACAGAATTTGACCTTGAACATAACCTTCAAGGTTATTTCAAGGTCAAGTTTGTTTTTTTTAAATGGAAACTGCTATTTTTTTTCACGGATTCGGAAAGAGCACAAAATTTTACGTCCGAATATACTATGGCCGTTTTTTTCGGCAAGGTCATTTCAAGGCCAAACTTAAAACTCCCGGAACAGCGAATTAACTCAGCAAGAGGTCATTTTCGGGCAAAATGTTTCAGACAAAAGTTTCAGGATTTTTTCCGGGATATTTAATGCTAGCATAAAATTTGACCTTGAAAATTACCTTGAAGATTATTCTCAGGTCAAGATTATTTTTTTTTTTAATTGGAACCCCGTTTCATTTTCTTAACGAAGTTATGAGGATCTTCCGGTATTGAGAGTGGTTAAATTCATTTTGTTCAGTCGATGCTATTACTGGACGATCTGCTCTAGGGAGATCCTTTACAGTGCCGTAAACTTCGAAACAATTTATTGTTCTGACAAAAGTCGATTTAGGAATCAGTTCCTGTCCCTCGCTTGTCCTCTAATTTTGTAAATAGAATAATAAACTGTTTAAAAAAAGTGTATACATACATCTTACGCAACACTTGTGCAAAGTGAACTGGGGCGCGCGAACAGCGACAGAGAGCACGAGTCACCAGCGAAGTAAATAAACAACATACATTCACATTGAATTTATACATACGTGTACAGTCTTATAAGGTTACATTTTGGTCTTAACTTTATCGTTTTGTGAGATACATGGATTTCCTATCTAAACGCCTTTCCTATCTAAACGTATTAAGCATCATTTCAGTAACAAAATACATACGTATATTTCGTACAAAGAGCAATGGCTGCGCTAAGTGAACGAGAAAGAATAACCATTCTCGTGATGAGAGGCTGGGGTGATAACCAGCGATCTTTAGAGAATGTGCGAACCTTATTTAACGCATCATTTAGAGAGGGACGAGAACCGATTTCTAAATCTACTGTTAGCAGAACAATAAATCGTTTTGAAGTTCACGGTACTGTGAAGGATCTCCCAAGAGCAGGTCGTCCAGTAACAGCATCAACTGAAGAAAATGAGTTGAATGTCGCGCTGTCAATAACGGAAGATCCTCATACTTCCATCAGGAAAGTTAAACAGCAGCACGACTTATGTTACGGTACAGTACAACGGATCTTAACTAAAAACTTAAAATTTCACCCATACAAAGTTAGACTCGTACA
Source organism: Trichopria drosophilae (assembly GCA_030407085.1). Classification (NCBI taxonomy): domain Eukaryota; kingdom Metazoa; phylum Arthropoda; class Insecta; order Hymenoptera; family Diapriidae; genus Trichopria; species Trichopria drosophilae. The sequence continues at coordinate 45,525,089 of CM059583.1, forward strand.
ACAATTGAATGAAGACGATCCTGATAGACGCCTACAGTTTGCGGAATTAATGATGAATCGAATAGATGCTGATGCCGGTTTCTTGAATCGCATCGTATTTTCTGATGAAGCTACATTCTTCTTAAATGGGGCAATCAATAGACATAACATGTCTTATTGGAGTGAAACCAATCCTAATTGGATGGTCGATAGTCGTTCTACTCAATATCCTGAAAAAGTAAACGTATGGGCAGGTATTATAAACAATGCGGTAGTTGGGCCCTTCTTCATCGCCATAGGTACCCTTACTGGTCAAAAATACCACGATATGTTGAGTGACGACATCATCCCTGCTATTCAGGTTATTGTAGGCGAGGATTTCGATCAGACTTGGTTTCAGCAAGATGGTGCAGCACCCCATTATGCAACAGATGTTCGCAATTATTTGAGTGATGTATTCGCAGAACGGTGGATAGGTCGAAGGGGTGTAATAGAATGGCCACCAAGATCTCCGGATCTTACGCCCCTTGACTATTTTCTATGGGGTTATCTCAAAGATAGAGTGTATCGAACGAAACCGGTGAATATTGAGGAAGTAAAACAACGAATACGGGATGAGATCGCGGCTATAGAACCAGATATGATTAAAAAAGTCGTATCGACTTTTTATAATCGCTTGGGATATTGCCAAGAAGTTCATGGCAATCACTTTGAGCATAAGCTTTAGTAAGACACATAATTTCATCAAAATCTTAGTATACCCATCTTGCCTTAACTGTCTGGGGACACACACGCACACGCACACGCACAGGTGACGGCGAGGGGAACCACCTGAACAAAGCACCCCGAAGAGGTGTAAACCCGACCGTGCTACCTCCACGCGGTACATCTTGCGTAATGCTGAAGCCGGCGGTAGCATTGGAAACAATGTAAAAATGTTACCCATACATACGGTATTTATAAACGTATCGGATGTAAAAAAAAATGTATATTTTTATCCGGGAACAATGATAATGCATTGCACTCTGGAAACTCTGGAAACATTACGAAAATAAAACGGGGTTCCAATTAAAAAAAATAGTCTTGAGCTTAGAATAAGCCTCAAGGTAATTTTCAAGGTTAAATTCAATGGTGCCTCTTGCTGAGTTAATTCGCTGTTCCGGGAGTTTTAAGTTTGGCCTTGAAATGACATTGCCGAAAAAAACGGCCATAGCATATTTGGACGTAAAATTTTGTGCTCTCTCCGAATCCGTGAAAAAAAATAGCAGTTTCCATTAAAAAAAAACAAACTTGACCTTGAAATAACCTTCAAGGTCATGTTCAAGGTCAAATTCTGTGCTACCATTAAATATCCCAGGAAAAATCCTTAAACTTTTGTCTGAAACAATTTCCAAAGAAATGCACACCCTCTGAGATATTTCGCCGTTACGGGAGTTTTAAGTTTCACCTTGAAATGACCTTGCCGGAAAAATCGATCATATCATACTCGGACGTAGAATTTCCCGCTCTTTCAGAATCCATGAAAGAAAATAGGGGTTCCGAGATATTTTGCTGTTCCGGGACTTTTGGATCACCCTGTATAATATAATATTCATTTCAAACATATATACATTAACAATCATAATATGATTTAACATAATCTAGTTTAACAATCATTTGTTAATAAGTTGTTGCACGGCGATTTCCAATTTTTCAGGTTAATTAGTATATATATACAGGATGGCTCATTTTAATCGACGCACCCGAATATCTCTGTTGCTAAGCCGAATTAAAAAAAATGTTTAGACAAAAGTTATTCAGGACAAAGGGTCTCACATAACTGTAATAACAACTTTGACCTTGGGGTACATTTTCAAGGTCATTTGAAAGACAAAGTTATTTATTTAAATGGGAACTCTAATTTTTGATGCCAGATTTAGAAAGAGCGGCAAATTTCACGTCCGAAATGGTAGTTTATAAATTTCGTCAGTACGCGGGCGGCGTTTCTACTGCAGTTATGATGCTTGTCGCCGCCGGGCGTGGTGATATAGGCGAACATGATAGATCGTATCAATGAAGCTTGTGCATCAATTCCCAGAGAGACATTGCTCAAAACAGTTCAGCACTTTCAAAGACGTTTACATTTATGCCTTTAAGCAAATGGATGTAATTTTGAACATCTGCTATAAACAAGCACCCAAAACGTGAGAGACAAAGGGACTCACGCTAAACAAGCACCATGAAGGAAACAGAACTTACTGCGTCCACGTCGTTGTTTCTGGGTAACGCTAAAAGTAAGATTAAGAACAAAAGTGGAATGTTTTATTTAATTAAACTGCTCCTAAATGGCTGTCATATTTGAAGGTGGGGTCCTACTAGTCAGTCATCGGCTTCTAAGCCTAGTAAACAATCAAACATGAAAAAAAAAAACAGCTTGTGGGAGACTTTTCAACATTTGACCTTGATTTGACCTTTTAAAGGGGACTCGTAAAACGGATGTGTAGACTAACATTCTCGACCTCAAATTTTCTTCTCTTTCCGAATCCGCTACCAAAAATAGGGGTTCCCATTAAACAAAAAATGACCTTGCAATGACCTTGAAATTGACCCCCAAAGGTCAAAGTTATTATTACAGTTAGTTGACCGATTTTACATGAGCAACTCTTGTCTCAACACTACTAAACCATCAAAGCTTGAAAACAACTGCTGTTAGATGAATGTTTCATATTCAACCTTGATTAGACATAGTTAAAGTCATTCCAAAAATTTATAAACTACCATTTCGGACGTGAAATTTGCCGCTCTTTCTGAATCTGGCATCAAAAATTGGAGTTCCCATTTAAATAAATAACTTTGTCTTTCAAATGACCTTGAAAATATACCCCAAGGTCAAAGTTGTTTTTACAGTTATGTGAGACCCTTTGTCCTGAATAACTTTTGTCTAAACATTTTTTTTAATTCGGCTTAGCAACAGAGATATTCGAGCCACCCTGTATATATATGTTACCAAGTACAACGTACTTTTGTATGGTTTGAAAAACTTAAACTACTATTCTAATACTAAGTTAAATGCATAAAATAAATACATTTAGCACTGATTATCACAAAATATTACACCATCACTTCTCATAGTAGAACTCGATTGTAAATATAATTTATTTTAAATGAGCTTGCAATCTCGACACTGTTTTTGTTGCTAAACCATTTTAATACTAATCGTTGAAAAGTTTCTTTATCTTTTGCCGATTTAATGTGCACTGGTAGTGAGTTGTAACGTACCATTACGTGTAACGTTATAGTACGATATAATATGTACTCAACGCAACACTTGGATGCAGAACTTGAAAAATATTATATTTGTTGACACACAAGTACCTATTGGCTATTTAGAAATAGGGGAGAGTCACTAGTTCTGAGACAGGCAATTATTCTCAACACGAAACGTAAACAATTCGATTTGTTAACGTGTAATCTTTTCTTTTAATGCAAGGCAGTTATTGCAAAAACACCGAAGCTGTTAATCATATTTCTTATATTAGTTCTCAACATAGCGTAAAAAATCATTTAAGAAATCTAATTATTGATCTGGGCCAAATTAATAATTTACAAATTAAATTAATTGAAAAAGGTAAGTATAGACCATTTTCTATTATTGTTTCATTCATATTTCACGATGCTACATTGCATTTTGTTAATTTGCAGTTAAAATTTACTTTTTTTTGGCATTTAAAAAATATTGTCCAATTTTAGTTATGAGACACTTTTTTCTCTTTGGTAGAAATCGATTTTTAAACCCTTTACAATAACAAAGTATTGTCATTATATATTTATTATGTTAAACTATATTAATTATTTACTTGGCGTGACTGTTTTTCGATATGAAAATAAATAAAACCAATTCATGGCGATAACATTCAAAATTTCTTAATGTTTTATTATTTTATTATTTTATACAGTATACAGAAGCTTATATTCAAGCTCGAGATACATACACATATTTGTTTATTTCTATTTACTTTCATATCGACGAACCGTCACGCCTAGTAAATACTTAATATAGTTTAAATGTCAGCGGTTAAGAAAAAAATTTTCTCGTTGCTTCGTAATGAAATTCATTAAGTATCTATTATGTCTTTATTACTTCGAATTGTTGAATATAACGATATTTTATTGTTATACTGGCTCGTTTTCTCGTAATCTTAGATATGTCTACAAAAGCAATTTAAATGTATACATTGCGACATCGATGTGGATGAAAAAGACAGAAAACCTTGAAAATAAATTAAAATAATGTTTTACTTATATTAATGGTAGTTATGTTACATATTTTTCAAATTTTAATAAATCTTGTTTACTGTCTCACAACTATTGTCAATTTTTTTTTTTCATAAAAATATGTCTTTACAAAATTGGTCATAACATTTTTTTGGATGGTCAAAACACTATTCCATATTCCCAAAAAGTTGCGTATTTTAATTACCTTTCGAATGATCTTTACATTTTTTAAATTCGTTTACCCATTAAAATGTTGCAGCTAAAAAGCAGAACCCGTCTCACAATTAGTGACTCTCCCCTACTTGGATGGATTTTGAATTCAATTATTAATTCTTACAGAAAATTGCATTGATTGGTCTACTACTCCACAAAACATCTACTACTTATTTTGTTTCTTTCTGAGATAGCTTTATTTTAACTGGCTCGATGAGATAGTTTTATTAAATGCATCACTGAAACAGCACTGTTTTAATTGTTTCTTTGAAATAGCATTTTCTTAACCGCATCTCCAAAATAGCATTATTCTAAATGTTTTGCTTTTCTGAGATAGCGTTCTTTTCATAGAGGACGTCGATATACAAATCTTAAGATTTTCTTATAATTAGAGATAATACGAGTATTGATGTTTAACGGCAACAATTAAAAACAAGGGGTTATATATTTTCTTATAATATTTACAATAAAAATATCTAATAAATGTTCATCAATTGCATTATTTGATAAGTATATCACGGTGTGGCTGAACCACTTTTAATTGCAAGTGTCACGCATATGAAATTTTCTAGCTAGGATTGATAATTTGCAATCATACGAATGTAACATCGCTAAACTTAAAATATTTTATCGGGCTTTTTTAAAAAAAAAATCGCGATAAAGTACCAAAAAGGTAGAATTTTAAAGTTCTTTTTATTTCCGACGAAAGTTGATCTCCAATCGAAAAATCTTTTACGGCCAAGTTGTAGATATTAAAAAGATTTACAACTTTTGTATACATCTTTTTTAACATAACCTCTAAATTTTCCAGATAAATAAATAAAAAGGTTTTTTCGTTTTTAATTTTTTTCTCACGGAAGAAAAAAAATTTTTTTTCACCAAATTTGGAGGAAAGTTGCCTTTTCATGTCCCAAATAAGGTGTAATTTTTTCAAATAAAAATATTCATATTTGGATGTTATATTGAATTAAAAGCGAAAAATTACCCACGGTGAGCTGCGATTAAGTTCAACCCAAAAGTCCCCACCTCTCAGATCTTTTCAGTTATCATTTCAGCAAGGTCCCATGGTTATTTCAAGCCATAAATAAAAAAAATTGTCTGAAGGAAACGAAAAATATCCCAAATTTTCAATTTTTTTTTAGGTTATTTCAAATAATTTCCTTGCAATACTTCTTTTACATAATTATATTTCATTTCAATCCGATATTTTGCATTAGGAAAGTAATCCCATAATGAGTAGTACATTTTCAATGTTGAAATACGAAGCAATATTCGAAAATAGCTCGAAACGAGCCGTTTTTACAGCTTTTTTGCATCTGGCTCATTTCCTACAGTTTCCTCGTTAAAATGGCTCAGGAATGAATTGAAGCGAAGAAAATTATCTACAAAACTAGTGTAATAACTTTCCATTGTTTAATGTATTTCCAAAAATATGGCCATTTAAAGTTACCTAAAAGGGGAAAAAATTATGGTCGTTGTTGTTTATGGTTGACTAACTTTTTTCCTGGGCATTTCTGAGAAAAGTTATATGGAAGTAAGTTAAAGTGAAGGTAATTACGAACAACTTACAAAAAATTGGAATCATTTTTATCCTCTACATCAAAAGTTGCAGAGCTTTGAAGATACCTACTTTTTCTGCCTAGATTTGACATCATGCCAGTTGAATTAAAATAGTTTTTTACGACTTTTAAAGTAATTTTCAATGGTTAAAATGATACTTAATTGTTTTAACTTCTTCAATTATTACAATAAAGTGTAGTGTATACATTAAATAAACAATTAAGTTTTTCTTGGTAATACGGTCCTCTTACTAATTCTGAAAAAAGTAAACAAAGAAAAAATGACGTAACTGGGATATCAGTTCAAATGCAAAATATCGGATTGAAATGAAATATAATTATGTAAAAGAAGTATTGCAAGGAAATTATTTGAAATAACCTAAACAAAAAATTGAAAATTTGGGTTTTTGTTCGTTGAAATGTCATAAACAAACCACGTAAAAGACTATTGTACAAAATCCCGAACAGGGTTGGGTTTCTATAGTGAGCAGGCAATAGAATCCGTACACCACGATTTCAAGAAAGTTTGGGACAAATATAAAGTCAAACAAAATCACATAGAATATCTTTGTCAATTACTTAAAGCAGATGATGAATTTAATGTTTAGAAAAGCTTCTCTAGATAACGATTTAATTATTAAAATAATCAATGCAATTTATGTATTATGTATGATGTATATATAAATATATTTATATTTATACTTATATCTTGTATATATAAATATACAACATTTAATGCAAATACAGTTAAATTTACTGTAAATTTTAATGAATAATAGCAAATTTGATACAAATAATTACAAACATTTCTTTTTGAAAATACGTTTTTTCAGTTTTTTGCGATTGTGGCAAATTTTTGCAAATCGCGTCAATTTTGTTTATGACCATTTGAAAATAGACATTTCAACAAACAAAAACCACTACAAAAACGTTTAAAAATCTGAAAGTTCAACGCGAGAATGTTCGGTTGAAGTTAGGGGTAATTTTTCGCTTTTAATTCAATATAACATCTAAATATGAATATTTTTATTTGAAAAAATTACACTTTATTTGGGACATGAAGGCAAGTTTACTCCAAATTTGGTGAAAAAATATTTTTTTTTTGCGCGAGAAAATTTAAAAACGAAAAAACCTTTTTATTTATTTATCTGGAAAATTTAGAGGTTATGTGAAAAAAGATGTATACAAAAATTGTAAATCTTTTTAATATCTACAACTGGACCGTAAAAGATTTTTCGATTGGAGGTCAATTTTCGTCGGAAATAAAAAGAACTTTAAAATTCTACCTTTTTGGTACTTTATCGCGATTTCTTTTAAAAGGGTCCGATAAAATATTTTAATTTTAGCGATGTTACATTCGTATGATTGCAAATTATTAAATTAAAAGTGGTTCAGCCACACCTCACACTATGTCGATTACAGATTTTTATGTTTTTAATCGTCTACAGCCTACAATTCTTTATCAATTTGAAAGATTTTTTTTTAGAAATGAAATCCAACATATGCAGGGGCAGGTCTATCGATTGAATTGTCATTTTATTATAAATAAAAACAAATATTGCCGTTTTCTAAACAAACAAATAGGTAATATGATATTTATATCCAAATAAAAGTGCCTAACAAAATTATATCAAATTGAATAATTGACTGGATAGTCATTTGGAACACAAATATCAAATTTCATTAGTTTCATTCAAATTTGGGGTCCAAGTAATATGGACAACATATTATCAATTCAACCCTTTGCGGCAGACATTTTTCTGATGAACCATTTTTCATGGAACTGGGTACTCGGGGGTATTTGAGGTCGCTGATTACCAATCTGAACACAGATTTTGAAAACTCAAAATGGCGGATACAATATGGCTGACCGAAATGCAAAATGTTCCTTGATCCAGCTGAAACTGAGTACTCGGGGGTTTTGAGGTCGCTGATTACGAATCTGAACTCAGATTTTGGAAATTCAAAATCTGAAAACTAAAATTTCTATATCTGAGTTCAGATTGTTAATAAGAGACCCCAAAAAAACCCGCGTATTCAGTTTCATCTCGATTCAGTATGTTTCTGCATTTTGGTCGGCCATATTGGATTTCCAAAATCCGAGTTCAATTTCGTAACCAGCGACCCCAGAAACCCCTGAGTACCCAGTTTCATCTCGATTCAGTATGTTTTTGCATTTTGATCGCCCATATTGGATCCGCCATTTTGAGTTTTCAAAATCTGAGTTCATTCGTAATCAACGATTTGAAATATTCCCGAGTACACAGTTTCATCTAGATCAAGGAACTTTTTGCACTTCGGTCGGCCATATTGTATCCGCCATTTTGAATTTCCCAAATCTGAGTTCAGATTCGTAATCAGCGACCTCAAATACCCCCCGAGTTCCCAGTTCCATGAAAAATGGTTCATCAGAAAAATGTCTGCCGCAAAGGGTTCAATTGATAATATGTTGTCCACATTACTTGAACCCTAAATTTGAATGAAACTAATGAAATTTGATATTTGTGTTCCAAATGACTAATAGTACCACTAATGTAATCGGCATAGTGTGCACCGTGACATTACTTGTATGAAGTTAATAATAAATGTCAAATTTGTAGTAAGAAGAAGAATAAATACATCATTCTTTAATGAAAAGACTATTTGTACAATAATCAATAAATTGTAAAAAACATCAGAGAAGATTAGATTCAATCACAGGAATAATAATGTTATTTAATATTGAGTTCAAAACAATCCAACATTCTTTAAAATTGATCCCCATAAAAGAATACCTGAAGAAAAACAATTTCTAGAAGACTCGCAGTGGAAATGTAATGTATAACAACTGATCTTCGAAAATATGTCTGCCGTCTCATAAATTTCAAAAGATGGTAGGATACATAATAACTTGAAGGCGATGGAAATCGACATCAAAAGTGAATTTCATTTTTCTTTATTCAAGCGTGAATGAAATAGTTCATAACTGACAAATCTTGAAGATCAAGCTGACAAGACGTTATGATTTAAACCAAATACTGACTTTTGCTTTTTACCTTGACGTCCGTTAACCTAAGGGTTACGATACGACGGCTGCTTCCACTCATTACGGTGTCGTCGTTACATTATCAAATTTACCATACGCAGAATAAATGTCTTTCAACCTGCCCTCGTAACAAACTCTTCGCTCGTCGAATTTGTGAAATTGAACAATTTTCGAAAGTTAACACCATCGTTGTCCATTTTGTAAACGGTTGGGCCATTCATTTTTTTTTTGTTCTTTTTTAACTTCAGAAAATTTGTATTATTAGAAAGCGAAGCTATTTTTCAAGAATTACCTAAATATTTATGTCATGCCCTTCAACTCATTTATCTACTGGAAATCTACTTTCAACAGTCAATATTCAGCAGATCGTGAATTTTTCTCATCAAGCGGATGTTAAGACAAAAGTTTCGACACTTACCAGTAAATACTTTGTAAAAACAAACTGTTACTTAAGGTTTGTTTGTGTTTACATCGCTTTCCGTGTTTCCATTCATCACACCAAAAAACCGCAAAATCTAGAGACATCATTAGAGTTTGGAATGTCATTGAACTTTTCTATTTTTTCGTACAAATCTTAAATAAATAAATTTACTATTTCACAGACAGAAAGTGATTTAACGCAAGAACACAATGCGGTTAAATCTTCTGTCCGAAAGACGAACATTATTTCTTGATACTATTATTGAAAATTAGTCCAAACCCAGCTAACACCAGTGACTTTTTTATTATCGAAAGTTAAAGTTTTTTCAGTAACGTTTTAGACATGACCTTTTGATAACCAAAAGGTATCGATAAGTTATTCGTAACGGTTAACTCAAAAACAGTATACAAAATCGGTAACTTAAAACTTTTTTTTTTCATATACATATGTACGTCTTGAACACGTTTTATAGTCATCGATTAGATAACGTAACACTAATAACAAAAAGATAGATGAAAGTTGTTAACTGTATAAAAGTTAGCATTGTTGTTCGTGAATAAATCACACATAGGTGTCGCTATTATAGATATTCTATAAGAAAATAATAAATGAAATATGTAATAATTTTATTTCAATAACAACTAATAATAAAATATTGCTCTGTCCTAATATTAGTTATTAAATATGAGAAGTATGTCAATCCATTGGAGCGAAATTATGGTCAGGATTTTTGAAAATTATTTAAAAAATAAAAATCAGAAAAACTGACCATAATTTTGCTCCAACGGATTGACGTACTTCTCGTATTCAGTATTAATAATGGAGAGCAACCAAACATTATATAACTAATATCAGTTAACTTTTCGTTAACAGATAACGAGTGACATTAACCCCTTTAACCCCTGAAATTGCATTTTTTGTCCTTCATTATAAATCAAGTATTTCATATCAAAATCGAAGTTGAAAAGAATTGAAAGGTACATATCCTATTGTTTTCGAGGTCGCACTTCAAGATTCCGAGGTCGAAACTGAGTTTCAGCCATCAGAAATTCCAACATGGCGGAGATTTTTAAAAAAAATTCCAAAAAATTGGGAATTATTTATTCCTATCAATTTTTTTCGAGCTATTAGAATATTGGGATTCTATTGAAACTCTGAACAAAGGTGAACAAAATACTTCAATTTTAAGGAAAAATTTTACTTTTATACCCTACATCATTCTAACGACCTCAAACTGGCGTCAACAATGAAAATTTCTGAACGTTCTAACTCAAAAACTACATGCTGTTATAAAAAAATGCTAAGAATGAAAAGTTCTTAGAATTAATCGAGAAATATAGTGCAATATTTTCAGATTTTTGTGATGACATTTTGAGAAATTTTTTTTCAAAATCATAATTTATTTATGAAAAATTCTGAAAAAAATTTGGCGTATTCACTTATGAATTCTACGAGTTTTTTTGTTGTTTGCAATTTTTTCCAAAAGTTAATAGTTTTTGGGGGAAAAAAATCCTAAACTATAATATTTGAAATTTATTTCCTCGAAAACTATCAACTTTTTGAAAAAATTGCAAACAACAAATAACTCTTAGAATTCATCAGAAAATGCACTCAATTTTTTTCAGAATTTTTTGTAAATAAATTACAATTTTGAAAAAAATGTTATCAAAAAATGTTGAAAAAATTCCACTATATTGCTTGATGAATTTTAAAAACTTCTCATTCTGGGCCTTTTTTTTTTTAAAAGTTCGTAGATTTTGAGTTAGAGCGTCCAAAAATTTCTGAAAGACATTTTCATTGTTTCAGCCATTTTGAGGTCGTTAGAATGATGTGGGGTATAAAAGTAAAATTTTTCCTTAAAATTGAAGTATTTTGCTCACCTTTGTTCAGAGTTTCAATAGAATCCCAATATTCTAATAGCTCGAAAAAAATTGATAAGTACAAAAATTCCCAATTTTTTGGAAATTTTTTTCATATTCGGCGCCATATTGGAATTTCTGATGGCTGAAACTCAATTTTGACCTCGGAATCATGAAGAGCGACCTCGAAAACAGTAGGATACGCACCTCTCAATTGTTTTCAACTTTGATTTTGATACGAAATACTCGATTGAAAATGAAGTATAAAAATTGTCATTTCAGGCGTTAATGGGTTAAACAAGTCACAATTTCGCTAACTAAAACGTATCTCTTTCGTAAGCATAAAGATAACCATCCGAAAGGTAACTTTGGTTAACTCTTCGATAACATTTCGCTAGTCAATCATTAACATGAAAGTCAGCAAAAGGTTACCGAATGGAAATCGAAAAGGTTAACAAATTTGGGGTGCATTCGTCATGATTTCGTAAATGAAAACGTCACAATTTAGTCACGAAATGGATATCCGCAAAGTTAACTTGTAACATTTTTTCGTGTCGATTCGTTAACTTTTTGGTGTTAGCTGGGAACAATTGTAGGAAAAGAATAAATAGGTTCAAGAAAGGGTTCAAAACTTTAATGACATGTCCGAGAGAGCCTGGAATTCATGAAGTCTTGTACACACTACCGTGGAAGATGAAAAATGTACTATACGAGTGTCTCACCTGCAGCTTCGAATGAATGTCCGAGCGATGTTTTTTGACTTTTTTTAGCCACTCTTCAATTTTGCGACGAGAACAACCTGTACATTGACGTTTCTGTAGAATGGTAAGAATGTATAGCAAAAATAAAACACAAAACGACCAACACATTTCATTGTCAAATTGAACTGAAACTTTATTCAATCACCATCTTCAAAAGCTTTGATTACAGGAATCTTATACACAGAAAAATATCCTTGAGATCTACAATGGCGAGAGGAATTAATGTTTACCGAGTAGCAAAAGTTCCGGAATCAATTTTTCTTACATCAGCATCGCAGCCATTGATCCATACGCTAATAGAAACTTTACAAAAGTCTTTCTTGCGGCCACAATTTTATTCTTACCTTAAGACGAGTCTTTGAAACATACTAATACATCGTCAAGCACGAATTTAAAATACAGTTAAATCTTTTATAAATAGGTACGAAAAAGGTAACTAAACTTCAATGACTTGCTTTAGTAAGAAATCTCGAACCTATTTATACGAGATTAAATTGCATTTGGTATGTTTCAAAGATGGACGTTCGGTGGATGATAAAATTGTGGCAGCAGGAAAAGCTTCAGAGTCATCGCCGGACCTCAAGTACGAATTAAACCGAGTACCCTTGAGATTAGTGGTATTTTAAGGTTATGTCTTTTCTCGATTTTTCTTTTGCCCCATGCAATTCGCGAACCTTGCGGCAAGAAAGATTGCAAAGAATAAAACGTAAACGGGGGAACGAGCGAATGTACATAAAAAAGGCCTTCGTATACATTACAAGATAAAATGTAGCTAAATAACTAAGAAGCCGTCCCCGCCTACATTGATGCACATAAACGACACACGGCTCGTCTAAAAAGTTTTTCAGTTTTCTAGATCGGTTCGATGAGCAATGAACGCCGACGGTGAACATTCGAAAACCACTAAGATAACCGAATTACACGAGACAACCGACGAAACCGATTCTTGTACAAAAATGATCCAACTAACAAGTAGCTTACAATCTACGTCGTATTTATTCAAAGTAATTTATATACTGGAAAAAAACCTATGGATTATGTAGATTACGAACCTACACCTAACCACTAAGGGCATTGTTCATCGTTCAGAGATTGATTTTCAAAGTAAACATCTTGAGAAACAGAACCTCCGCTGGTGAAACGTAAGTCGAACTGTGTTACGTTGTTAAGCTTTTTAAAAAGGTCCCAGGCAAAAAAAGATCGATCGATCAGTGGTCAAAGTGAATGTTCAATGTTGAGCCCAGTGGATGCACAACGACTGTTGATGCTCTAACCTGATCGATACAATGCAGTTTTAAAAAAAAAAAAAAAATATTGAGAAATTTGAGTTATTTCCCAGTATAAACTTAAAAACCATATTGTCAGAATCGATTAAGTGTCGCGAAACACAATTATGGTTTTGACGACGAAGCAATGTCGCTCTTAGAGAAGGTTGATGGAAGTGTTACAAATCTTTACCTTTACATCAAGATGCAAAACTCTAGTAGAGACGAACGTCTATTGTTCGGCCATCGAGACGTGACCGGTTCATCATTGCTGTTTAGAATGTGTTAAGGAAAATGTTCATCGTGATACTAACGGTTCAAATGGTGTCAGGAATAAACATTATTCTAACAAGAATACATTTTTAAACAGTCAACAATTGGAGAATCATAAAATAGAGAATTTGCATGATTTTCTAATCTATTTTAAGAGTAGTATACTGAGCATAAAAGTTTTCTAATTTTTAAGCAATTATATTAGTTTTTAAAATACAAATTATATAACAAGAAAAACATAAATATACACTATGTTTTATAATTTTAATTTTTTTAAATATGGTATAGTAAAGTTTAACATAAATTCTCAACATTAATTAAAGGGAGGGTCCAGGCACAAAATCAAGTCTATGAAATACACCTTAAAAAAATTATTTCTGTTGTAATTTTTGAGAAGGAATATAGTGGTCCTAAAATAAAAAGTGTAAAACATTTTTTTTCTACTCCCAAATTTGCTTACACCTAGAAATTTGCCTTTTTGGAAAAATGCTATTTCACTTGTCTAAATTAATTTAAAAATTCCAAAAAATTAGGGTGAATACAAAAAACACATTTACTAAATAATTGCGTATGAATTTTTAAAAATTTCATTATTTTCGGGTAAAAAAAAACGTTTATTTGGGTCAAAACTAATTTTTTCATTTTTTCTTTTAGTACCAATGAATTCCGTGTTAAATATGACAAAAGAAATAATTTTCTTTTTACCCGTACATTTTAGCGCGAATAAAATTAGTTTTTTTCGAAAAAATGCTATTAAATTTTTCTAAATTAATTTGAAAATTTCAAAAAATTAGGGTAAACACAAAAACACATTTTCTAAATAATTACGTATGGATTTTTAAAAATTTCATTTTTTTCCGAAAAACACAATTATTTTCGGGTAAAAAAAATGTTTATTTGGGTCCAAAAAAATTTTTACATTTTTTATTTTAGTACTAATGAATTCCATGTTAAATATGACAAAAGAAATAATTTTCTTTCTACCCGTACATTTTAGCACGAAAACAGTTAGTTTTTTCGAAAAAATGCTATTAAATTTTTCTAAATTTATTTAAAAATTCCAAAAAATTAGGATAAACAAAAACACATTTTCACAATAATTCCGTATAAATTTTTAAAAATTCCATTTTTTTCGAGCAAATTTTTCTTTTATGTGACAAAAAAATTTTTTTTTTCATTTGTCAAAAAATTTTTACATTTTTTATTCCAGTGCCACTGAATTCCTCGTAAAAAATTACTACAGAAATAATTTTTTCACATTTTTTTAACGAGTACTTCATAGAGTTAATTTTGTGCCTGGACCCTCCCCTTAAGGTATTTAACAATTTTTTGTAACAGCCCTACGTTGTCAAATCAATGTTAGATGATAATTTTACATCACGAAAGGATAAACATCAAATTACAATGCATGAAAAAAATGTACCTCATTAAATATGACCAAAGTTGAACGTGGTAAAATTACATTATCATTTCAATTACATACTTTAGACTCCTTCTGGATACTTAAAAGTATCATTTCATAATTTAGTTTTATTTAAACGTTTATGATTTAACTTAGATTTCTGTTAATATTTACATTTAGTCAATATTTATTTTAGTTACTGTTTTCTTATATCCATGAATGCTATAATTTTCGAGTAAAATTAAAAACAATTTAACATTTAATAAAACTCTCTTAAGGGGAGGCACCACCCTCAAAATTAGCTCTATGAAATATACCTTGAAAAAATTTGCAAAAAATTATTTCTTTAGTAATTTTTGACGTGAAATTCAGTGATGCTAGAAGAAAAAGTGTACAAAATTTTTTTTTACCAAAAAAAAAATGGAATTTTTTAAAATCTATATGTAATTCGTCAGAAAATATGTTTTATGTTCACCCTAAATTTTTTGAATTTTTACATTAATTTAGAAAAACGTAGTAGCATTATTTAAAAAAAGGAAATTTTTCTTTAAGCTCACACTTTTTATTCCACCCTCACTGAATTTCTCGTCAAAAATTACTAAAGAAATACTGTTTTTAACATTTTTAAAGATGTATTTCATAAAATTGATTTTGAAGGTGATGTCTTCCTTAATATAATTTTACTTCACTCTTAGTTGATAGTTTAGGAGCTAGCGGGATTTTAGGTGACTGATTTTCTTACGTCTGAAATTTTTTTCACGAGTTATTATGGTTATGTCTGCCAAATGTGGACCATTATCTGCGAAACAGAGAGAACAGAATTTTTGTAACTTGTATTAATTTCCAAAAACATAAACTAATTTTTTTAGGATAATTTATTTACAGTTGATTATTTAAACCATTTCAAGAATAAAAAATGAGTTGTCCGACAAAAAAGGTGGGAAAAAAGGGTCTGCCACTTGGAATTGGTAACTTTTTCTTTGATTCTTAATTGATTTTCTTACAGCTAAAATTCATTTTATAGTTCAATAATATATTAACGATAAAGTATATAACTTTGTCCGACAATTTTAGTGCGAACTGCTTTCTGACGTAAGAAAATCAGTGACCTAAAATTCCTCTAGCTCCTAGACTATGAGTGAACTCTGATAAGACAAAGGGCTTTTACTTTTTAAAATTAGATAATAATATATCATTTAAATCTTGAATCATGCAAATTCTCTATCTAAAACCACATGAAATTACACGCTGTTTTTTAAAAAGGATACCCACTGCACGATCAGCATCCCAATCAGAAGCGAATCTTACCAAGCCCATATCAGAGCCTCGCATTTCAGCGAATTTCACTTCTCCAACCTCTTGGAATTTGTCGCGGAGCATTTGCCACGTCGTATTTTGTGGTAACTGAAAAATAGTAAACAAACGAATTTATTTACTACGATAGAATCAGTTTGCCGATTAATGACCGGCAGTGCCTTCCTTTGTAATAATTGTAATTTTATTTACTACTTACATTGCCGATGAGAATTGTATCGGACATTTGTCCTCGGGATCCATTTGTCGCTTGCCTGTTTCCTTGACCAGCATTTGTGGAAAATGCTGCTCCACCGACTGAAATGCGATCACCGTCTCCTCGATTGTAACCACCATCGAAATCTCGGTTACCACCGCCGCCTCCGCCGCCACCGCTACCAAAAGCCGAATTTCCAAAGGCATTGTTACCACCGCCGAAACCGACATCGTTATCCATCTTGTTCAATCCGCGCGGATTGAAATTGTTATTTCCCTGCGCATTGGCGAGCGATGCTTGTAAACTGGACAAACTTCCTACTCCGCCGCCAAAATTGTTCAAATTTGACGCCAATTCGTTCGTTAATGAAGAATTGAGAAGGGACGAAGTAGCTAGATTAGCTCCGGCCAAACCTGAAGCTATGCTAGCTTGAAGAGCAGCAGCATTTTGGTTTTGAAGCGCTGTTGCTGTAAACACAAAAATACAATCATTTAATTATATTATTGGTTAAGTTTTAGGTTTAATATTCTAGCATATTTTGTTTTTATATTTCTCATTTATATGTAAGCAATTTAGAATATCATTTATTTATTAAATAGCAGAGAATCCTATTTTTAAATTGTATTAATTTGAAAGTAGGTTTTGAAAAGAGATATGTAGACCAACTATTAGCATTAAAAATTAGTATTTAAGAGGATTGGATAAGTTAAGTTGAAAGTTAACTTTTAATTTAGTTAATTCAAATAGAAGTTAAGTTAACTAATAATAAAGTTAAAAGTTACAAGTTAAAATTTAAAGTTAAGAAGTTAAAAAGTTGAAAGGTAAAAAGTTAAAAGTTAAAAAGTTATAAGTTACAAGTTGAAAGCTAAAAAGTTGAAGTTAAAATTTAAAGAGTTAAAGTTAAAAGCTAACTCGTAATTTAGTTATTTGAAATAGAAGTTAATTTAACTAATAATAGCGTTAAAAGTTAAAGTTAAGAAGTTAAAAAGTAAAAGTTAAAAGTTAAAAAGCTAAAAATCAGATTGTAATTTAGTTATTTGAAATAGAAGTTAAGTTAACTAATAATAAAGTTAAAAGTTACAAATTAAACAGTTAATAGTTAAAGTTAAGAAGTTAAAAAGTTAAAAGTTAATCAGTTATAAGTTAAAAGTTAAAAAGTTAAAATAAAAATATTAAATATTAAACGGTTAAAAGTAAAAGAAATGAAGATAAAAGTAAAAATCTCCATTTAAAAAATTCTAGTTACAAGTGAAAAATTAATAATTTTAAACCTTAAAAATGAAATAAAGTAAAGAGGTCACCGAACCAAAGTCTATATTAAGGTACAAACTTTTTACTTTACTTTTAAAAAGTTAAAAGTAAACTTAATTAAGTCATGTTAAAAGTTAACAATCTAAAAAGTAATTAAGTTAATATTAATTATCTTTTTAACTTTTTAATTTAGTACTATCCAACGCTGGTATTTAAAGGTCAGCATACTCATTTGTATGTACTCATAATGTATTCATCAATGTTAATAAATATATTGTATTTTTAAAACATTTAACAAAATTATAACCAATAATAAAATTAACAATTAAAATTCATACCAAGTTGAGCAGGTACAACGTTGTTCAATCCTGCACCAAATGCACCAGTGGCTAAAACAGGTGCTGAAATGGGGTTAGCTACAGGTGGATTATTAGGCTGTACATTTGGAATATTTCTAGCAACATCCGTAAGCCTGTTTCCGCCAGCTCCAAGACCCATGCCGATTCCCTTCAATCCTGTGTAAAACAAACAAAAATTTTATTTTATCACAATAAAAGAATGTATTTATTTACAATGAGAAAAAAAAGTAACCTTCTGGGAGCTTCGGTGGCATATCTGGTTCGTTTGCTCTGTCGAGTCTTACTGTCATACGTCGGTCGTACAATTGTTGGTTGTGCAACATCGAAATTGCCTGGACTGACTCGACAGGATGATCATACTCTACCACACCAAATCCGCGGGATTTTCCGTCTTTATCTTTCCCTAATTCCACGTGTAAAACTTTTCCAGCAAGTTTAAACACCTCCAATAGTTTCTTCTCGTCAACTTTATAGTCAAGCTGTAGACAAAACACAATTTAAGATTCAACTTAAATAATGCTACAAAATGTTGATTTCATTACAGTGGTCCCTAAGTTATACCGTCCAAAGTTATACACGGAAAAACTTTTGGGAGCGCTGCTCACCCAAACCGGGCGGGTAGCGCTCCTGCGGCACTTTTAACTTTTCAAATGATGATTAAAAATATAAGAGCGTAAAAATAAATCTTTTTCTGAATAAATATGGATTCATGCAATCATTAAGAAAGTTCATGCTCTATTTTTAGACCATCAAATTACTTATATGGTTTATAAAGATCGTTAAACGCGTAAAAATCAGCACTTTTTCCATTTTAACGCTTACGTATCAAAAACAGAGCAAAATAGAGTAAAATTGCACTAAGCTTTTCTGTAGAGCGTGAAATTTCCTACAAAAAAGT
Source organism: Trichopria drosophilae (assembly GCA_030407085.1). Lineage (NCBI taxonomy): Eukaryota > Metazoa > Arthropoda > Insecta > Hymenoptera > Diapriidae > Trichopria > Trichopria drosophilae. The sequence goes on from CM059583.1 coordinate 45,544,118, forward strand.
CACTGGCAGCCCTAGTCTAATATTAATAGTTTAGCCAGAAATAACACTGGAACTTCAACTTGCAGTTTGATCGATACCCAATGTAACATATTCGGAATATTCTGTTTAAATTCGTGTTTTCTTTCTGGCCAAACTATTAATGTTACACTATCGCTGCCGGTGACTTTTTTGTAGGAAATTTCACGCTCTACAGAAAAGCTTTAGTGCAATTTTACTCTTTTTTGCTCTGTTTTTGATACGGAAGCGTTAAAATGGGAAAAGTGCCGGTTTTTACGCTTTTAACGATCTTTATAAACTATATAAGTAATTTGATAGTCTAAAAATATCGCATAAACTTTCTTAATAATAGTATGAATCGATATCTATTCAAAAAAAAATTTATCTTTACGCCCTTATATTTTTAATCATCATTTGAAAAATTAAAAGTGCTGCGGGAGGGCTGCCCGCCCGGTTTGGGTGAGCAGCGCTCCCAAAGGTTTTTCCGTGTATGTATATCCAAAGTTATACATTTGGATTGTCCAAAGTTATACTACTCTCTTCCTCTCCTTCCCCCACCACATTGTTTCACTGAGCCACACTAGCTTCGCGACAGTCCACACAGAAGCATTCATTGCACAGATATAAACAGAGTTGCAAAAGTGGGGATAGTGAGGGGCTATAACTTTGGATAAACTTCCGCCATTTTGAAAGAACCGACGGTATAACTTAGGATGGGGACTACTGTACTTGTATAGAATAAAACGTACGTTAGCAACAAAAACTCTTGTGACGAGTGGGCCACTAATTCCAAGAGATTCCAAGAATTGAGTACTTAATCCATAAGTATTGCCGAATTTTTCTCCACCGCCGCCACCACCCCCGCTGGGTGCTGACATATTTTGCCTGCCTGAATTAGATCTGAATTGATCTCTTGATCCTCTGTCATCACGATTTCTATCATTACCACGTCCAGTTGTCAAACGACCATACTTGTCACGTTCAACGTCATAGTCCTGTAAGCAGACAGAGATAAATTAATTTTCTTTCCAATTTCATTTGAAAGACAGAATATAAAATTGTCATTACCTCCTTGACAACTAATTTCCTTCCTTTGATGTCAAATCTATGCATTTTTTCAACTGCAACTTTTACAGAGTCAGCATCTTCAAATTCAACAATACCGCAACCTCTGGGTTTGTCACCTTCATCCGTAAAGAGTTCAACATGAGCGACCTTGCCAACTTCAGTTCTGAAAAGGTCCTTCAAATCTTGCCAACGGAAGTCATAGGGAATGTTCGACACGTAAATTCTACGATCGGCAACCTTTCGGTTACCGCGATCATTTCTGTCCCTGCTTCGGTCTCTACTATTGGAATTTGGTCTAGGTCTATCGGACCTACGATTTCTATCGCGTTCCCGACTCCTCTCTCTCTCATCGTTATTACCTGCATTCCTGAAAATTGAAATGCAAAGAACGGTTAATAGAATGCAGAATTATTAACAATTTATAATATCAATTAAATTATGTAAAAAAAGTCGACATTATAAAATAAATAGATAAATTTAATAATGTACATTGTAACACATTTTTGTTACATACTGAAATGAAAAAAATCTGAAGAAAAAATACTGAAAAATGATTCTCAAAAAAGAGTTTTTCCTTCCTAAACTGTAAAAAATGACAACGAATTTTACAAATGTACAATGTTCTAAAGTTTCTACATGAAGTTAGGAACTTTACAAGGTTTTTTATGTATCTTTAGAATATGCTAAAATTACAACGCTTTGTAATATTACTGAAAGCAACGTTGGAGTTTTATCTTTGGAGGATAGGAATTTTACAACGTGTTGTAATTTTACCACATCATACGTTGATCAAAATCAAGCCAATGCTGAGCATAGTAATTTTACCATTTGAGAGGAAAATACATCAAAATTTGTAAATTTACAACTCCCGAACAGTACACTTAAACAATATTAAACATGGACTTAATTTTACTAATATGTAAAGTGTTAAAATTCCTTTTCTTTTGTGTACACTGTAAAAAATAGAAATAAAGTTTACAAATTTATTGTAATTTTCATTAATTTTTAGTAATTTTCATACGTACAACATTGGAATTTTACAATATTTGGTAAATTTACCATGTACAGCGTGGGTTCCATTTTGACCCATGTACAATGATGGGAAAATGCGTCACGTTGTAATTTTACCACTTTCAACGTAGGGTATTTGGGCCATTCCACGCCAACTCACCCAATTTTAAAATCGACCATCACTAATTTTGTTCGTAATTTTTTTATAGATGCATTTCGGTAAAATAAGACTGGTCAAATTTTTTTAGATTTTTAAAATCACTCGTTAACGTGTGAGAATTTTTCAAAATTTTGCAATTTTAGAAAATTGACAAAATACACAAAAAAAGTGAAAAACAGTGAATTGTGAATTCAATAAACTGAATCTCGAGATTTGAACAAAAATTTAAATTGTATAAAAGAATGTAAAAATCTGTAAAAAATTAACGAAACAACTTGCCATCTTGTACGACCCCAAAAATTGTTCATTATTTTCAGTAGTTTTTTTTTGTGAATTTAATTAAAAAAAATTTAAAATGTCCATTTTGGAAAAATTTTGAATTTTTTACTTAACACGTAAAAATACACATGTCAATAAATTCCAGTTGAATTTTCATTATACCCATTGAAAAGTACATTTCAAGACGAACAATTCCATTTTTTATTCGTTACTGTACGATAAGTAGCAACCGAGTTATGGAAATTTAAAAATTTTCAATTTTCTAAAATTTCAAAATTTTGAAAAATTCTCACACTTTAACGAGTGATTATAAAAATCTGAAAAAATTTGACCAGTCTTATTTCACTGAAATGCATCTATACAAAAATTACGCACAAAATTGGTGATGATCGATTTTAAAATTGGGTGAGTTGGCGTGGAATGCCCCATTTACAAAACGTGAAATTCCAAATTTCACATAGGAAATTTACAATGTTGAACGTGGACAAATCACCACATTTTTACGAATGAAAATTACAACAGATTTGTAAAGTTCATTTATATTTTTTACAGTGTAATTTTACCATACGAGAGGAAAATACATCAAAATTTGTAAAATTACAACTCCAAAACAGTAAACTTAGACAACATTAAACATGGGCTTAATTTTGATCAACATGTAATATAGTAAACTTCATTTTCTTTTTTTACTGTGCAGGTAAGAAAAAAATACTACAGTTATATATATATATGTTAACTTTCATATCGACAGCAATATTAATTCAAACAGATTAGTAACCTTCAGCCTGTTTCAATACAAATCAATGAAATGTCATTAAGGATATTGGTTATAGGAAAATAATTTTTAAAAATTTGAAATGCTTTATGATTTAAAATAATTATGTGAGGTGAAAACTACCATAGAAGTATATATAATAATAATATAAGTATGTGTATGTAGTAACATAAAAACTTTGTGTCAATTACAAATCTATTTGTTTAGGAATTCATATAATTAGTGTCCAAGTAATGTCAATGAACTCTCCACAAGAGATTTGTTGGAATCAGTAATTTACATCAATTTTATTGCATTTTGTACCAGAACAGAACAATGCTTTCATGGTCACATAATTTTGATAACAAGCTTGCCTACTGCATGCATATCACATTTTATCGTTCAGCTGGTAGTTTCAGATTAATGCAAATGTATATTTTTCAATACCATATAAAGAAGAAAAATTCTCAATAAATTGGATTTTAGAAAATTGAAATTCATAAAGTGAAAGGAAAATTTAACCTTCAAAATTTAACCTTGATGATAGGAATAAGGTTACAAGAAAATATAAAATTCAATTGTAGAAAATAAAAATGAGTGTCACGGAAAATTGATTTTACAAAGTCCATAAATTTTTAATATCTTACACATGATATTATCAGCAATATTGCAAGCATAAAAATTGTAATACAGTTGTAAAATTTATTTAAATTTTACATTATATTGATGGTCACTATACTGGTGAATTCTTTTTTTAAAATTTAATTGTATTTTGATATCCTCTAAATTAAAAATTTAGAAAATAATTTCATATCCCAGTAATCGGAAATGTATTAAAAATTTTGAATATATTACAGTATATTTGAATGCCCTATTTAAACCTGGAAAAGTATCGAAAAGGATTAAAATTTATTAAAATTTTTAATGCATTGGAATACATTTATCAAAAAATAATTCCAGTTTACACACTTAATGAAAAAAATAATATTGTATCGACCGAGAATCGAACCCGAGACTCCCCACAACATTGAGCCATAGCTAATACATTTTAATACCAAAATGATACAAAACTAACAAATTGTGTAAATAAAAATAACGTCTTAAATTAATTACCAAAATGGTAATTATTTATTTAATATCTACATTTGTAAAATAATTTACAGTTTTGTTAAAATTTTCTATTATTTTCGTAGTAAAATTACAATTTTCGTGTAAAAATTACTTGAAAATAGAAAGAAATTTACCATAAACATGTAATATTCACAATGGAAATGTAAATTTACAATGTCAAAGTTGGAAATAAAACTACAAGTAATAATCGTGGTAATTTTATATTGTCTTTAAAATCACGTTGATAATGTTGGAATTTAACTGCAACGTTGTAAATTTACCATGATTTTCACTGGTATTTTAATTTCCACCATTTCACTATAAAATTACATGGAAATTATTCACAGTGTAGATTCAATTGTATTACAAAAATAATCATTTCAATCTTCGTTTGTATTCAGATGGATTCATGACTTTTACCTTTTTTTGAGTCAATTATAAATGGATTCATATGTATTAATGCAACATATTTCCAATTCTGACAACACTATTATGTATGTATTCATTTGGATTCATATTTTTGTATTAAAATATTAGTGAAGTATTATATCATGGATCGATACTTAGACCATGGACCACTATTGTTCATAATCTATGTCAACGATATCTTTACTTCTCAAATGCAAGGAGATATTATATCTTATGATGACGACACCACTATAATATATAAAAGTCACACATGCCCTGAAGTCTTGGAAAACATTTATTTAAAACTTCTAAAAATAAAAAAATTGGTTCGCCACAAATTATTTAACAATGAATATAAAGAAAACACAAACAGTTGCTTTTGTATGCTATCACGCTAGTCTTCCTACTACTAATATAATAACTATTCATGAAGAAAACTGTACAAATAAACTTCCATGCACCTGTATACGTATTAAGATTGCAAATTCCATGAAATATTTTGGCATAACAATTCACATCTCTGGTGGGATATACATATGAACAATGTTTTTCTAAAACTTCGCTATATTCCACGTATATTCTATAAATTATGAACAAGTAAACAATTTAAAACAACTCCAAATTGTCTACTGTGCTTTAATAGATTTTATACTGTCGTATGGTATTATCGGTTGGGGTGGAAGTAAAAATAATGTTTTACAACATTTTCAAACAGTACAAAATTTGGTTCTGCTATGTTATTTACAACCAAAATAGAACATTTTCCACCAATTTTATATTGCTGCTGTGCATCACTGCCTTGCTGAAAACACTATAACATTATTTCTACACTGTAAAAAATAGAAATGAGTTTTATCACGATGAACATGGGCTCAAATGTCACCTACGATCAACATGCTAAATTTCACACTTTTAATGATGTAAATTTTCTACGACGCTGAAGCTAGCAGCGGATTCAAAAAAACTACGGATATTGGCCATTAAATTGCCAAAAACAGATTATTTCTATAAAATGTGTCTAAAAGTGTTTAAATGCGAGTAATTTGTAATAAGAAATTATCCATTTCCACAGTTTTCTTGAATACGCTGCTGCAAATCTGCGGCTAGCTTCAGTGTCATAAATTTTCTTGTTGGGCATTGTATTTTTACAAAATTTGTCACTTTTTTCCATTGAACGGTAAAATTACCACGTTTGACGTGGGCTCAAATATTACCAATTTGTAGCATTGTCAAATTACAACTATGCTTGATGTAGTAAATCCACAGTGCTGTTTGGTAAATTTACAAAAATATTGTAAAAATCCTAACCTCAAATAGTAAAAACACTATTTCATACGTGGGAATATTACTAAATTTATATAACATGAAAATTACAAGTTTGTAAAATTCATTCATATTTTTTACAGTGTAAATCTAAATAACTCCGAATTGTATACTATGCTTTAGTAGATTCTATACTGTCATAAGGTATTATCTGTTGGGATGGAAGTAAAAATAATGTTTTACAACAATTTTCAACAGTACAAAATACAGTTCTGAAAGTTATTTACAACAAAAATAGAAGATTTTCCACCAAACAACTGTACACAAATAGTAAAATTCCAATCCTTAAACAAAATCAACATCACTGCTTCACTGAAAACCCCATCAAACCGAAAGTGATAGGATCTCAAGAAGCCGAACTAATAATAAATATAGTCCCTAAATTCGTAAGAAGCATTGAAAATGGCTTTTAGCTAAGAAGCTTTTAAAATGGCTACATTGTTTTCTATACCATGTTGAATACTACACCATCGCCTAAAATATCCCGAATGCCAACAAGAAAGATATTTTTTACTTTTGTTCTCGGTACAAAATTGAGCAATACATAGAATTAAAATTATGATATATTGTGTATATATATAAAGAAATTTCTATTTTTATTTATTTAAAAATGTTAATATACATGTTCTACATTGTTAAAGTTCACTGTAAAAAATGTAAATGAAATTTACAATTTTGTTGTGATTTTCATGCCTAAAAATATGGTGATATTCCCACATTAACAGTTGTAAATTTCCTACGGGAGGTTAGAAATTTCAGAACAATTTGTAAATTTCCTATACTGAAGGTGGTAAATTTACGAGACGTGTTTTTCCCACGCTATAAGTGGGTAAAAATTGTGCCCATGCTGTACATGGTAAATTTACAATATTTACAATTTTTACATTAAAATTCCACAAATTTTAGTATTATTTTGATTTTAAATATAAAACAGGAATATACTGTAAGATTCATTGTAAGATATATTTTAATATTCTAGTGGCTTTTAGAGCTATAATCTTTTGTCGAAAGAAAACATTAAATCTAAAATCTTTTGTTGATAATAAAACTTTGATCGAAAGCAAATTTTAGAGCTATAATCTTTTGTCGATAGTAAAACTGTTATCGAATGAAAACATTAAATCTAAATTTTTTCGTTTATAGAAAAACTTTGATCAAAAGCAAGTTTTAGAGTTATAATCTTTTGTGGATAAAACTTTTGTTGAAAGAAAACATTAAATCATAAAATCTATATTCATAAATTATTAGAATAGTAAATTATTATTACAAGCCATTACAATTGGTTCAGGATTACGTGCATAAATTTTACCACATAATGTAGAGTTCAAATCACCTGCCCACATAAGGCTATTGCGCTTTAGTACATAACCTAAAAATTTTTCTATATTTTGTTGTAAATTTACTATTCTCTAAGAGAATTTAAACTTCTCTACGAGGTAATATTACCGTAACCTGTAAAAACCACTTTCAATTGTAAAATTGCAATTACAAGTTGACATTTACAAGGTAAAAAAGTAATTATTCACAGTACCTATGTAAATTTACAATAATATTGCATAAAAGTCCTACTTGTAGCATGGGCAATATTGGGTCCCACTCTGCAAGTCGTAAATTTACATTTCCATTTTTTACAGTATACGATCTCAAGAAGCTGAACTAATAATAAATATAGGCCCTAAATTTGTAAGCATTGGAAGGCAAGATAGATTCTTTGCTGTAAAAATCTTAAATGATAAGCAACCATCTATTAGAAATAATACAATGAAAATGCCGCAGACAGAGGAAAATAAAGATAAGAGAAACCATCGATTGATCTACATTAATTTTAATTAACAACTTTTAAAATGGCTACACTGTTTTCTATACCATGTTGAATAGATATTTTTTAGCCAACAAATGATATTTTTAATTTTTGTTCTCGGTACAAAATGGAGCAATACATAGAATTAAAATGATGTTTTATCATGTACGTATATAAAGAAATTTCTATTTTTATTTCTATTTTTAGATTCGAATCAAATAGTGTATTCAAAAACGAAAAAATTCATCCAAATCGATACATTGTCGAAAGTTGTATATGATTTATTGTTAACTGAGATTGGATATATATTGTAATTTGAATTTAGGTGCTAGATGTTCGAATGTTCAAATATGATTAGCGAATGTTTGTAACCTCAAAATGACAGATTAATAAAATTAAATAAACATTTAAAAAGTAATTTGCAAGTCTGTTGTGTGGATTACGACAATTTTATACAATTCCAATTAGTGGGGTAAGAATGTTTCGTAAAGACTAATTTTTATTTTTTTTTTTTAATTATCAATAACCTCAATAACTTGTAGAAAATTAATATAGAAATGGACAGGTTTATATTATCTAAGAAATAATTAGTCCCACCATTTCGTGCCAAGATAAGTACTTGTGCTTTAGAAAACGCTCCGATTTTCTATCTTGAAAATAATTGTATGCAATTATATACAAACATTACTTATCACGTAATTTTGAAATAATTAAAACAAAATTAACCAACATTTTCTGCACCACAGATATAATAGTTACATAAATATAAACGAATTGGAGCTAAAAATTTGTAAAAAATACAGAAACCAGTTTGAGATTTGCCTGTGATAGAGTTATCTTTACCAATTGTATGATAAAAACTTGAAAAAACAAAATTCGTATCCGACGACGCCATGGCCGGCTAATTATCATAACTATATGTACCTACAATTATGAGCAAATTGTACATAAACAAAAATATACACATGTATATAATTGATTAAAAGCTGCTAAATTAAATTTTTTCAATAAAATTGATGCAAACATCTACGAATCGCATTTACTTCGCAAACAACTCGCGTATCGTCGTCCCTCATGTCGGCAAAAAAAATCGATAAGCAAGCCGCACGAATATGAGCGTCGTTATTAACGTTTACATACGTATGTAAATTGCCATCGAAAAAAATGCAAACAAATTACAATTCGTAATTAACCTTCGATATTAATTGTTTCAAGCTAATTATACAAATTTCTATAATAGCAATATAGCTTGGAAAACAATGACGCCGCACGGTGCCGCATTCTTCGGAATCGCACAAAAGCTGGAAAAATTGCTATTTGTACTCACTCGTCTTTGCTCATCTTTGGATGCGGTTAAAAAAAACTTATTGGAAAAATGTACTACAATCCACTGGGCACAAAATTTAAAAGAGATAAAGAGCAAGGAGACGGCGAAACGAAAACTGTCGAAGCAACTACACGCGACGAAGCCGCGAGCGTCTGCAACCACGGAAAATGGCCGATACCGGAATTCAGCGGAATCCAAAAACGACGCCGCGATAATTACTAACGGAGTCAATCCAACCACTACCATTTCCGGTTATTCAAATTTTCCGCCAAAACATTTTTACCCTTTTCTGTAAATGTTTAAAATATATCTTAATTGACAACGTATAAATCAAGTTTCATATGAAATCTTTTACGAGGAAAAATAATTGCCGAGTGTTATTAAAGTTTAAAAATTAAATTCTTATTCCACCAAGTTCAAACCGAGGTAGATAAATATATCATATAAAGTATTTGTTCGATATAATTTAACGGTATAGTAGGTTTAATGTTGTAAATAAAAACAAGGAAATGTTTAATTTATGGTGCAAAGGCTAATTGATTTTGGATTTTTTAATTTTTAAGAAATTAAGAATGTTTGCGGAGGTGCTGCGATTTTAATGGCGGACATGAACTTCCGGTGGCGCATGCGCGATATAAACGATAATAGAGGCGCGCGCACCAATCAGAATTGCCCTCTTCTTTCGCCTCGTCGGTAAATCGGGTCTGACGTGTGTAACTTTATCTCTGCCGTAGTTAAATCTTTTTTTACAAATTAAATCAAAGAATGGCAGCCCAGTGGATACGACAGGTTGTAAGTATTTTCTACCGACCCATGGAATCCTCGATGAATCATCGTCCTGATCTGTCCTTCGATCCCTGTTCGTCGAAAAGGTTAGAAACTGGACCACATATTATGGTTACATAGCCGTCTGGTTCGTCGTTGCGGGATTCTTTTTTTCTTTCTCTCCCCTTTACCTCCGTCCTTTACCATTAGCACGACTGGATTTTAAATCACTAGTTTCATCCAAGACATTTACAAATTTGTCGAATATTCGATGTTCTATGTCATGCTCCTTTTTGTATTCCACTTTTATCTTACGTTCCTTCTGTTATTCACTTTCATGACTGATCATTAACGTAATTAGCCTTTTTTTAATCAGTGATTCGCCCTTCCGGTATTTCTACAGATATCACCAAAGGTCAGTGGTATCCGACTGTACAGTAGCAAGATTCACAAGTGCACTTTGATACCCGGAGATGGAATCGGCCCTGAGATCTCAGCTGCTGTTCAGAAAATCTTTGAAGTTGCCAAGGTGAGATATTTATAACCCACCATCCCTTTTTTATAATTTTTATGTCATGCGTTTGTTATTTTCGAATATTTTCTTTCACAAAACGGCTGGGAAAAAGTGGAAAGAAATGTTTGTAACTTGGGTGGCAAACTTTAATATTTTTGCAAGGTGACCTAGTACTATTGGTTAATATTTATTTTAAACCCACGAGAGTATACTCTGATTTGAAAGGTCGTATCTACATTTTTATGAAAATTGAGATAAAATTATATTTAAAATCGTTACAATATGTTTAAATTATTCAGAATTTAAAAAATTCCAGATACTCACTTTTAAATATTAAAAAAAAAAAAATTCAATTATTAAAAATTGTCACTTTTATTGAAGGCATACCTTAAAAAAGTTGTAACTATATATTTTGCTTGAAAAAGGTCGTAAGTACTTTTCTTGTGCAAATACAACATTTTTAGGTTCAATATGAGTTTAGTTAGTCATGCAGTGGATCGCAAAAAAGTCGTATTTACAATTTCGAATATTTTGAGTTTATTAATTAGTGATTGTGATTTCTCTTTAACCTTTTTCATGACAAACGGCCATAATTTTGTCATGTTTCTCAAATGAATATTTATCTGTGTAATGATAAGCAACAAAGTTTCAAAACCATATTTTCTGATGTATTTTTGTCCGTACTTTACAAATTTGCTATTGGTTTCGTTCTATGATGTTTGATTTTTTCAAAATTGTGGCTAATTTACAAAAAAAAAACTTGATTTTTAAAATTTTGTTATTTGTTTACTGGCTAATAATATTCCCGTTGTTGGATCAACACAAGGGTCTGGATCCTGCACTGTAAAAAATCCTGATGAAATTTATTACGTTGAACGAGGTAAAAGTGTAACCTACGTTAAACGAGGTAATTTTACATTTCGAGCTGTAAAATGACTAGATTTAATGGTGTAAAATTGCTACGTTTAATCCATTAACGCCTGAAATGACAATTTTTATACTTCATTTTCAATCAAATATTTCGTATCAAAATCGAAGTTGAAAACAATTGAGAGGTACGCATCCTACTGTTTTCGAGGGCACTCTTCAAGATTCCGAGGTCGAAATTGAGTTTCAGCCATGAGAAATTCGAAAAAAAATTTCTCAAAATGTCATCACAAAAATCTGAAAAAATTCCACTATATCGCTTGATGGATTTTAAGAACTTTTCATTCTAGGCATTTTTTTAAAAACGTTCATAGTTTTTGAGTTAGAGCGTCCAGAAATTTCTAAAAAAAATGTTCATTGTTGACGCATTTGGAGGTCGTTAGAATGATGTAGGGTATAAAAGTAAAATTTTTCTTTAAAATTGAAGAATTTTGTTCACCTTTATTCACAGTTTCAATAGAACTCCAATATTGTAAGGGCTCGAAAAAAAATGATAAGAATAAAAAAATGCCATTTCAGGTGTTAATGGGTTAATATAGGGTTCTTACAGTTACTTCTGCGTTTTTCCCATCAACGATAAAATTACCAATTTAAGGGAAATCGCATGAACCAACGTTTAGTGTAGTAATTTTACAAAGCTCTGTAATTTCCCTACGCTCAACGTAGTAAATTTACATAACCTTGTAAAATTCACCAAGTCTTAGTGGTAAAAACCCCACGCTTTACGTAGGGTTTTTACAGTTTTTGTAGTAATATTACCAACTTTTTTGCCGAAGAAAATTACAGTACGATTGTAAAATTCATTCGTTGGGTTTTTTTACAGTGTGTAGAATAATCACCATAACTAAAATTTAAGCAATGCGGAATTTCAACATTCAAAATGGCCAATCTAATATCCCTTAAAAGGGATTTTGAATGTTTTTTAATTTTTTAGTCCCTGTCGCTTACTTTTTGAATAGTTTTGTTATAATCGATTATGCTAGAAAATAGCAATACAAGATAATATGGAATTAAAAATAGCTGAAAATATTATATTTTTATTATAATATAGATTTATTATGTATATCATAGTTTGATATCGATTATGCAAAAAAAATAACAATACAAGATGATATAGAATTAAAAATAGTGAAAAATGTTCAATTTTCTTTCATAATCGATATCAAACTTAGATAAATATAAAAAATCTATTAAAAAAGTAAATGGTTTAACATATTAAACAAGTCATGGACTAAAAACATAAAATAAAATGAAAAAGAAACTCAAAATCATCGAAATGTAGATACGACTTTTCTTACGGTCCATGGCAGAATAGATCAATGAAAATACTTGGAAATAAAATTCAAGACATTTCATGATTATATACTCAACTTAAATTAATAATATACCTAAAATTCATGTAACATCAATAAATTATCGTAAACAAAATATGTTTATTTAAGTTTATCATTTTGTACAAAACAATTTACAAATACAAAAAAAATATATCTAATTTTTATTTTCTACCTTTTTTATTTGAAACATTTTTTCACTTAATACGTATTTTGCGAAATAAATGCAAAAAACTCTAAAAAATCATGATTTTCTAAGTTTTTTTCAAAATAGCAGCACAGATATATCTTATCACTGATTTTTATTATCATATTTGTAATCAGGAGGTAAAAATACGTCGAAAACATGTCCCCAAGTTTTTTTTTTAGGTGACGTTATTGTGACTAATCTAAAAGATGTTTTTATTTTCTTTTCCTCCGTTTTTAATCAATCAGGATTTAGTTTGGCAATTGTGACTTGTTTTGTCTTGTGCAATGGTCCTGTGATTAGATAAAATGTTTTTTATCATATTAAGTGTTACATAACATTTCACTAATACGAACTGTATATTATTTTTCTTTATTCTCAAAAAGGTGCCGATTGAATGGGAAACTGTTGATGTTACGCCCGTGAGGGGGCCTGATGGCATGTTTGGAATCCCACAAGCTGCCATTGATTCAATCAATAAGAACAAAATTGGTTTGAAAGGCCCTCTCATGACTCCAATTGGAAAAGGACACAGATCGTTGAATCTTGCTTTAAGAAAGTAAGTTAAATATATTTATAAATATAATTTAGTTTAATTTTTATCACAAAACTATACAAAATAAATATATTTTTGAAACGTAAATAAACATAGAAAAGTATGAATGAAACTCCAATGATTGAGTGTTTATTGACCTTGTTTCATTTACTACGCTTTACTACGTTTAAGTGAATGAAATACGAATGGAAGGTTTTATTGCATCAATCTTTCAAGATCTGTCAGTTCATGCATAATGCAGTTACGTAATGAAGAGAGTGCTGCGTACGATAATCAATTAAGCATACTGACCTTTCCGATCAATGACTTACTTTAAGACATTTGCATATCTTGTTAGATTATAATGCCATTCATTGCTCCTTGTAGAGAGTTCAATCTTTATGCCAACGTACGACCCTGCCGTTCCCTTGAAGGTTACAAGACTCTTTACGATAATGTCGATGTCGTCACAATTCGAGAAAACACGGAAGGAGAATACTCTGGTATTGAACACGAGATCGTCGACGGCGTCGTGCAGTCTATTAAGCTCATCACCGAAGAAGCCTCTAGTAGGGTGGCAGAGTTCGCCTTCCAGTACGCCCAAGACAATAACAGGAAGAAGGTATTTTTTATTTGAATATTCATTTTAATAATTTTATAACAAATATAAAATTGAATTTTGCAATCTAGGTGACAGCAGTACACAAGGCAAACATCATGAGAATGTCAGATGGATTATTCTTAAGATGTTGTCGTGATGCAGCTCAAAAGTTCCCAAATGTCAAGTTTGAAGAAAAATACCTTGATACAGTCTGTTTGAACATGGTTCAAGATCCTAGTCAATACGATGTGCTTGTTATGCCTAATTTATATGGTGATATTCTGTCTGACATGTGCGCTGGACTTGTCGGAGGTTTAGGTTTGACACCGAGTGGAAATATTGGCCTCAACGGCGCTCTCTTCGAATCTGTAAGTAACTGACATTATTAAGGTTTAATATTTCTTATCCCATACTAAAACACCCAATTACGAAGACTACTTACAATCGTCAAATAATTAAAAAGTGTAGAAGTTTAACCTTTGAATGTAACAGTATATAATCATTGAAAGATGGAACTATAAAATAAGACTTGTGAAGGATTAAAAATATATTTAAAATGTTTTAATAAAGTGATGAATTTACACATGTATACGTAAAAAAAAGCAGAAAACCTAATAATCGATAAATACAGTAAATTCTTTTGATAATCGTTTTCCTTATGTTAGTGAGGAAAGTTTGATCAGAATTTTGATTTCAACTAACAATATTATAATTAAAAAACTTCCGTAGCTAAAATTTTCCAGAGTATAATTAATTATTGATATTGTATTCATAATTAAACCTTAAATTATTTCACATTAATAATAGCCTACACTGTAAAAAATCCTGTTGAAATTCAAAGTTGAATGTGGTAAATATGGAACCTACGCTAAATGTGGTAAGTTTAAATCGCAAGCTGTAAAATTACTACGTTTAATGTAGGATTTTTACATTTGTGTTGTGTATTTTTCCTCCCCAATCGTAAAATTGCAATTGTAGAGTAAAACTAGTGAACCAACATTGAACGTGGTAATTTTACACCACGCTGTAAAATTCCTACGCTTCATGCAGTAAATTTACATAATCTGTAAAATTCATCTTATTTTTTGGGGAAATCCCTGCATTGTATGGAAAAAAATGTTCATGTTTTGTGTGATTTGAAACAAAAAAATCCTTCTCAACTTTTAATTAAAATTTAAATATTTATTAACTTATTATTTAATACAATTGAATTAGAATGATTTTATCGTAATCTTCTTTTTTAACTTTCTTTTGCAATTTTCGAAATTTGTAATGTTTGCAATTCTTTACACTCTCCCAGGCATGGTTAAATGTAGCCTATTTTCAATCCAGTTATGTTTTTGTTTTCTTGTAACATAGTTTTGTATTAAACATTAATCACAAACAACAGACATATTTCAACATGTTTAAAACTAATTAGAACAAAGTCGCTAAGCTAAATGCTCCGATTACGTTGTTAGTCTCATTCTCTTTTGTAAAGTATAATTATGTAGAGCTTGATAATTTATTTAATATACAATGAGTGATTTTATAAATTCTAAATTATGTATTATTTGTCAGAAATTGAAGAAAAAGGAGAAACTTTATAGTACTCAAAGTGGTAATGATTAAATCAGAAATGATGCATCTGTACGATGTGATGTTGTTCTTATTCAATTGTATTAAATATTAACTTAAGAAATATTTAAATTTAAAATTATAAGTTGACAAGGATCTGTTTCTTTCAAATCACAGATAAAAAAAAATTACTATATTATGTAATAACCAATTGATTTGGAGATGTTTTGATAATTAGTCGATCGTCTTTAAAATCAATTTGTTTTCTTTTTTGAGGTAAAGGAAGAGATTGTTTGTCATAATAAAAAAAAAAGATGAATGATACAATGACTAGGCCTTGTAAGTAATTATTAATTTCTAGAAAACAATTAAATATAAATAAAACAAGTTAATAATTTATTTATTTTTATTTTTTACGGCCTAAATTTAGAATAAAAAATAAAATAAGTAGCGCAAATTGCAACATGTATTGAAAAAAACAATTATAAATATAAATATATAAATAACAATAATAACATTACGGTGTACAAACAAGGCAGATAGATCACTGCAATTAACCTTACCATTAATGATCTTAAAGACATAAGAGACGTCATTAAGATGATGCAACGATTGGATTGTATACCGGTTAAATTGCTTAGATCGATCTGAATAGTTATGCTCTATATAGAACATTGGACATCGGGCTTTCGGATAAATTTATGCTGAATGGACTCGAGCAAAATAAAGTCTTTCTTATTTAATGGCGACCAAATAGGAGAGCAATACATAAAATGGGGAACAACCAATGCATTATATAAATTAATTAAAGTAGAGATATTTGTAAAGTCAGTTGTAGAACGTCTCAAAAAGCTCAATGCCGAATAAGCCCTAGATACCACACCTCTAGTATGCTCACTAAATCTTAGATCTGAATTAAACAGAACTCCTAAATCCGAGACAGAGCTGACCAACTGCAAAGATTCATTCAGCGGCATATAATCAAATCTAAAGCTATTCGGATTTCGAGAGAAAGTAACAACCTTACATTTAACTACATTTAATGACAAAAGATAGAGACAATAATATTCGAACTGTTAATATATCATGCATTAAAAACATGTCTGGCATAAAACCTTATAAAGATCTTTTACCTGTTATGCAACAATGTTGCATAATTTACAAAATCCCTTGTAAACATTGCAATAAAGCCTATATTGGTAAAACTGGTCATTTACTACAAAAAAGAATATATGAATAAACTATAAAACTAGATGAAGTATATCAAACCGGTTTAACAAAGCGTCGCATTGAAACTGGACATGCTTATGATTTTGAGAACACTAGTATATTAGTTAAAGATACAAATTGGAGAAAAAGATTAGAATTAGAAAAATTTTTCATTAAAAAATATAACAACTCTGTTAACATCAGATTTGAAACATCAAAGTTACCATTTAATTACTATATTTTAACAAAATAATTGTTTCTAGTTTTTCGTGAATAATTTTTATTTCTCACTATTTCAAATTTTGAAATAAGTAAGATTCAGTCTCTAAGATGGAAAACATTTTTATTCTACAGCTAAATTATAGAAATTAGTTTGTTACATTTTAATTAATTAATTTTCATTTACTATATATTTATATTTTTTAAATATTTTATTATTAATTAAATCACACAAATTTTCTTTAAAAATGTTTTTAAACATTACAATACACCTTGGGATCGTTTCATTAACTTTTCTTTTGGTTTAATGATATAATTTTTACAGTCTGCATAAAAATGTTTCTAACTCAACTACTAAAAATGTGTCAATATAATAGACATAATTTATCTCATAGACTGAATCCAATTCTAATATAATTTTTAAAAATTTAAATTTTTTATTTTATATGTCCTCTTTAAATTTTTATCAAGTTGTTTTATTTATAATTTCTTTGGAGAAATCTTTATTAATAATGACTTACAAGGGTGACACATTCTCACCGAGATGTATCATTCATCTTTTATTATAATATATATATTGGAATGTATTACGACGATCAATCTCTTGCTTTACCTCAAAAAAGAAGAAAAACCAATTGATTTGTTATAAACAAATTGTTGTGAACAGTTTATTATATTCCATCCTAGACTGTTAGATTCAGAGGCTAAAAATACAAGGATAGATGTGTAATCTTCAAATACGCCGTAAGTAAGTAAATTAAATTACTGCTTATCCACCTTGCGAAATTACTGACAGTCATCGTCTCAACAACTATGAAAACATTTAAAACATGTCAAAATCGAATATTTTACTTAAAGCATAGTAATAGAAGAAAAGTTTAAGCCTAGGTGAATGTTACGTTTTTGTTCAAAATTACCCAAAAAACACGAAGAATTATTCAATTGATTAAAAAGATTATTATGAACAATTAATTGACCACTTTTGAGCATTCCACCAAAAAAAAATCGTGTACAGCGGCCAAAAGTACACCAAAAAAACATTGTTTCAAATGGGGACATACAAAAGACTACAGCAATATAAGTAACTCCTAGACTAATATCAGTGTAAAATAATTTAGGGTTTAATTACGAATACAATATCAATAATTAACTATATTCTGCAAAATTTTAGCAATAATAATAATAATAATATAATAATATTTTTATTAATAAGAGATAAGGTATATACATTTGAGATAACGCATTAACAATAATTTTACATAAAAATAAACATTCACGAGGCTGTAGGCCTGTCTGTGAAAACTGCATAGATGCAGCTGTACTTAAAATTACCCCATTGGATATAGGGATTACTTCCTAACCAAACTTTAAGTGTGGTGGTTTTATTTATCCTAGAATTTTGTGACATTCAATTCTCCTATTACTAATTATATTAATTATATGTTTCTTATAACTTTTGGATTGCACTATTTCACTGATCTGAAAGTGATTAAAACTAATAGCGGCCACATAATCAAAACACCCTCTCGCTAGGGTGGTTTTTCTTGTAGGGACAATTATATTTCCTTTTGCTTTTTGCCTAGTTGAAGCTACATGGTCAACTCTTTGTAAATATTTATTTTTGATCGATAGGATTAATGCGACATTAATAAATTTTTGTCTTAAATCTAATAATTTACAATCAGAGAATAAGCGTTCCGTGGGGTAGCATCTATTTACGCCTAAAATAGTCTTTATGACACCTTTTTGCAGTATTTGCAGATTGTTTAGATGTTTCATTTTCACACCACCCCAAGCGATAATACCATAAAATAATATTGTTGAAAATAGAGCATGGTATACCATATATAGCTTCGAAAGAGGTAAAATAGGTTTCAATTTTACAAACGTGTATGATAAATATCGAAGTTTCGCGTTAACAATATTGCAATGATGGTTCCAGCGCAGATTAGAGTCTATAATTACTCCCAGATATTTGGCTTGGTTTGTTTTAATAAGAGAGGGACATGCACAATTAGGCGTGTTTGTTTCACTACATTTACCCACAGAGTGTATTTTAACATTTACATCCAGAGGGATACTATCCACGTAGCAACCAAAGGGAACAAAAACAGTTTTATCAAGATTTATCGTTAAGTGATTGTCATTAAACCAGAGCTGCATTTCTTGAAATTTGATCGATGCTAGTTCGGATTGTCTATCCCAGGATTTATTCTTGAGGAATATAGCCGTATCATCGGCAAAGGCTATTATTCTACCACTCCCTCTCAGTTCAAACAGATCATTAGTGTACAATATAAATAACAGAGGCCCTAAAATTGATCCTTGAGGTACTCCGTGTATTATGCTAGCTTCGTTACTACGAGTTAGGCCTACTTTAACTCGTTGACTTCTACCTGTTAGGTAACTCGAAAGCAATTTGTGCACGTTCCCTCTCAGGCCATAGTTTTCCAGTTTGTATAATAAAATTTGGTGATTTAAGGTATCAAACGCCTTAGCCAAATCTATCATAATTGCCAAGCACGGACATGATTTATCTAAGGCCATGTATATTTCACGCACTAACTCAGCTATAGCCATATCGGTTGACTTTCCTATACGAAAACCATACTGGTCATTATGTAGTACATTTTGTTTATTTAAAAAGTCTAGTATACGATTTTTTAAGGCCATTTCAAAAATTTTTGATAGCGTGGGCAGTAACGAGATTGGTCTGTAGTTTGACACTTTAGTCTTATCCCCCGCTTTATATATTGGAACTACTAAGGCTTCTTTAAACTGTGCTGGACATATTCCAGTGGCAAATGAGATGTTTATGATGTACGTAATTGGAGCTGTCAAAAAAGATGCAAAATTTTTATATATATATGGCGGTATTCCATCGTTTCCTGCAGCTTTGTTGGTTTTTAATCGCGTTAAATAAATGAAAATTTCATTTTCAGTGACATCAAATAACAACATCGAGTTCATTACTCTGTTTAAGGTTGTGGGACTAGTTGACTTTGGTCCTATATTAGCAGCTAGTTTGCTGCCTATATTACGAAAGTACTCATTAAATTTGTTAGTTATCTTTTGATTGTCGCTGATTTCAACTCCATCTTCATCAATTATGCTATTCATAGATCTTTTATCAATTGTATCACCTTTTATAATATTATTTATCGCGGACCACAATTTGCGAGGGTCGCTTCCCGCTCTAAATGTTAAGCCAATGAAATATTTTTCCTTCGCTTCTTTGATGCATTTTGTTAGCTTATTTCTAAATTTGGCGTACTTAACTTTTAGATCTTTGGTACAGATACCCCTACTTTCTAGATGTCTTATCACATTATACTTAGCGTCCCGGATTTTTAATTGCGCCTTAATTTCATTGGTGATCCAAGGTTTATGATTCCTCTTGGGTTTCAGCCCTTCATATTCCTCCCGAGCAGCATCAAGGTTCGTCGAGAGTGTTTGTAGAAATTGGTTTGTGGCCAAGTCTGTAGCAACTTCAGGAAGTTTTTTAATTATAATATTGGAAGAGAAAATTGAAATTCAAGACTGATCAAACTTTTCCTCACCAACATTAAGAAAACAATTATTTTTTATTTTTTTATTTTATTATTTTAACGGGCGGAATCGCCCTTTTTACAAAGTTTGTTCATACATAATGAATAATAATAATTGTTGTATTTGCGAGAGCTGCAGATCGACTTAAGAAGATGGCGCCATACTTCACATTTGTGTATGAAATGTAGGAAACTGCAGAAACCTACACCAAGTACAGCAACGGTCATGAGTCGATTTCCGCCAGATAAACAATATTTTCGAAACGTAAACAAACAACGTGGCTCGTCTTACCAAGAGCGAGCTGCTGCTTGAAAACGAAATTGAAAAATTGTTCACCCGACGGGGATCGAACTCACGACCTACGACTTCATAGTCCAGAGCGTTAACCGCTTAAATTATCAAAAGAATTTACTGTATGTATCGATTGATTATTAGGTTTTCTGCTTTTTTTTATGTATACTTTAGATAAAGAGACAAGGTCAAAACATTTAATGAATTTCTGCCCTCGTCTACAAAATATAATTGGCAGTATCAAGGATATTCTCCAAAAATTAAATAAAATAGTATATATAGTCTATTCAAGACTATGTAACACACATTTTTATTATTTACATTTCACAAGTTCGGTACCGTTGAATATTGCGAAAATAAAATTTTTTATACAGTGTGCGTAAAGTGCGGCTTTACGCATTTTTGACATTTTTTAGGTGCACTTTACGCACACTTGCATCAAAAAATATTGTTCGACGCATGTGCGAAAATGTTTTTTGTACTAATGTGAATGCGGACCTCGCTTTCAGCTCGGCCCACAACCCTCACATTCGTAGAAAAAACTTTTACGCACTTGTATCGAAAACTACTACTTTATATATGTCTTTAGCTTCATGATTCAATAGTTGTTATATTAGTTCATAATTACAGTATTAATGGACGAGATATTGCTTATAATAAAATTTTAACCGCATTAAAATCTTAACAAGTGTTTTTTAAAAGTGAAACGTATCAACTTGTAAGTAAAACAAGGAATAGGTAGATTGTAATAGTATTCTTAATTTTTCTATCCTTTTAATAGAATATGGTATGAATCACGGGATAATATGATACTCTTACTGTATTCTGATTACTAATGTTTGAAAACTACTCTCTTTCTTCTCTCTCTCGCTACACAATATACCTTTTAAAAAATTAAAGGTGACATTTTCTAATTAATTTCTTCATTGATTTAGGTGCACGGTACAGCTCCAGATATTGCTGGACAAGACAAAGCGAATCCCACAGCTTTACTTCTCTCGGCAGTGATGATGTTGAAGCACATGGGATTGAACGACGTTGCAAAAATCATCGAATTTGCTGCCTACGACACCATCAAGGAAGCCAAATATCTTACCGGCGACTTGGGTGGTAGTGCTAAGTGCAGCGAATACACCAGCGAAATTTGTAAAAGGATCGCTTCCCAAGTGTAAACGCTGTTGAATTTAGACCGATGAATTATGAACTGTCAAAGTTAGTCGTAGAATTCGTGCTCGATGGAAACGTGAGGAGGTCCGAAACGAATCTCTTCCTCCTCAGTTCCTACAACGAAACGTGTTGTAAATGATAATACTGGTGCAGACCGAGCGAACTATGTAATGTAAATTAATATCCGAACTCGTCAACGTTTTTTTTTTCGAAGCAGCTCGAAAAAAACGCGTTTTCTCTTAGAAACCAAACGTAATTCGAACCCTCGATGGTTGTGTTGAAACCATTCAGCGAGTAGCATTTAAAGCCGTTTTTTACGCCCGGTAATAGCGAACTCGCCACAAACCATCGAAGAACTTAGGTAATCAATTTATAGATGCTGTTGTAATCTCCGAAGTACAGCCAAAGTAGATGCACTTATTGTGTACAATATATGTAATTTTAAAACTGAGACTACCGCTCCAGGTTTTTGTCCCTACTAAGTCAGGGATAAACGTGTTGTGCAGTATTATGCAATTAATAAAGATTTTAAAAACTCGATAATCATGGGTTCCTTTATTTGTCTTTAAGTTATATTTGCATGCTAAATCATATTCATATACCAGTCAGTTTCAAGTAACTGCCAATTCTAAACAATCTTCAGAATATTATTTTACCCTTCCGTGACCGAAAGTCGGCTTCGTAATATTGAAATAACAGACTAACCATTGTATTAACTAGTTTTTACCAAAATGATTTACTGATAAATAAATTCTTTGCCGTCTTGTGATACGGACTCGAATTAAGTTCATATTTATGAATAATTTGTTCTCTTCTTAATTTCAATTTTTGTTTAGAATAGTCCTTAGATTAATAATTGTTGCTTTTTTGTGGGTTAATAGCAAAGTAGAAGACATTAAAATTCTAATTAATAATAATAATAATAATAATAATAATAAACGTCTTTATTGTACAAAAATACAAAATTGTACAATGGGCGAGACACAGCACAAGCTGTTTTACAGCCTGACCCAGATACTTAACTATATGAATTCTAAATTTTCATTCTGTAACTAGTTACATTCAATCCAAATTCACATTCAAATTTTGGTAACTTAAATCTCTAAAAAACCATAAGTCAATACGATGAAAGAATAAGTTTAGAATTTTAATAGCTTAATCGATTAAGCACGTTGTAACATTATGAGATATGACTTGACATTAGATACGAAAGAGGTAGAGGAATTGACCTTTGATCTTATATTTAAAGGCAAAGCATTAAAAAACTTAGCAGAGATATAAGAAAAAACACCCTTAAACTTAGAGGATGCATGTAGCGAATATTAAAGTGTGAAAGACGTTGCATCCAGGTCTTGAACTTCCTAACATCTTTAACTTATCAAAGAGATAATAGGGCGAATTACTGCAATACACTCGACGTACTAACGCAAGAATTCTGAGTTGTAACCTTAGATTCATGGAAAGCCAGCTAAGTTGTAAAGAGAAGGAGAGATATGATCATATTTTCTGATTCCAAATACAAAACGCAGGCAAGCGTTCTGTACAGTCTGAATTTTACGCCAATTGTCCCCACGAAGGCACGGACCATATACAGCCAGACAATACATAAGATTGGAAAGTATTAGAGCTTCACATAATTAATTCCGCCATTTTGAATTTTTGAAATCTGACTTCAGATTCGTTATGAGCGACCCGAGAAATATTTAGATACACAACACCATACGAATAGAAAATTGAAAAAAATAAGGTTACACAGATTATTAATATTTGTGGGGAAAAAATTCTTCTGCAACATTTTTGAGCCGCCATCTTTAAATTTTGAAAAGTACGTTTCGCCAGTTTGAAGCTTAGATATTGCGGACGCGATATTTTCAGGTGAAACAGTGCTCTGGTGACCTGCTATATGAAAAATAAATTCATTTCTGAAAGAAAATTGTCAAAAATTTCAATTTTTCTTTTAAAAAATGGCTGTAACTTTTTGAATGTTCATTTTTTGGGGATTTCGATTGCAGGCTCTGAGAGAGCGCAGTCAAATATACATAAGAAATGGTTCCTGAAGGATTTTTTACATTTTTAATCACCGAGAAAATTAAAGCTGAAACGGAACGAAAAAAAGTGTCCGTACCGCCGTTAAAGGGTTAAAGCGGGAAATTCTTCTATAGAGTATCTGGCCGAAGATAGGTTTACCTGTTTTGGGCCATTTTTTAAATTAAACATTTGAAGCACACATTTTTCTTTACGTGGAAAATGGTTGGAATTTATTACTTGAGGGTTTTCGTGGTCACTACTTACGAATATGACCTCAGATTTTCGAAATACAAAATGGCCAAGATCTAAGATCCAAGATGGTGGACCAAATTAAGAAAAAGTTACTTGATCGAGATGGCACTGGGTACACGGGAGTTGTATGGACCGCTGATTTTGAATATGGATTCTAATGTTTAATATTGAAAATGGCGGATCTAAGATTGCGGACTAAATTAGGAAAAAGTTGCTTGATCTAGATGAAATTGGGAACTCGGGAGGGTTTTCGAGGTCGCTGATTACGAATGTGGCGTCGGATTTCCAATATTCAAAATGTCAGATCCAAGATTAGAATTTTAGGGCTTGAGATTCGACCCCTTACCTGTTCGAGGCTGCACAATCGGTACGAGGTCATACAATTTTACGGCCAAGAATAAAAAACAAAAGGAGCATAAAAAAAGAAAAGTATAAAAAAATATTAAGAAAAAATCAAAAAAGGTATTAAAAAAGTGGAGCTACAAGCTTACTACGTCATCGTCGTTAGATCTGGATTATGCCAAGGGTAAGCAGTCAAAGTCGGCAATATCTAATGTACAAGTTTTTATCTAAATTATAGTATTTCTTAATCTCAAAAATCTTCAAAAATAGTTTTAGCAAATTTTGAATCTGCCATCTCAGAGTTTTCAAAATTCAAAATGTATTACACATTAATTCTCTTCCTTTATATAATACATATTTTGTTAACTCCTGCCTATAAAAAATTATGTAAGTATTGTGTAAAATTATGTAAAAATTATGTAAATTCATTTAGGTTTTAATACTCAAGCCTTCGATATTAGATTTGCCATCTTCAATTTTGATAATTTAATGTCAGATTCGTATTCAATGACCCAATACCCGCGAGAAACAATTTTTAGGCAAATTCCATGTAATTAAATTTCATCCGCTATCTTGAATTTTGAACAACATAGTTAAAAACATTCCTTAACCTCTTCGCTGCGGCGAGAATTTCCCAAAAAGTGCCCAAAATGCGGAAAAAAAATTTGGTTAGATTTTACTGTAACTTGGTGTATAGGGATTTCTTGGGATGCCGATTACGAATTTGAAGTCAGATTTCGAAAATTTAAAATGGCGGATTCAATATTGCGGGCAAATTTTCTAAATACCAATCATTCCGCTGACACTTGTTACTCAGAGGTTTTCGGGGTCGCTGATTACGAATCTAAAGTTACATTTTTAGAAAATTCAAAATGACGGATTCAATATGGCGGACGTCTTCATCAAAATTCGAACTGATTACGAATCTTATATCAGTTTTTGCATTACAATATTACGGCAATTTGTTATTCATATGTAAATATTGCTGCTCGTGGCAGGTTGGCAATAGAAACACTCTCGTGATTATTTATAGAATATTTATACCGAATTTTGTATTTTTATCAAAAACTTCTTCGATTCTGCAGCTACAAATCTATATTTTTAGTTTTTATAGATATTTTACAGAGTTTATTATCTATCCAAATTATTCCGTGTAAATTTCAAAATTTTGTTATGTACTCCTGAGTTATCGTGTTACATGTGGGAAAAAACACTGATTTCTAGAGTTCAATATGTTACAGTTTTTATTTTAAAAACAATTTTAAACAAAAATGTATAAAAACAGAAAAAAATTGCACTTTGAAGACCTTTCTCGAACCTCCTCGTAGTAAAATGTATAAGTACATATTGTATATCGAAGTTAACGGGGAAAGGCTAACATTAACTCGCGGTATTGGATCCGCCATTTTGAATTTTCAAAATATATCATCAGATTTGTAATCGGCGACCTCGAAAACCCCTGAGTAGCAAGTTTCAAACGATTTCATTAATTTTTAATGCTGAAATTGACCTAACACGGCGACATAGCTCATGACAAAGATTTTTACAAAATCGTAAAAACAACATATTTTAAGAGTTTGTATCTTTTTTTTGACAACATGTTTTTGAAAAAGGACAACGGCATGTTGTTCGGTATACCTTAGGCTGGCTAGAAATGTTCAAGTTTTTAAATTGGATATATTATTGACTTCATTAGACTAATTTATGTCATGACAAAGATTTGCGTTTTTGCCGCAGTCAGAGAAAAGTCCTAAATGACAAAGATCTTTGTCATCCGCAGCGAAGGGGTTAAAAAATAAAAAACAAATCGAAAATCAACGTTTTTTCTTTTGTTTATTGTTAGAAATAAACAATTTGCTGTCATGTATTGATAAATTTGACTATGCCATTCGAAAGATGAGACTTTTTCACACCCTTGTTATAATTGAAAGGCACAAGCTTGAAATTGAAGTTCAAATTTTGGTCAACGATCTGTTACTAATTAAACGGCAGGAGTTTTATTAATTTTGACAATACTACGTTGAAATTTATGACTACTTATCGTTTTTAGAATGTTTTAAACATTAAGGAAATGTGAATTGAAACATTTCCTACATCAACATCAGTACACAATATTTCATTTACATTTTTTGTCGAAAATTACTTATCTACTCACCACTGCAATTTCCCTTGAAAAATGAAAGATACGAAGGTACAAAAGGTCGACAGAAATAAATCATCCGAAAACAAGGGAACAAAATTAGATATCAAGTTTTTTATAATTTCTTTGACAGGTTTAATAATATATCAAAATGAATGAACATTTTCGTCAATGCGTAAAGTAAATTTTAATATAATTTTAAAGGACTACAATTATGTTTTAACAGTACATACATTATTTACTTCACATATACATTATTACATCTATTTATACAAATAAATATACACTGTTACATATGTACATATATACAATTGCTTGAATTAAACATGGGTCAGAGCAGCGAGATCACTCTTGCTTAAATTGTCAATAATGATTCGTATGGCAGTGCTTGGTACACCGACTTTGAGAAACATGGTCGAAAGAACTGGTTCGATCATGTTTATAAGACCTCTTCTTCTACGAGCTCTCAAATAGGCACTTTGGATCCCGTCGTAGTATAGGGGATATTCGGTTTGGAAAGTGCCAGTTTTGAAGTACTCTTTCATGGAATCGTTTACATACCAAGCGGTGTACTTTTCATGCTGCACCATAAAGCGATACATCGAAAGTCCAGTACCAATCATAGTTTCTTTCATACGTTCAATTTCTTTCTCACATTCATCTTCCAATTCAGGGACTATAAATTTTCCTTGAACGCAGTCGTTTTCTAACAATAATGATAATATTCGCCTGGGAACTTTACACTTTAACGCTTTCATTTTAATCAAATGCTTGGTGAGAAATAAGAGTTTTCTCTCGCCCATAAGAGAAAGATCAGATTCGTTCTCTAACAAATAGTTCTTGAGGCTACTGTCACATATAACACTCTTTAGTCTAAACCTGAAGTTAATGAGTCGCTCAAAAACGAGCTCGCTGTCCGGAACACAGGAACTGAAGGCTGTGCAAAGAGGTGTCCTGCCTAGTCCATTTTTCAAATTCAGTTTACAGTCATATTTCATGAATAATTCCGCGCATTTATCTTGACCATAATAGGCTGCCACATGAAGTGGAGTACAACCACTGTCGGTTACGCTGTTGATGTCCATGTGCTTCAGCAACTCTTCTGCTGTTTCGACGTTACCAACTTCTGCTGCGGTGTGCAGAAATGACGGTTTTGGATGTGAACTGGCGAAGGTACGAAAGTCGTATTTCCGTCTCGCAAACAACCGCACGAGTTCCTTCGTTCCATGTTTCAAAATTTGATGTACAACCCCGTGATCAAATTCGCATTCTGGGCTGAGAACTAGTCCGTTATCGAAGAACGTCTCCAATATTACGTAAACGTCGTCCTGCAGCCTCTCTTTTTGTGAGTCGTTTAAATCCAGGCTGTAAATAATAAAGATTTTTATATAGAAAATTATATATCAGCTGATAAAGCTTATTATACATAGATGTGGTGAATCACTCCAGACATTAAAATAGAAAAGAATGATTTCGAAATGTGCTGTAAAAGAAGTATGATGTTCCACTTTCTGAGGGGTTTCTTTTATATAGAAATGATGATATTATGAAGAAAGTACAAGCATTGAGAAAGCTGGCAAAGCTGCAATTAGAAATCGTTTAATTCAATGCGAGGTATTAGAATGTTAACTACGAAATCGAAAATCAAAAATAAAAACTGAAAAAGAGAAAAGTTTTGTTGCAAAAATATTATCTGGAAAAATTGTGAAAAAATACAAATTAATGAAAAAACTTCAGAACTAGTATCGTTATACATGCAATGAAAGAATTTCAATTGTGATAATTTTATTTCCAATCGCAAATCCGAAAAACTCGATAATTTAAAAAAATTCGCAGCAGATAGAGTTAGGATCTTCTTAGAAAAAGGTAAGAATTCAGCAATGAGTCCTGGAAAGAAGGATACTATATTGAAAAATGGTATAACCCAACAGCACAAAAGATACTTGCTCGACACTTTAGATAATTTGTATTTAAAATATTGTAAGGAAGAACAGTCATTTAAGATATCACGATTGCTATTTTTTACATTAAAACCTTTTTGAATCATACGAAAGAAAATAATAGATCGCCATACATGCTTGTGTAAAAACCATGCTAAATTTGATCTACTGTTAAAAAAACTGGCATTTCTAAAACTATCCCCTACCAAGGATACTACTAAATTTGCAGGGAAAATCATATTCTTACAAATTCAGTCCTCCATATTGAATTCGCCATCTTTAATCCAGAATATCTGTTGACGGATTCGTGATCAGTAACTTAAAAAACCCCTAGCAACAAATTTTATCTGTTTTCCGCATAAAAAAATATGTTTGGTTCGAAGATATAATTTTAACATTTCTATAACGTTAATATTCAGGTATTTAGCATAATACAATTTGTATGGTGCTCTATATGTTTTCTGAATCTTGTACTATAGTATTTTTTCGGCAGGGATATTGAATCCGTCGTTTCGTATTTTGAGATGTGTCTTCCCAGACAGCAAAATAAAAAAGAGTTCAAAATGATTTCGAAATGTTCTCTAAAAGAAGTCACATGTCCCGCTTCTAAACATGAGTTCATAAAGAATCATCAGATGAGAATTCACTGTGAGAACTCACGTGAGAAATCAGGTTTTAATAAGTCAACATTTTTTCGATACATTCTTTCAAACGTTTAATACACTATTAACACATTTTTGTAACAATAATTGGATTCTAGTCATCAAATTTCCTTTTTCAACACTTTCTTTGTGATCTTCGTACAGGTACAAGTTTCGTCAAAATTTTAGTTTGTTTTTGGCGAATTTTTAAAAAATTGTTGAATTGTTACATGATGATTATGAGATCTTTATGAACTTATTCAGAAAACCCTTATAAACTGGGACATCTAACTTCTTTTAGACCACATTTCGAAATCATTCTGATCTCTTTTCTATTTTGCTATCTGAATTCATATTCTCAGTCAGTAATCCCAAAAACCTCTGTACGGTGTGATATATGATTATGTGATAAATCAAGTGATAAATTCTATAATAAAAGATATGAACAGTATAATAATAATAATAATTTTGATTATTAATACTTTTTTTCTTTTAATAAGGAAAATTTATTTCTAACGTAACTTGTTCAAAATTTGTATAGAACTTATAAAAACTATGAGAAGGAAAAGGGTGAAGTACATCTTTGAGTCAATCACGTTTCCGTATTGACAATGTTGAATATAGAGCATTAAAATTGTTAATTTAAGAATCACGTATTTGCATTAATTATTTAGAAATTGTTTAATTATTTATAAATAATATAAATTAATTTATTTCTTTATAGAGATTCATCATTTCCAAAAATAGTTCACTTATTTGGAAAAAAAATAAAGAGTCGGTTTTTAAAACTTTTAAAGTCGCAAATTTGTATTCAACCTTCAACATTTGATATAAACCATACCATGAGTGGATGTTTATTAAAAAATAAAATGAAATATAAATCTTTAGAAATATCCATGGTACTACTAAAATACATCAAGTTTTCATATAAAAATAACAAAATGATTCTTTTTATTGTACGATTTATTTTATATAACCCGATTATCCCAAAAATGTTATTCATAATTTTAATATAAATAAGTAAACAAATAAGTCTTTCAACGTAAAAGTAATTTGATAGCTTAAACCGTTTTCAAAGATTTCAAGAATCGTTATCGATTCTGAAAAACACTATTTTAATTTAAGCTTTTATATTTTTAATCATGATTTAAAAAGTGGAAGGTTTTTTTTAAAAAGTATTGCTCCCAAAAAATAACAGTGATGGTCGAGAATTCTAGCACTACCATGTACATTTCCATATAGACGCTCAAAACTATACACAAATTAATTAATTCTTTCCCTCTGGTTTTCCATCATCTTTTTTTAAAAAGAGACATGTTGAAATCTAAAAAAAAATAAAAAACCGAAAGGGAAGGAATTAAATGGACTGAATAAATCGTAGGTAACGCGACTGGAATTAGACGTCACTGCGAGGCACTGCACACACTCGAGCTACCGTTGGGAAAATCGGTTTTCCCCTACCCTCGAACCTTCCCTACAACCGGCATATCTACTGAACATTTCTAACAAATGTTGTAAAATTACAATAAAATTTTTAAAAATGATAAACTAAAATTATAAAGTTACAACAATGTTATAAAATTATACCACATTTTTGCAGTTCATCCCCTTTTTGTTCAGACACTCAATGTAAATTGCACAATTTTTTAAAATAATGAATATGAAACAAATTGATTATTTTCTGTTTACTCACGTGTAACAAAAATGAGTGGCAAGAAGTTCTATTGGAGACGTACATGTTAACTGTTCCTTCACACACGGATTGGCTCCGTGACTAAACAGCAGACCTATGATTTCCGCGTTAAAATTTTTGCATGCAATATGTAGAGGTGTATTGCTATATTTATCATGACCAAGATTAACATTATATCCGTAGTCCAAAAGCATTTTGATTATGTCAACATCTCCGACTTTCACCGCGTCAAGAAGTAAAGTGTTTTTTACACATCTTTTCTTGCCTAAGTAACTCCGAACACGTTCAATGTCTTTTTTAATTATCGCATCGCTTATGGCAAGAAATTCTTCGTCAGTAAATTTTGGCGGGTCTTCGGAGTCTTTCGGAGTGTCCATGTTTGTACTGTCTTCGCGAACTTGAACAAAACTGAAATGAAAATGAAAAATAGGAAATAGGGGCGTCCGACGTCTCTGTCTAATCGATTCGGGTATGTTCGGCAAGAAATCGGTCAACGGTATTATTAAATTAAGTTGAGTTATGAAATCGTTTCTCGCCTATAAAAAATCATATTTTCCTCTAAAAAAAAAACATTTTCGGCGATGCTTTGAGTTTAGCACTATGAGAGATATTGTTTACCACAGGCGAGGCATTAAATTTCGTGATCTGTATAAAAATTTCATTTCCTGAACAATAGCATCATCGGACAAGAATTCGTCATCCGGTTCGTCATTACATTCCTGAATCAGGATTCACTATATTTTCGTTTGTTACGTCAGCTTAGATTTAAACGTCACTGACAAATAGAAAATATGTTTTCGAATAAGTCTTTCGAAATATATATCAAATTGTGTTTTCCGACAGTTAAAAAGAAACTATTTTATGTTAAATTTCATTTAACTAAATATTGATGCGATTTTGTGTAACTAAATTTTGGTATAGCTAAATTTATGACTAAATTGAAAGGTCTTTTTAAAATATAGAAAAAAAAGTATTTTGTTTACAAGATATATTGTATATTACTTTTTAAGCAAAATTGATTATTATTTACATTTAACGTGGCCAATTTTATCCGTTTTTATGTAATTTATAGTTTGATCGTTCTTTTTATTTTTCCAGTATTATATATTTTATTTATTTTATTACGTATTACAGTATGTTTAAAGTAGTACATTAGGGTAAACAGTCTTTTGGACAGGAAAATGGATATGTTATTTTCCGAACCCGCGTGTGTTATTTATTAGACCATTTTATTTAGACCAATATAATTCTCAGAATTTATTTAAATATATTATAAATAATACGTTTAATTTCACGAATGTAATAAGAAATACAATAAGTTATAAGAAATATTTTTAAAACAACAATATAATGAAGAAAAAAACTGTTATAAAAATCGTATTAAGTTTGAATAAATAAAATTATAATTATTGTAAATATGGAATGTCTGAAACTAAAAAAAGTAATTATAAACAAATATGATAGGTAATTTTTTTCACATTGAGAAATTGTGAAATATTTCATACTATCCAAAATAATAAGGCACAATAAGACCTATATTGTAAATTTAATTGTTTAAATGTAACTTTATATGAATTTCTGTATTAGACTTTAACATTCGCATCGTTCCAAACGACTACCATATTATTGTTATTGTTTATGGAACCTGTTAGTCATATAAACAAGTATCACTTGTTGCAATACAAAATTAATTAAAGTGTGCTCAAACAAATGTGTTATATCTTTGATATTATTTAAATAATATTTCTCATATGATACTAGTTCTTGAAAACTAAATTTCCAGTTGTAGTTGAAATTTGTCATTATATTGTAGCAGAAAATAGATTTGTCACATTTTATTATATTGTTAATTAAAAATTAAGCTTGGTTCATTAGACAAACATTGGTAATCGTGTTAATTACAATGAACTTTTAAATAATCATAAATCCATTCATTTTTCAGATCCAGGGGTTTTTAATACAAAACTTTATAGTGAAACGTAAAATTGTTTTGGTAATATGCATTGAAAGCCTTTACATATGTTGGAGTAAATATGAGCAATACATTTAAAATGTCGAGAAAATGAGCTATTTATATCACATATTCCAAAGTTGTTGCAATACTGTTTACCAAGAACCTCAACGATAAGTTAAACACGTGCCAGATTTAAACTCGCATTATTTTAAATCATGTAATAAGTGTTTCGTACATGGAATTACAATATTTACAACACTTATGTAGTGAAAACGACATTACATTCTAATAATTATATTTCTAATTAGTATTATAAATCTACATTGACAACGTGTTTCTGTATTCAACTTTTCAACTCTAAGTTCTGATGGGTTATTAATGTTGAAAAAATTATGGACTTATCATTTATAACTAAGTGAAATTGAGCGTACTTTCCAATTCTGACCTTATAGTTTATAAAAAATACGATCTAAAAAAGATACAATTAATTACACAATCCTGCAAACAACAAAAATGTCCGTTGTTTGAGATAAAAAATCACGTTTTTGGCACTGATTGAATTTGTGTACCGGGTACACTCGACTTTCTAGAGACTTGTCACAGAGATTAAATTAAAGTTTGAATGAACCCTGTACTTTTCGAAGATATAGCGATATCGGTAACAACAAACTAAATGAACTGTCAAACGTGATTTTTTTTACACTTGCTATATATAAAAATTGCCTTCCACTGCCCGCAAATACAACTATTTAAAAAAATTATCGGATTCGCTTGATAATGGTTACTCAGGGGTTTTCGGGGTCGCTGAATAGAAATATGTATGATATTCAGATTTTAGAAATTTAAAATGGCCGATACAATATGGTGGTCAACTTTTTTTTATATTGATAGTTTTCACTTAAAATTTAATATACAGTGCAACCCATCTGGATGGTTCCTCACTCGTCGATTCTCTCTCCCGATGGTACTTCTCTGGATGAACGGTTACATAGATCACCTCCACGCGGTGCACTCTGGGAAACTTAGAAATACCATAAAATCTAAGGCAAAACGGTCTATTATAGCTGAAATTTACAAAATAATACATTTTATATTAAAAACAAAAGTTATATGAGAGCAACATTTAGATACATTAATTTCCGACAAACTGTTAAAAATTAAAATCCAAAACTTATAATTTGTTTCAATCTAATTTCATATTTGTATTAAGCAACGCAGAAAACTCACGAGTAACAATTTTCAAGCGAATCCAATCAATTTTGAAAAAATTCATCCCCATAATTGATCCGCCATTTTGAATTTTTAAAATCTAATTTCATAATTGTAATTGTCGACCCAAAAAAAAACTCCCGACTAACAAGTATCAAGCGAATACGATAATTTTTAAAAATAGTAACGGGCAGTGTAAGGCAATTTTTATACTTGACAACTGTCAAGAAAATCATATATTGACAATTCATTTAGTTTGTTGTTACCGATATCGCTATATCTTCGAAAAGTCCAGGGTTCAAGCTTTAATTTAATGGCTATGACAAGTTTAGCACATCGAGTTTACCCGGTAGACAATTTCAAGAAGTGCAAAAAACGTGATTTTTTAGAGTTTTACCCCCAATTTTCTCGAAATCCTGACGTGATGGGAGGTTTTCGTTGCCAGATTGAGATTCAGCGCATCAAAAACTACGGGAAATGACTTGTCGATCTCTCAAACAACGGACATTTTTTTTTATTTGACAAAAAATCGGGTTTTTTCACGCTCATTTTCTGTCGATTAACAATTTTGCGCCGAAATTGTATGAAGAGGTCAGTATAAAGTGAAAATTTCTCGCCCTCGGACCCTAAACAAACATTAAATTTCAAAATGGCGATACCCAAAATGGCGGCTTGAAGCCGAAAATTTAATAACATTTTTTATTTTGCCATGTTTAACAAGTTAAAATGATAAATTAGATATGTAAATTTAGCAAAAAAGTCGTATAATTTTGAAACTCTCACTATTCTGACAATTTTCAAACATTTTTGCCCAACAAAAGCGCTTTTGACAAGGCATTAAATTTACTTTCAAAACATTGTTTAGAAAAAATTCTCCAGGATAAAATAATATCCAAAATACATTGTTAAAGTTGCAAACAATGAAAAAAGATACTGTAGTTTCGTATGTTTTGACTTCAATAGAATAAAGTGTGGACAGTCCGAAAGGTAAGCTTTTAAGTTTTTTAATTTAAAAAAGTTCTAATTGTGGATTGAGTACTTTTATATAAAATTGATTTGGATGTTTCCCAATTTAAGCATATACTAATATTTTGTTGCGTTTTTATATTAAATATTTTGTAGGAATGGTCTTACACCACCCAGCCTCATAAAAGTTAAATGTTTCGTGGATTTGCCCATACACACTTCCAAATTATGGCCCCTTTATTTTAAAAGATAATTGTCAGTTCTGCAAATATTAAAGGTTGGGGAGAATTCATCATATGTATCTAATGGTTCAATCACAATCTGCGTTTCAAATGTGCAATGATATGAAAAAACTTTTTTTTTTAATAAAACTAAAAACGTCCACCTTTGATTTGTGCTGTTCAGAAAGCAGTCTTTCGTCGACCATTAGTCCGTTGCAATCAACACTAGAGTTTTAAGGCTAGTGGGTTTTATAACCACCCTTTATATACTCCCTGCATCGAAGCACCCTTTACAACTTTGTGTGTACACAGTATACCATGTACATTGTGTACATATACATTTCGCTCCCACAAAGGCTGGCGTTTCGGGTAGATATAAGTTGCGGCGTGCTTCCGAAGAAAACTTCCAAGCATGGGAAAAGTTGCGACTATATTTCACAGTGACTGGCAAACGAGCTACTAGCTAAAGCGTCTGCTGAGAAAAGATGGAGACACGGTGTCATTTTCGCCGCTCATTAATTCCTCTGAGATTTATATCAGAAATACCGGAGAATGATTAATAGTAAGGATATTTGAAAATTTTTGCAATTTGATTATACTCAATTAATTGCAGTTTTAAAATTTGACTCTAGTGAGGCGATATTCATTTTCTTTAATTGCAAGGACATTGTTAATTTCAAGAAGAAGTAATCAGTGGGCGTCATTATTACTAATATTTGACTGTATTTAAAGATATGAAATCAAAGAATAACTGGTAATTTGGAAAGTGAGTGATATTAGTTGGGAACCGATGATATTTTGAATATTTTATTTACTCGTCAATTAAATTACGTCTAACATATAATAGAAAGTTAAATTGCATTTTTTCATGGCGGTATTTGAAGAAGGTTTACTCACGACTCACGAAAATGTCAATGTTCATATCCGATAATAAAAAATGTATCCTATTTTAAATCGAAATTATTATTGGAGCAAATATCCGATTTCCTGTTATAAGTTAAGGAGCAGCTTCCTTATGGTTCAGGGATGGTTCCGATAAAATCTGACCAAAATTTTAATTTTATATTAAAACGGTTGCGGATATAAATAAACTCGTTAACATGCGGTAGTATGAAAAGTGGGAGAAAATGAACAATTTATAAAAACGTATGGCTATTCAGAACAGGATTCAAGTGAAGATACAAAATTGGAATTTGACAAAAAAATTTGACTAAATTTCAACAATTTTCTTTTCACGATAATAATGATTAATTAATTAGGTATTTGATACATAGAGGAAATCAGATTATTG
This sequence comes from Trichopria drosophilae, assembly GCA_030407085.1. Taxonomy (NCBI): domain Eukaryota; kingdom Metazoa; phylum Arthropoda; class Insecta; order Hymenoptera; family Diapriidae; genus Trichopria; species Trichopria drosophilae. Next base: position 45,580,885 of record CM059583.1, read on the forward strand.
GTTTATTTACAATAAAAAAAACAAGGTAAAATTTTATAATGAAGTCAGAAAACACTGAATGATTCAATGGAAATTTGGTAAAGACAATTGGGAAAAATTATTCAGCCATAACACTTATAATTTGAATTAGTTGCCGTTAGTTTCTTAATCTCAAAATCCTAAAAAATTAGTAAATACAACATAAGCTGCTAAGCAATTTCGCTGAAGAAATTGAAAGAAATTAAGCAATATTCATGTTTGACTCTATCAAAACAGTTCTATTTTATTAAACCATTCTAACAAAAGGTATTTTCAGGAAACAATTGAATTCGACATTATACATTCGGATTTATAAGTTCTCACATGGTTTGTAGTATTTTAACGTGTGAATTTACAGATAAAATTAAAAAAATAGAACGAAACGACCAACTTTTTAACTTCCCGATCTACTGGGAAGTTATTGCAATCTCTTCGAAAATTGAAAGTGCTCATTTCATGATATCTCCAAGTGATATCGTGTGTGTGTGTGTGTGTGTGTGTGTGTGTGTGTGTGTGTGTGTGTGTGTGTGTGTGTGTGTGTGTGTGTGTGTGTGAAAACCAAATTTTGTCCAACGATTTCTCTTCAGCGGATGAAGCGAAGTGATCAAATGTTTTTTCAATCGATCCTGATCTAACTTCGACCTGATCAGATTTTGAATATGCGGTTTTCAAGTTATTAAAAAAAAGTAAAAAAAAGTTATATTATTAAACAAATTCTGTCATTTTTCGTAATGAAACTATCGGTGCGCGTTAGAAAGCCGAGAAATTAAAAATTCAATATATAAAAAAACTTGTTACTTTTCGGTTTTTTATTTGTCGTCTTTTTTATTGAGGGTTTTATAAAAAGCTCTAGGTTCGGAAATTGGAAACAAGAAAAAAGAATATGTTGAATGCAGATTGAAGGAAAAATTACGAAAAACTAAGATAAGTAAACCGGAATAAAACACCAGAGCTTGATCGGGAAGTTATTGTTTCTACTCGCTAAAGGTCATAGACGCTTTATTTTTCACGTACTACCATGCAAAAATATACACGGACAAAAATATTTTGCCACCTCAACAAATATTTTATTAGTATAGCGAAATGTCATTGTTGGGCTGCTTATTTTAATCAAGTTTAGCTAATTTTTCATAGTTTCAAACTAATTTGCATAATGAAATAAGCAACCAGGAACGTGCCCCCCTAAAGACCTACCTAAATTTAAAGAAATTTATGAATCATTTTTTATAAAATGCATTCTTCTAGTCATAAAATCAGCATATTTTGGAGCTACTGAGGGGAATGAAAACTCCACTCATTGCTGACAGTTTCCTGTCTGCTTTAGGTAAATAAAAAACCCTTTAAAAAGTTCTTAAACAATTCTATTATTCCAATAAAACATCGTAATTACTATGAACTGTTATTAAATATACTGTTTAAATATTAGAATCAACATACTTTGTCTAGAAGAACAAAAATTAACTAAGTAAAGTGCGATTACTGATTTTTGGTAAGTAAAAGAGAACTTCGCTTGAAAGACGTCACTTTTTCGGAGTAATTGGTTAAGAAACCTGCGTCAATTTTTAATAATTAAAAGTGGTTGATATTTTGGAAATTACTATTATGAATTTTTTCAAAGATTCATTTATTGTTTTTAAAAATTATTAATAAGTTAATTTAATTAACTTTGTGTTTTGTGTTCATACATGGAGGACGTTAATATTCAAATTAAAAATTTCGCTCCTCCTCTTGACGCAACAAGATGTGTTTCAATTTATTTTATACACCTAAATATCTCCTCAGAGAAGTCAGCGATCGAAGAAATGGTATGTATGTATGTATGTATGTATGTATTTACTCTCTCTTGTAAGGGATACAAATCCTGTAGAGGGAGGAGTTCCGGAAAAGACCGGATTACATGGACGCAGAATTATTTAATTGGAGCGCACGAAGCAAAATTGTTACTACTCGCAGACACACTAGATAGTGGGACTATTGCCTTTCGTTATACATCATTCGCCTAGCAAAAACGCTCTTCTAGTAAACATTGCTTTTATAAACTTAAATAAAAGCTTCGCGGATGATGTGTCGGTGTTGCAAGTCAGTTTGTATAGAAAATTGTTCTCACGCGAGTGGTGCCCGAGCACACGTTCTGCAAACTCCCGTCGGACGGGTGTTAGCAGAGGGCATTCAGCGAGAATGTGCCAAAGCGTGTCGGCAACATTTAGGACGCATAATGAACACAGGCTCTGCGGGTTATAGAGGAAACGCATTCCGGAAACTGAAAGCGAGCGAGAATAGACCGTCGCCAGTCTGATTTGGGCTTTAACTCTGAGGCAGGCCAGAGGGAGGCGGAGCGGGTACAACGTGAGCGACGAGTCCGTGAGCTGTCGATAGAGCGGCAGCTGTACAGTGTCAGAGTTGTAGTATCTCGCTAGATCTCTTGCTCTACAAGACTCGGCAAATTTGGCAACCAACCGCGGTCCAGCGACAGCCCAGAGCTCGGCATCAAAATCGACCCACAGATCGCCTACATCCGCCTCGTCCAAAAGTGCCCCAATCTGAGAAAGCCAATTTCGAGGTACTTGTGACGACCCGAAGCTAGGCAGTTCTCTAAGGCGAAGAAGTAAGATTTTGGGCAATCTGGAGTCGGGTAGTCTCAGGGTTTTGATTACCCAATTTATCGACCTATTGAGAATCTCTACCGCGATCGGCGGAATGCCGAGTTCTAAACGAATCAGGTATGCCGGTGTGTTTCTCGGCAGGTGGAGAAGCTTCTTAAAAAAATCAATCTGCGCCGACTCCAGCCTATCCAAATGTCGCAGGGCCCAAAATGGAGCCGCATACAAAAGGACGGAGGTAATCATGGCTCTGTACAGTTTCCAGAATGCGTCCCAGGAATCACTCTTCGCGGAGTTAATTAACGCTAGGACCGCAGCCGAGGCGGCTCTTGTACGGACGACAGCATCCTCAGTAGGCTGAAGGCCGGATGCTGAAGATGAGAAAATTATACCTAAAAATCGGTAGGCAGTCGTGACCTCAACCGGAGCGTCGTCGTATAAGAAATCCCTCGAGTACTGAGCAAGCGGACCAGCCCTCCTGAAACAAACGATCTTAGTTTTATCTACATTAACGGTAAGCAGGTTGCTTGCACAGTAAACAGAAAGAATTCTTAGTTTATTACGAAGGTCGGCTGGAGAGTATGCGAGGATGGCGAGGTCATCGGCATAGAGGAGCATTAACAAATCCATAGATCTGGTAACGTCTACCCCGCGTACATTATTTTCGCGAAAAAAAGAGACAATATCTGAAAGATATAAAATAAACAATAAAGGACTTAGAATTTCGCCTTGTAGCACGCCGATTGTTACATTATAGCAGGACGTATCTCCATTTTCGCTACGATACAGAACTGAAGCAGAACGATATAACGCGCTTAACACCCTGACGAATTTAGCACTGACGCCGAGACCAAGGAGCTTTCGCCAAAGAAGAGCATGTGGTACCGAATCAAAGGCTCTTTTGAAGTCAACAAAAAGGCTATATAATTTTGAGTTCGGGCGTCTAAGAACGACCTGCGCTGATGCAAGAAGGCAGAAGATATTATCCTCTGTCTCCCTTCCACCGCGAAATCCAGATTGCTCCTCTGGAAGGATGTCTCTTTGTGATGCCCACTTGGTCAGTCGTGTACATAAGATCTGGGAGAAGATCTTCGCCAGGGCGTTCGTAATTGCTATTAATCGGTAATTTGAAGGGTTGTCGCGCGCGCCCTTCTTATATAGTGTAAAAATTAATGAGTCGGCCCAACCTGAGGGAAAAGTTTCCGCCAAAAAGATCCTGTTAAAGAGCGAGAGAAGGAGAGAAAGACACCGGTCGTCCATGAGTTTGAAAAGTTCAGAGGGAATTTTGTCGGGACCAGTGGCCTTTCCCACCTTCAGAGCTCTCAGGCTGTCTCTGAGCTCGATCATTGAGAGAGGCGAGTCGAGCACGGGGTCGAACGTTCCAAAATACAATTCGGCTATTGGTTGAAACTGCGGAAAAATGCTCCGAAAGAATGCGGTCCAGACTTCTTCTGACACATGGTGAGTTAACGCGGGTTTTGATTTGAATTGACGCACGGTACTCCAGAAGTCCGCAGAATTGCGAACTTCCGAAAATCTGTCAGATATCCTGCAGTCAAAACTGGCTTTTTTCCGAGAAAGTAGGTTGTAGTAAGTCCTTCGTGCCGACTTGTATTGTTCGACCGCGGTCGCGCCGTATCCAGCCCCCCTCATGTGTCTTAAGGCTCGGGCCAGTGATCTCCTTGCCGAGAAGCACGCCTCATCGAACCAAGGCTTATAAAAACGCGAGGGAGTACTATAGGAGCGAGTAACAAATTCTTTCAATAGTCCGGTAGAAAACGCTGAGTAACGAACTATTTCTAGAAGGCGGTTATAAATTATGTCGGGTTCATCGGATATGCTGATATTTTGCACTGATACCGCTAATTGTGCTCGATAATTCGCAAAAGCGCTGTCTGCCCCGTCCGGGGGGCGCTGATAACGTGTCACGGTTCGAATTGCTGTAGCACAGACATTTGGCTGCGTGGGGGGTCTATCTTCGGATAGATGGAGTACCACTGTTATTGGAAGATGATCAGAGCCGAAAAGATCATCGCCGATCGTAAGATCATGAACATATGGCAAGTGCGATACCGAAACCCAGACCAGATCAACGACGCTAAAGCCCCTCTGCCCGAGGAAGGTAAAATGAGCCGGAGAGTCGCTTGGCGTCCGACCATTTAATAAGACGAAGTTATTTACAGACATAAAATCAGACAGAAGGGCACCGCGACGATTGGAAGTCACATCATGAGATCGCCTTCGAACTCGCACAGAAGCGTCATCAAAAACTTGAGGAAGATCGGCAAAAGAGTCTGAGGGACCAACTCGAGAGTTAAAGTCGCCTCCTGAAGAAATGGTATAGACGAGAGTTGTAGGACATTGAAGGGGAAATCGAATGGTGACCTTGGCTTTGAACTTAAAATCAACTTTCAGAAAAGAAGATAAATTAATTATCTTCTTCAATTTTTTCAGTACTAAACCTAATTTTTATTTTCATAATACAAGCAGCGGATAATGTTTAGTTTAAAATGCTATGTTGAGGTAATTCTTCAAAGGTTACTGTAAGGTCAAGTAGCCAGCTCATAAAGATCCTTCTGTGCCATTTCTTTGACATAGCCAAAATAAAAAAATGGCGAAGACGACAGTTGGAGCATATCGAGCGGTATCGGTAACCCACAATTCTATTTTCAAGTTTATTTAAAAATCTACTCTGATTTATTCAGTAGGAACAGCATTTTTTATTACAATATATGTAATTACATATTGTATTGAATCTCTTGATTTCGACTTTCATTTATTTTCAAAAATCCCAAAATTATATAACAAAATTCTGCAAGTTTCCACGGTTACCATTGTGATTCGAACTAATGCAATTGTGAAATTTTGTTCGAACTAATGCAAATTTTTATTTTGTTAGTTACGCAGTCGAGTTTTTATTCTGACTTTAACATCAGAGTATTTTTCATTTACAATAAATTAAAATATTATGGTGCAAATTCAATCGTTTCTCCAAATGGTAATTTATATAGATAATTGTTTGATAAGACCATTGTATCTTATCAAATATTTGTACAACGAGTGATCAATTCGGGTACGCCTCAAAATCCCAACAAATAAAAAAACAAACACTACAAAAAACAGACATTTAAAAAACCATACAGGTCAAAAATTGATTTGACCTTCAAGTGACCTATAAAATGAATCTCCTGGTCAAACATTTGTGACCTTGAAATTACCTTCCAGTGAGACTACAAAGACGGCGTACCCGAGATAATTTTTTTGTGTCTTAAGCGCACCAATCGGAGGTGTCGAATGAATGTCTGTTTATTGAAACGTATTATTTTTGAATGTATGTATTTTGAAATGTCTGTTTTTTTTTTGAGTGTCTATTTTTGGAATGTCGGTTTTTTATTTGTCGGGATTTTGAGTTGCATCCACCAATTCTTTTAATAAATAATATCTATATAGATAGTTGTTGTTAATTTTATTCTTCAAGTTTCCAACATTCAATATATTATCAATTGTTTTTAAAATTTCAGCCTGTGTATATGCTTGTGCCTACAAACATTTATATATATATATGCACAATGCATATACACTGAGAACTCGCCAATAGTAAATGTTATTACAATTGTAATAAATATTAGTATTTTAGTACGAAAATGTAATATTAGTTCAAAAGTAAAAAAAATTCGTATTATATTTTGAAAATTTACTACTTGAAGTAGTAAAATTCAATGGAATCATCGCAAAATATACCACGTAATTAGTAAATTTTACTACTTCAATCAGTAATTTTTCAAAATGTAATATGAATTTTTGAAACTTTTGAACGAATATTTAATTTTCGTATTAAAATAGTAATATTTATTACAATTGTAATCAAATTTACTACTGATGAGTTCTCAGTATATATGCAAACACATGGAACCTGTGCTAATATCTGGTATCGTATCCTTTACTGCAGAATGTACACAGTGTAACACACATATGCTTGAAAAAAAAAGCGTTTTGCGCCCCGCGAGTTAATGCCGTACTTGTGGGCTGGTCAGATCAGAGGGTGTCCAATGTTGTGCCCGTGATACCAACAGCATTATTTGTCAGTATACGATGTAGCGACAGAATACAATAAAGAGACTCGGTATCAAGGTAGAAAATGCAAAGTCGTTGAACAACCATTAATATGTTTAATTTCTACACTTATCATTTTGTGCCCGGCAGAGCGCAAAATTCCATTTTGCGCTTTATGTGACAAAATATTTTGATCGTTCTTGTATCGAAATATACCATTCTGATCTGGTAAAAATTAATTCTTCTGTAAATTTGCTCAAATATATTTTGGTTTTGTCACGTGCGCTCGAAGGCTTGAGAGGTAACCAAAGCTGAAAAATAGTAGGAGGCAAAGTTAACGAGTGTTGGCTTTTCTTCTTCACTTGCATACATATCACGTCATATCTGACATAGGGGCACGTTGAAAGCGAGAAGACAGCCTCAATGTAGCATATAAATATAAATGTATGATGGTCGTCAACGTATGGAAGTGTGAAACGAGTGAAGAGCACAGAGTTTTGTTGCAGCCCATGCATATTCAACTGTAGTCATAGTCGCAACCATAAAAATTCGAGGGTTGAAATTATTTAGATTTATGCCCGCTCTCTTGTTCTCGTGCCGACGTTTGGTGACGAGAAGCGATTCGATTCTGGGGAACAAATTTCATGTATTATTCAAAAGTTGTGGCGGTATGCGTCCCTCAATGAAAACGATCCTTTTGAAAAACTCGTTTTTAATACTTTCCACGATTTTCTACCGCTGATCCATCATCGACTGAATTGTTTGAAGGGATTGACGACTTCTACGCGAATGTAATGTTAAAAGACGATCTTATTTTTAAGCCATAGAAACTATTTTATAAAGCAATTTTTAACATTCAAAGCAGAACTGAAAAAGAATATAAATGTATACGTTAGCTGGCTATGAGTATTTTGATTAGTGATATAATTGTACAAATTTTCTCGTACACATCGAAGTGTGAGTTAGAGATAATTAGAGGAAACGTGTAAAAAAATGGCGTCGTAGTAATGAATCTGCTAATGTGTTTTGACGGTCGATTCATTATTTCGTATTTAAATCCCATTTGCTTTTCTTATCTCTTTTCGATTTTTAGGACCAATGGCAGAAAGCAGACCAAAAAACATAAAAAAAAATTCTATTTTGTATTGCTAATGAAAAGAACATTTACTATAAATTATCGGCTTATCATTTATGGTTTAATTTGGCGTGTATAATTTTACGATTTTCATTTGTTGGTCTTTAAAACTGCAAATCATGAAATGGATGATTACATGCATCAAACGATCATTTTTAAATGTCGAAACTGCCAAAACCGTGTAAAAAAGTATGACTTTTATGTGATTGATTACATTATAAGAAACGAGTAGAAATAAAGTTAAAAAAAAGATAGATCGAAATTTTGAATAACGCTCGAACTTAAAATAGGGGAAGTGCTATCCTAATCATCCTAACTGGGCATAACGACTTTATAGAATGTTTTAATAGTGTCCAACCTGATTGCCTGAATGAAGCGTTAGAACCCTAAAACGGGCCATAAAGTTATCAATCGTCCCTTTAATCCAAAAATTGTTTTTGGAGGTCTGTAGAAGTGTATTCTTCTGCCAGATACTAAAAGAAGTAATGCAGAAGTGCGTTTATATTTCGAGCAAAGTTTGGTTTTTACGTGGAACAGCGAAGCTAATCCAATGAAATTTTCGCATCCTATACTACTGTTATGTGTTCTACAGGTTTCGGTACATGATGAATTAACAATTTGAACAAAAATTTTCAGATAACTTACTCGAACAAAAAGTCGATCGGTTGATTTTTATACAAGCATTGTATTGTATGCAACATTTTCCTTAATAAGTAAATGCGCCAGAAATCTTGCTAAACTATTTGCAGAAGGAATGTATGGAGTAACGATACTCTGGTCACACCAAATTAACCATCTTTTTAAAGGAGCTTGGTGTGTTTTTATGGTGGATTGTCGATAACTTTGTTTTAATAAATTAATTACTTCCTCAAACAAAAGTTTAGTTTACTCTGACTACCCTCAATTATTTTAGGTTAGTCTGTAACATTTTAGGTTAGTCTGTAAAATAGCAAATCAAAGCTGCGGCTCGCCTTTTGTGGTAACAATAAAGACGCTATTATTATTATTATTATTATTATTAATTGTCCACGTCTGTAGAATCATTTGTTGCACTGGAAGGGTCTCCCGTTGACAGATGTAATAAATACCTGTTCAGGCATGGAATTGTCAAGAGAGGTTCTCTGTTCCTGTTCAATATACCGGCCGTCCAAAAGGTCTGGTTCCACTTGGGTGCCGTTATCACGTATTGACCTTGACATTTGTTCAGACACAACAGGACTCTTTGCATTAAACACAGTGGAGGAAAAATTCCCGCTAGCTTGTAATATTCCAAATTCGACGGAGTGCATCAATGATTTCAGCTCAGTAACCTTCTGAATCTATCAAAACATAACATTCGAGGACAGAAAATCTCATTGAAGCAAATAGGTCGACCCTCCCGATATGCCCCAACATCTGAAGATGATGTTTCTCGCCTCTGCTAGACGGTGCGTAATTCGGGTAGTAATTTATTCCTCGACAAGCGATATAGATTTCCGTTATAACTTCTTGGAAGATAAAAAGCTATTTTCGATATGTTCAACTTGTCGACTATTTCCAGAATTCGAAACGTCAGATGGAGACGTTCTATGGAACGAGTGCTTTCATCTTTGTTGATGTATGCAATGAGTGCAGAATTGTTGGATTGGAGGAGAATATGGGCATTTCCCAAACGACTCGATCCATCCCGGGATGTCCTGAAGAGCTCCTGAGGACATCCTGAGACGGACTTGTGTTGTTTGCATTTGCAATATTCGAGAACGCTGTCTTATTATAGCAAAGACAGCACACATTTCCTTCTTGTTTCAATGCCATATGCTTTGATTTGTCCTCCATAAGTCTGGTAGGTTAAAATTGTCGAGTTGAATCTTCAACCATCCTGAATCTGCAGCATCCGTTGTGAGAAAATGCGTGATCGGTTTTTGATGTAATCGGTATATTGTTATTACAACTTCTTTCCACCACTGCAGTTCGTTCATTACATATCATAGGACCGGACGTTATTTCTCGCAATCTCTTACTGTCGAAATAATCCTAGATATCGCTGAAGATGGTGGCAATTAAGTCGAACTCTGCATGTAGCGAAGTTTTCAAAAAGGACCAACTTTCGTCGATCAGCAATTATCCAGTAACTTTAATATGGTATCGATTTTCTTATTCGATAAACATGTTTTCACTAGTATACATACTATGAATTCGATTTCATGACATGGGTGTAATATATTTCGGAAGTTTTATTTCACAACCGAGAAATTTGAGAAGTGGCTGTACGTCGTTTATCTTAGAGTTTAATTTGGTTCTATATTGAGAGATCTGTAGTAAATCGTCAAAATAGAATTTGATACTCACGCCCGCAAAACGAATGATTGCTGCAATCCAAATCGTTATCATGGGTGCACCTCAAAAAACAGACTTTGAAAATATGTGTGCATTTTGAAATGTCTGGTTTCTGAATGCGTGTTTTTTAAATGTCTGGTTTTTGAATGTCCGGGTTTTGAAGTCTGTTTTGTGATTTGTCGGGTTTTTGAGGTGGGACCAAAAACCAGACATTTCAAAATGCAGACATATCTTGAAAGTCTGTTATTTGAAACGTCCCATTTTTTAATCTCTGTTTTTTTAAATGTCTTTTTTTTTGAATATCGGGTTTTTGAAGTGTCTGTTTTCTGATTTGCCGGATTTTTGAGGTGCATCCTTTATCATTACGAACTTATGTGGTGCAGATGAAAGTCCAAAGGGTAGGCACGTCGCCTGTATCAATTCCTCGTTGTAGACCAGACGAAGAAGATTGCGGTGAGATTCTGCTATTGGAATATGAAAACAGGCCTGGGATAAATCTATCTTTGCAATCCAATCGTTGTCATGCAAAAAGAATGGAATCTGTAAATGAACAATAAGTTTGGATTTCTTTACCTCAACGTGATTGTTGAGTTTTTTCAAATTGAAGATAGGTTTCACCTGAACTTTTTGGATTCTTTCGGAAAAAAGGACGTCACATGTGAAAGCCCCTATCGTCAATTTTGAAAATACGTATTCGAAAGTAACATTTTTGGCAAACTACCAATCGGTTATATAAAAGAAGCCAATTTGTATCCAGCGGAGCCTAAAATATATTTTTATTCCCAATTTTAGGATTGTGGATTCAAACGATCACGATGTATAAAAGAATTTTTATCTTTCGCATTTTTCATGCAATTACATTTTTAATGAATTATCATGATATTAGTTTACCTTTCCATGGTAACGCGGGAATTTAGCAGACATTTTGAAGCATCACTGAGCAACAAAAAATGCTGTAAAATCTTAATTTTTAACCCATTAACGCCGAAAAAGCTTGAAATCATAGGTGTACTTTGAAATAATGTCGGAGACAGAACAAATTCTTGTACAATATGTGAATACCATTTTCGTAATTGCGTGCGTAAACTTCGTTTGTAAAAAAAAGTACTTCTGATGCTTATCTTTCGCGCCTAAAGTAAACTTTTACGCACTCCCATCGACGATCTTCATTAAGTGATCGGTCATGCGTAAAGTTTACTTTACGCACTCAAGCAGGCATCAAAACTTTCCACGCTCTCTTTACACACGCAATTACAAAAAATAGGATACCTAACATGGGTGTAAAGTATATGCTTTTGTACACACGCGCGGGAATTTTACACAGTTCCCGCCTGTGTATAAAAGTATACTTTACACCCTTGTTACGTAATATACTATTTATTATGTTTATGGGTGCGTTCTACAAGACATCTTGGTCGGATTTCATTTTTGTTGACGTACAAAACCAATATGGCGGCTTTATTGCAAAAAAGTAAGGAACAATTTTTTTTTTTTTAATCAATGTTTTTGTAAGAAAACGTAATTTTTATACTGTCTAAAGTGGCACAAAATGGCGTCTTGAAAATTGAAGATATTGTAAAAAAAATTTGCAATTTTCAAGTATGTTGGATCAAACGTTATCACTTCAACTAAACTTAATGAAGCTTGGTATGTAGGGGTTTGTGAGGTCGCTGATTACAAATCCGCCCACGATTTTTCAAAATTTAAAATGGCGTATCCAATATTGATGACCAAGGTAGTAAAATTTGTAGCGAATATCACGAAACTTAGTATAAATGTGTTTTTCGGGTCGATGATTTCGAAACTGGCCATGGTTTCTCAAAATTAAAACGGTAGTATAAAACAAATTATCGTATACAGTATACGATAGTATTGTTAGTATTCATTTTTATGCTCTTCTAAATTTTTATTCGACGCATTCATCACTTCGCCATTCAAAAAATTTGTTTGTTTTACATTTTCTTTGTAGAATTCGCACATCCCGGATGGTCTCTATACAGAAATCAGTCGTAAAATCGAGCGCCCGGCGATTCGCTGTAGAATATCGGAAGTGCCAGCAAAAAGCTAGGAACGAGGAGAAATGTTCTCCGGACCTGAAAGGAACCGGAAGCTCGTCAAAGTGAACAACGGCCGCAAGGGAGAAGTGGTTCTGGAGCTTCGCGTTACCGTTAACAACGACGACGTCTGACGGCGGAATGGCCTCAAGTATTTTATAACCACATAACAGAAATTCTTCTAAGAACGTAGAAATTCTTCACTTTAGGTACGGTTGAAAAGAGGTGAAAGCAATCTCCTTTCCGCCTCCGGGTGAAACGTTATATTTTAAATATCCGATAAATAATAGGACTGAAATGAATATCGTATTTACCTCGAGCGTCACGTAGTAACAACGTAGTACATGCACAAGTCGCGACTAGCAGTATTAAATTCTATGTTAATGGTAGTTTTAGCGGTAAGATACAGAAACGGAACATTTACTTAACCCATTTCATCACAATGTAATATTACTATTTTGATTTACAGCGTTGAGCAATGTATCACTATCTACTTCTACTCTCAAAAAAGTTATAAAGCCACTATTTTTGAGGTCGCTATTTATGCTATTTAGATATGAGATGGATATTCTTGGTATTGGTCGGTCTGTTTATATAAATATTAATTTGAGTAAACATAAAGAAATAACTACATAGACGCCACTGGGATCTCAGTGCACGTCGAGCGAGTTATATGAAAAATTATGGAAACGATAACTATTGAGTTTTAAAATTAAAAAAAAAACAGCAAAGTAGAAAATATCCCCTCCAGCGCCATCTAGCGCCTAAAACTTGAACTACTGTGAAAAATGCGTTTTGCACCAGGATGCCATTTGGTGCTCTTCAGCAGGGCTAATAAACGAGCGGTTTACCCTCAAAACGAGGCCTGGAAAATTTCACTAACCGATCACGGAAAGCGAACAGTTTGAAACCTTTTGGAATTCATTTATAATTTTTATTCTTCTACTAGGGGAGGCGGGGGGTGTACCGCTCACCTAAGGAAAGTACTGCTTTAAATAAATGCATAAATAATTTCAGATTTGTTTAACATTGAAATCGATTGTATAAAGCCCCAACAGTAATATACAAAAACTTATTCACTTAGAAACAATGTAATGAAGATGTAATGAAGATGTAATGAAGACATGTGGGTATAGGCAATGAAAATTGTAAAGATGAATGTATTCAAATTAATCATTCACAAATAATGAGTGTACCTAACCTATGAAATTCGATGATATTATAAATCCATTTGTTGTTAACTCACTTGTGTACATTCAATGTGTGTGATTAATTACAAGAAGTTTCAGATATCCATTATTTTAGTGCTTTCTGTACATTTATTTGATCAACAATATTATTATTATTATTAGAACGTTATTTACGGGCGTATTCGCCCTTGAATATATAACAATTTAGTACAATCACAACAAAAATTATAAACTAGGGGAGGTACTGAACTAATACAGTGCTTCTACAGGCGGTAATATATGAGGATATAGGTTCGTTATTCACAATATTTAATGGAAGCGAATTCCATGACCGTCTTAATCGATTCAGTACTGAGAAGTACACTGCTAAAAGTACAACATGGTTTCGCTTAACGTGCTAATGGATCGAAGAGCGTGCACCGGCCTACGTTGAACAAACAGATTGAATACCTCACGCGATCCAACCAATCCTAATAAAATTTGTTTGACCATAACGATGTCATTTAATTTATGAATGGAATGTATTGTAGGGATATGAAAATGGGTAGAAATGTGTGAAAAACAATATGTAAAATATGTCATCAAATTTCTGAGCGGTGTTAATAGCGGGTTTTTCATATTTTTTCCCATTGGGTAGTAGTAGTAAAAAGATGGAAACCCGTATATTGTAAAGACGAATTTTTATTGTATTTATGTCAGCTACGCTACAAAACTTTCCAATTTTTTAAAATCAACTTTTAGCAATAGACAATCTAAATTTTTTGTTGAAATTAGATTTTGACATAAAGTTCTTTAGTAAAAAAATATAAAAAATAATTTTAACTTAACTGCAGGTTGAGAAATATGAGTGAGCGGAATTATCCACTGAGCGGTACAACCCCCTCCTCTCCTATTCAGAATGGTGCGTAATTTGAGGGAGAAAACATTTTACAGTATAATAAATGTCCGTTTATACCTTTAAAATCAATGGCTATTTTTTTTGCGAAATCCCTAAAAAGATAAAAACTGACAATAGCATTATTAGAAATGAATAAACATAAATTATCTTTATGACTCTCGCGTCTTATTATCGTAGCATGAATATGCATAGAAATGGGATCGATCCTCTCATAACCCTTCAAAATGATTGGACTCAAAGCCGCACATTGAGAAAAGTGAGACTCAAGTATAGCTTTTTATGTAGAAAACTCAAGATGATGAATCAAGTTTGATTCGCGCTTCAATTAATTACTCGATCGACTACGGTTGAACGACGAGAGATAATTGCAGCGACAGACCCTCGCTAAATAATAGCACACGCGTCTTACTTCCCTGGGCCGCCCTTCGCTTTTTCTTTTCTTCTTTTTTTTTTATTTTTTTGTTCAATGCGCTCCCTCTTTTATAATTGCGAGAGCTCTTCATTCCGTATAAAATGCGAGAGATGACGGAAGTGTCACAATCTACCTCGGTGTGCACACCCTGGCGCGACCGGTGTCTCCCCTTCCTTTTCCCCATCATTATCTCGCCAATCTCATCTCTTAGTCGCGTGGGAGTCTCGGCAAAAGAAATGGTATTCGCACTTTTATTTCACCGCTGAAAATACGGCTTTTAATTTTCACGATGCGAAAATTTGTCGGGTATAGGAAATTTTTATGCTTTGAGGAAAACCAATAACGTGTAGTGAAATGAAGTCGTTTTTAAGGATCGTAACACTCGAGTGAGGGTCTACAATATATTGTCTGGATAAAGTCGTAAACGACTTTTGACAAGAATGTAAATATTATAAGATATAAATACTTAAGTACATTACTTTACACGTTATTCCTAAAAGTATAATTCTAAACGATTTAACATTTAAGGGGCTGAGGTCGGGGTGTACAGTAGATGTAAAAAATTCGCATATTTCGAGACGCCAACAAAATATGTTTTTGATGCAGTAAAATAGTGATTTTACGCCTTCATTTGCGAGAGTAAAACGCCTATTTCAAGACTCCAAGGGCATTAAATAAATTTTACTCCCACGGAGGCGTGAAATTGGCATTTTAGGCCCGCTCATCGAGGCGTAAAATATTTTACGCCTACTGTATCAAAAAACAATGTTTGAACCTTTTGAAGATTGCTACGTCGTTTAGCATTTGGTTTATTTCGTTTTGAAGACTATGTTGATTCCTTAGTTGACGATGTTGTGCACGGAAAGAAATGTACAGAGGATACAGCCAGAAATATGGTTATTTCAGCCATAATATGGCAAATCCAGCTATATTTTTGCCAGAAGTAACCATATTTCTGGCTGTATCCTCTGAACATTTTTTTCCGTGTGAGCACTGTATTAGAACGCAACCATCTTCAAAAGAACATTACAATTTCTACATGAATTAAACTTTGTAGACCTACCATAAATAATATATTCTTAATAATATATATATGGCGCCCTTAAATAAATAGTTTTTGGAGTTCCGGTGACTCTGGAATCGTTTACGATTTTTTCCACGTTTTTCAGGTTTCGCCGAGATTTCTAACATGAAGAACACGCTCGACCAGAAATCTCGTACCTTATATTCTTTTCTGTTATTGCGACTTTTGCTCAACGGCCTCATCTTAACGTCGCAAGTGAAAATTATTGTTTCTTTTTACAGACTAGAAGTTTAAATCACAACATAATCTGGTGCGCAATATTGACTGTCCAAGACCTATTCATAGCGTTAAATTTCTTAACCTCCGTAACTTTAGAATCTTTGATGTACATAATTTTGATCTTGTTGCGTTTCAATATCCGCTGAGCTTAGTAACTACTGTGCAGAGCGTGGATGATAAAGTCGCTTATCTAAATGACGGAATCATTTATTTATTTGACATATTTTCTCCGGAAAAAAATAAATCGAGTTTCCAAGCAGTGCGCGCAATGGATTATTGACATTATTAAAACTCTTGTAAGGAAAAGGAACAAAGCCAGAAGAACCAAAAATCAGTTCGATTTGTTATATTATAAAATGCTTCGGAAGTGTACCATCCCAAACCATCAAGAGAGAACGAACTGCTTTTTACAGTATCTTGAGAAATTATCACAAAGGAATTTCAGGTCTACAATGAGGTATTTGGAACTCCTTAAACCAATTTTGAACCAACCCCAGATGTTCTTGAATAGCCTGATGTTCTGAACATGACTTTGTTAACATTCCACAAACCTCTCCCAACGCCATTATCAGGAATTTTTTCGCAACTTCTCTGTCGCCAAAGTTACTAGACCTTTTTCACTTTTTCTGAAATAATATTACCCGAATAAGGAGTAGTGCAAGTATAATCACATCTGATGAATTCCCACAGGTTTGAAAATGTGCAGTAGTTCGTCCTATATCAAAAAAAAAAAAAAAAAAAAAAAAAAAAAACCGATGACATCTTCGGATCTGCGTGCTATTAGTCGCTAAAGTATAATAAATCTATTATTAACAATACTACAAACCGAATTGGATGAAAAACAATTTTACCATTTAACGTCTAAGTTTCATTTGACTCTAGTATCGCAAGGAAATAACATGGAATAAAGGTCCATACGTATGTCTGTAGTATCAAGTATCCAAAAATGTTTAGAATTTTTAAAATAAATGGTATTTTTACCGAGTTAATTAATCAATAAAAATGAGAGATGGCTTATATTACGGAAAGAGAAAAGTACAGAGCTTGATTTCGGAGAGCATTTAGAAGATTTTTCATTATTCCCTCCCTCCTCATCCTCTAAACAAGGATTTAACTTCTAAGAAACTTCATATAGAGAATTAATAATTCATTAAAGCAAAAAACACCTCTGGAGTAACAGCAGGAAGTAGCAATATTTTACTAAAAATGTATGGATGTAGGAACCCCGTAAGGGACATTATTAAGCCTCGTTCTATTCTTATTTTCTATAAACGACGATTATAAAATGCATTGCTTTGAAAACGTTCTTGAAGTGTGGGTTCCTTATAACAACTACAACAACAAAAAATAGTGCATAAAAATGACTATCAGAAAACCGTTGACCAGTGTCATCAGATCATGTTTTTTCTGCATCGAGTGAACGAATTGTAGTCTTCAGTGTAGTGATGTCTTTTTATTTATCTAGCAAAGTGAATTAAGTAACTTTACATCGTCAAAATAAGATAAGTACTTGTACGATATTCTGCAATTAATCTAAAAATTGTTAACAAAATATTTTTTGACAGTCGTTTTGAGTTATCGAACCCATTCTATTTATTTTATGTAAATTATGTCACCGCCATCTCAAAGTAAAAATTTCCCTGTCCGTGCAACAAAACAACCGTATTGTGTTAGACATTATTAGAGGTAGACGGATGGTTAGGTTAGCTTAGTTCCATGACATCATTTCTTCGTTTCTCTCATTTTACTATACGAATTTTGATCTAAAATAGTTCTCGCGACCAGAGCTAAATAATCTGGCGCCAAAACGGCGGAGCCAAATCGTCCTGGTGCCCAAACATCCTGTACTCTATAGATCGGTTATGGTGCTGCATATTTAGTAAAAATTAATAACTTTTTCGATATAATGCTGAGAAAGTTGAAGCTATTTTTAATGCGTTATTTTGTATTTTGTAACCTATGTATTTTGTAATTATGTATTCTTGTGTATACTTTTTTCAGAAATCATAAATTTCTGAAGATGGCCTATATCAGAAGCCGAAACTCATCAGTTGGTTTATTTTATTTTACTCTACCTTCATCTTAGAATTGTCAAAGGACCGTAATTACCAAGATCTTATCGATGAAGTTTTAAAATTATAAGAATGGCGACTTTAGAATATCGTTATATTGTTAGCTGTTTCAAATTTTGCAATACTAATCTTGGATTCGTAATCAGTGGCACTTAAACGAGATGGTACAACATTTCCGTAAAAGAATTAAAGCTTGCTTCTAATGTTTAAAATCATGCGGGCCCATAATCGCATCACCTGTTTGACGTATGTGGTATAAAGAGTTATGTTGAAGTAATATGTATATACTCTCGCATAAAATCAAATCAACCTATGTTTACAAATAATATTAAACGACCAATTTATAATAGAATGTTCATAGTATCAATCTAGGAAGTATGCGGTCTATTTAAGTGATGGTGAAATCATAAACAGAAAAAGTGCACTTTTTATTTTTCAACGTCGCATTTTGTTATTGAAGGAGAAACTTTAATGAATTATTAATTTTCCAGAATGTTTCAAATTCAATTTGTTTGCAATAGAAGTATCTTGAAGAAGTTAGTGAAATTATTAAACGCTCAAATACTAACGGAAGAAGCAATTACTTAATTTATAGGAAACTGATTTATATACTCAGGTACAAAAAATCTTCTTAATGTGTGAGTCAAATTTGATTTTACCTGGATAAAATTGTCATTTTGAAGTTCGATATTTATGTTCAATTAAAAAATAACGAACGAGATAGTTTTGTCCAATCAATTGAGATTTTCATTATTTCAATTAAATTCCTCGCGTATTACAATGAAGAATACTTAACGGAGAATGAATTTCCAGTATCAAAGAATATCTGTCTCTCGAGAAAATCTACATTTTTAATTTATCATTTTCAAGTAAGCATATAATTTTCAATTCCGCATATATGCGAGTATTCCCGTAAAGCTTTTACGAGAATCATTAGGATTCACGTGTGTAAAACGTTCGGTACTTTGCTACCTCATTATATCTAAGAGATTTGCACCAGATGCGAAAGGATTGTTCAAGATCTACGGAAAGAAACTTTTGTACTAACCACAATATTAACGAATGCAATGTAATAACCATCGTTTCTTATATATTGAAATAATACGATTTACGATTGTTTCAATTTCGTAAATCTTTGAAAAATATAACTAAATAATATTTGCATAAGCTATGAAAAAAAAACATATTAACTTATAATTATAAAAAAATAAAATTGTTCTTCAAATTTTATTCATCAAATTCTTATTTAATTTTTGAAGAATGCTAATGAACAGAATAATTACTGTTCGAATGAAAAGAATTTAAAGCTAGTTTTTATTAAAGGCTTCTTGACATTAACATTTAACCGAACTGTGATATACGTTGAACCCAATCTCAAGTTGTGACTCTAGCTTTACTTATTAAATATTTGAATATGAATTTACCAGGCTATTTAGTAAGTTGTATCGTCAGTATTGTACAACAATTTGCACATTTACCAGTCAAATCATCGTTGGTATATTTTAAATTTCATGTGTTTGAGAGTGAATACACTATGTGCAGTTAGCGTTACTTTTTCTGGCAAACATTTAAATTTATACAATCAATTTTCGTGTACCATCGCATTTAAGAAGTGAAGTATCACATCAAATATGAACGTCTAAATGTTTAAATTTCAAATTTAGATGAATTTGTGTAATAAGAAAATGTAAATAATTAAAATTCATCGTTATATATAATATAATATTCAACAAATTATTATTTTGTACAAGATGCGTCGTAATAATATTCATAATACATTATGAAGATTTTATGAAGTGCTATTATATATACAGGGTGATCGGCCAACCATTACCCAGCGGCTAACTGTAGATTGTACAGATAATTCTGAGCAACTTTTTCCTCTGAAACATTTTCGGGAAGGTAGAGTTTTTAAGTTATTCAACACTAAAATTTAGGGGGAAAAATCACATTTTTTTGAAATATCTCGGCTCTGTATGAAGGTATCTTAGCGAACCGAAGCTCATTTTAAAGATATTTTCAAGCTATACAAGTTGCCTCTGTTGGTTTTTGACCTACAATGAATATTTCTCTTGTTATAGCCATAAAAACGGGGGTAAATGCCGATTTTTCAGGTTTTTCGCGTCTAACTCGTTTCGGCACATAGCTATCGAAATATCACACTGGAAAAAGTTGTAGGCCTTGAAAAGACAAACATTTTTTGTCCTCTAATACGATGCGATTAAATTAAAACTGAACCCTATTTGCACTCGTTTTCATAACATTTTGTTATTAATATCGATTTATTTGTCGTACTGTATTTTGTCGACTTTACGAGGCTCTTGTAGGGTTCAGTTTTAATTTAATCGCATCGTATTAGCGGACAAAAAATGTTTGTTTTTTCAAGGCCTACAACTTTTTCCTATGTGATATTTCGGTAACTATGTGTCGAGACGAGTTAAACGCGAAAACCCTGAAAAATCGGCATTTACCCCGTTTTTATGGCTATAACAAGAGAGATATTCATTGTAGGTCAAAAACCAATAGAGACAATTTATAGAGCTTTAAAATATCTTTAAAATGAGCTCCGTTTCGTTAAGATACCTTCAAACAGAGTCGAGATATTTCAAAAAATGTGATTTTTTCACCTAAAGTTTAGTGTTGAATAACTTAAAAACTCATTTTTTCACAGGAAAAAGTTGTTCAGAATTATCTGTAGAATTTAGAGTTGGCCGCTGGGTAATGGTTGTCCGATCACCCTGTATATATATACCCACTATAATTTGCATTTTAGGAATTTTGTTACTGATGTTAAAGGTAAATTATCATATTCTCTGATTTCTGTATTATTTTTTAAAACTTTTAAACATGTGTGACACAATGATTACGCTAGTAATTTAAAGAGAAGTGTAGTAGTAATTTTCTTCATCACTATTAAATCCCTTCATTTTTTTTATTCAGCATTATGAAGTTTTTCGAGAAATTGATGCGCTATACCGAGAAATGTTTGTTTACAGTTAATCTAATAGCTTCATAGTAAAGTTAACAGAATTTAGATTTTGATATTAAGGTAAGGTGCTAAGTTACCGCAATCTGAGATTCGGTTAAATTTGTTACGTTAATAGTTAATATAAGAATTTCAAATATTAATGTTGGGGTCATTACATCACATGCAGTATGTTGAAGTACTTACAGTTTCGCCAAATCAGAGATAAATAAACATACACACCAGTCATTCGATTTACTGCGAATTTTTCGATGCATTGTTGTCAGACAATTCGAGAAAATTCGGGGGTATTCTTCGACTTATTCTAGAACATTCTAAAGTCCATAGTTTTCAAGATAAAAAATGCTTAAATTTTGAACAGGAATTTGTAAATGCCATTACCGCTTAAATACCATTCGAAAGAGCAGCTTTGAAAATGGTAGAATCTGATAGTTTTTATTTTTTTAGAAATTTATTTCACATTGAAAATAAGTCTTGAAGTTTCAGTAAACTTTCTCTGCATTTGGGCATTAATAGGTTAATAATATGGATCTCATTTTTTAAATTCCTTGAATTATATTGAGCTATTAAATATTATTCATTGTAACTAACTAAGCAAAACAAGAAGTAAATCAAAAGAATGGATTAAAAACTACTAATAAAACATACCTGTCTAACTTTACGATATTATATTAATAATCTTTTTGGGAAAGTCTACAAAGCATACGAAGCTTTTGAATTGAACTGTGAAATATTTTAATAACTTTTTAATTAAACCAATAATAACAATGATTAAGAATATTAATTGAAAGAATGAAGCTTGAAATACATCGAACAATCGTAAAATAAATATTTATTTAAAAAACGGAACACGTTTAAAATGTAAAAACTTACAGTGTTAAATAATAGGTTATATTTAATGCATAATCTTCAGCGATGAAAATGACGACGTGCAACGTACGGATGCTCAATGATGTCCTAAGAAGTAAACAGCGGACGGTCATAAGGAAAGATTGAGTGTGAACAAAACTATTTTTTGGTAGTAATTATTTGTATAATATAAACACAAAGAATTATTCAAATTGAAGAATAAAATAAACGCTAACATAATAGTATTAATGAAATGAACAAATAGGATTATTTCAATAACTTTATTGCATCGAATGTACAGTTCGAGTGGAACTTATTGATCGGAAAACCATATATTGATTATACGTTTTCATATTTATATTAATATCTTAATTAATTAACATTTTATTCAATATGTACAGTATTGAATTTCATTATATGCAGAAAATTCGGAGTCTACAGAACATGCGCGCTTTTGCGCTTTATAAGTATGTTTTATATTCAATTTTAAAATAATTTAAAATTATTAACAATACAAATAAATTAAAATTCATTGTTCGTAACGAATATTAACTGAAGAAACGAGTAACTCGATAGCGTATTTTCAAGACGCCATTAAAATGTCTTCGCATAAATTCGAATTTTTGCAGAATCGATCGTAAGGAAGCTCTGTCGAGATTGCTGTTATCGAAATGATGTCGATTCTAATGGTCCTATCTATATTACAGAAATACACGAAAATATATTCGGGAAATTGTATCGAGAATCCGAAGAAAGCTTCATGAGATCGTATTATTTACATAAATTTCAAATGATTACATTTATAGATTTGTTGTTATCTTATGCAGGAGGAAATTATTAATTTATATTACAATTACTATTTCGGAAGATAACAATTATTATTTAACCTTCAGGCGCAGGACACGTTTACTTTTTAATAGGTTTATATCGGTACTGTTATGAATTTTAAAAGAGAATATTCAAATTGAATAAATAATATTCATGTAACTTTCTTCGCATTTTTATGCAAAATCGTAGGGTCCTTGAGTGCGACGTTATTACTCCGTCGCGTGTAGAGACTTTTCAGTGGATGACTCCTTCTTGGATTCCTTCACGTAGTCAACAACGAGTTCCAGATCAATAAGCGCGCGAATATTTTTCCTCTCATCTTCTGGACCTGATGATGTACTACTCGATTCTTCTTTCTTTACGGAGACAACATCTGGAATTCATATAAATTCTTGAGTGAAAAAACCCTGATTTAAAAGTTTTTCGGATTAGGTTCTAAAATTATTGCACATTTTACTTAGGAGAATTTGGTTTATACCAAAGACTGGTGTAAAATGCTTTTTAATAGGCAGTTAGTTAATTTTTGATGTAATGCAAAAACCGTAGTTATGAGTCAGGTTGGTTGGAAAGGTTAAGTTGCTGCAACTGAGTTGGTTTGTTTTACAGAATTCACACCGACTATTGAATTGACCGACAAGGCGTCAAACTGTACGTAGACCTTGTTGGAAGTAATTACTTAAATTAGTATGTTCGGTTGAGAGTATAAGCTGACGTCCCGCGAAAGAGCATGCACTCTAAATACGATTTTGAGAGAGACATATATGGGACATTCCGTATGAAAAGGCAAATGGCTTCACTCGTAATTTGAGTCAATTCCAACGGCAAAGGATTCAAATTTTAACATTTTGTATCTAGCATCAAAACACATGTGGTACTTTTTAAATTTTAAAAACGGTGAATACTACAACGACATATGTAACGCTACCTTACGATTTCCTTTCTTTAAACGTTTAATACGTTTATCGTTTGTAATTAAAATTGTCCAAAACATACTTTTCTTGTGTTTCTAAAGTTGCCAAATATGAATATGTAGTAAAAATTAAAAATGGCAAATTAAAAATGGGGGTCCAATTCGTAAAAATTGACTGTATTCAACTACATTCGGAGTTTTCAGGTTCGCTGTTCAGATTTCTGCCATCCACAAGTTGCAGAAATGTTCACACGACCAGCAAAAATTCTTTTATTGTTCAAATTTTTAAGCAGTTTTTTTGTACACAATGTATGCACTTCCACTTAGCGTTTACTCAGGACTAACGACGCACGTGGTCGTGGGAAGTATTTTAGAACTCTTTTTTTTATTCTTTTTTGTTTGAAAATGAGACACATTGCAAGATTTGATATAAGTTAATGAAAATTACTCAACGGAAAGTTTTTCAGATAACGAATCTCATGTTAGTTCGTCAAAATTCAAACTGGCGGATCCAAGATTGTGGAACAAAATTCGAAAAGTTGTGATATGCTTATGAAATGTATTATTCGGGGATTTTTTAGATCACTGATTACGAATCCGAGAACATAACCTTTCGCATGTTAGTTCGCCATATTACACCCGCCATTTTAATTTTGAAAACCAGCATCGGATTTGTAATTAACGACCCCGGTTGAGCGAATATCAAGATTTATCTGAATACAGTCAATTTCAAAAAATTGGACCCCCATTTGGATTCGCCATTTTTAATTTGTTAATTTTTACTACAGATTCATATTTGACGACTTCTTAACGAGGTTTGCTATGGAGTTTTTACCTTTTTACGCATAAAAATTATGTTTAATATATAATAAGAGCAAAAAATTAATTTGTATCCAGGCATGATATTTTCTGAAATATTCTGTACCTGCCAGGCGCTTATATATCTTTCAATTTTGACTGTTTCTTTGGTACTAGACAATACGTCGGAAGCAATTTGTTTTTCCCAAACGCATAATGATATTTAAACGAAAAAATCTAAGGAATTTGTTGCACAACTGTATAAACTTTGTTTTAACGAGTTATCACAAAAACAAATTAAACTTACGTTATTTTATTTTTTATGAGAAAAACTTGTTCACTAAAAAATTGATAATGAAACTTCAAACCATCATTTTGACTTTTGTCACCCCTCATTTTGCAGGTAATTGTTCAAAGAATATGAAATTTCATAGATCATAATTTTAGAATTCATTGGAAAAAAACATAATGAAAATAAGATAATATTTTTATTCATTTTGGGTTTGAATACAAAGTTCGTCTGCATCGACATATATAATCGATATGAACAACCTAGCCTGACATTTCTTTTTTCGATTTTACTTTAAACTGTTGTATCTATTAATGTATGCAAGCATTGGATTTTGAGTGGACAAGGCAATATTTTTCAAAAACGATTTTACATGTAAATCTCCGTCTAATATTCAAATGCCGTGGGTGGCGGATCTTTTTTTAAGCAGTCGACTTATAATTTCGGATAGGTCATTCTTTCATCAAAATTAACAAATTTGAATGGTGGAAGGAACTATATTAAACTTCAAGAAACATCCTCATATATTGTTTCAACCGAAGGATTATCGAATGTACTTGATTCTGATAACCAAAATTCACCCCGTTCAATCTAATATCTAATCTAATATCTATATGACTAATTCCTCGATATTTTTAATATTTTATCTATAATAATTTATAATAGAAATTTTTGTTTATTGCCGCCCCCCCCCCACCCACGTGCAAAGTTGTTTTCGTTATTTCAAGAGATGCAAATAGCAATATTTAAGTACAAACTATTAAGTCATGTAACGAGTTAAAAGGTGCTACCAATATAAAGGAATGAATTTTCTTCTTTAATTCTATTTGTGCAACTTGTTTTTTTTTTGCTATAGTGACCTTTATCAGTTTGAGAATAGTGAAATGCACTGAAAAATGTATTAAACAAAAAAGGGAAATGCATTTTGCAGGTTTTCAAATTGTATTAATGGTGTGCCGGACAAAAATAATCGTTTTCCAACATCCACTGTATATAAAAAAAAATTTGTTTGTTCATCAGTAATACTAAATTTATCATTTTTATGTACACTTTCCTAAATATTAAAAGTATCTTGGAATGTATCATATGCGTGAACTACAATAGTTATAACCAAATTAATTTGGTCTGAATTTCTTTCGTTTCGTGCTGAGTTAATGTTTGGTAATAACTATAACAAATGTTCTGGAACTTTTCTATATAACCTCTTGATAGATAACAATGTCAAGCAGAATTTTTCAAACTTACCATCCTCAATTTTCAAATTTTCGTTGGAAACGTCATCATCAATCCTTTGGTCCTTTTCTGCCGCTCGTATGTCTTTGTATGTCCTGGAGATATTCTTCAGTATGTAATGGGTGCCACGTACATTCTCCTCCGACGTCCTCGACGCGACGGCCTCGTCTCGGGTGAGATTCAAAGGGTGATTGTATTCCTTGGACTGGGGCACGCTGAATGCTGAGCTGTGTTTGTTCTTGCTGAAAGGTAGTTGCCTCTCATTGAGTTTACGGTCCCAGATGTGGCCAGACACACGAAGGTCGATGAAGAAATGCAGAGGGTCAATACCCGGATAAGACTGTGGTATAGGATAAGGCGGATACCATAAAGGACCGGGAAGAAAATCCGGATTGGGCGCGTTACCAGCTCCCGGAAGTCCGAATCCTTTAGCTATTTGCAACTCGTCGCCTCTTCCGGGTAAACCCGATAAGAAGCTTCTGGCCGAAAAGTCTGCCTTACTTTTCTGTTCGGGTAAAAAGGACGTGTCGACTGCCGACGATCTTGCACGATCGTCGAAGGGAATTCTTTCGGAATAATTCGAGTTTTTTCGTTCTGTATGCTGGGCCTCTTCCGATTTTAGCTTTTCCAATTCTGCCGAAAACAATGTATCGGTTGGGACGACTTGAGGAATCCTGTCCGAGAAGAAGTTCCTTGCCTGATCGAACTGTGAACGATTTTCATCCACTGGTTTCAATACTTCCGAATGTTCGTGACTTTTCCCATTTGATTCGTAACAGTCGTGTGTGTGAGTACGTTCGGTTTTACTCCTTATGTTTTCAATCGATGTGTCGAGAGGGTAGTCTGGTTGTTGCTGAAGTGGATGTTGCGTATGGTATTCCTTTTCGTGTAGTGTTGGTTGATGTCCATGATGATGACCGTGGTTAGACGATCGATGATGGTGATGGCTCCTTTCTTTAGTCGTAAGTTCCAAAGGTCGATCTCGAGTATCTCGCCAGGATCGTTTTCGTCTGCGGGGAATACTAGGGGTTGGGCCAATCACAGGAGCCGGTTCTGCCTTTGCTTGCACGATGGACCGGAGCATCTCACTGAAGAAGAAGCTGTGCGGAGTAAGAGGGACATTGTACAAATACGGTGGAGTAGCAGCCATGAATCTCGAAACCAAATCACCTCCTGAGAGGGATGGTGGTGTTTTCAGGGTTGACGGGTCTCCCGTTGTAGTAGTCATCGTTCAAAATTTCCTTGCAATCAAAAGTCTGAAATCATAAAAATCCGTTTTTCGATTACATTATTCTAAAAAATAACTAGGAATAGCGTTTTATCAATTATGAATGCAGAAAACATGATAAATAAAGGTTGATATTGACAGAATTCTGACGACGATATGGGTTAACGTTAAGAGTATATTTGACAACGTTGCTCTCTTGGAAGGGTTATGCGCTTTATTATCCGAGGTTATTTAATTACAGCCGATAAAGGGAGGCAATTTCCTGTACAGTTTCCAGTCTAGCGATTCATTTTGCAGAGTCACTAATCAATACGGTGGAAGGTTCATATTATTGAAACAGCTGCGGATAAATCCAAGCAAACCATCTTCGCCCCTCGCGATCTCTGCTGTAGACGGTCTACATAGAGAAGGAGGTTCATATCTACGGAGTACTCTAAGTGGACCACCATTGTCCTCGAAAATTAATTGAATAGCTCGGTACTCCGCCTTAGTCTTAGCTCTGGCAAACGACTCGGGTAACGTCATTTATGATACCTTATAAAACGAGGCCAATTCTCGGAGTAGTAATAATGGCTCAATTACTTTTTTATGATGGATGAGAGTGGACTGATGGTGGAATAATTATAATCCGTAATTGCAAGATAGTTACTTTTTTGTGAATTTAATATATTTCAGGAAAATTTATATCGCTTTTAAGCAGACATAACTAACCTTATAAACATTTCAAAAGAATGAACTCATCTCGCGAGTGCCTTGAGAAATAACACAAAAACACGAGAGTAGGTAATATCCTCGGATTTCCGAATGACAAGGATACAAAAATATAAAACATAAAATGTAAATATTTCTATATTATAAAAATATAAATGTTATATCTTTCATTTGTAGACAAGCAAAGAATTATAAACACAAATAAATTTATTAAGCTATTGAATGGAATCATGCGACTGCGACGCATTTGAATTATTTTATCCAGCAGGTGCTATGTTTAGACTTATTATACAATTATTATATTGAGATCCGAGTTACGTGTTTATTTACTTCTATAATCAATTGTTTATTTATGTATTATAAAGGATCGTCAAATACCAAGAAACAGCAGTACTCATTTATTGAAATCGATCGAGAAATTAAGAAATTATGATAGGAAATGTAAATAATAAGAGAATTACAAAAAATGAGAATTTATTAAAATTACCTATTTACTTGTTGATGAACTCGTTGCCATTAACGCATATGACACGACGCGGTCCGATGTCAAGCTTTTTTTATGTATCATTATGTATTTTATCCCGCTAAATTAGGTGGAGAGTAGATGTCGCCCTGGGCATTCACGTTTTACAAATGACGATTCAGCAAAATTTCTATGTAGTAAATGGTCATTTAATGTTACGGGGTATACAATTTGAAATTATAAGATTATTTCAAAATTTCACCAATTTACCTTTTGCATAATAGTGTCCAATACAGTTCAGTACTGTTCAGTATGTTCCAGTACTTTCAGTACAGTCCAGTATTGTTTAGAGTTATCCACTATGCATTCCAGGGGTGCGTGTCGAAAAACCGACAAAGCAAAAAGCCGACACGTAAAAAAATCGACTGTCAAAATATCGACGTTTAAAAAACGTACATTTCCATAAATGTGTGTGGTTGAAAATCCGACAGGTAAAAAAACGACAGACAAAAAATCTACCAACGAAAAGACGACCTCAAAAAACCGACACTGAAAAAAATTACTGTCTGCTTGTCAATGTGTCTATTTTTTTTATGTGTCAGCTATTTGACTATCGGTTTTTCGATTGTCGATTTTTTGTCTGTCGGTTTTTTGACCTGTCGGCTTTTTGATTTGTCGATTTTTCGACCCGCGCTCCATTCAAGTATTGTCCAAAACTGTTCCGTGAACATAATGGTATGTATGCCTTGCAGGCCAGAATTTTTGTTTATTTTCATATTTTAGTGTAGATTTTTAGATTTTTGTTAACTTAGTCAAGAACTTATCGTAATGGTGTCTGAATGGGATTCGGTGGAACACATATTATATTCTAAGAAATATGAAGGAATGAAATCAAATTTGTACATTTTAGTTTCATTTACTCTTTACTGACTTTGACGACCCGCAACAAAAAAGTTACATAAATGTAGGTTATTATACGAAATAGTTATACAAATATGTAAGCAAAGTGGGGGGAGTATGGGATTAAAATTTTTGTTTCAATTTTTTGTATAGCGAAAGTTAAAAGTTCATATATTTTGTTGGTTCATTATATGGCTATTTTCATAGATAATTGTTATTTATAGATTATATAATTAACGTGAAATATCATCTTTTTACTTTTTTAACTTTTATATATAAAAGAAATTGTTTTTTGAGAGTAAATATTCCAATTCTATATTCCTGAAAATTACTTTCACATAGTTTTTTGCTGAAAAAAAATCTTTTTTTTTTATTTTTATCCAATATAAACTATTAACTAGGCCTAAATTAACGCTCGAACCTTTAACTAAACGAATCAAATCTAATATACACTGAATCAGTCATAGATTTTTATGTGTCATATATATTTTTCAACACAACCGTGCATAATGCAATAGTTGCTCTCACCGCTGGGAATTATAATATTATGCTTTTTACTGTCTTTATGGTAAGGCAATAACTGATTAAGAATTTCAGATCAAAGTTAAAAATTTCAAAATTGCGAATGCAATACGGCGGACATAAAATGTTGAAACTCAATCTATATCAGCACTAAAATTTGCTGGTAAAGAGTAATTTTAGCTTGTCACAGCCCCAAATCTCTAGAGATTTCTTAGCTTGTGCACTCGGAAAAAATGGTTAAAATTAATAGGTATGTGAAATTGATAAAGTGCATATTAAGTTAATGGTTTTGGTGATAGGTTTTGTATGTTTAAAATAACAGAAAATATTAAGGTAATGATTTTGCCTGTTAAAAATAACAGAAAATATTAACCAGAATGATCTATGTTCCTTTGTCTGGTGATATGGGAAGTTTGAGCTTTAAGTCAAGCTTATATAGTTAAAGAGTTGTAGCACATCATCTAGTATATAAGTAAAATTCCAGTTTAGTCCGATGCTTGAATCAGAATGCAAGTGGTTTTTTGTCGACTAGTGTTATCAGAATATACTATCATAAAATATCAACCAATCTCATTTGTAATAATTGTAAATCAATTCTTAATAATTATACTTTTCAGCATAATTAAAAAAGACTGATGAATGGAAATTATTCTTAATCTGAGTCTTTTAGGACGATATTAATATCAAAATAGTTAGTGAAATAGTTGTATGGCTAAATAGTAAATGTCGTATAAAAAGTACAAAGTAAAAGTATATTATGTAATAGAGCAAAGGAGACTAAGGAAGAGAATTTATGTAAGCGGGAAACAGAGCATCGGAGAGGAGAGAGAGAGGGGGAGAGTAAGGGAGACAGAGAGAAATATGGGTATTGTTTCCGTCCATTGTTTTCCAAACAAACAGCGACCACGTTGTTTCGTCAGTAGATATTATATTCAACCAGACGAGCAGGGATGGACGAAGAGGAAATGGACTGCTGTCAGTTTTACTTCGCGTAATAAATGCGAACATGTAACTAAAGGAGAAGTAATCGATACTATTGTAAGACAACTTAATGATATATGTTCATTTAATCTATTTGTAGTTATTACCGTGCACGAAAAATTGTATGAATAATATATTCAGAAAAAAAAAATTGTTACCTAATATTTGATAAAGCAATAAATTAATTTTTTGCACGTATGTTTCCAGTTAGCTTGCCATTCCCAAGTACACATCATTTAAATTCTCAAAAAATGAAAGTTTCGAACCCAAAATTATAATTTAACACACGGACAAATTGAAATAGTTGGAACTATTGACTAGATCGTAGAGTAAGACACCATAATTATTCGTTAATTTTAGTATCAAAATAGTGACCTAATTTTAGCAATTAAATAGTCAAGGCCACTATTTAAATATAGTAAAACACACTATTTTTTCATTTCCGTGCATTGAAAATATAACGGAGTATTCAAATGTCCACTTGCCGCGTCGCTTTTTCTCTGATGACAGCAGAAACTTTAGTACAAACTTAATTATGGCTTGGAGATTTTTTAGGTTGCTACATTAGGTGAACTAAATATTTACTTCACCTAAGGTTACTTCTTTAGGTGAACTAAATATTTAATCTTTTTTTACACTTAATTTAGTTCAGCTCATTAAACTTGAGTTGTATTTACTAAATCTTAGCCATTTTAACTGAATGTAGCATAAAAACTGTTAATGCTTACTATTTTAATGATTTCCGATTGAATGTCCCACAATTTGCTTTACTATATGCAACTGTATATATAAGTATATCTGGGTACTATAAAATCAAAATTATAAAATCTTTCATGTTGTTTGTATTTATACGAAAATTTAT
Organism: Trichopria drosophilae; assembly: GCA_030407085.1. Lineage (NCBI taxonomy): Eukaryota > Metazoa > Arthropoda > Insecta > Hymenoptera > Diapriidae > Trichopria > Trichopria drosophilae. Next base: position 45,612,496 of record CM059583.1, read on the forward strand.
TGAAAATAATGAATTAATATTTTTAGGAGCTTAAAAGACATATTTTTTTTTTTATTAATTAATTAACGGGCGGAATCGCCCTTTTTTTTACCAAATTGTTGCCGTATTAAATCGTAAGATTTAGCGAGAGCTGCAGATCGACTTAGAAAGATTGCGCCATACTTCACATTTGTGTATGAAATGTAGGACTGCAGAAACCTACACCAAGTACAGCAGCGGTCATGAGTGGATTTCCGCCAGATAAACAATACTTTCGAAACGTAAACACAAACAACGTGGCTCGGCTTACTAACAGCGAGCTGCTGCTTGAAAACGAAATCGAAAAATTGTTCACCAGACGGGGATCGAACTCATGACCTACGACTTCTTAGTCCAGTGCGTTAACCGCCTGAGCCACGAAGCCGATCATATTACATTAAAAATCCGAAATTCAAATCATTAAAATCCAACCAATCCTACAATTTTCAATAATTTTAAATGAAAAAATGAATACATGTATTTCTTAATATGTCATATATTACAAAACATTTCAAACGAAAAAAAAAAGTTTATATATTTTTTACTAAATAGCATAATTTTAATGAGAAAATAGGATAACATTAAAATACTCACATACTTGTAACATATAAACTGTTAAATATTGGCATTGCAATATCAAAGTTCTTAAATGAGTTTTCGAATTATCTTCAGATATACATAAATATGAATTTTTACCTAACCATTCTAGTATCTTCATTGAGGTCAAATTTCACTTTAATATGAAGTCAAAGTTAATATATAAGGGTGGCACAGTTCTCACTGGTTTACATGGGGAGGGTATACCTACAAAATCAGCTCAATGAAATACATTTTTAAAAAATTTGAAAAAATTCATTTAAAAATTCAACAAAATCAGGGTGAACGTAAAAACACATTTTCTAAATAATTACGGATGGTTTTTAAAAAATTCAGTTTTTTCGATAAAAATTTTTTTTTATGGGTCAACAAAATTGTTTACACTTTTTCTTTTAGCACCATTGAATTCCACGTAAAAAGTTATTAAAGATATAATTTTTTCAAATTTTTTAAAAGTGTATTTCATGGAGCTGATTTTGTGGGTATATATACCCTCCCTTAAGGTGAAATTCACACGTTTGAAGTAATTTCTAGAGACTCGTTAATCTTTTCGTGGCGGTGTAGTAGTATGGCTTTTGTTGAAACTTGTTACTCGAGAGTTTTTGGGGTTGATTATAATCTTATCGGATAAATTCGTCCGTCGTATTTTGGATCCCGCATTTTGAATTTTTAAATTGTGACTTTAGATTCCTAATCAATGGCCCCAAAACATAAGCATCCACAGTATTGAACAAAATTAATCCTCAAATGGTTATAAAATGGCTAAGATGTTATATAACTGTTTTGACATGAACTATCAATATTGTACACATTCTTTAAAATAATTGTACTTGAGTTATGTAATTTATTATTTGTTTATACCTAGTAGCGACTATTTATTTAAAAAACAAAAATTGTATAATTTCCAATTTCAAGCAGCCGTATTAACAACAAGACGTTTAGAAAAACTATGCCAAAGCAAATACTTTTCAAAATGAAGAAAATTCATGACCGCTTGGAAGAAACTATTAAACATGTCTCACTTATTGAATTTTTAGACAATTTTTTTGAAATTTGGATTTATACTATGATAAATTGGGTAACTGTTTAAATGTCCTAAAAGAATGTTACATTAAAATACAATGAAATAAGACTATTAAAGAATCCGCTTTAAATTTTTATTTTAATTTTTCTAAAGGGTTGACAAAATTAATAAATTGGCATGGTAATATGGTTGGTTTGCTCTAGCCTTGGAGGAACATCCGTGACTAAAGTCATACGAAATGTTCAGGGAAAGCTGGAAAAATGTTCTACGTCTTTGGAAAAAGTGATAAAAGCAGAGCTCTTGGGTTTCTGCAAAGAGAAGCTTTTCGGATAGCGTTACATTATTATTCCTTGAAATGCAGGAGTTTCAGTTTCGCTGCGCGGTTTACGATTCATAAGACAACTCTGGGATTGAATTAAGCGAGCGCCAGCTGCCAGTCCATCCGCCTATCTGCACGAAAATCTGCATAATCCCGTCACGCCGACGATTCTAATTGGCGGATTGTTTCAATTTCTGTCGTCGCGAACATTTGCATTTACTTCCTGAAAAGAGAAAAGCCGAATGTAAGAACTTTCTTCCGCAGAAACCGCGCCCTAACGGTAAAATGGTAAATTTCTTTTTTATTGTTAGCAAATTGAAATGTGGCTAACAGAACCAGAAACCTGTTTATTTTAGCCACCAAAGCGTGTAGTAAGCCAAGAATGATGTTACCTTTCTGTCGAAAATAATTAAATATTGTTATTAACGTTTTATTAAGTTTTGCCGATCATCTCTAATCTGGGATTACTTCTAACTAATTTTTAAACTCTAAGAATAGGAATTTAATTACGACCCACTAATGTTGTTTAAACGAGGATTTTCCTGGCTGCGGTATAATGAGGTTATTCCTTAGAGTACTTCGTAACTCATTTACAATTTTTTATTGTTTACGAAAGATGAAATAAGTTAGTATTACACACGTGAAAATAGGGATCCTTATATATATAATTATAAAATAAATATGTGTATAACGTTAAAATCTGTAGTTGCACAAAAACCATTGTGATTAGTAATTATTTGTCAGGCACTTAACGTTAACAAAATGGCGGATATGATATGAAGGATGAAGATCCGACACTTTTTTCCATTATCACATTCTGTTATTTGGCAGGGGTTGTTGAGGTCGCTGAGTAGTCTACCATATTTCATGCGTAAAAATTTAGCAATGGATTGGTACATATTGACCTCGAAAACTGAATACTGAGTTTGAAGTACATTTTAGAGGGTATTGAAGTTTAGCCGACACTGATTTTGCTTTTGATAAGCGAAGTATCATTTCCGAAGTATTTTTTCGTGCTGAAAACGATGGAGCTAGCAGAATTTTGCTATGATGTCACACTTTGGAGAAAAACGTGATCCAATTTAACCTCATATTTTAACCACATTTAACCTCATTTTTCTCCAAAGCGGTAGGTGATAGCAAAATTCTGCTGGCGCCATCGTTTTCAGCGCGAAAAAATACGCCGAAAATGATACTTCGCTTGACAAAGGCAGACAAAACGTAAAATTTTGTCGGTCAGTGTTATATAAGATTCACTATTTTATATTTGGAAAATGTCAATGAATTTGTAGTCAGTAATGCCGAAAATTGTCCAAGTGAAGTTCCTATTTTCAGAGTATATCGCACAGTGGGAAATTGCCGATGGTTACAATTGCCTAAATATTGGGCCAACATTGGATGTTCCTTGGCGACCTATTGGCAACCAATATTGGCCCTAACCGCCAATTGAAGACTCGGCCAATTGAAAACCAGTTATTTATCAAACCGAATCAAAATGGTTTTTTAAAATAAATGTTGAAACTCGAGAGAGCAAACACTCTGTATTTCATATATAATTGGTTTACAATATTGGCCAAATGTTGGCGATTAGCAAATAATCAATCATTGAAATTTGCTATGGACCAATAATGGTAACATGGTTGGTAACATCACGTTGTGATCATCTCAATATTTTACCAATCATAGGCCAATATTGGTGCATTAGTGACAAATATTGGGCCATGATTAAGCCAATCGCTTATTGCCTATTAGGTCGCACTGAAATCAGAGAGTTTGGGATTTTTCCACGGAAATTTTTCTCACAATGATCATCTGTGTAATTAGATTCTTATATTTACTACATTAATCGTCTTTACATTTAAAACTTATTGTTATGATGTGCACTAAAATATATTCTATAAACATTTAGAGAAGTAGGGGAATTTTTATATTTATTTTAAATAAGTATAGAATTTGATGAATTTTGTAACCTAATTAATGTGTACAACATTTTTGAAGGACATTTTATACGCGTACAAACACCTAACTAAATACATGGAAGCATCTACAACAAAGGACCACAAAAAAATATCCGAAAGTTTCATTTACAGGACTAACAAGGGGAACCCACGGTCGGGTCACGATTTTTAACGGCAATTTTTGTACGTATTCTAGGGCGAAAATAAAAATATACGTGTTTCAGCGTTTTATCTCATGGGCTTTGTTTTTTATACAATAAATTATTAAAAATCACGTTCTTATTGCCATATATATATGAACTTTTAAACGTCAGATACATTCCCGTTAAAACATTCGAATGCCTGACACCCGGACCATAACCCCGCAGCGAATTCCTGTAAACATTTTAAAAGTCGAATGCGAAGCATTTTATATGAATTAAATTATGATTTTTGGGTCCTTCCCTCCATTTAATCAATCCAATTAACACGCAGCGGTAAGAAAAGATTTTCTTTTAAGTTCTGTAATATACTATTCTTATACCATTTTGAAGTATGCTCGACCTTTTCCCCTTTTGAGAAAATTTAAAAAAGAATTGTTTAAAGTTTTATAATTGAAATATTGCAAAGAAATATGATTGTATATTTTTAAAAATGTTCCTATCATATGGAATTTACTGCATTTGTTACGGACAGAATCGATGTTTTACCGACTGCGGTACCAGGCGTAGGTTTTTTCCCACAAATGTGGTTTTCCCTACGCCATTGAACACCCGAATGGGGGTACCTCTCAAAACGAAGCAGGCCTGTTAGGTAATTATGTAAAGGCCCTTCGAAATGGTGACGATCTCGATAAAATTATTTGTAATTCGAATAGTATAATATCGATGTATAATATGACGTTGTAGTCTATTTAAATGTTCGAGAGTTTGAAAAATCGAACTAAGAGGTGAAAAAGTGACGATCGGTTGAGAGAGAACGTTTCGGAACGCCGTCGGGGAGGAAGTCTGCGTCGCGATCGCATCGTCACCGATTGATCGGAATAAATTTGAGTTTTAGTTTTGTGGCCCATAAAATTGCGCGTTTTATTTCTAGCCCTTCCACCAGTCGTTAACAGCATTATTGCATTTTGGGGGTAATGATGAATATGAAAAAATACATAATTACAGACTCACAATACATTGAAAGCATCACTTTAGAACTCGTGTATTGTTTTCGAAAAATAGTGAAAATATACATTTATATGAATATAAATATATCTCTTAATAACAGTTTGATTTCTTGGAAAAATATTTGACGCAATATAAAATACGAAATAGGGATGCTAACAAATAGAAGACTAGAATTATCTCTGTTGCAGAATAATTGAAGTTATCATGGATATCATATTCTGCGATACTTTTAATATTTAGGAAACTGAACAAAAATTTTGGTATTATAGAAGAACAAAAAAATTTGTTTTTTTATAACATTCCTATTTCGTATTTTTTATTGGGTGAAATATTTTTCCCATTATAAAATTTTAAATACTTCTTTTTTAAATTTTCTCAAACGGGAAAAAGACCGAGCTACCGTACTTCAAAATAGTATAAGAATATAGTGTATTATAGTACTTAAAAGAAAATCTTTTCTTGCCGCTGCAGGTTAAACTAGTTTAAAGAATTTCAAATTGGCGATTACATTTAAATGGAGGGAAGGGCGCAAAAGTCATAAATTAATTCATATAAAAATGCTTCGCATTCGACTTTTGAAATGTTTACAGGAATTCGCTGTGGGGTTATGATGCGGATGTCAGGCATTCGAATGTTTCAAGGGGAATGTATCTGACGTTCAACAGTTGATATATATATATGGCAATAATAACGTGAATTTCAATAATTTATTGTATAAAAACCAAAACCCATTGGATAAAATGCTGAAACACGTATATTTTTATTTTCGCCCTAGAATACGTACAAAAATTTCCGTTAAAAATCGTGACCCCCCGACCGTGGGTTCCCCTTGTAAGTGTATTATTGAAGTTCGTTTTGGCGGATCCAATATGACGGTGAAATTTTTAAAAATATCTTGAATTTTTACGAAACTTCGTGTCTAGGGGTTTTTAGGGTCGTTGGTTACGAACTTTTCAAAATCTCGTAAATCTTTTGATCAAACTATGTGAGGAAGTTACATTTGGGGTTACACTTGAATTAAAAAAATTTATTTAATTATTTTGATACAAGGAGTATGATGTTCATAATTCCGTTGGTAAAAAATTCGAAAAAATTCACAGAACTTTTTTAGAGATTCTATAATTAACTGCAAAATCAAGAAGAGTGATATGCTGTCATTTCCCGTGACATTGAAAAAGGACAATACTGACCACTGTGGAAGGTATTAATCGCATCTTTTGAATGAATTAAAATGAAAAAGTGAGTACCTATATTATCTTTTTTGTATACCTACACTAAGAGAATTTTTGTGGTTAAAAGTATATACATGCTGTCTAGTTCTAACGGGATATACTTGCAATATGCGCAAAAATGTTATAACAGTATTGAAAATTATCTTACAGTATAAAATTTTCAAGTGCAACTGTGGCACGTTTTCAATACCAGTATGGACATTTTTAATATCAGTATGGCACTTTTGCACATATTGCAAGTATATCCCGTTAGAACTAGACAGTATGGGACTTTTAACTACAAAAATTCTTTCAGTGTACACTGATAAAATAAATATTTGTCAGCTTTTTCTAGGTTGGCGAACTAAACCTATTTATTAACCTTAAACAATATTTGTTAACAGTTAAAATGCAATTCTGAATAGTAAAGAAATCATTTTGTATTGTAACAAATATATTTTAACTATATTAATAAATGTTGTTTTTAGTTATGAAATGCTAGTTCGTCATATTTAAAGAAACTTTCTTTGTAGTAAATAAATTCTTTTATCAGTGTAATTTCGTGATGGTTTATTTCAAACTACCCATTTAGGATGTGCGTTTGCCCTTGATCTCTTAAGATATAAAAAATGTTTATATATTTTTAACTCTTTCATTATAATGCAATATTGTTAATTCTGCATATTTTTGAATGGAAAAGCCAGAAAACCGTTCACACTCCCTTGTTTGTCTCGCATTTTCCCCCTGTAACTGTATGGCGAATTACGGACTTTCGACTAGTTATTTTTCTTGACTGCCTTATATATACAATTATTATTTATTTGTTTAATATGCTTCAAATATTATGTATCCAATTTCATTCAGTATTCTATCCGTAATTGTAATTGGACATAATATGATGGGCTGGATGGAATAACTCTCCCAACTCTCGAACTGTTATTCCCAGTTGGCCCCTGATGCAAAATTTTGGTTAGTCAATAAATTTTGTTTGGAAAAAATTCTGGCATGTAAAGAATAACGAGATGCAACTTTTATGTTAGTAGACTTTTTTTTATAGAGCAAACAGTTGTCATTATAAAAATTCAAGTTAGGAAAAATTGTATCATTGCTTTCAATAATACTCTTAAATATAAATGGTCATGAATTCTTGTTGAAAATGTGTGAAATTTGGTGCACATGCTGAGTAATGTCTGGCGGGGTCTAGAGAGTAATAAAATCATCATTATTGATTTATTGTTTAACTATAACTAATTGCAAATTGAGACTTAGACGAATCGTGTATGTTGATCTTCACAGGCAAAAAGAGTCGAGAGAACTTCCACTGTGAACCAACTTCAATGAGAAAGTTGCTCATTAATGTCAAAGGTAGTTTTTGGAAAAGTTTCAGATCAATTCTTTAAAAATTCGCAAAGTAATGCGTGTTAAAAGAAATCTGCTTAAGGGCCAGTAACAGGCTATAGGTTATCTTATGGGAAAGTGTTCATGGATATATTTTATGGTTATTTCGTTATAGTAATATTATTCATTAAATCTTTATTTCATTTGAAATGTGGCATCGAAAAGTTACAAAAGACATTATTACTAGTTATTTTTGTATTTAATATGATGCAAATATTTCTGGTATATATTGACGATAACGGAAATGGATATACGTATTTCTGAAGCCATTCGACGGTTTTCGCAAATTTCGGACACCCTATATAGAGCTGAAATGATGGAAGGAAATAGTACTTGAATGTTTTATACTTGAACGACTTATCACAGTCGTAATCCTTCTGCCATATAGGGTAGCATTTAAACATCACCCACGGCATCTAAACTTATTCACGATTCATAGTCACCCTTCAGACAAATAAGCTTACTAACCTGGGAATATATACTTGGATGTATACATAGAGACACGCGTTAACGGAACTTATGAAACGAGGGTATTGCCGCGTTTAGTAAATGCCCCACTTATCTGTTATTACGTTAAATAAAAATATGAATCCAGAAATATCTAAATTTTAATAAAATTAAGTAAATGCAGGTAAATTGGAACTGTCTTTTATATAGATTAATATCTCTCTAAGAAAAAATAGAAGTACAAGGGAATCTTTACAGCGAAGTAAGGTAATATTCTATCTTTCTCATTCTCTTTGTTAGTGAGTCAATTAGAAAGGTTTTGTTCGTAATATAGCTTAATAACCATATATTAGTAAATAATGTTTTATAATATTTATTCACAGGTAATAATTCCATATTGCAATTATTTCAATATTTCAATATAAAACAAATTCATTTTCTGGAATCCGTTTACAGAATAATCAAATGTCATTTTTTGCATGGATAAGTCCACCACACCCTACAGGGCTAATTTGTTGGGTTTTTTCTATTTTATCCTTGTTCTAGTTAGTTACATGACGAATAGAATCCTTGACCCCTAATGGACTTGCCGTTCACTGGATTAAGAGGAAGGGATGATGAAAGCTTGGGAGAAATCATGGACGCAAATCCTATCGAATCATGCTTATTTACCTATGTAAGCTCCCTCGAATCTACCCTATATTACATTTCTACTTTATGATGTTTATTCACAATTAATCATTACTATATGAGTTTTAATATTATATATCCTATATAATATTACATTTTAGTTGTTGTTTAGTCAAATTGAACGAACGCAAAGTTTATTTTGATATATTTCTAAATAATGAAATACATTCTAATAACATTAGTTCCGAAGCCAAAATGTCTTTTCATAATATTCGCTATGTTTTAACTTAAAATTCTGTGATAGCAATCAATCCTTGTTTGGAAATTGTAGAAGTAAGTATATGCTCTTCATAATTTGTTTAGTTTGATATTTATTGTGTATGATTTTGTTTATTCACAAAATGTACATGCTAAATACAAATTTGATGACTTTCGTTCATTATAATTCCGATCGAAGAGAGCCCTAATAATTTTTCATAATAGCTGCATAAAAATAAACTTAAGTATATTTCGACTAAAAGTGACTTAAGGTTCTGAAAGATTTCATCAGACGATGGAAAATGTGCACACGGTTACGACGACAGTTCTGGTTTAATATAACTTAATTTTCTATGAACTAAAAAGATTCAAAAAACTGTTTTTATTATACTGGTCTTCAAATGACTAAAAGATTGGAGAAACTGTAGAGCAATAATCATTTTGTAATCGGTTCAATTCAAAATGTATAATGACCTGATATATAAAACTACATTTCGTAGACTCTCCCACTATTTTTGATGCGAATAAAATTGTCTGCACGTTATATTAAATATTAATTGAGTTTACATTTTTAAGAAATTTAGTGATATGCCTACATACTTGTAAGTTCGTTTCTATAATTAAATTGTCAACATAACGGTAGGTATAACTTTAATTTAAAGAGCTCACGAATAAAATAGAATAATTTGGTATTAGAGCATGCTAGTAGAGCATGCATTGCCAAATTATGTTTTGAGTAACTTCTTCGCAATATTTATATAAAGGTGAATTTACCGCATTTACGCGAAATAGTGATTCCGTTAGATTATAATGATTGCCTCTACAACCTACATTCGCGCATAAGCTTTTTGTTGTAGAACGACGGTTTAGCATTATCAGTATGTAACATTTTAAAATATTTGGTTATTTAGTAAATCCCTCGTTTTTTTTCATGTTTGTCCCTATTTGCATAAAAAAATGTCACAGTCGAGTAGAGCGAGGTAAAAAAACCAAGGGGTGCAAAAGCCATTTGGATTTTATATTGAAATTATAGTCATTTGATCAGCCATTTAGAATATTACATCTATTAGGTAATATGCAATTTTTTATCAGATTTGGCTATTGTATCTGTAGTACCGTGAGTTTTATTGTAATACTTATTTCTGTATTGTCTCCCGCAAAATATTTCTGTGAATATTTTAAATATATTACCAGCCCTTATACTGAACGTAAAATAAAAGTGAGCGTTTGTTCATTAAGAAAAAACTATATTTAACACGAATATGTTACTGATTTTTCAAATTTGCAGTGATATAAATATTATTTTATCGTTTTGTAAATATATTCATAGTGGGGTGAAATAGCCACTTGCAAGGTAGGGTAAAAAACCATGCACTGATATGCGTATAACATATATACAATAAATAATATATAACAATATAATAATATAATAAATAAATAAATATGTAATAAATACAAAAATGGATATAATAAAAGTTATCAGTTTATCCCGAATTATGTATGAGAATGTTACCTTTTTCTCGTTTAAAAGTTATTCAAATAATTAGGAATAAGGTTATTTTTCACATAAATAAAGAAAACCTAGGAGACCTTAGATAACAATTAAAAACTTAGATAAAAATTTCCAATTTCTCTAACCTAAGTTGACCTATGGTTACTTACACAACTTTGACACTATCCTCGTGTAACCTACGAACAATCATCAACAGGGATTTTGTAGCTTAGGGATCGTCCTTTCAGAGCAACTTTAAAATTTTAACAAGTTTTAAATTATAAATGTCATAGCGCAAAACACTCAAAAGTGGCTTTTGCACCCTACTTTACTCTATTCTGTATGTAGGACTATATTGCAAATACTATTGTTTGGACCAATTTTGCTAGATTATCGACTTGTTCATTTTCTGAAATGTCAATGTGAGGTGGTATCAAAAAGAAATTTAGGCTACTAATTTTAATAATAATATCTATCATATAGCTTTGGAAATTAGGCGCATTCAAAGTACACAGGTAATAACGGTTTTACAATTATTATTAGCGTACCGCGATTAGTTTAAAATTTGTATCCTGTATTACAACTGTTATTAAATGTAAGAGGGTGTAAAAAGTTGCGCATATATCAAAAGAATTAAAAAAGGTTTCAGTGTAATATTTGCGCTTTAATGGATTCTAGAATCTATTATTTCTAGTTTTACTAACAAAAGTAGAATTTCAGTGAACGAGTATGATAATCTATATATTTACATAACCGCAGCGCCATTGCAAAATATCGTAAAAAATGCAGAAGGGGAACTGTTATTTCTGCGATTTCGCTTCAGTTACAGTTTCTTTCTCAGCTTTATGCAAGGTACGTCAAAAGATTGCTGAAATAAGGAATTGTAATTTTTGCTCTGGCGTAAAGCAAACTTTAAATGAAACATGTAGTAAATAAAAACGAATTATTTCTTATAATTATCCTTTTACCTAAATTTGTTGTTACTGTAGTCGTAATAAATTAAAGTACAATAACTTGACACGAAAACTTTGTAATTACTATGTAAGTTAGTAACGCGCATGTAATTTAGAAAAGTGTAACCCAGGAGCTGATCAATCATCCCATTTAAGAATTTGGCATTTGACTTCCGATAAAATATCTGCAAATAAGTTGCAGACCAAATATCTTATACTAAGCATATATTGAGGAATTGGCTGGTAATAAAAAGCGCATAAAAAGGAACGACCTCGAAGATTTTCCAACTTCGTCTTTTCTTTATTCGTGAAGGATCTTTTTACTGTCCACAAAACGGTTTTATTATTACGAGATGGTTCGTAAAGGGATTTTTTTTCTGACATACAAAGATGGCACTGGGTCGAGAAACTTTTATACGCGCGAAATCCACATGCTTAGTCTAACTTTAAAGTTAACAAAAATAAAAGTATAAAGTAAGGTCGAATGGATAAAATTTAAGTACTGATGATTAAATAACAATTCATTACCTCGTTTCATATTAATTACATTTCTATTTTGTTGTTTTGGACATTCCCTACAGAACTCATCAACACTTCCAATAGCAGCATATTTAGAAAAAATTCAATGTGTAGTTACAAAGCAGACATTAATGTATACATTGACAATTTGCTGCTGTTAGCTTAATTTATATATAAAGCTGAATGAAAGATAACAAAATTTGATTTTTCTGTAGCAATTTATAAAAAAACATATAAGGGGCGTTCCATGCCAAATGATCCACTTCTTTGGACATGTTTCAAAATTTTTTTCTTACATTTTTCTCGCAAAAAGTGATGAAAATATAGTAATTCAACGATGTACAACTCAAAAAGAGCAATGTTTAACGAAGATATGGTTTATTTGATAATTTCACTGCATTCAGCCTTTTGCAGTATTTTTATCGTTTTCCTCAATATTATGATATCATAAAAAAATTGTCCAGTGCACTTTTTGTAGATATTTTTATGAACTTTAAAGTAAATAAATATCTATTTTCAATTTCAACAAAACTATATACATAAAAAACTGTTTGTGTAGATGGGGTATTTTTAAAAATTCTCAAAAATACTACTTTTTATTAAGAACATGCTAATATATTGAACAAAGTGGCAACTAAAGAGGGTATATGAAAAAAAAAACATTAAAAGTGATCATTGAAAAATAAGTTCCCTGGATATAATACGGTTACATATAATGTAAGGGGCAACATTTTTTTTCATTATTCAATATCTCGGCCAAAAATGATTGAAAAATAATATATTTTTCATTTTCAACAGAAACTAGATGCCTTCGACCCGGGTGCCTACAATTTTGGCTAAATTCGTATTGCAGTTCCCTGACGAAAGGTTGATGCTTCCGGGAATATTCCCATTTTAACACTGCCAGGAAAGAAGGCGGCAGAGGGTAGTTCTAGCATCGTTAGGTTCGAATAGTTTCTATACATATATTGTAACAATATCTTGTTCCTTAAATAGGGTGAATATGCTAAGGAATGGACGGTTAAGCATTTTTCACACTTTGATCGATTGTAACTTTTGAATTCTTTTATGAAAATTTAATTATGATACCACCATTAGAATCTTTAGTCTCTGCTCTTTATGACCGGGGTAGTTCAACCTTTGATTTTATTTAATTATTAACCTCGTCTTCATACGTTTGTAAAAAAATCGGCTAAACCCCAATGAATAGACGGGTTAAATCAAATGGGACGTTTTCAGTACCAGTTTTGGATGGCTTTAAAACTTTGCTTTGATTTTACAAAATAATAAACACTGGAAGATCAATAGTACTGTAAATATTGTTTTGAATGTTCAAAGAACATAAAAATATGTATTTTGTTGCATGTTGTGCATCATACATTCATAAGAAATAGAAATATGTAGAAAATCGTCCATTCATTGGTAGTCGTCCATTCATTGGCATAATCACCCTATATTAAAATTGAAAATGAGCATTTTCAAAATTTCGACCCCGACCGCAAGTCAGCCGAAGTACTGATAAATGAGCACGTCTTGTTCACACTGATGCTTAAAAAACGCGGTTTAGTCGAGTTTTTGACAGGTCGGGTTGCAGGAAATAAATTTTTTTATATGTGGGATACTTCGGTTTCCGTTCATGTGATCCAGTACATTAATACTTTTTCTTCACGCCCTGGACGCGAAAGGTTTTGGCTCGATTGGTTATGCATTGTATATGTGTATGTACAATTTATGTTAATTTCATGTTAACTTGCCTTTTACGGCATTATCGTTGATTTTACGAAGAAATGAATACAAACCTTTTTTGTAGAGAATTCGATGTTCTATATTTTTTGTTTGAAACATTTTTTTGTACGATTTGTATTTTTTGTTAAAAAATGGAAAAAAACCAGTTTTTTGAGCGTTTTTTTGTTAAACCTCCCCATAATCTAGTATGCATTGTCTCCAAAAACTAATCAGATCTAAGTTTGGCCAAGAGAAACCCAAATCCGTTTGTACTTTTTAAATTCGTCCTGCCAGTCGCGAGATATAGCGTATACAAAATTTTGCCCACGGACGGACGTACAACCTAACGGACACCAATTTTGTTATTGTTGCTTTGGGCTCCTTAGGGCCTGAAACGTCGACATTTAATGAAAAACTACAGGGTAATTTTTTGGCGGGAACTGACCAAATTCAATACTTCGCCAGACCTACGGTCTGGGTCGAAGTAAAAACAGCTCTTTTACGGTAAATTATTCACACATTGATAAATTGTGAGCAATTTAAAAAAAAGGAAAACGTAATCGTATAGAATTACGTGGGGAACGTCTACCTCGTCACGGGGTCAGCAATTCCATTTTAGATTCTAACTGAGCTGTTATGGGATATTTTATTATTAGTTGACGATTCGCTCACTGTGTGGCACTCGATCAGTGTATACAATGTAACGTATACCCATAAACGAAATGTGTTTCGTTTAATACAAGTTTAGAGGAACGTATCGATGAGAGTATTTATCTCTCTTGATTATCCAGGAATTCAACGTTATTCTATTTCCCTCGCTCCTTACTACGGCGTTAATCAAAAACTTTGCATGTTACCGACGCAAACGTAAGATTACGATCAAAAACTAAAGATTACGATCGGAAATTTATGTTTTTTGATAGCCTTTTTCTATTAATAAACAAAAATTAATATTATGCAAAGCATAACATGACGGACAATTAAATTGCTTGCCGATGAAGTGATTTTTTTGTAATTGTGGATTTATAAAAGAACAATAATTTCAAATTCCGCACTGAATAAAAACGTCATTAAAAAATATTGTACAACTGTTATCAAATAGTATTTCGCCTTTATGGATACTAACACATTACGGGCGAGAATTAGGACATATTATAATATTTATATTTAATGTAGAACTGTAGTTGTTTATTTGAAATGTCACATATGTTGATTGCCCTCCACTTATTAAGTAAAAACTATAAGGATGTGTATTTATATTCATACAATTTTGTTGATTTTGTCATTCAGCAAGCTCTTTATGAACGCATGGCGGAAAGTGTGACATTTACAGCTTGCGACAGAAGGGTGAGCATTAATAAAATTATATTTTCTCACGACTGGTAGTTGTTGTAGAGAGTGATCAGAAATATGTGCAAAAAAAAACTGATTTGAATGGCATTATAATTCAATATAATTTACTTCAATCTACAAAATTACTACTACGAGTTTTGGAATTTCTAGTGTTGAAATTACAAGTTAACAAATAATACAAATGTTTACATCAATGCGTACCAGTTAATTTTGTAGAGTGGCTATTCTCAAATTACTATCTACAGTCAAGTAATTAATTCATTTGACTAAAATATACAAATACAATTGATCCGGTCTAAATATATTCTCATTTCGAATGTACTCATTTATTACTATCTTAATAAGCCTAATAGTTTTGAAAGATGATTATAATAGTGAACAGTAGTGATTACTCTAGACCTAGTTTTAAAATCACATCGCATTACCGTGAATGAATTTGTATATTTTAGTCAAACGAATGAATGGCTATAGACAGTAATTTGAGAACTATAAAGTAACTGGTGCCCATTAATATAACATTTGTATTATTTGTTAAATTATTGTACTTTTAACAGTAGAAATCCTAAAATTCATAATATTAAGTTTTTTTCTCTCTAAACTTGAATAAATAAAGAATGACTAATCTACAGCGAAAAGATACAATCAATTAGTAAGTTTTTACTGACAAACAGTACGAAAATACAAATTCATTAGTAAAATTCCACTAATCTACAAGTAGATATTGACTTTTTTAGTTTAGTAGTTTGTAGAATTAGTAATAAATTAGTAGGTTTTAACTTTGTGTTAACAGAAATGATTACTAATTCACTTGATGCTTCACTTTTCATTTTCTTATTGGTAGTTTTTAACTAATTCAGACTTAGAGAGCTAGAAATAAAATTATATTACATTAAAATACAATACCATTCGAATTATTCACAAAATATTGATAGAATAATAAAATTTTCAACAAAAAGTCTTCATTTATAAGCAATCATGTTATTTACAAACGTTATATATAACAGCATATTCTGTTTAAATTTTAAACTTTAAAGGGTCGACAGAACTCGGTGACCTGACCAACTGTTGCCTATCGCCCCACGAATCGTTGGTAATGCGACATAAAATATATGATCACGCACGACCATTAATTTCTTCCCTAAATCGTAAGGCATTTATCCGTTTTAGTTGCAATAATAACGAAGGTCTCATAGTACTCATGAAAATCGAACGAATTCGAAATGATTATTCACCCAATAGATAAGGTCATAAAAGCATAACAGAGAGTTCTTATATCCATAATTTATCAGATGGGCCTATTCATGTGATTAGAAATGTATACACAGGTCACATTAGTCATCACTGTACTTTGTTCAATATTGTGCTACATAATTATGTATGACTAAATATTAATGTTTATTACAAAATTTTATTGCATTCATTTTTAATTAAGAATACTTTGTGAGAGTGTTTATGATTTTTTATTAATTTGTGAGGAAATTAAATATTAAGAGAAAATAGTACTAAAAATACAAGCAGATTTAATTTTAAATTGCATATCTACTTCTAGAGTAGTTTAATTTTTGCTTTTCATGAACAGTTTTAAATATACGTAAGCAATTCAGTATCATATTTAATTATATACAATTAAGGGTGGCTCAAGTACGATTTTGTTCTATTTATACTGAAGTCATATCAAGCATTAAAGTACGGATTACACAGGTCGATATGGTTTTTGTTGTTGGGAAGATGTGGGTCATTTACGACGTAATTTTGTATGTAGAATTCAAATTGGCGGTTATGATATTTGCGGTTATGTACTCGAAAAACGCGTTTTTTGAGGTTACGGATAAAATACTATATTTTTTTGGCCTTTTGTACCATTTGCATCTTTTAATACTACCCTTTTCTTTCAAAATGAGCTTTTATTTGATCCCGTACGAGTTTCTCTAACGAAGATACTGCCATTATGCGTCAACGGAATGTCTGCATGATATATGTATAGTACAACAAACTTTCCGATTTTTATCGTTATTTTGAAGTGAAAGTTCACGAACAACGATATCTGACAAAAATAGACAAAAGCAACAAAAATTATAACAAAAAAAAATTTACAGTTATAATATACAGAATTAATACAGATTTCCGTCCATATAGGTATTTTCATTTGAAATCAAAACTTAAAAGTTTAACAAATTAATTATAAACAAATAAATGTAATAATCCATTTTTTTTTTAACAAAATCATCGTCCATTAAATGTTGTTGAAAATTAGCATATGGTGATTCGAAAGATCGTAAAAAATATTGACATTATACCATTTTGCTCTAAAAAGGTGTAGTTGTGGGTATTTTATGTTACTAATAACAAAATTGAAATCGATTTTCAAATTTTCTCCGTATATGATTTAACGAATTGAAAATGATAAACTAAAAGACACAAAATTATATATTAATATCGTATTTTACCCATTTCGATACGTCATTTTGAATCCGGCATCTTGCAAATTTTCAAAAGAAATTATCATGTAGAAACATACAGACTTTAAAGAGGCAACGTGACTGTTTATAACGATTTTGGGATGCCACAATATAAAATGGCCGTAACATTGTAAGAAAAAATCACAGGTGATCGAATAAAATCTCATTTTCAAGGGTAAGGGTAGTACTAAAAAAGTTTTATAGATCTGTATTATCGACAATACCAGCAACTGTTACATATATTGGTAAAAATTAATAATACCTTTCAAATGGATCGCACCAGATTAATGATGATTTTGACAGTAAAACCGTATTTACATTCTGATATTTCAGTTGATTTAAGTAAAACATAATTAAGATATAAGATTTCTTTTTTATTGCATACAACCAAGCTAACGATTTTAAATTACCCAGATTCATTATATATGTTCAATGGTGATCATGACTATATACAGCATTTTTCGATGAATTTCAAATTAAACAAAAAATAATATGGCTCGAATGCATTCAGACTGCATAAAACTACTAAACTGAACCGAATGTATAAGTTAACGTTGCAAGTACTCGCATGTACTATGTGATAAATGCATTTTGTGATATTGTTATGTACCTACAAAACGAAAATTCATTGAAATTCATTGAGTGATTTTGATTGAATCACAACGGATTTGATTTGGTTTTCTTAATTACTTAATATCAATAGAAATCTATTCAACAGAGCCGTAACCAATGATTTTATATTGTTTTACAATCATTGATTTCACTACGTGCATATTGTATTATTGAAATTCATTAAATTTCATTGGCTTTCGCATTTTTTAATGATTTTGTATTAATAAAACATTGTACATATTATATATTCATTTTTCTAATTATTTATCATTATATTATGGTAAATCTTGTCATATAGGAAGGAAATTATATTATTGCTAACACTTAAATTGTAGTAATATGGTACCATGGTATTTTTCGTGGTGTCAATCTGGCAGATTACCTGAAAAAGTTAGAATAATTGATATTTATTAATTCAAATCTTTTAGAGTAGATTATACTACGTTAAGGGGGTACCATTAAGTTGTAATCAAAGCTAAAACATGAAAATTAAATAGTTCTGACTTATTTTTTTTAATTCGGGTTTCGAAATGGCAATTCTAACCATTCATTACTTTCTTCTAACAAGAATCAAAAACATGATTTTTCGATACTGCAGAAAATTCTTGGTCAATTCTCGACAAATTTCTTTGATTTTTATACAAAATTGATAGAATTGCCTTTATGAAACTCAAATTTTGAAAATTCGATTCAGTCATTTTTAATTTTGACTTTTTCATTACTACTTTCTTCTAAATTGATTTAAAAATTTCAAAAATATGGGTGAACATAAAAAAATTATATAATATTTTTTTTTTTAAATTGCGGATGGATTTAAAGAAATTAAATTTAAATAACAAATTTCTTACACTTTTTATTCCAACACCACTGACTTCGGTGTCAAAAGTTACTCAAGAAAGAATTTCTTTGACCCATTAAAATTCGCTAAATTAATTTCAACATTTAAAAAAAGTTTGGTGAAGAGAAATTCGTATTTCCCAAATAATTACGCATGGATTTCAAAAATGCCATTCCTTTTCGAGGAAAAATTTGTTTTGCTGAAAAAATTTTTTTTACAATTTTCACTACAATATCTGTGAATTTCTCGTCAAAAATGACTAAAAGAACCAATTTTTTTGTATTGGTTGAACGATTTTTTTATTTAAATATTTTATTTCCTTTCAAAATCATTTATCTCCCAATCTTGCTATTGGTAGTTACATTTTCATCTAATTTCTGTTTCGATTCAAAATCATTAATTTTGTACTCCTGTAATAATCAACTATACATGAAAATTCATTCGAGGACCATATATCTATTTTTCCATTGAAATTCATTCAACTTGCAATTGTCCTATTGTTACTGCTCAATTGAAATTCATTCAACGAAATCATTTCTTCATTTAGCTATTTTCCCATTCAAAACCATTAAATCGAACAACTTTTGATGAGCTATTAACCATTAAAAATCATTGAAACACATTTTTTCATTGAAATCCATTGCAAAAGCTAAGAAAAGGAATTCAAAAGTGATTCCATGACTAAATGACAATGGATCTACAATTAATTTTTGTTTGCTGGGTAGCTTATTTTGTTAAAAAGTTACAATTGTATATTTATTATGAAAAATTGGTGCAATTAGGTCGCAATTCAGAATTTGTTATGAAAAATTCTATATCTAACAATTATCTATACAGAAGTATTATTTATTATCCAAAATGACAACTCTAATTCATGAAAAGTATGTGGATTTAGTTTTACATACCTGAACTATGGTATTGTCTTGCACATAATTCCAGATTGTATCCTCTACTAACTTTATGAAAATTCCAATTATTTTATCAACTGCTTTTGGGAAAACTACATTTCATCACATTATAACATATGCAAAACACAGAAATTAATATACCGATAATAATATAAGAAAAATACCGAAAATTAATATATTTTACTTCCTGTTGCAAAGAGAACGTTATTCTCTCGATTTGAAACAATAGAAATGACTCATATTCGGTTATAGTATATAACTGATTTCCAGTCAGAAATGTGCCACTGTTTCAATTAGTGGATTTCACTGGAAATCAGAACTGTTCATTCAACTCTCATGTTTCAAGTTGAGATAGTAATAATGTCTCTTCTCAAAGTATGATTTCCGCATTGAATAGTCATTTACTCAAAATTATGCATTTAACGATCATGAAGTTTTGAATTGTTTGACTAGACTTGCATGCATCGAGCCATTTGGTTCTATGCAGAAGAATATCTGTAATCTAAATATTTGCTCATAACAAAATTCTTTTTAACATTAAATTCCCATTTTAACATAATCTGGCAATTTGTTAACTATATTCTAGTTGTATCAAGTTGTAGCTTACGTCATTTTTGAAAGCATTCAGTTAAATGCATCGACTGTATAGCGGCACTATAGTCTACACAATACAATATGCAATCTCGATAAGCTCACTTTCAAAATAAAGAATTCATTAAGCAGTCTGGAATGTCCGCATCAAAGCAATGCTTAAAGTATTCCAAAAGAAGTCCCAAAGTAAACATTATGAAAAAAATGATGCAAATATAGCCTTAAAGTATTATTTGTGAATTCCATTATACGTGGAATGTGCTGCCACCTTGAACTGGCAGTCGACAGCAGTGCACGTTTCGATCGCCCAATGAATTAATTATTTTCATACAATTATTATTTAATACAATTATTCTCGCAAGTGATAATGGCTTCAACTATCCTGTATGTAGGCTTCACGTTCTTCGTGGCGAGTTTGGGATAATAAGATATTCGATGATGATAATAATAATAGTCAAGAATGTTTAGGGAAGTAGTTGAAGTGAAATCATTTACAAAAAAGCATTCCTAAAGAATTCTTTAAAAACTCTTAGATGACCCGATGATTATCGTATCCACGATCGTATTCACGATATTCAGTAAAAGAATTCTTTACGAACACTTGGTGAACACTTCGTTATGATTTTTTAAGAACCAAGTATATTTAAACAAATAATGTTTAATCAAGTCTTAACTTACTAACGATAGATGGTTTCAGCGGATTACAGCAATTCTTGTTTTTAACTGTACTTTTAAACTCAAAATAGTACCTTTGGCTCCGTGGAACAAGTAGTTATGTCGAAATACTTTTTCGTGACTTTAAGAATAATATATCAACAAACGAACTGAAATTCATTCCTGACAAATTTAATTTAAAGTAAGAAGAGGCACTTGTGTGACTATCATGATTCACAATTCAACTGGAGGAATTTTTGTAGTGTAGGTCTTAAAATGATTAATTCGTGAATAACGATAGTTTAAAAAAATCATGTAACCTAACTATTTTACCTAACTATCAGAAATTGATCTTGGTATTTAGAGTTACTTTCTTTTGCTTCCAAGTTGAGAATATCTTTTTAGGAGATTTTCGGGATTGCTGAATACGATCTCACTGCAAATATTAAAAATTTCGAGAGTGTGGATGCAATGTTGCGGGTGTTTGAAGCGAAAATCATGATTTCTTATTGAATAAGACAAAAAGTACGCATATAGGGGGTTTCGTGGTCGCTGAATTATAAAATAGAGCAATACCATTCCAAATGTCGAAGTAGTAAATTTGAAGTGTATTGTCTCGTTGACGCTCATCAGTGAACTGCAATTTCTCATACGGTGAATTTTTCCATTCTTTACAGCCAATGACTCCACCCTCTCTTTCATATGTAAAGGGAACCTCTAATAAAAATGACAAAATATACGAAAGAAATAAAAAAAAATATAGGTTCTCAGTTTCGTCTTCCTCCACGCGGTAAAATTCGGGCTGAATAGGTACTCCCATATATAGGAGTAGGAATACTTTCTGTCTTATTCAATAAGAAACAATGATTTCTGCTTTAGACATCCGTCATAATGAATCGGATACCTTGAATTTGATATTTTTGTCAATGAGATCATATTCAGCGACCCCGAAAACACCCTAAAACGATATTGCTATCCTGGAAGCACGTAAAGGTTTTTGTAAATACCGAAATTTGTAACTCTAGAGCAGATGCTTTTGTAATTGGCCATTTTGAAACTATCGATTGACTAAAACTATTTTTGTTAGGTATGTTCTTATTCGTTTGTCATCGTGAACATTTTTCTAATAGATGTCGTAATTATAGAACAATGTTTTCCCTCCAAAATATACAGAAAAAGAGAACGAAAGCAATGAAAATCAGTATGTTCCCCAAATTTCTTTGAAAAATAGAGGTTAGGTGTCTAAATCTAAAGAAAATATTGTCGTAAGCGGCCATTTTGAAACCGTCGATTTTGCAAAACGATTCTTGTTCGACAACACTTTAAAAAGAAAGAAAGTACTGAAAAATTAGTATTTTTCCCAAATTTTTTGAAAAATAGAGGTTAGGTGTCATTTTTTAACAATTTTTCATTGACAATCGTTAGAGCGACCTCGAAAACATAAGATATAAGTATGGCTGTAGATGAATATTACATGTTATGAATATAGTCACCAATCAAAGTCAACGTCGAAAATCGTTACACTTGGGCCGATTAGGGTTAAAACAAAGTCATGATTATCTTTGACATTATCGGTATAGCAATGGAATCTAATTCGAAATTCCTATTCGCATCACCTTGTTGAAATTCTTCTGATTCACTGACATGTTACAAGTGTACGACTTCTACTGTTCCAACGTGCAATAAATATACAGTCACCGCACACTTAACTCAAATTTAGCAAGATAATTGTGTATACACTTCGCACCTGTTTAATGCCAAAATTGAGAAAATTGATCAAAATCGCAGATGGAACCAGTTTTCAAAAGTCTCGAATGTAATAAATGTATTGCAATTTTTATGTAATTGTATCTGCTATGCCGAAAAAACTATTTGGAAAACAATTAAAAATGAAGCGTTTTGTCCTTTACTTGTACAATTGTTTTTGCATTTTGAGGGTTAAATAACATTGTCTAATTACGGTTTTAAAACGCATTTTTGATATACACTATTTAGTAAAGTTTCCTAGTCTTGTCTTTTTAAAAATCAAACTTGTTGTATATTATTGGTTTCATGATTCAAGTGGCTAAGCAAATATTAATTAAATATAACTAAAAGAGATCATTGAAGATCAATGTACAAAATGATTAATGAAACTAATCGTATGTCCTATCAAAAACATGGGATGCTATTAAATTTATGACTTAGAATTCGAGTACAAACTCACCTTTTTGGTTTGAAGTGTTTAATATATATTGGATATTCCTTTACAAGAATACTAAAAGTTACTTTCTTTAATCAGGTTTTATTAACTTTTCGATGTGTACGAAGGAAATTATAAAAACATTGGTTGCATTTTGATAGTAGGGAATTTGGTTTATCAGCTCGGCTAGGTGTTCATACTCAATTATTTTTCAGGAATTACATAACAAATCTACCGCTTTATTATTTGTTTCTCATAGTAAATGATCCGCGAATCGGTGCTTGTCTGTCGCATGTATTGTAGAAATATTTAAATAGTTCGTTTGCTGGTATGATAATAAAAGTATAATATACAAATCCCATACTATGTTTCAAAATTGTTGGTACATTTAGAACGGTGAATGAAGGTAGTTGGCCATTTAGAATTATCTAATATGAGCGAATTCATTCCAACGAAAAAAATTAAAGAATATTCTACGTAGTGCATCCTAATTGATTTTCAGAATAAGCAAATTTGAGTTCATCTTTGCCAGAATATATAACCGAGAATCCTAGTCCAATTATTTACTAATAAAAATTATACACAGAATACATTATCTACTACTAATCCATTAAGTTGTTAATCTTTATGAACGTGAATATTAACCCAAGTAGCAAATTATATTTTAGTTGTTAAAATAAATAACTGCAAATTTGAAACAACTTAATTTATTGAAGAATCGATCGTTTCCAATATAAAAGAAGCCACTATAAACTAAAAAATTAATTTATTACTTGATCTCAGGGAGTTTCCATTGTATCCACATGAGTTTTAATTTTTTTCATTCCACCTTACGATGATTTTTTAAATACACATCCAAATTCAACTAGTTTTGAAGTCGCTCTTTCAATTGACATTAGTAAACATTTTTTAATTTAAAATTACGTTTAACACATATTTTTTTAATACTATGAGAAAAGCCGATTTTTGAGGTACAATATTTTTTAGAACACAATCTTCACTATGATACTGGTTTCTGGCCACCTTCTATCTTATCAGAAACGTGTTCCTGATTGTTTTACTACAAACATATATATTCACATATTTTGATTTTCAAATAGCTCCGGAGCGTCAAATTTGTTCGATTGTGAATTATTGTTCCATGTATAACAAAATATTTCATTTTGACCCGTTCTCCATATTGCAGCCACCATTTTCGTTTTTGAAAAACTGATTTTGTATGATCATATTGAGGAATGTCCAAAAATAAATAAAATGGTAATTGGTAGGTTACAATTCCTTCTTATTTCGTAATAAAATACGAAATTGATCGTAAAATATAAGCCGTCATGTCATCTTGAAAATCTGCAATATCGCCTAATATTATTACCAGAAATTTCAATGAACTATCCTTAATATTAAATAACTTATTTTATTATGTATTAACTATATAGAAATCTGTAAAACCATAACATTTCTCAGTGTCGAAAAAATTTGGCGCACAGCGAAGCCCTTTAAAAATCAAAGTCGGCAAAATACAAATATGTGAAAGTATATTTTTGAAGTGAAGCAATCGGGAATTCGTTTCTTATAGGATAGAATAGGTCATCAGAAACCGGTATCAAAGTGTAAATTGCATTCTAAAAAAAATTGTACCTCAAAAATCGCGGATTTTTCAGTATTTTTTAAATTTCAAAGTGTTAAACATCATTTTTTGAAAGTTTGACTGGCACTTTTCGAAAAAGCAACCTAAAAAATAGTCGGAAATGGATGTGTCTATTTAAAAAAACATTTTACTTAAATAAAACGATGCCAAAATCCCATGAAAATTGTGCGCGTTTAGTCGTTAAATGGTTAAAAAAAATACATTTGTACATTTTTCATTTTGTCCCTTGTTTTAGTCGATTCTTTGGTACCTTCGATTTTGGATAGGATATTTTTGTCAAAACTGCTAGGTTGAGCATGTATATGAAACCATTTTTTTTCTTTTAAATCTTAAAAAAACAGTTTAAAAGGGTAATCTTTTATAACGGTTTCTAGTAATTTAATTTAAATTTGCGTACAACGACGATAAAATCATTAGGTACTGAGTTTCATCTCATTTTTTTCATAATAACTATGTTAAAACGATAAAGACAATTTAAAAATTATGATGTATGTATGATTTACAAAATATTGATAAGTTAAAAAAATTAGAATATAAAATTAAAAATAAAACTATGGACTTAAGAAAACCCAAATGAAATAAAAATATTTTGCTTTATTTAGAAGTTTTTGCCGCCATTTTCATTTTTAAAAACTATGTTTTAGCGTTTAATTAAATTGTATGCATTTTTTAAGGATCTTCAACGGCATTTCATGAAAATTGACTAAATTTACTATATAAGAAAGTTCAAAGATATTATGTAAATAGATTTCAAAATGACAGATCAAATATGGCGGGCATATTGATTAAAACGAATTTAAATTTGAATGAAGTTGATTACTGGTGAGTTTTTAGAATTTTTGAATGCAAGTCTGATGTCATATTTTAACAATTTTGTATGATAGATCCAATATGGTGTAAAATTTATTCAAATTCAGTGTAAACAAAATTTCATGCAAACTGATATTTCCATCGTATTGTGTCCATCATTTTTAATTTTAAAAATCTGAAATT
Organism: Trichopria drosophilae; assembly: GCA_030407085.1. Lineage (NCBI taxonomy): Eukaryota > Metazoa > Arthropoda > Insecta > Hymenoptera > Diapriidae > Trichopria > Trichopria drosophilae. Next base: position 45,638,431 of record CM059583.1, read on the forward strand.
AGGTTTAATAGTATCACTTTGTTTACTATATGACCATTCGAAATTTGTAGATTCCTTCGGGAGGGGTGAAATCACCATTTTGATAATGGAACTAATAATAATTCCCACAATTCTCTAAAATATCAATATAAATACGATGATTTGATTTACCGATGATTGAAATAAACATAAGATTCGATTACTTCAATCAAAAGAACATCATTAATAACAATTTTCTTATTTTTAATTATTCTTGCCTAAAAGCCGCCATATTTCATTTAATTATCTCTAAATTAATTTTACACGTCAGATTTTGAAAGAAAACACTGAGACACATAAAAAATTGTACTTTTCATTTGATTTAATATTTTCAACGTTCAAAATGGCGGCTCCAATATGGCGGATATTTTTTTAAATAGAGTTTAAATTTAAATGAAATTTTTGTTATTGACATTCAAGAAACTATCAAACATATTCGATCTTCCATGTTGAATTTTAAAAATCTGACATCAGAAATTTATGCAGCTACCTCGTATATTTTAGAAACGATTTTTCACGTGAATCTATCACTCAGTGAACTATACGACCATTTCCGAAATGTAATCCCCCCCTCCCCCCTCTGAGTAATTTGTAGTTTTGTAATAATAATAAAAATTCTAATAATTTTAAAAGATATTGCGATAATCTGCTATTCTCGAATCACCCGGAGACTAAAGAAAGCATATGATTACAATGTTAATAAATCATTAAAATTAGTATATTATATAACAAGGGCGCAATTAATAATCTTCGACGTGTGTGAAGTTTGTCGCACGAGCAAAGCGACGGTGATAATGACACTCGTCGGAGATATGTACTTCGCCCGTGTTGCATACGATATTTTTTAATACGACGGTCGTGGGGCTCGATAATTTTCGAAGATTTCGCTGCAGAGCCCAAAATCAAGTTCTACTCCCGGAGTGTTAAAATTAGTATATTATGCAACAAGGGCGAAAATTTTGATATTCGAGGATTGGGAAGTTTGTCGCCAGAGCCAAAGCAAGCTTTCGTGCACGGAGTGTTGAAATAGTATATTACCTAACAAGGGTGTAAAGTGTACCTTTGCGCACCGGGCGGGAACTATACATACGGGACGCCGAGTGATGTGTAAAATTCCCGACCGATGAGTGACAGTTATACTTTACATATACTTAACGGAACATTTATGCAATACTAAAACGCCTAAATCCAAAAAGTTGTTGCATTAACTACTTCCATAGTAAACAGTACAATAAAATTGTTCCATTTACTATTTTTCGATTATTAAATCGTTCATACATAACCTCAAATATCAACTCCAATCTTACATACAGTTAATTCTACTACTTACAGAGGTTAACATCGATTCTACTATTTTTTCGTGGTCCCATTAACAATTTTTTTCTCTCTGTGTAGTTTTTGTAATTGGGTGCGAATAGAGAGTTCGTAAAGTGAAACTTTACGCACGACCGTTCACTTTACGAATTTTGTCGTCGGGAGTGCGTAAAAGTGAACTTTACGAACGAAACACAGGCATCAAATGTACTTTACTCACTAACTTTACGCACACAATTACAACAACAATATTTTTCATTTTTCTTCTTTAAAAAGAAGTAATATAATTACTGTTAATGAGTCAAATTTAAGCAGTTGATGTATTTTAAAAGTTTCAGTCCACGATTTCTAAAGTTTGTTTAGGTTATTGCGGGAATGAAATAGGCAAAATATGACAACTCGTTGTCTGCATCCTGTATTGACGTAAACACTAAGATACTTATTGTCTAGTCCTTTTGACACGCACAGATAACTCCGTTGACAGACCCCAAAAATTGCAGGAAGAAAATCCCGAAGTCACCCAGGATACGTTCGACTCACCTGCTGGCGGGAAGATCCCTCGTGTTTGAAAGTCGTAGACCGAAACCGCGTTAGTCAAGATCGCGCGGTTAGCGCGCGCAAAGTCAAATAGGTCGCTGACACTTTACGGGGGGGTAAGTCGCGACGGATGATTTTCGCGTTTCGGATGCTGCGACGCCTCGCACGACGCCGGCAAATGAGATAATAATCGCCCTATTCGGTCACTCGGCGACTCGGTGCGACGTCGGCGGCGTCGACAGCAATGTGGTCGGTTTGTCACGACGCACCCCAGTAGGGGGGTCCTTCATCCCCCAGGCGCACTGCGAGGGTGGAAGGGACCCGGAGCACGGTGCCGAAAGGGTGCGAGAGAGACGGGGAACCTTACGACCGGGAGAGGTGGTGGTGGTTTTTGAGATGATCCGGCCAATCTGCGCATCATTTCCCCATCCTCGTCGACGGCAACCACCACCGCGTCGAGGTCTCTCACCAACCCCCGCGGAATTCGCAAGCACCAGGATAGCCCTGTTGAATGCCACATTTCGAGACGGATGACAGCGAGCGTGGGGGAGTCGGAGAAAGGGAAAAAAGTGGCCGAGAGAGAGACAGGGGTCGAGAAAAGGGGGTTGCATGTAGAAAGAAGCTTCGATAGGGGTAAAGGGGGTGCGTGGGATGAAAAAAGTGGAAAACAGACATAGAGAAAACCACCGCTCATTCTGGTCCCATCTCTTTCACCCTCTCACTCTAGGATGGCTGAGTGTGTGCCAGCTGGTGAGAGACGAGGGGATGGATACGCAGAGATTTGACGTATTCTTATGGATGTGTATTATTCCGAGTGGTGGTGGTGCGCGGGATCGTGCGAATTGATGCGCCGGATGAATTCTCACTGAGAAGCTTTCGATTCAGATTCTCAAGTATTCCACATCGCTCCTCGCTATCTCCAATGTTTGCTCTTTCTCTCTCTCTTACTCACTTACTCTTATTCTTTTTATCTCTCTATTGGTGTATCTATTTGTGCAGGTATCTATCTGTATCTTATGAAAATTCAATCTCGATGCAGAGGGAGGATTACCTACTGTATATTTTTGAATGTGAGCGAATGTTCCTGATGTGTGCTCGTAGAGAAATCCGCAGATTTTATACTGTTCATTGTGTTTTCCCTACATGCAGAAAAGAGTATTTACCTAAGAGTGGCTTAAAATGTGATCTGATATATATTGCTTAGACTTGATCCATCTTAAATCATGCTGTAAGTCGGATGGTACGTCATGAATCACCTTCATGATGAAATTGGTCATTTTTCTTCAAAAATAAACAAACAAGCATTTTTTAAAATTTTTATAATCAATTTAAGATTTTGGCATAAAAATAAGTTTTATGCAAAAGTCTTGGTCAAAATCGCGTCACTCCCGCAATTTTCAAGTTTTTCAGACGCCCCACGCACAGTGGATCGAGAGATAGGGCAATTCGGACATGGTCGTAGTTAAGAGTTATACAGTGCATGTTTTTAAATATGAACATCGATTTATGTGGTTTTAACATAGCTGATTACGAATCTGGCCTCAGAATTTAAAAATTCAAAATGGCTGATTCAATATGGCCGACGAGATTGTAAAAACTAAGTTGAATGAAATGGAACTGAATACTGGGGGGAGAATAAACTTGATTTCCGACTAAAGTTACATTCGGTCAATGCGCGAACGTAATTTTGTTTCGTTTCGTTACTTCAAACATCTGCCACGCCAGTTGTATACATAAACATACACCTACATATTTGTACACATACATTTCTTCAACTCGATATTGTCATCCTGTTAAATTTGATTTTGTTCAAGAAAACGCTATTATTATAAAAAGAGAATTCGAGAGAATGTATTGCAATAATGTTTCCGTGACTAATGAGATGCTTTTATATACTCACACACATACACACATACACACATACGCACACACACGCAAACATACATATATATATATATATATATATATATATATATATATATATATATATATATATATATATATATATACAGGGTCATCGAAAAGTATCGGACCCCCCTAATATCTTCAGTTAGAATGCACTTAGGAGAAAATGTCCAATAGCAAAGTTGTATGGTTTCAAGCGGGGAGTAAGATGATGACCTTGACTTTGACCTTGACCATGTCCTTCAAGGTCATTTCAAGGTCAATCTTATTTTTTTAAATAGAACCCCCTACATTTTATTGCATATTCTTCTAGCTTATCTCGAGAGCTTTCCAAAACACTATAATAAAATATTTTTTTATTAAGTACTTTTTGAGTTATAAAGGTTTGAAGTTAACAATTTGTTAAGTGGTGTGCGAGTCCGACCAGTTAAGGCAAATTTAATTCCAATTGGTTAGCTTGGGCAAAATATTTAATTGTACCAAACAATTCACAACAAATGTTCAAATTGTTGCCCTTCAACGGCCTGGCAATGTGCCAATCTGTTATAAACAGCCGAAACCGCATTCCGGTACGTTTCTGGCGGTATTAGTTCTATCTCTCGAGTTATTCTCCCTCTTAAACCATCTAAATCTTGAGGCTTGGTGGCATAAACTTTACTTTTCAAGTAACCCCACAAAAAAAAGTCAAGTGGGGTCAAGTCCGGAGACCGAGGTGGCCACTCAATATGACCCCTTCGCCCTATCCACCTGTCCTGAAAGACCTCATTCAAATATTGACGGACAATGACAACATAATGAGGTGGAGCTCCATCCTGTTGGAAATAAATTTCATCCATATTTCCACCAGCTATGTCTCGAATAGCTGGAACAATTTATTCGCGAAGCATGACTAGGTATACTTGTGCTGTGAAATTGCCTTCAATGAAGAAAGGGCCAACTGGTCTACCATTAAGAATACCAGCCCATACGTTAACTTTTTGTGGATATTGAGTATGATTGTCTCTTTTCCAGTGAGGATTAACATCACTCCAGTATCTACAATTGTGTCTATTTACATTTCCAGTCAGTTCAAATGTTGCCTCATCAGAGAAAACAATATTATCAAGTAATAGAGGATCGTCGACAATCATCTCCATCATAAGATCACAAAATTCGATGCGTCTATCAAAATCGTCTTCGGACAACTCTTGGACCAAATGGAGTTTGTATGGATGCCATTTATTCAATTTCAGAATTTTACTGACAGATGCATGACCGATTTCGTGTTCTTGTGCAACGCGATTGATGGAAATATGGGGATCTTCAACGAAAGACTGTAAAACATCTAATGCCTTATCATTATTTGTTGCTGTTTTAGGTCTACCAGATTTTGGGCGGCTTTTAACGCTACCAATGGCCTCGAAACGTTGAATAGTACGGATTACAGTACTTTTGGAGATCCTATTATTTTCATTCCGAAAATTTTCATTAAATAATCGCGTTACTGTTTTATACCCTCTTTGTTGATCTCCCCATCCTCGCATCATTAACAGTGTTATTCGATCTCTTTCAGAAAGCTCCGCCATTCTTAATTAGAGCGAAGAAGAATTAATCAGGTAAGTGATAGGAAATTGATCTAGATAATTAAGTAGAGAAAAAATCTAATTATTAAGTGTTGGTCCAACTATCGATTTGTTTATTTTAACCAGCACTAGCAAAAAGCTCGTTGAGCAACTGAAAATCTAATAGATCAATTAATAATATTTACGAAAAATTTCTGGGCTATTGGAAACAAAATGAAGATGTTTGGAATAATCAATTGAAGCGCAATGGTTTCTTTTGTTACAGAAAAAATTTTTGAGGCTGTTCGTTTTCGTCCACGAGGTGACTGCTGCTCGCTAAGAAGAAGACAGCACTGCATCAAAGTTTCAAATCAGTGATCCGTATTGTTTGCTCAAGAGCTCGTACATTGGTGCCTGCGAGAGTGAGAGAATAAAGATTGGCCAACGCTTTCGGTCAGATTCCCGCTAACGCCTTCGGAAATCACGCATTCGAGCAGCTTCTCGCGATTAGGTTCGGGCAGTTTTTCGCCAGAGCCTATTAGCATAATTGCTTGAAGCCGTACAATACTTTGCTATTGGACATTTTTCCAAAATACATTCTGACTGAAAATATTAGGGGGATCCGATTAATGTATTTTCTTTAAACCAATTAATTGGTCTCATTATTCCGCGCACAAAAGTATTAAGGTTATGATTACCGAAAACTAAATAATATTTTACAAGATATTCTACATATTTGTTTATTAAGTACTTTTTGAGTAATAAAGGTTTGAAGTTAACAATTTTTTGACACAAAATGTAGAATATCTTGTAAAATATTATTTAGTTTTCAGTAATCATAACCTTGATACTTTTGTGCGCGGAATAATGAGACCAATTAATTGGTTACTGAAAACTAAATAATATTTTACAAGATATTCTACATTTTGTGTCAAAAAATTGTTAACTTCAAACCTTTATAACTCAAAAAGTACTTAATAAAAAAATATTTTATTATAGTGTTTTGAAAAGCTCTCGAGATAAGCTATAAGAATATGCAATAAAATGTAGAAGGTTCTATTTAAAAAAATAAGATTGACCTTGAAATGACCTTGAAGGACATGGTCAAGGTCAAAGTCAAGGTCATCATCTTACTCCCCGCTTGAAACCATACAACTTTGCTATTGGACATTTTCTCCTAAGTGCATTCTAACTGAAGATATTAGGGGGGTCCGATACTTTTCGATGACCCTGTATATATTAGGGTGGTCCACAAATAACAAATGTTTTATTATTTAAACCCCTAATACACGCCGATTTTGGGCTGTAGGGCAATATGAAACTAGACAAAACAACAAATATTTTGACCTGTCGCACAGTGGTCACTTTAATAAATCTCAAATTTTTTTTTTTCAAAAATACGCGCGAGGGTTAAAATCAAAACCAATCGTAACAAATTTTTTTTTTAAATTCTCGTTATAAATTGTCCTTCAACGAGTCGGTGCCAAAAAATCGATATAAACAAATATAACATTATAAAAGTGAATAACATTTGTTATTTTTTTATTTGCAACATGTTTATAACACAAGTTTATAAGAACTATGTCTTTTTTTACATATAATTTAACTTGGAAATTGTTATGCGGGGGTTTCTAAGATCGCTGATCACGAAATAAGAGTCATAATTCAGAAATTCAAAATGGCGGATCCGATATGGCCGACCTGATTTGGAAAAAATACGCAAATGACAATAAAATGTCTATCTTGGGGGTTTTCAAGGTTGCTGATTACGAAATTCAGATAATAAAATAGAAATTCAAAATGGCAAATTCAATATGACGGGCACGATTTGTGAAAAATATGAAAAGAATAATAAAATGAGGTGTCTGGAGGTTTTCGACGCTGCTAGCTTAGAAAGTGTAGCTATAGAATGGAAATTACACTCTGTGAAGCATTTAGAGAAAACAACGCAGAAATTGATCATTTAAATTTCATTGATTAAACAATGATAATAGATTCTTCAAAAACAAACTTAATGCGTTGTGCAAAATTGCAATATTATTTACCTGGAATTAATTATATGTTAATTATATGTAATATAGTACAATTTATGCAATACAATTTGTAGAGAATAACTGCAGAAAAATAATTACGTTAACAAAAATATTATCACATATACAGGGTGTCCGGGAACTGACTAACTATATTTTGGATATAGATTCTACGCGACATTTTGAGCAAAAAGGTCCGGTACAAAAATTGGATCTGAGGCTCAGTATTCGAGTGGCGAGCCATTGAAGTTTCGAAAAAAAATCGTTTTTTTTTGTAATAACTCGGGTGTTTTTGAAGTTATCTTAACGAGTCGGTGTGCATATTAATAGTAGTTTTCGATACAAGTACGTAAAAAAAATGTACGCACATGTGCCGAACAATATTTTTTGTTACAAGTGTGTGTAAAGTGCGTCAGAAGAAATGAAAGAATGCGTAAAAGTAGCACTTTACGCACAATGTAACAAAAATATATTTTCAATCTCTACAAATCATCTCCGAGGCTCATTGATCTGCAATGAATATTTCTCTTGTAATAGCCATAAAAAGGAAAAAAATGCCAATTTTTGCAGTTTTTCGCGTGTAACTCATTTCGCTAAATAGCTAACGAAATATCATACAGGAGGAAGTTGTAGACCTTGAAATAACGAACAATTTCCCCCTATGACTATCTGATTCGATAAAAATTGAGCCTACGAGGAGCCTCTTAAACTCACGGAATTGGCGAACGGCTTAGTATTCGCAAACGCGTTTTTTAGTCACCATCCACCATCGACTTCAGCGTTACCCGATGTGCACCACGTGAAGGTAGCCGATTGGGTTTTGCCCATCATATGGTCCTGAAAAGGACCGTTTATATTTCGTCATGTTTTGTACATGTGCCTGTTAATGTATTAAGCGGTAGGCCTTCATGTTAGCAACATATTCTTGGCAGCTTCAGAGAGATCTTTAACTTTTCGCTTTTCTATATGTCTGCTGCGACTAACAAAAGGATCTGAAGCTATCAACATGTAATGAATAACATCTTCGTTTGATGCCGTACGACTGAACATTCTACTACATGATAATCGGGCCTGCCGAAAATGCTTGTTGTTTGCTTCTTGACATTCTTCAGAATAGCATCCAATTGGTAACGGGAATGTCCGTATGATGTCGCTTCCGTGAATGAAGATTTTATGTACTGCAGGTGGCATATTGTACCAAGGATACAAGCTGATGCACAATCTTGCTGTATCTAAAGCGTAACTTTTGAAAGCATCACAATCTACAGCTTTCCCGCTTGTCATAACTTGTAACACAGCATGAAAGCGATTTAATAAATGTTCATCTAAGCCTGTGATTTGAGCTACGGAGTGAGCATTTTCGAAGAATGCACGAGCCACATTACCCGTGTTTGTTGTGCCCCAACCTTGTTTCACAACATCAACTGTAATACCCAACTTCGATAGCCCGATCTGAATCCTTTGTTTGAATTCAGCTTTACACTTCTTTTCTTCATCAGACCTAGCGGCACTAGATTCGATGCGCATATTATATGAAACGTGAAGTAAATACTCTAAGCAACGAATCCACGCATGTAAAGTTGACATTCCAAACTTGAACGACTGTTTATCAGGTGAGAGAGTAAATACATACTCTAAGTCATTTGCTTGTGATGGTCCTACGTGACAAATATTGCAACGCGAAGATGCTCTTTCGCCAGTCAGGATGCTACATACTTTGCCATCGATCATTGTACATTCGAAGTCAAAGTTGATCTTGAATGTCTTATTGTCAATATTGATGTCGTATGTTTGTAATTTATCCAACTGTGAATTGTAGTGGTTATAAATTGTTTTAACCACATCTTCCGTCTCCTTCGTGAATACAAAAAATAATGGCCGACAAAAAAGAACTGATGATGGCGTTTTGTTCTCCCAAATAATGTCATCAGCATCGCTTACTAAACGCAACGGGGTAATAGATCCTATAAATACGGATTTGTCGGAGTAATACGCAATTTTTTTGTTTAAATTAGAGTCAGAATCGAAAAAGAAATGCGTGTTTTCAGAATCCGACCATTTCTGACGAGTCATTTGTTGTCCAGATGCGCCATCCATTCCCCACTTTCCATACAGTTTCAACTTACAATTCTGCAATTGTTCCTCAGTATCCTTCTTTACACTTCTAATTATCTTTTCCGTTGTATGTTTTAGTAAGGAAATGATGTCAACTTTCGCTCCATACTGCGTTACTTGCACCTCATCTGGATAACAAGTAGCTTTATAAGCCATGAGCTTTCGGTAAGAAGGGTATGATCTTCCGCCATGAATCTGCTTGCTATGATATTTCAGTTTTTGATATTTTCGTTTCGTAAGCTTTAAATCCATGTACATAGCTAATACATTAGCAATGTATGCCTGTTGATCATTATAATGATCATCATCATACTCACCTTCATCGTCATCGTCATCATCATCATCACAATTATCATCGTCATCAGCATCACCATCTATATCACCACCCTGCTCATCGTCATGAGCGCACTCACCATCCGCATTATGGACATCATTATTATCATCGTCATTGTGAACAATGTCATCCTCATCCGGCTGATCAGTATCATAAAAATCATTACGATCTATCTCACTTTGTTTATTTTTAAATTTAAGAGCCATTGATAACTCTTCTTTGCTGTAAGAGGAAGCGAGTTCGGTAATTCGTCTGCGTTTTGTACTGTAGGTTCCCTCCTCAAAGCTTATAATTGGTCGCCCTCTTTTATAAATGTTCGAATCGTTTAATTCAAATCCTTCATTTTCGGAAAGTGCGCGACTCTCCTCTGCACTATTCCGAAAAGGAATCTGAAATTCTTTTTGCAAGAAGTCGGCATGGTAAGTCAAAAACACATGTTTCGTTCTTCTAGCCTGTGCCCATTTTTTATTGTAATTTGGCAAGAAAGTTTTCCGTAAGTAGCTTTCGAATTTGTTCATTTGACTGTCAGAAAATAATATACCTTCGGATTTGAAATGTTCTATAATAAAATTTATTCGGCTTTTACTATCATTAACTGAGCAGTTCCAAATTATTTCACATAGTGTTCCACATCTTACTTTAAAGTCCATTGTTTCGTAAATTAAACCTCCCCTTACTTTGATACATATATATATTAGCCAATAAAATGACCGAAACGAAACTTATCAATAAATAATATTAGCAGGTTATATGTGGTACAAGATGGCAATCTCTCTTATATATTAAAAGAAAATTCACTTCTCTCGCGGGCGCGAAAAGCACGGTTACGGAATCTTGACGGTGACTAGCGGCAGCAAACGTAACCACGCATAAACGCGACTCAGACATCTCTGATAGAATTAATTCGTGTGTTACATACGAGCACGAACCGTCCTCGTTTCTTCCTGACTTGCAATAAAAGAAATTGATTTTGCAAATTAATATATGTGAATTTTAAGTCACTTACTTAATTAATAAGTTATGAGCAACAGGTAAGTTATTAATCATAACCGTAACGTGCAGCATACTTTTCGATTTCACGGGCTTTGCCAGTGGAGGTTATGTTAAAAAGTTTTGATGTAATTCTTAACATGTGTATATGGGTTATTCTCCAAAAACGTGCATATTTCGAGTAACAATTAAAACAAAATCGCAAAATTAATATTATAGAGTATTTAGTTATTATTTTCTATATTCTGAATAGTATCCAATTACATTGATATATATATAACCACGTCATATAATAAATTTGCCGGAGATTACAGATGTATGGTTCTAATAATATCGCGACAATCAATAATTTATTTTTAAAAAGCACTTATATCTCCAAATAAATTACAGAAACATAATTAATATTTCTGTGTGACTGGCTGAATCAAATTCAAATTACGAGCAAATTCAAAACCTCACAGGACTGCGTCTAAATGCACGCAAAGCATAGCTATTATTTATAACCAACATATATATAACCTGGACAAAGATCGTACGGTGGAATATTGTAGACGGCATATTTGCAAAAACACAATCACATGCATTACATCTTCCAGAGTATGTAGTGTGTGAGACAAACAGACGTAATGTAAATTTTCTAAATTTTCCCAAAACAATGGGACATTTTTACCACTACTCATATTTTGTCATATAAACAGACTTTTCGATTTTGTTAGCATTGGAATATATTTACGAAAATAAACTATTATAGTTATATATGGGCTGCAATTTTTTTTCTTTTTAATTTAATTTCGAAAAAATATATTAACTCATTTCACTCACTTATAATTATTAAATTTGATGTAATGTTGATAACACAAATTATAAGTAAAAATAATGTATAACATTCAGTAAAATCTTTGAGAAATCACAATTATGTAAATTCCGGTTCCACGAAAATAAAAACAAGGGAAAAGATTTAAAAGCGATTTTTGCCAACATTATTTGTGAGAATCGGAACAAGATGTATGAAAATGATGCTTTTTTAGTTAAACTTTCGGCTAGTAAAGTTAAACAAATTCCTTAAATCACCTACTGTATATCCATAACAAATGCCAGATGCTGACAAGTTCTACGAGGAAAACTGTGAAAATCGCGTTTTTCGAAATAATGTCAAATTTTTCGAAGGTATAGAAAATAAAAGAATGTTCTTTTGCTTTTGATACGATTAAACTTAAAGATGAAAAACGTCTGTGCAATGTTCCACATTTTTATCAATAATAATTTTGAAGTCGCATTAAATGGGATAGTAAAAGTTACCTGCTTCCATGAAATCACCCATGTACTACATTTATTGGAATATAGTACAATTAATGCAATACAATTTGTCGGGAATAACTACAGAAAATTAATTAATTTTACAAAAATATTATCACACACACACACACATATATATATATATATATATATATATATATATATATATATATATATATATATATATATATATATATATATATATATATATATATACTGCTTTTAGGGTGCACACGGACAATCGGATTATTTGGTCACATATTCCAGGTAAATACTATTGCAATTTTGCATAACGCATTAAGTTTGGTTTTGAAGAATCTATTTTGATTGTTTAATCAATGAAATTTGAATGATCAATTTCTGCGTTGTTGTCTCTAAATGCTTCACAGAGTCTAATTTCCATCCTATAGCCACACTTTCTAAGCTAGCAGCGTCGAAAACCTCCAGATACCTCATTTTATTATTCTTTTCATATTTTTCACAAATCGTGCCCGCCATATTGAATTTGCCATTTTGAATTTCTATTTTATTATCTGAATTTCGTAATCAGCAACCTTGAAAACCCCCAAGATAGACATTTTATTGTCATTTGCGTATTTTTTCCAAATCAGGTCGGCCATATCGGATCCGCCATTTTGAATTTCTGAATTATGACTCTTATTTCGTGATCAGCGATCTTAGAAACCCCCGCATAACAATTTCCAAGTTAAATTATATGTAAAAAAAGACATAGTTCTTATAAACGTGTGTTATAAACATGTTGCAAATAAAAAAATAACAAATGTTATTCACTTTTATAATGTTATATTTGTTTATATCGATTTTTTGGCACCGACTCGTTGAAGGACAATTTATAACGAGAATTTAAAAAAAAAATTTGTTACGATTGGTTTTGATTTTAACCCTCGCGCGTATTTTTGAAAAAAAAAAATTGAGATTTATTAAAGTGACCACTGTGCGTCGTAGAGGTCAAAAGGTTGATATTTATAGGTCGCGCAGAGGTCATGAAGATTCGTATTATAAATGCTGAACACGAATCCGATGTCAGAATTTTTAAATTCAAAATGTCGACTCCAATATGGCGGTCGAAAATACGTATTTTCACTGCATATGCGCGAAACTCAGTATACAAGGGTTTTTGGGGTCGCTGAATACGAATCCGATGTCAGAATTCTAAAATTCAAAATGGCGGCTCCAATATGGCGGTCGAAAATACGTATTTTCACTGCATATGCGCGAAACGCAGTATTCAATGGGTTTTGGTGTCGCTGAATTCTAATTCGATGTCAGTATTTTGAAATAAAAAATGGCGGCTCCAATATGGCGGTCGAAAATACCAATTTTTTCTTATATGCGCGATAATATTCGTCCATAGGTTCCCAAGGTCATGAAGATTTGATGTTCACAGTGTATACAAGGAATTGTGGTTAGGGAGCATCCAATAATCACGTGATCTTTCATGAGGGTGGGGTGGTCATCAAAATATCATCGTCAATCATCAGGGGCGTGGGGGGTCTGACCAGGTATCGCGTGTATTTTTTTTTTAAATCACCCTGTAAACTGCGAGAAATTGTGTCATTTTTGCAGTAATCATGTGGAATAATGATTCGCAGTAATCGGCCGTTTTCCCCAGGCGTGAAATGCTGGATCTGCACTGAGAGAAGTTTTAGCAGCTGTCGTAAGTAACGGTCTTATATGGTTAACGGATGTTCGAAAATTTTGAAAAGCGATTATCAGTAAATGGGCCTTAAAACATAGTACACTCCAGGACTTTTTTCTGGGAAATTTAATCCTCTACAAAAAAAGTTCAGTGCATCTTGACCTTATTCGATACGTATGCGTTAATATGAAAATTGTGCAAGTTTCTGTACTCTAATCAAGTTTTTATGTCATATAAAATGTAACCGTACAGAAATTATCTGCAAACTTAATGATAAAACTAATAAAGAGCGGAAGAAAAAATAATGTTTTTTACCGCATATTGTTTTTAATCGCGATTTATGTATTTCGTATCAGCCCATGTCCGTAGCTTAGGGCATCTGCTGTCCTAAAATAAACGAAGAAAACCATATATTTTTTTTAATTTGATTTTTGACATTTGGTTTTAACACTCCGTGAGAGAATCTCGACTTTGGCGCACTAGGACGAAACCTTCGGGCGCGAATTATCGAGCCTCTCGCCCGTCGTATTAAAAATTATCGTACATAACAGGGGAGAAATATCGATCTCCGACGATTGTGATTGTCGAAGATCGAAATTTTCGCCCTTGTTTTATAATATACTATTTTCACTTTTTTTACAAGGTTCTTCCAGTCAAAACATTATCCTATAGTTATTTATCAAATATCGATGTTTCAGACCCTAAAGAGCTCAAAAAAGCAATACAAAAATTTGTGTGCGCTATGTACAAGATCACGTACGAATAAAATAATAAACAAGATATTTATTAGCTTCCAGATTTCATACATATCAAAATGAGTAACAGTTGAGAGATTGTATGGCGGCCAGACATTTTTTGTCTAGGCCGACAATTATGCCTTTCAATAGGAAAAAAAGTGATGAATATGGTCGTCTTTGTTGTAATATTTTACTTGAAAAAAAAATGTTTTCATTCAAAATGTGTTAACTCGGCTAAAAATGATCATTTTTAATTCCACTGGTGGTCATTTCAGTCGGAAAACTATCAAGAATTCGAAATTCTATGATACATAATTCTAGAATACATTCCAAAGAGATATTCTAAATTAATTGTGATATTTTAGGATTTTATCATTTTTTAAGTAAAAATTATCAAAGTTTAAAATGGAATAACTCGTCCGGAAATTGATCTTTTATGATCAGACCATTGCATTCAGAAATCATCCAAGAAAAGATATCTCTCTTAGTAGATTTTTCGATTAACTGCGTTATAAATGCCAGTTGAAAAACTGAAAAAATTAATTTTCTTATGTAAAAGCAATGTTCATTTACAAGGCTCTAGAGGGTGGGTTAAAAGTAAAAATAAAAATCTCAAATTTTTAGGATATTTTTGTTCATGATTTGGGGGGGGGGGGGTGTGGTCGTGTCAAAATTCTTTGGGATCTACCTTGACTTTTAAAATTGTTTCAACTAACATTCATAACTTTGCAATATATTAATTTATTAAAAATTGGAACCAAATTTTCGGCAGAAATTAGCAATCTATATCGGCAAATCCACGGAACTTTTAACTTTTACGTTCCAAAATAATTCCTCAATTATTTATATAAAAATACTATTTAGTACGCACATAAATGAGTAAAATCGTATCCTCTTAAAATTATGCCCTTTTTAAGCCCACAATAACAAAGATTTGACTAATAGCACTGCGCAGTTAATCAATAAATAAGTGTAAGTATTTTGCCCAAAATAGTAAAATTGTGCTCAAATACTTGCATATGTTTATTGATTAATTGCACCATGCTTTGAATAAAATAATTATTATTGTGGGCTTAAAAAAGACACTGTTTTGAAGAGGATACGATTTTACTCATTTATATGTGCGTTCTGAAATAGTCATTTTATGTCAAAAGAAAAACTGAGCAATTTAGGGCTATAAAAAGTTGAAAGTTTCGTGGATTTGCCCTTAACGAATAAACATTGATAGGTTCATTATATGGGACATTCCATGCCAACTGAGCCATAAAAAATTTTTGTTTCTACTGTACTACAATTTTAAACCGCCTGTATCTCAAAACCGATTCATTGTACAAAAAAAATTCTCAGGGGTGAAAGTTTCTTATTTGTGTCAGCTTTCCGATAAAGTAGATAAAAATGCGAAAAAGTAATTTTTAATACATGTATCTGGTAAATTTTTATAAACAAATTCGATTTTTTAAATTTGGACATTTTTTAAAAACTTTTTTATATTAAAACTATTCACTTAACTATGTAGAAAATACTTTACAAATTTCAGAATGGAAGTTTTGGAACTTAGCGAGTAATTAATTTGTTTGTACAATTAAGTATGTCCGTTCCTGGTTCCGAGCTATACTTAAGGGAGTTCTATGGTTACTACGCTAGTCAAATTCATATACAATGGTAAAAAAAATACATCGTTCAGAACCAGTTTTTAATTTACGTAGTTTCAACTACAAATCTAACTTTTCACATAACCTATAATGTACAAAAGTACCGTACATAAGATTCATATGAATGCAACGTTGCCAAATGTCATGTTTACAACAGCTGATGAAATTACAGTACAAAGTTTATTCAGATTTTTATTTATTTCAATCCTCACAGGAACTGAAAGATATTGCTTAAAGTCGTTATATTAAATTTCTAAAAACATTTCCTAAACTTTTAATTTACATCACCACTACCCATTAGCCATTTAAAGACAACTCCATCTAGATATAATAGCTGTAATGCCGAAAAAATAGTATATTACTCAACAAGGGAGGTAAAATAAAGAATGTCCCAGACTGCGTGTAATTTTTGCCCGAGGTAAAGCCGAGGGTGAAAACATGCAGTCTGAGGCATTCTTTTTTACGTCCCGAAGGAAGTGTACGATTTTTCTTGACGCAAGGGAGGATAAGCTGCAACTTCCCACCCGCTTGCGAGAGGGAATTTGCTACTTTCCTCCCGGCGTGAAGAAAACTACTTTTCTCTCAATAAAATATTATTATCAAATATAATGAACCTATTACTGGTTATGCGTTAAATATATGGTTGTTAATTTCTTTCAAAATTAGTTTCAAATACCATTTTTGATAAATTATTACATTTAAAAGTTGTGGTTGTCAGTTGAAAATATGTTAAAAGACAAGTTTTTGAAATTCAATAAATGGATAGTTCTACAAACGAGAGAATTTTGTATGGCCAAGCGAATTTTGTATATTAATACTGAAAAAAACAACTTTACTCATAATGAACATTGTAAAACTTAAACTTAATCGTTTCTAACAGGCCACAGAATATAATCCGATTACAAAACATATTTCGTATAAAAAATACGCATGAAAGTGTTAAATTCTCATTCGACTAGCATGTCCCCTTGTGAAAATGACAGTTAAAATACTGAATAAATGTTACTTTTCACGTGTGTAATGGCATATCGACGTTGGTGTAGTAATTTTCATTAATTATACCTTACTAATACGTAAGCACAGCGCACCCCCCCCCCCCCATGAAAGCTCACGTGATTAATGTATGCTCCCAAACCACAATTCGTTGTACACACTGTGAACATCAAAACTTCATGACCTTGGAAACCTATGGACGAATATTATCGCGCATATAAGAAAAAATTGGTATTTTCGACCGCCATATTGGAGCCGCCATTTTTTATTTCAAAATACTGACATCGGATTCGTATTCAGCGACACCAAAACCCATTGAATACTGAGTTTCGCGCATATGCAGTGAAAATACGTATTTTCGACCGCCATATTGGAGCCGCCATTTTGAATTTTAGAATTCTGACATTGGATTCGTATTCAGCGACCCCAAAAACCCTTAGATACTGAGTTTCGCGCATATGCAGTGAAAATACGTATTTTCGACCGCCATATTGGAGTCGCCATTTTGAATTTAAAAATTCTGACATCGGATTCGTGTTCAGCATCCTCGAAAACCCTCTGTTAACCATATTGCAAGATTCTCGCTTTATAATACGAATCTTCATGACCTCTGCGCGACCTCTAAATATCAACCTCTTGACCTTTACGACAGGTCAAAATATTTGTTGTCTTGTCGAGTTTCATATTGCCCTATATATAATATATAAGTGCAATTGACACATACAAATACATACAATTTTTGTACGACAAGTTTAAAGAATCCTTGTCATGTGTTTTATTAGTCTACAACAGGGTCACTGTTACAAGCTTTCAAAACATTCTTGTTTGGCATCCAACCTTATTTTTGTATACGTTTATATCTTGTTAAGTACTCAGAAATATGTATATTGGATAAAAAAAATGTTCTTGGTAGTATTGAATTTTTAGTTTATTCTCAAAAAAAAAAAGGAATATATCAGTGAATTTTGCAAGTATGAACTTTATGTACTTATTAACGACAACTAATGTTAACACCATTACTAATATCAACTAATATTAGTTAAACAACTATTTAAGAATATATTTGTGCATTTTTTGTTTCATTTTTCAAAAGTTCTATTTTCTGCCCCATGTCCGTGCTTGTAAATTGCGTCGATCCACTGTGCGCCCGTAGGCTAATTTCATTGCATTTTTTATACTTTTTAATGGTAGATTGTGTAATGATTTTATTTTATTTCAGTAACGGATTTTAAACACCTAATAAATTCGTTATTATTTCATATGTTTTATTATATACATTTAAATTATCAATTAACGAATAATCCAAGAGATACGAATTTGTCGTCTTATAAACATAAGAAAATGTGTATGCGTATATAAAATATAAATAAAATAATCAAATGAAAATATAAATCTATATGCGGAGATAAAATTAAATTTTACGAAATATGGTTAAGTTGGGTATCGCGAGTTTGATATAATTTCCAATCATTTTAACAAATTTCAGTGGTACACATATATCATATATTGTCAATCAAATCACATTGTGAAAAAACAGTATTTTACAATACATCTTAACATTTTAATTGACGATAACTGACGATAGAATGCACACTCTCACTACCGATCATATCATATAAATTATATCTAAAATGCTTTGAAACCACACGTTCCTAAGAAAATCGACCCATTTACGATAATAACATATATAATCATGATTCAATGCGTAATTCTACACTATATACACAAAAAAAATAATCTTAATTTGAGAGGAAAATTCATCTTCTTAAATCCTCTCTCTTTTTCCTCTAAAAATAAGACTATTCCACTAGAAACAAGAGGAATTCCTCTCTTTCTGAAAGGAAACATGACCTAAGGAAGCCTTTCTAATTTTCCTATCAAATTGAGAGGAATCCTCTTATTTAACACCCAACATTTCAGTCATTTGCCACAAGATGGTGCAGATTTCGTTGCTTTTTTGCGCAACTAATCCACCTCTTCTAAATAAGAGTATATAAGCACGTATGTGTGTATGTATGTGCGTGTGTGTATAAATAAAGTATATACATTGTATATTAATTTATATGTGTAAATTATTCAAACAGCATTCCTTGTATCAAACAAGGTTTTTTATGCAATTTTTTAGAGGAATCCTCTCAATACTAGTAGAAAATTACTCTTGTATCAAAAGAATATTTTTAAATTAAGAGGAATACTCTTCAGAAGATTAAAAATCCTCTTACATTAAGAATATTTCCTTTTAACACCATATTGGAGTATAAAACTTACATAAGAATGAGATGAATCCTCTCAAAGAATATTTTTTTGCGGTGTATAATCATGGTGTATAGCATCGCCTAGATCATCATAGATGTCATTGCGTCAACCCAAATTTATGATAATACATTTTACGCAAAACGAACAATAATTGCCTTCAACACTATTAAATACATCAGATATGTTAACATGTACAGATACGATAGTATAATAATCCCTTGACATAACCCATAACTTTTATTATATATATATAAAAAAAATATGAAGGAGTCGATATAAACGCTTACTATAGTTATAAACAAATCAGTTCGTTAACACGAAATAGTTTCTTATTTAGTTAATGACAACAATAATAAAAGATTAACACGAATCACTACTTATGAATGTTTGAAAATATTATAAAATTAATTATGAAAGCGTGACCAAAAATACTCTTCTTTCCAAATCAAGTCTTGTATATTCCAATAAAAATTATGAACCAATGATTTCATATTACGAAGATCGTTTTTTTTAATGATCTTAATTTTGAATATGTTGTTGATATGAAATCTTGAATTATTATTATATTATTTATAAAAAACTCTTGACAAACATTGTCAAAAATAAGTATTGACGTTGGATTAAATATTACTTGAAGGAATTGATTACCCCAATATCCCTTCGAGTTATGCCAGCATAAGACTGAATTAAGACATAAATAAGACACAAGATAGAATTTTACCGTTTATATACATTCGGGCTCCAAGACACTCAGGATGCTCCAAGACGATCGGTTTCTAGACCATTTCACCTTATATGAAGTCCGTTAAAACACGTTTTGAGACGTCTATATTATTCCTATATACTCTTCCTATATTCTGTCTATATTCTTCCGATTGAAAATGGCCGGATATCCCTCGTAAATTCTCGAACAGCTTGCGGAACTTCAAACTTTGGAATTTTGGTGAGACAGGTCATCAGGAATGGACGTTGTCTTCGGTACTCTCGATCTTCAAAGATAGGGTATAATAATTATCATTTCAGCAACATTCAATACTTCGATTCATGTCTTGTCGGAGCGAAAATCTTTCTGATTGTTTCGACAAATTCGAGGTACATTGTACGCGATCGGTAATTCAGAATAATTATAATAAAACACTCCATAGCGGATACCGTTGCAATTGCTATAAATATATAGTAAAGCTATCGTAGATAACTGATATATTTATAATAATTGTAAAAAACATATTTTACTCAAAAAAGGCCACCTCCTTTTTCTCCAAATTTTCTGGGTCTATAGATTATCCTATGTACTACTTGCCATAAAAATTTATCTTTTGGTAAAAAAGAACACATTTTTCATCAAAATTGTTCAGTTTACAAGAAATTATGTACATTGACACTCGTACAATTACTATCCTTGATTAGCCCTTGAAACACAATGTACTATTTTGGTACCATAGGCCGTAAAATGTTATTCCTCAAGTGCTTTCTTTTCATATGAATGTTTCCATCCCTCCTTATATTAAAGTTCCCATTTAAACTAAACATGTTTCAAGATCATTTATAATTTCAATATTTTTTAACTATAATTGGTATCTTCTAAAAATTGGTATGTTTTTACTGGTTACATGAAATTAAATATTTTGCGTTTACTAAAAGGTCATCAAGTAGTGTTCGGTAAGTCATGAATATGGCACTTATATGATGTTCTCAAAGACAGTAATATCCTACTAACAAATGTATTCATGTACTGAAACTTGAAAACAATTTAAAATGTCCTTTCACAGATAAAATTGAATTTTTGTTACATTTAAAGCATTGGCGATTCCAACCGATTTTGGATTTCATACAATAGCTGTATATTGAATGACATTTAGTTCGAGTCATCAACTATTTATTAATCACCATTATTCTAATTAATATTCATACTCCGTATTAAGTAATTACACCGCAGATTACTATGCATTTCTCGCATATTCAACAAATTCAAATTGAAATAAAAAAGCGGGGTAAATGCGCACACCCCTTGTCGATTAGTGGTATAGTGATTTTAACGTGTCTATACATGTTCATCAGTGCGCGTGCTTACTGATGCTGCAATAGATTGTAAAGGGGAGAGATATTTTCTCATTTCAGTGAATCTCTATCATGTACCAAACTGAAAAGCTACGAATAATTTTCAGAGTCTAATTTCAATATGTCAAAAGCGCATGAAAAAGATCGCGTAAAGGGTCCGATATTGTGTCAAGACATCAAAGCTATTTGACCGATGTCGATGAGATTGAAATATCTGTAATAAGATATATAAAAACATTTTTTTTTGTAATTAAAAAAGTGCGATTAATGTATTTAAACAACAACGGATTACCGGTCATTTTCCAGTCAATGAAGACGATTACTTTTTTACTTTGCCGATTTCCAAGCACATTGACTCTTATTTATATATATAATAACTACTATCTCTGATGTTTTAATATTCTTTCTATCTTCAGCGCGATATTTGGCATAGATGTTGATAATTTTATGAAATTGGTTTTTCTCGTTAGAAATTAGCGGAGATGCTGTTTATATGAAAACTAATCGCCGGGGTTTGGCTTTAAACATAGGTAGTAGTAACTTGGGACCCAAGCTGCTCTGGATTGACAATATTTTGTAGTAGTCAGTTATACGTTCTGTCGCAAATAGGGGAAAAGTAATAAAGCACATTACATTGATGTTTAAATCCAATTGCTATCTTTTATGTATTTCAAATAAAAGTGAAATATATGTTGATAGTTTTTTTATTTGTATGGTATAAAATAGCATATAAGAAACACAACTATTTGCTTGTAAGACTCATATGCTTAATGTACACACATGTAAAGTAGATAAATAAATCCTTTTGTAAAATGGAAAATTTCTTTCAAATATTCATCACGAACCTTGCAATTTTGTTGACCACATAATTACATACAAATTCATATAAATTTCCATTCTTTTTGGAATTAAGACTTATATTATGCGGTATTCACAAAAAATGAACCTAATCTTAAAACTATCTAACAAACACTACTTACTGAGGAATCTTTCTGTAATACTGTCAAGGAATTCTAGTGTTTATGCTGGTCCATAACCTCCCTTTTATTTAATTAAATTGTAAGTTTCACTTTTATTTTTACATTCCGCGAGTGTTTTGAAAATGTTGAAGTTTGAGTGGTGAGTAACTTCAGTGGGCCGAAGGCTTGTTAATTTTTTGCAACGGTGGTATTTAATTTTTTTCAGTGCTTCCTAGACAATAAGTAAATGCAAAATTTAAAAAAATGTACGATTTTTTTTAAGCACGCCTAAAATTCGTCTTTACACGCATTTATAGTTATTAATATCATTTTTCCTTTTATTTCTTTTTTCTTTTTCTTTTTTTTCGTTGTTAATTTCATCACTAGTTGAAATGATAAATGTTTCGACACGGCGTAGTTTTCTGAGAATCTACGTTGAAGTAGTGGTGTTGAGCACCTACGTTAAAATTATATTTGTCTTTACACATTTGTGCTGGCCATATGCTATACTGTTTTATTCTCATTACAGAAATTAGTTCCGTTTTGGTACATGAGGCGGGCTACTGATACATTTCGACACGATATATCACTTTCTGCAAATTGAAGTTTTTGAGAGATAGTATATAAAATCTGTACAATTCAATGCGATTAACTAGAAACCGTCTTTCCAAAATGAAAAATAAATTATTTTCGTACAGGTAATTAATTACACCCATTCAGGCTAACCAATAAGTGCCTTAGAAGACAGTTTTTTCTTCTCATAGTTATTTGTTCTACAAATTAATATATACAAAGTTTTTTGTCATTGCTTTTCAGTACTAATTAAAATTAATTATTAATTACACTTCATATATTTATGAGGAAATAGTACATTATGATACAAGTGTACTGAAATAGTGATAACTAGAAAGTCTGCGATTCAAGTACGAGCCGAATATGTGTGATTTAATACCGCAGGAGTCAGTTCTCACTAATCCGCAACCGTATCATATGCTGTTTTTTTTTTCAAATACTATCGGAAAAATCGAGATTTCCGCAAATACCATGCGATAATATTGATTTAAGATATCAGCTATGAAAAGAACAGGAAAGCATTCAAACATATCTTCAGATTGTTGGTTCACACGACCTGGAAGGTTACAGGTTTCGAAGGTCATTTTTACGAAAACTTTGGTATGGATTTTTTTCTAGAGATGCATTATTTTCTGGTCATTATTAGATTGTTAATATAACAATATTTAACAAATTTGCTTGATTTTAACAAAAAAAGCATTATCCAAGGACATTTTTTATTGTTCTGTTATTTTTATAACATTTATAATAATGATAAAAAGAAGAGGCAATTATGGTGCAAACAAATGCCATTTAATAGACGTACGCTAAAAATGAAACATCGGAACAAAAAGCATTTCACTTCTATTCTAAGCCTTACTTAGGTCAAAATATGTTTATAAAATCTTTATACGACTTTTACAAAGAAATGGTTCTACAAAAATTGTATAAAGTTTTATAAAGTTTTTACTTCATAAAAAATATACTTCCTATCTAAATGCACAAAATTCGATTTTGTTTGCAAGTTTGATACTCATTTTCGTGTGCGAAATTGATTATTCTGCTATATTTTCGCATAGACATCTCTGATAGTAAATGACTACTTATATTTGAACCAGTTTAGTTGGTGTTACTTCTGGCCATGATTTATTTTTAATATAATGTTTTTATGTGGAGAGTTTTGATAATAATTGCTTCCTGTGAGACTGAATTGAAAAATTGATTTTATGCGCCGGGTTTACGGAAATAAGGTAGCATTTTTCATCCTGCAAAGTTATACGGATAAGATATAAGTTCTCCACTCTTCGTAATAAAAGTTAATTTTACGCTCTTATCGCGAAAGTACCTATTTCTCCATCTGTATGCGTAAAATTCAAATTTGCCAAATTTATTGGAGTGATAATTCGATCTTTATATATTGATCCCAATTCAAGAATTTTAGAGAGGTCACCCTCAATTTTTATGTATTCGTTAGGCAAAATCTACACATTTTGTATTGGATTGAAATACAAAATTCTGCAACAATACTCGTTTGGTTGATGATTATTTTTTGAGCAATAATTGATATTACGAAAGAGATTATTTACGATGACAGCAATGTTTGTTTACTCAACCAGCCAGTCTACTTCGATTAACCGAATTGAAAAAATGAAATCTTTTGACTTCCGTGAATTTCATATAACCCGACAGATTAGTTAATAAAACCAAATTGACGGTTACCGACATCTGGCTCATTCGTACCCTCACATTGTCACCGAACCGTTTTTATTTTGATAAATATTCTTTTAATGACATGTCCACAAGACCAACTAAACTGGCCCAAATAGAAATTGTCATTTACTATTAGACATATCTATACGAAAATGTTACAAAAAATCAATTTTACACTGTAAAATGATGGCCGAACTTGCAAACAAACTTGAATTTTGTGCATTCACATGGGAAGAACATATTTTATGAAAATTGTATAAAATTTGTCTATCCACTTTATAAAGTTTGGATAGAATCATTTCCTTGTAAAAGTTCTATAAAGCTTTTACAAAGATTTTATAAAAATTTTATAAAACATTTTTACCTGGAATATGTTTACTGGGTGTTCATAATATAGATGCTCGACACGTGCGCCGATTTATTGCACAACTTTCCTTCGTATTATATGATAAGTATATCTGAGGTATTTCATTTAATATCAATTTTAAAAATATCCACCCTCCTTAATGCATTCAGTTACATACTGGAAGAGTCTCAATATTAAATACCCGTATTAATAGAAAACAGCTTTCCTTTGTATTGTGGGTATCAAACTGAACCAAAATCCGATTTGCATGGCCCGGATTTCTTCACGGTTGATAAATGTGCATCCATTGCGGGAAGTTGCGTGAATCATGAGCTTAAAGTACTGTGTCGTTATTAGCGAGTCCCTGTTGTCCCTTCGGCGTTTGCTTCGTCACTCCCCATACATTCTAACGCGTTCTATAGTGCAGGGAGAGGTTGGATGACCACTTACACCGTACTGAAACGGTACTAATTGGTCTGCACCCAGAGGGTAAAGTGTGAAAGCACTTGTTCCTCAGATGATGACACACATCCTGCCTGCTTCGGGTTTCACTTTCAAGCGACAAAGACCACGACCGAAAATCACAGCATGGTCATTACCACATTATGTTCGGCAAGATTCTAATGACGGTTCATTCCCCCTGGGACAATTAAATCCGTGTTAACCCTAATGCATATAGAACCCTGATACCGTTACAAACATTTTAAAATGTGAGAAATGCATTATGTGCCCTATAATTGGTTTGTGAAATCATCTGTAATAGTAAAAATTGCTTCTATTACGTCCTAACGAAAATCAAGAACTGGAAAAGATGACCGTAGCCATGCCATAAAAATCGCCTTTCCCTGCAGAATCCGAAAAAATGAAACTACAAGAACGAAGAAAAAATGTAATAATTATTTGAAAGGCATTTAACCGGTGCAGCATTTTCCAGTTTTCGTACCAAATCTGGTAGAAGCGAATCGTCCACTAAAATACATGACATCTATTTCTATGTTTTTTTTTATGCTCCTGATTCCATTTCCAAGCTCAGTTTCCATTTTGCAACATCCTAAAGGGGTGAAAAATAAGGGTTAAGGGTGAAATTTTCAGTTTTTCTAGAAACTTAGATCTAGCGGTTTTTGATATTGCTGATTCCATTTCTAAGCTCAGTTTTTATTTTATAACATTCTAAAGGGTTGAAAAATAAGGGCTGAAGTAGAGTAGAGAAATGGAAAAATAAGAGTTGGGGGTGGAATTTTTAGTTTTTCTAGAAACTTTAATTTAGAGGTTTTGATATTGCTGATTCCATTTCTAAGCTCACAAGTAACCCTACCCAAGTGTGTCTCACTGATTGCAATGAAACTTTGCATACATGTAGAGTATCGAAAAATATTGGACACGTAATTTTTTTGTTGGGCCTTTAAATTGTTTTAGGGGGTAATTTTGAACTTTGAGAATCTGACATCAGATTCGTATTCAGCGACCCCAAAAACTGCCAAAGTAGCTATTTTCATGTGGATTTGTCAACATTTCCAATGTTTCATCCGCCATATTCAATCCGCCATATTCAATCCGCCATTTTGAATTTTGAGAATATGACACCAGATTGGTATTCAGCGACCTCAAAAACAATAAATGCTGTATAATTTGCAGTCATTTTAATTATTTTAGCTGCGTTATTAAACAGTTAATGTGATAAATATATAAAAACGTATCATACAGGAGGAGGTAGCTTTTACACTCTAAAACGATTTAAGGGCCAAAAAAAAATTAAACGTCCAATATTTTTCGATACTCTACACGTATGCAAAGTGTCATTCCAATCGGTGAGACACACTTGGGTAGGGTTACTTGTCAGTTTCTATTTTATAACGTTCTAAAGAGGTAAAAAATAAGGATTAAAAAATAAGGGTTAAAAATAAGGGTTGAAGTGGAGAAAAGAAATGAAAAAATAAGGGTTGAGTGTCAAATTTTCATTTTTTTTCCAGAAACTTAGATTTAGGGGTTCTGGTACCTTGCGCCAATGAGATGACGTTGTATCGACATTCTCGATTTAGGTTTTTAAATCAAGGTTCTATTGTACTATATACGTTATTTTATATCCGTTATCCCAAATTATGCGAAACTGATAATAAATTCGTAATCGGCGACCCCGAAAACCTCAGCGTCGAAATTTGTTCTATATAGAAGGTTGTAATTTTAAGGTTAGGATTCAGAATTTTAAAAAGACAACCAATTATTCAGATGCACTCCCCCTAGCTGTCTCAGGACCTTGTCGTTGGTGGGGGAGCTTGTGAGCCGCCGCTCGCCTCTCGATAAATCTACCAGTGGGGGCCTCCAGTCCACTATCGGGTTCCCCGAGGATTATGACCCCGGCAGGGGTCCGACCTCAGAGGCCCGAAGGTGATCCTGGGTACCATGACACGGTCTCACGTGTCCGATCCTAGGCGTCACAGGAGTGGAGGCATCCCCACAGGTCCTTCCAGGGGCTGTGACATCGGATGGGGGTCCGAGCTTGGAGGATCACCTAGGCGACCTGGGGACTACGACACTCACAAGTGGCCGATCTCAGGTTGCGAACCCAGTGTGCCCATCCGGCGCGGCTCTGACCGCCCGGCGGGCACATTCCAGCTGGGTCGGTAGGTGGGGGCTAACCCCTCATCGGGGGGTAGAGGGACGGATCCAACTAAGAAGAGACAGCCCCAAAGTCGGAAGTTGTGTAGGACACCGTGCCGGAAACCGACATACTGTCGGGGATCGACTTATCATTTGGGCCATGACCCGAATGTCTTGGCACCGGGGGATATGATGGTGTCGTAAAACGGTCCCTTGGGGCACCAGGCGCCACCCCTCGTATTAAGCCTCACCTCGGCATGCGGGGCTCTGTCGGGGGGAAGACTACTTCCCTAGCTACTCGTGGGAATCAAATGGATGATACCTCAAAAAAACAAAATAAAAAACCGACAGACGGCTCGGGGACCATGGAGGTCGAAACGGACGCTGTGGCGGCCGGGACGCCCCTTGGAAACCAGGCTGAATGTCCAACCGTCGGTGCACTCCCAGCGGCTGCGCCCTCGCAAGAGGGTGTGACGGCCCAGGAGTCGCCGACGGCCATAATAAGGAAAAGACTCTGCGGAGCCGGAAGAAAGAGGCTCCGCAAAGAAAGAGAGCGCCTAGAGGCCGCCAGTGGTGGCCCGGGTGCTAACATCAACACCGGGACGAAAGAAACTCCGAAGAGGGGGAGGCATCCACAGGAGACTCCCCCGTCGGGGCAGAAATCGTCCAAAAAAAGTAGGGGGGGAGGGGCGAACCAAGCGGCCTTAGACAGGGCCGGGGGTTCGGGTCTCACGGCCGCACAGCGGGCGAACCCCCTTACTCTCGTCGTGGTGAATGAGGATTACCCCGATGCCGAGCTGACAAGGGAGCATCTCGACACCTTCTGCCGGGTCTTCTCGAGGCGTGCTGAAGAGCTGCCAGAGGAGCAATGGCCGAAGATCGAGGCCTCCTTTTGCAAGGCTGGGGCCATCACCTTCATCCCGGCGAACCAGGCAACCAGGGACCGTCTCATGGCTGAACTTACGGCCGAGGGGGGCCCCTGGAAGGGTCCAAAGATCAGGACCGGGGGGGTTGAACTCCTCCAAAAGATGCTGAAGGCTACAGCCTGGATCCCAGACGAACCAGAGGATCCGGCGGTAATACTTCGGCGTCTGGGTGGGTACAACCCCTCGTTGAAGACGTCGTGCTGGAGGGTTATCCGTCAGCCGGCGCCTTCAGCCAAGGCTCCAGCATCTGGGCAGCAAGGCGGCACAAAAATGCTGCTGGTTGTCCAGATTCCGGAAGCCCAAGCAAGGGCGCTCGCGGCCCTTGATAATCGGCCTTACTACCGGTGTACCCGGATGACATTCAAGGTCACCGGAGGCACCGGCCAGTAAGGACCGAACATGGTAAAAGAAGAGGCGCGACGTCTCACAATGGCGTCCGGGCAACTTCAGTTTACCCAGATTAACTTGCACCACAGCAAGGACGCCTCTGCTTGTTTACAGAGGAGCATGGCTGTGGTGCACACAGGCATAGCGCTAATCGAAGAACCTTGGATTGTCAGAAATGCCTTAAGGGGCTGGGAGCCTCCCACTGTTTTAGCAAAACAGGGGCGGTCAAACCCAGGGCCTGTATTCTCACCAAGGGAATCAACGCAGTTCCACTGATGGACCTGAGTAATGAGGACCTAATGGTGATAACAATCAACACAAATGAGTTGGGGAAAATAGCAGTGGCCTCAGCTTACTTCCCATATGATGGGCCTGATAATCCCCCAAGGGAGGTAAGAAAACTGGTGGATCATTGCAGGCAGATGGGGCTCCCCCTACTGATAGGCTGTGACGCGAATTCACACCATCAGATATGGGGCAGTACCGGCATTAACGAAAGAGGACAGGCGCTGCTGGAATATCTGGTCACCACCGACCTGGATATCCGCAACACCGGCAGCACCCCAACCTTTCGCAACGCTATCAGAGCAGAAGTCCTGGACCTCACACTCTGTAGCAGTAGCCTCCTCCACAGGATTAAAGATTGGAGGGTTAAAGATGATCCGTCACTGTCGGATCACATGACGATAGCATTTCACCTGGCGGCTGATGTAGGCGCCAATATGAAATTTATTAGAAACCCCAGAGGTACAGACTGGGAGGGTTTCAAAAGAGACCTAGGTGTAGCCCTCGAGGATGTGCTAAGGACTAGGATCAACAACTCTCTGGCACTAGAGGAAGCAGCCAAGGCGTTCAGCGCAGGCATCAATTATGCCTTCGAGCGAAACTGCCGGGAAACCCCTGTCAGGGACAGGAGGCTGACCTGGTGGAATCGCAGCCTGGAGGCTAAGAAGGTTAACACTAAAAAGCTTTTCAGGTTAGCCAGGAAGAGGAATTATCCCCAAGCCTGGGACAGCTATACTATAGCAAGAGATGACTTCAGAGATGCAGTCAGGAAAGCCAAGAAGGACAGCTGGGAATCCTTCTGCTCGGAGGTCGAGAAGGGACCTCCGGCAGCCAGGCTTGGAAAGGTTCTGGCGAAGGACCCGGCTGCAATCATGGGAATACTAAAACTGCCAGATGGCACCAGTACGACGACGGACGCGGAGACACTGGACTGCCTAATCCGAGCCCACTTCCCGGGCTTTTATAGGTCTGGGAGTGGGAAGGGGGGAGACGAAGACCTGAACCGAGCCGCTCCCGGCTCGGGAGGTGGGATGTCCAAGGCCCGCAGAGAACTTGGACGCCGAATCGCTCGGGAGATCGTCACCCCCGTGAGGATAAGGTGGGCCGTACACTCCTTTAGTCCGTTTAAGTCACCGGGGCCAGATGGAATCTATCCAGCTCTTCTTCAAAGAGCTGGCGATATGATCATAGGACCACTTATGAGACTAACTACAGCTAGTCTCATCCTGGGCCATGTGCCTAGTGCATGGCAGGGAGTTAAGGTGGTTTTCCTACCTAAAGCAGGGAGATGCGGTTATGAATCGCCCAAGGACTTCAGACCAATCAGTCTAACGTCATTTTTACTAAAGTTAGTAGAAAGACTCGTGGATAGGTACATGAGGGAGACGGTCCTAGCACGATGCCCACTGCACGGGAGCCAACATGCCTACAGAACGGGTCTCTCCACTTAGACGGCACTGCATCAGGCTGTCTCACTGATTGAGACCCAGCTGGAGAACAAGGGCTTCACAGTGGGCGCTCTGCTGGACATTGAGGGGGCCTTCAATCACACCGCGCGAGGAGTGATAAGGAGAGCCCTCAAGACGCACAACACACCGGAACCAATCGTGGACTGGGTGGACCACATGCTGGCGAATCGTAGTCTGCGAGCGGAGAAAGGTGATACGAAAATCCGGGGCAATGTTGACTCCGGATGTCCACAAGGGGGGGTTCTTTCACCACTGCTATGGAATGTAGTGATGAATGAGCTCCTGGTTGGAATCACGGAGCTTGGACTACACGTCACGGGATACGCGGACGACGCTCTGATAATTGCCAGGGGGCCGTTCTTGAGTCCGCTGACAAGTTTAATGCAGCGCGCACTTACATTTGTGGAGCACTGGTGTCAGGAAACGGGGCTCTCTATAAACCCTAGGAAAATAGAGGTGCTGGTGTTCACCAGAAACTACAAATGGGACCGTGTCTGTCCGCTCACTCTGTCTGGACACAGACTAGAGTACGCGGAAACAGCCAAATACCTCGGGGTGACTCTAGATAGCAAGCTTAGCTGGAAGAAACATCT
Source organism: Trichopria drosophilae (assembly GCA_030407085.1). Lineage (NCBI taxonomy): Eukaryota > Metazoa > Arthropoda > Insecta > Hymenoptera > Diapriidae > Trichopria > Trichopria drosophilae. Next base: position 45,669,692 of record CM059583.1, read on the forward strand.
GAAAGACAGATGTGCCGGAGTCACAGCTTCCCTATGGCTAATGAGACGAACCATAGGCAGCAGCTGGGGCCTCAAGCCGGCCACTATGCTATGGATATACGAGGCTATACTGAAGCCAAGGTTAACCTATGCTTCACTGGCCTGGTGGAACAGGTCCACTATGGCTACGGCTGTCAAGGACCTAGAGAAAGTGAGAGGGCTCATACTCAGGAGTATCACGGGCGCTGCGAGGTCAACCCCCACGGCGGCGCTAGGTGTTCTCCTGGATATAGAGCCCTTTCACATAACTTTGAAAGTCGAGGCCGCAAAGGCCTGGCGCAGGATCAAAGCAAAGAGTGGGTACAGGAGCTCTGTCAAAAGAACAGGACCACTTTCGGGGTAGCGTCTTAGACGAGATCGCAGATCACACGTCACCACGCTATCTTTTTGACAAAAAATACAAAATCAGTCTCCCGACCAGAGAAGACTGGGAAAGCAACCATGCGGCACTACTCAACGGCAACAACTGGTTCACAGATGGGTCAGTTGGGGCGCGGGGGAGTGGGGCAGGGGTATACAGAGGAAGAGGTGGAAAAGGGTCCACATACCCCTTGGGAGCCTACACCACTGTTTTGCAAGCAGAATTAATGGCTATCATTCAGTGTTCATACAGAGCGCTGAATGAGGATAACGGTAATAATACCACCATTTTTTCTGATAGCAGGGGAGCCTTACAGGCCCTCAACAACTTTAGCACAAGGTCAGGACTAGTCTGGGACTGCTACCAGTCCCTGAATAGACTAGCTGCGAAAACCCGCGTCACGCTGCGCTGGATCCCAAGCCACTGTGGATTCAAGGGCAACATGATGGCGGATAAGCTAGCCAAACTGGCAGCAACAAAGAATTTTATTGGCCCCGCACCCGTGGTGGGCGTGTGCAAAAACCTCGCTCGGGAAGCATTCCGGACGAAGGTTGAGCTCGACCACCAAAGGATATGGGGTTCCACACCGGGATGCAGGCAAGCCAAACTCTTTATTGGCGACAGCTGGCCCTGCAGATGGAAACCGGTATTCCTGAATGCCAAAAGATCGGTGGCCAAAGATCTGGTGGCAATGATCACTGGGCACGGGGATCTCCGGGGACATCTCCACAAAATAGGACTGTCAGACTCGACGGCCTGCAGGTACTGTGGAGAGGCGGTAGAAACCGCCGAACACATTCTTTGCGAATGCCATGCCACCACCAGACATAGAGTGGAAGGGATGGGCAAACCTGCACTGACAAGGCAGGATATCACCTCCATGGAGGCTGCGACCATGGCCGCGGTCTGGATGGCTATGCGCCGTGCCATATAGAAGGAGGTCATAGGGGGAGTGCAAAGGGACTACCCAAGCACTCAGGTTTTTGGTCTGTGTGACCAAACCAACTCTAACTTTAAATTATTATTATTATTATTCAGATGCAGCATGCCGAAAAACGATTGTATACCAATTTTGGTTCGAATCGATTGAAATCTTCGAAAGTTATTCAAATATGTACATACGATACAGTACCAGTCATGTCACTTTTTTTTGTATATACTAAAAGTTTAACGGGCGCTACGCGCGCAATTCTTTGCTTCCTATGGCTTTTTTTTGTGTCGTTAAATTAAATATTAATTTATGTTACTTGGGCGTAAAATAGTATTTTATACATTTTAACGTTTTTCGTTGATATTTTTACACACACAATATGATATGCTTTTCGATGCAGATATATATTTATTTTATGTGAATATAAATGCGCATAATCACCTTTGAATCAAATTAAATTTCGCCTATGTTCACGCTCTAATCATGTCATGGGAACAGGAGTTTTATTATAATATGAGGTATCTAATTGTAGGTAAATGTTTTTTGGATAATTCAGTAGAAGTGACATCTTCACCTGGCTTTAGGTCTCAGATGACCTTTATACATGTACTTCATTTCGAAGCAATGAAGCGCCAACAAAAAAGGTGAATTATACAATGGCACCCAGACTCTTGGTCTTACATCTAAGCAACAACCTTTTAAAATGCGAAATTTTAACCGGAAATAGAGTTAGAGAAAATTTTTTAATCGAATTACACTGTACTGTGAAAATCATTACCCATTTTCATTTAAAGGGTGGCCGTTTCGAGTGAAACTTGTTTTTCCTATGACAATTAATAAAGCTCAAGGACCGACTTTTGAAGAAATTGGTATCGATCTTCGCAAAGACGTTTTTAATCACGTTGTTGTTTAAACTTTATGTTGCATTTTCCGAGTACGATCATGGAATGGTCTAAAAGTATACTTTGGTAATCAACAACATAAAAGATTGGCTAAAAATTATGTATATAAAAACTATTTTATTATTTATTATTAATTATTAAAGGTAACATTTAAGTATATTTATTCATAATAACTAATAATTTATGTTATACAATCAATTTAAACAATTGTTTTAATAGGGTCATTGTCAGGATTGGTCAATACTTGTGTCCTATCTTCTGGATATCAAGCGGATCATATTAGATTAAATTTATTGACCAAAGCTGTTAAATTTATGCTTATGGTTGCAAATCGATTTTTCTTATTTCATTCAAAAGGAAAATTACCTCAAATGTACTAATCTCGATGAAATTATTTCAATAAAAACCCATTTTGATTTTTGCCCTTTGATTTTTTAATATCTATAAAGATATGTTATTCTCATGGTTATTGTTTCGCCACAATAGAATCAGTCGATCCGCAGTGGCCAGGCTTTGTAGCCTAACCATATTAGAAATATGGGTTTTGTTGTCACTATAAAAGTCAGAACATTTTTCAATAAATCTCGATCGTAAAAAATCGCATTTTTATCTTTTATAAGAGTTAATTAAATTCATTGAACAATATCTACATTGCATATATTAACACGCATTATAAAATAATGTTGCACTTACTGCAACAAAAGAAATACAAATGTAATGTGTGATGTCCAAGCATGTGCATCTCAGAAGAAAATCGTGGGAATGAAATAATTAAGCGTAACTGAGTTTTTAAAAAATGGATTTTAATTCTTATATCTCTGATGCAAAAAGTAACTTTTTAATTTCACTATTTTTCAATATATGGGTTCATTCTTCATGAAATGAAGAATAATATCCGCTTTGGTGGAAGTGTGGGCCTTATTTTAAAGTCCCAGAAACATAATTTGAAAAAGTGTTTAGCATTGCGCCAACGGTTTGAAAAATCATGTTTGTTTTATGTGTCATCACGAAGCCAAAATATATGGAAAATATCCGTTATCAATTATTCAATTTGACAATACGTAAATCACCCAAAGGTGGCAGTCATTTGTAATAACTGATTTCTATAATTTATTCTACTAACTGCAACTCTAAAAATATAGTCGAGGATTATTGAATGATGCGGGGGTGGTTAAAAAACAATAAAATTTAGTAAGTGATGTACTTAAATGTCATATTCAGTAGTTCATATTCTGTACTTTATTTCAATTTCCACCTAAAACATCTAACTATAGTTAAAAAATCTCAAAATAGAGATGAAGAATGTAACATTTGAAACTCCACTGAATGATTTTCACATCGGCAATATCGTTTCCGTCCCAACGTCGTTTTCGCCGAATTAAATCCTTTCATTCAGAATGCACAATTCTTTTCCCCTTAGCGACCCACCTCTCCACATCCTAATTCCCAAACCCCAAGTCGGGGATTCGCCAGTATATTCTTTCCGGCCATCGTCCAGCAGATTTCAATCGTCCATCGAAGAGTCGGACTGTTTGCCGGTGCCAAAGAGACAAGTATACCGCTGGATAAAGCGCAGAGGGACCTGTGAAGTGGATACCGAGCCTTGGTAGTCCTTGTTGCAAAACGTAGAATCGCGTCCCGGTGGTTATCTCGAGCTTTTCCGAGGATAGGTCGTAGCAGGAAAGGGGTAGAAAACAATTTACCCGAAATTCGCGTCACTGCTTTGGTGACTGGATACACTCTTGTTTGTCCCCGCAGCAATCTGTCGGCTCTCGACGCAACCCCTTTCTCTCTCCCCTGCGGCCTTTCTTTCCTCACCAACCCCCTACCCCCCATTGTCCCAGCAGTTTCTCTCTGTTGCCTTTTTTCCCCGTCATCCCCCTTATTCTACCTAAGTACGATTCCCCGCCGCGAGTGCCAGATTCAACCTGGTTCTCGGAGGCCCCCTCCGGATGCTGGCTAGATACAGACGTGCCTCGGGGGAATTTTAAACAGCCGTGATTCGTCGGTGCCCCTACATTTCTTCTTCCTTTTCTTCATCGCCTACTTTGGCGGCCTCTTATACGCGGGTGAGAATTTCACTGTGTCGCGATGTGACGCCCGGTTCCTGTCGTAGTGCTCGTTCCTACGGGAATCCCTACTCGCGATTCACCTTCCCGTCGAGATTACCATCAAAGGCACGTGCTAAGTGCCGAATTTATTTTCTCTTCAAGCGCAACCCTCCTAGTCTCAATAAATTTCACCCTCTGGCTGACACTTGGGCGAGTTATTTTAGCGCGATCCTAAAGAAAACAAACTTAAATTAAAGCGTTTCTCAAGTTCCGCTTCATGAAAATTGAACAGCTATTCGACTAATCCAACTTATATTGCTCGTTTAGAGAGAATATATGGGAAATGTGTTGGCAAACTTAATTTCCATTATATTGCCAATATCTTATAAAAAGTTCGGGGGCACTTCTGTAAACCCTACACTAAGAATCTTACAAGGGGAGGTCACGGTGGAGATTTCACGATTTTGGCCGACGATTTTTTGACGTATTCTATGATAAAAATAATAATACACGTGTTTGAGCGTTTTCGCTCACAGGCTTTCGTTTTCGTGAAATAAAATATTAAAAATCATGCTTTAACTAGTATATATATATGTATACTTTGCAACGTCAGATGCAAATCTTTTGGAAACATTTGAAAGTCAGCTATACTGTCGGTATTATAATCTCCCGATGAATTTATCGATATATTGTCAGCCCACTCGTCTACGGAAGGAAACAATATGCATAATAATTTTCTGAATTTGAACAAAATTAATGTGTAACGAATTAATATTAGAAATGGAGTTCCCAAACATTTAATTAGACATTAGACATTTTAATTAGACATTACATTTTTTTCTAGGAAATGCGAAATTTAGTAATTTATTCATTTCCAGAGGTAACAAAGCATTTTAATATTGTGCATTTTTTCAATATTATTTTAATCTGTTAAAAAACTCAAATTGTCGATAGAAAAAAAAATTAACATTAAAAACAGTGTATCCAATGAAATCTAATTGAATTCCCATTCCTAACATCGTGTATTTAAATAATATACCATTTACATATGTTTACATACATTTTCATAAATTTACACAAATAGATTTCATTGAATACACTGTTTTTAATGTTAATTTTTTTTCTATAGACAATTTGAGTTTTTTAACAGATTGAAATAATATTGTGCAAATTCACAATATAACATGCGTTGTTACCTCTGGAAATGCAAATGAATAAATTACTAATTTCGCATTTTTCTAAAAACAAAATTAAATGTCTGTGTTTGGGAACTCTATTTCTAATATCAATTCGTTACACATTTAGTAATTTCGTTCAAATTCAGAAAATTATTATGCATATTGTTTCCTTCCGTAGACGAGTGGGCTGACAATATATCGATAAATTCATCGGGAGATTATAATAAATTAAATAAAAAGACTATCAAATGTTTCTAAAAAATTTGCATCTGACGTTCCAAAGTATACATTATATTATATACTAGTTAAAGCATTATTTTTAATATTTTATTTCACGAAAACGAAAGCCTATGAGCGCAAACGATCAAACACATGTATTATTATTTTTAACGTCAAAAAATCGTCGGCCAAAATCGTGAAATCTCCACCATGACCTCCCCTTGTTAGTGAAAGTTTGTCAACTTCCGTATTTTGTTGAGTTCATTACGAATGTTGATCTGAAAAAAAATGCGAATTTTATTGTCATGGTGTACACCCACAAAAAAGATGGTATTATCACAAAGTATACTCAAATTACAGAGGTCTGCAAAATTTTAATCAAGTCTTTTTTTTCTTTATTATTAATGCCTGTACAACCTGGTTTAGGTATATTAGGTTTTTCTATCAATTTCTTGCATATTTATAATATTTATATATACTGACGTATCTTCTAATTACTTTTCTTTTTACATCCTGTATTTCTAAAGATTTCACAATGATTCACTCAATGACAGCTTCCCAAATCTCAACATCCGACATAACAAATAAAAGACATGAAGGAATGGATTCGAATACTAAATCTAAAATGTACAATTATATTCGAAATCCTTACACTACCTTCTCTCCAAAATAAAGTTACCGTCGCGGTAACTAAATGAACAACAGAAATCTAGTTGTTGAGAACTAAATTTCACCAGTTAAAATTTTGAAAATAATTTTCCTACCATTAAAAATAAAAAAAGAAAATGTCCAAGGAAAACCTTGGCATGTAAATCAATGGCATGTAAAACCTTGGACGACGGTCAACATCCTAAAGGCTTGATTTTAAATAATATTTGATTTCATTAAACCTCTATATTAATCACTTTCATTAATTTTGTATTTAAAGTTATTTTCGGAAAAACTGGAGAAAATCTGTCGACATTTCCCAGATAGCAGAATAAAAAATAGTTCAAAATGATCTCGTAAGGTGTTCTATAAGGGTTCGCATGCGTCAAATTATGAGGTTTTTCTAAGCTTGAGGTCGTAATAATCTCATAATGATATAAAGTTCAAAATAACTTGATAATTTATCGCATCTGACCTCTTGTAGAACACATTATGAGATCATGCTGAACTATATTTTTATTCTGCTATGCTGGCTAATGTCCGCTATGAATGTTGATTTTCGAGGTTCTTGTTCGTTATGAAATGAAGAGGAACGGAGAGATTTTATGACTTGGCTGGGTTATTTTTTGAAACCTTCCGATTTGTTTTAAATTCATTTTTCACTGGGATGTAAATCTAAATTCTCTAGCAACTCCTCTGTCAAAAAATCTAAAGAATTATTTGAATCTCATGCGATTAACTTTTACGGGGATGTGTTTGTAAAAATAAATAACACGCTTCGCCTAGGACGGACGCTCAAGTAAGTCAGTTTGTGAATTCCCGATGGAGGTGTTGTCACCTACTTATGTCACTAAAGGGACTTATAAAGTATTTGAAATTAGATTCTTTCGTAATTTATGATCATAGAATTTGTACAAATTTTACATAAATTATTAACAATTGCGTAGGACGGCCCATTGTAATTTTCTAAGTAATGAAAATAAGCGATTCATTAGCATTTTCACACTGTAAACAACATTCAAATACATCAAACATTTCACGGATGTTTGTTATCATTGAAGAATTATCTACTGTTTTGTTATAGGCATATTTTTCTTTTTAATTATTACTTCATTATTCTTCCTATTGCCAAAGAGTACGCACCGTACATTGAAAAAACAGTAATACAAGTTACTACTTTGGATATTCTATGTCTTAGTAGCAGTAAACAAAGAGTAAATTATCCCTAGATTTAGTTTTAAAATGCTTTCGGATTCTCTTGGTCTACTTTTGAAAATTGTAACCCCATCTTAATATAGTACTTGCAACTTTATGCTTTATTTTATATTTTTATTTCTCAGATTAAAAGAAGTGAATATAAAAGAATAAGTGAAGAAACCTTTAGTTTTCTGTAGAAATTATACATTTAAATTAGTAATATTACTTATATGTAAGCAAAAGAATAACAGAAAATATAAATATTCTCGACTTCATTTAAGAGTCTCGCCTAAAATCATAGATTTTGAAAAATACGTGGAACAATGACATAAATGCGTTTATTTAACATTTTTAATTAAACATGTACATGAGAAACAAAAAATAAGTTTTCGTTTTATGTCATTTAGTAAAATCTTTCTGAAATACTTTGTACAAACTGAAGCGTACCTTAGGTACTTCATAACAGCCAATTTTTCCGGCGAAGCGGAAGAAACCCATAACCGTAAACAGTGGAAGAATCAGTGGAAATTGAGATAAAGACTAATAGAATTTTATTACATCTAATGTACATATAAGCCAAGCTCATTTTCAATAAAGCATTAATGCTCATGGCAGCCGGGGTTCAAACTGAACATTGCAAATTAAGATTTCTGTTTACATTTTATAAACCTATAATAAATGACTCGCATCTAGAGAAGAAAAAGTTAATTTCTTTGCGATCGAACTTTATTAAAGAATTCTGCACTTTATTATTTTCGTATTGATTGAAGAAAGTTTTAAATGTGGAGATTTTAGTATGAAGGCAGTTGTAATTGTCGAATTATTGAAATATTAAGGGTTATTTTAATAACTGCCTTTGTGTATCGGAACCTCCAGCGTAAGAGGCTTCGAAAATGTTTAAAATTCGTGTCAGATTCAATTAGAAATTGTTTAATTTAGCTATAATCAATAATGCAGTTATCAGCATACTAAGGATGTAAGGTTACGACCAACGTACTCCATGACCTATCAAATACATCATTCCCTTATTTCTCATCGGATACCTGTTCCTGCATATCTACTTTGAGGAAATATTTCTAATGTAATTCTAAACATAATCCATCTAATAAAAACATTAACTATGCAATCATATATTTTTAATATTGTCTATCAAAAAGTACCAAACTTTTAAAAATGACCCTCACGATGACATTTCATTATATTCAATATTATACAGGGTGTACGAAAAGTCCCGGGACGGTTGAATAACTTTCGAAAGAATAAAAATTTCAAAAATCGCCGAAATACGTGATTCGATTTTTCAAACAAGCAATCTTTTGAGAGGGGGTTTCGGCCCCCCAACCTCAAGGGGGGCGGGGGGCACGAGAGGGGCAAAAATCTTAAATGGCAACATGGTTTGAGTGGGGGCTCATTTGAAAGGTATTTTCGAGACGAATTCAGATCACTGGTCATAGAGGGCGCTGCGATCATTTTTCGGAGAGATACAAGTAAAAGAGCTTTTCAATGTAACGTTCAGAAACGGGTTGACACCCGTTTAAGAATATTGTTTTACACGATTTTAAGTTTTTTAAGTTTTTTAAGAATATTGAATTACACGATTCGGCGACTTCGAAATTTTCATTTTTTCAAACGTTAGTACGTCTAAGATCTGAAAAAGTCAAAAATCTCTGCGAAAAATGATCGCAGCGCCCTCTATGACCAGTGATCTGATTTCATCTCGAAAATACCTTTCAAATGAGCCCCCACTCAAACCATGTTGCCATTTAAGATTTTTGGCCCCCCTCGTGCCCCCCGCCCCCCTTGAGGTTGGGGGGCCGAAACCCCCCTCAAAAGATAGCTTGTTTGAAAAATCGAATCACGTGTTTCGGCGATTTTTGAAATTTTTATTCTTTCGAAAGTTATTCAACCGTCCCGGGACTTTTCGTACACCCTGTATATTGTTAATATATACTTTAAAAAATGTCAGCCTTTGACATTTAATGCAATTTCTCGTTAATTAATTTCCAACACCAGTTGACAGATTGTCTCTCTCCAAACCCGAACTTAATTACCCGCGCACCTTTCATGTCATTACATGAGAAATATGTATGATAATTTCCATAATATCAAGACAACTTTACCGGATCATCTATGGTAGTATTATGATGACATTGGAAATATTGTGACAATTACGATGCATTATTATTTAAGCCTAAAATTTTTGTTTTTACTATCAAAGATCTTTTTAATTTATTGGAAAAAATGTTTTTCTCAAAATGTATTGCATTCTGCGTTGTGCTATCGACTTACGCTTCTAACAAATGTATAAATACTAAAGGAAAGAGTGAATGTTCAATCTAACAAGTGAAAATTCAATCTAACAAGTGAAAATTCACTCTTTCCCTCCGAGTTGTGGAGTTGACATCTCTGAAGGAAAGAGTGAATATTAAACTCTTTAAAAGTGGAAATTCACTCTTTCACAAAGTCTCACGGTTTTCACTAACCAACGAGTGAATTCTCCCTCCAAGAAATTTAGAAATTCTCCGAGTCGTGGAGTTGACAACTCTGAAGGAAAGAGTGAATATTAAACTCTTTAAGAGTGGAAATTCCCTCTTTCACGAAGTCGCTTGGTTTTCAACTACATTTGCGAATTATACATATCTCAACGCGTCTGTACATGCATTAACAAAATTATAGAAAAGTATTTTTCGAAATATCTGTCAGATATTCTATAATTGGTTGATTTTTATAATCTCCAACGACATTAAGTAGGCGTTGATCATAATCACGATATTTTGCTCTTTTATGTGGAGTGATATTTCTTCCTGCGCGATGTTGATCCAGCAGTGTTTCCACCATACTTTGCTCCAATTTAATAGCATCGATACGTTTGCCAATTGAAGGATGGTGAATTTTCAGACATCCAGTGAGCCCTCGATGCCATCCCTCAACTTCTAAAACGGATTCGTAGCAATTCCATATTTCTGGAGAAAAATATGGGTTTAAACGTTTTCCTCTACGATTTCGATGCCCGATCCAGGTAGTTTCAAAATAATCTAATAAACCATGAAACTCGTTATTCTTGTGATAGTACGATAATTCAAGTAAAGTACCGTACGTGTTAATGACGGTGTCTGTTGGTACAAATGCGAGGGCAATAAGCATTTTGATATGTGTAGCAAATTCAATGTCCTGGCCATAACGAATTGTCAAATTATGAGTATTTATATATCGCCATATGCTCTGTCCAAAATGAAAATGACAGCCTGAAATTTCAGTTTCAGGGAAAGTTGTTTTAATTGCCGAAATAGAAGCTTGTTCAAAATCAATAACAAAATGCTTCGGATTACATCTCGGTTCCGCAATTATTAATTGTTAAAAAATGCGTACATATGTTGACGCATGTTTATCTGCCGCCAACACGTAAACAAGTGGTAAAGTCTTTTTATTTATATGACCATGTATTGAATATATTTGTGAATACATTTTAGGAACTGATTGAAATGTACCATCACTAAACCAAATGTCGCCTTTTCTAAGAAATTGCATATTCGATTTTGTTGTGAAAATCAACAGTCTATTCTTGTCTTTACTATCAAAAAATAAGATGAGATATCCTTTCAATGCCCCCTAGTAGAAAATGCGACCAGTTTCTGGCCATTTTTTCCGGTCTGCATGTTATAAATGGAGCCCAGAAAAATTGGCCAGAAAATGGCTTAGTTTACTACAATACATATACATTTCAGGAAATTGTAATTCTTCACGTGATGCTGAATCTTGAAGTTGAGGATTAACTTTTTGCCGTATTTATTGTACTGTACGAATTAAATTGCTTCATGTTGGTAAATCTGCAGCAGTTACATTATTCACACTACTCGTAGCTTCTACAACAATTAGTGTACTGTCATCTCTGGATCGTTTAGCTTTTTTCTTAATTTTTGCGGCAATTTTTTTAGATTTCACACATTCGGGTCGTGGAGTGTGTAAATGTTCTGTATGTGTAAGAATTTCACCAGTTTTTTCTGAATAAGATGTTATTGCTCTTCCTTTACAACCACTTTTTGTATATTTAACACACCGCCACGATACCGGTTAATTAGATTAAATATATCCATTCAAAACTAACTGCTTTTGATTTTTTTGAATTCGAACAAAATTTAATGGCATTTTGTCACACAAATACGATGCGAACGAGGTGTAACAAATTACTAACGAATATTAAATTAAAATCGATATTCTTAATGACTGATGAAGAAAGTATAAACTAATCAAAACGTAAACATATATTCATGTTCACTCATTTCCATGAATTGCTTCAATAATTTATGAATAGTGTTAAAGTTATTTTTGTCAAAGTAATATTTGTTAAAGTTATTTTTTTTAAAGTTATTTTTCGGAGGTTATTATTGTAAAGTAATTTAGTCATGACACCCATAGGCAATCTGCCGTTGAGTGCGCAGTGACAAAATCTCACTCTCTCAGAGTGAATTTTAACACCACAACCAGTGAATTGTTACTCCACGCGAAGAGTGCATTTTTACTCCAACATTTGGAGTGGATTTTTTCACTCTTTGATTTGGAGTTACTGATCTCACTCTGTTAGAGAGGTCTTTCACTCCTTTGAGAGTGAGAACACAGCTCAATCCAGGTTTGGAGGGAAAATTCACTGCAAGAAAATTAGACAGTATAGCTATTGACAATAGATTCATTATAGATAAATAAACAAATCAGGAAATACGAGTGTTGGAATACCGAACCTGCTGCACAGCGGATTCCTCTCCCCTAAGTATAAGTTTCATAAAGTTCCCTTATTTAAAGCGCAATTTTTTAACTGCAATCTGTCAGATGCTACCCACGTTAAAAGCTCACGAAAATAAGTTTGACAACTTACCGTGAGGATTTTCTCCAACCTTACCACTATAAGACATTATTAGCAGCGCTTCTACATTTCTTTTCCACTCCCAAAAATAACCCTTTCAAAAGTTAACGGTATATACATTCGGATAAGTTTCATACAACAAGTCACCTCCGACTGTGAACAAGTAAATCCGTTTCATTTGTTTTCAGGAGTCAGAGTATCATGTGTCGGCCTCAACCTAGAAATGCGACACCAACGATGCACGACAAACAGTGACACGGAGGACTGAAGCCCACAAAATGTATGGAAACGAAAGACCGAGCCAAACAGAAACAGATGAAATTCCGCAAGTGGTATGGAAAAAAGTTACAGTGGAGAACGAAAGATGTCGAGAATAGTTAGGAAAGAGATTTAACGAGAATGAGTAAAGCGGAGAGTGCGGGAGATTACGCGAAAGGGCTAAGAGAGATTAAGAGCGAGAACTTCAATGAAACAACCGGAATGGGCAAATGAGAGAGAAGAGGGTTGTCCTCCGTCAATCTGAGAGAGACGTCCTAGGGACAACAGACTGAAAGACGAAATGTCGACGGGTAATGGAGAGAGAGAAGGTGTGATGACGGCCTAGCCGGAGAGTAGGGATCCGGCTCAAAGGGTGCCTTGGTGGTCGAAGAGGGGTGCTAAAGGGAAAGGAGGTGGATGATAGCGGTACTCGCGCGGTGATATTACGTGCACACGCGTTAAGCGCGGCTCTATTCTCGCTATGCCACCCCCGCGTCGTTGGAGCCGAGAGAGGCCTACATCCTCCGGTCCCGGTGGTACTCCCCCCGTACCACCACCACTCCCTGTCATTCTCATGGCTGACTGTCGCATCGCAAACAAAAGACGGGCGAGCGCGCGCCACTCATCGCTCGCGCTCGATGCGACAGCGAGTGACGTCCTCGCCCCCGACACCCCCACCGATTCCTCCACCCCCTCGATCGTCGCATCCCGGGGAGCGGAACCGCCGCACTGTCCCCCCAGGCCCCCAGCCCCCGGGCCAACGTCCCATCCACAACTCGGCTGAAACGGGGGGTGTGGGGGAGACTCATCCCTTATACCTTCTCCGGGTACAACACGCGGGCTGCATCGCGGTAGTGGAGCTATCTGTTGTTATCACCAGTTATTTGCATCCCTTCGTATAGTCGTAGGGGCGGCGCGGGTACCGCAGAACGGCGGTTGGGGCTGGGGGCGGTTGCGGGGGTGAGGTTGGCAGCAAGAGGAAAAGCCGCGGTGGGAAGAGTGCGCGCGCGATATAGAAGCGAAATTCTCGTGAGCTTACTTCCCAGGGAATATTACGCTGGCGGGCAAAGAGATCCGAACGGTTTTCGGGTGCTTCCGATTCGACGGATCGACGGATGGATTTCCCCTCGATGCTCTTTCCTGTCTTTTCGGTTTCCGCAACGCGGTTGGATATATATACTAGCTTCCCATGATTTTGCGATTTCTCAGGAGATACGTTGGAAGGCATTTTTTGCACGAATTTGGAACATACAGCGATTTTATACGAATCCAATCCGTTTACGAAAAGTCTTCATACTTTTTTTCAGTCGTGATTCAGTATTTTTGGAATACCAAAGCTTAACTCAGATATACGCATTTTTTATTGGTTTTCGAACTTCATTCCCATTTTGAAAAAGGAATAATATTGACTTGAAAGTGACCTGGTGCACTACTCTCGAACATGCTTTTTCGAATTTGCTCAGTCATAATTGCATTGAAGTGCCTTCTAAAACCAAAATGGCACATTTTAAATTAAAAAAAAAAATGGTGTTTTTATATATTTATTTTTTTTTTCGGAAAAGCTACTTAAAAAGTCAATAATCAGGGAGGCAAAGAAAACTTGGAGCTCTTGTGAAACCCCAAGACATGCAATATCACTAATAGCAGGCTACGATCAAGTTAAGGCCATGGAAATCATCAACTCCAACATACATACTGCTCAAACAATAACAAGACTACTAACAGGACACTGTCGACTCAACAAACACTCACTAAGGATGGGGCTAACTAATACCGCATCCTGCAGATTCTGTCTTGTGGAGAACGAAACTTCTGTACACCTACTGACATTTCACATAGCAACTTGTCACAAAAGACATATGACTTTAGTAAAACGATTGCAATATTTCTTGGGGAGTATGGTCCTTATACTTTTTTTTTTATGTTGATATTAAAAGAAAACTCCACATATACGTTTCGGCCTCCATATGGGCCATCTTCAGAATCGAAAATAAATGGTAATTAAGATAATAAATCACATAGCATGGTGTGTGAAGCATATATTCTGGATCATTTCATCTTGTTTTGCGTAATAGTAAAATTTTGTTAATAAAAACCCGAATGAAACAGAGAGATATTGCAGAACATATGCTAATGACAAGCTGTCACTTTGAAGTGTCTGTAATCCCCAAGAAATATTGCAACGGTTTTACTAATTTGAATCAACGGTCAAAAAGGTTGAATTTAAAAAAAAAGACATATGACTTTCGAAAAGTACTTTATAATACGTGAAGAAATCAAGAATTACTCATTCAGTAGCATCGTAGCTTACATAAGGAAGCTGCAACTACTGTATGAACTCTAATTCAGTTAAGGCTGCCACAATAGGATTGATCCGCAGTGGCCAGGCTCAGTAGCCTAACCGTTTAAGAATAATAATATTTATTTTTTATTACCAAACTCAAAACAACATACATTTTTTTAAAGGAATGTTTTCTTTCACACGAAAAAAGTTTGTGCTCCATACAATACAGGTTTGTGTTCAAACCAAACCTCGAAGTTTGCCCATAACACAAGCTTGGTTTGTGCTCAACACCTAACTGTGTCTAAACTGTGTCTTATAAACACACTAAGTTTGGGCTGAGCACAATCCAGACTTGTGTTTATTTTAAGCGTATTATAGAATTGAATTAACGAATATTCGTAAAAGTTCGGTAAGTATTACACTATTTCTTCGTATATTTTAACACTTTTAGTAAAAAAGTACTGTCCCACATTATTAGGGGCATTTAAAGTAAATTGTTTCTTTTTTCTAAAATAAATTGAATTATTCTTGGAAACAAAGTGTATTTACAAATTATTAGTAATCAATCGCATAACCGTCGTTTTTGAAGACATAGATTCATTAAAATTTGTAAGATATAGAGTCCTTATATTATACTATGCTGACTTGATGTATTGAAATATTCTGGCAGCACTTCCTGATAACCATGGTATTTTATGGATAACTAAAGTGAGTGCGGCTCGAAAAACCGACAAACCAAAAAACCGTCAGACATAAAGCCGACACATTCAAAAATAGACATATCGATAAGTGGACAGTCAATTTTTTAAGTTTCGTTTTTTTGTATTGTCGGTTTTTTGACCTGTCGACTGTTTATTTTGTCGGTTTTTCGACCCGCATCCACAAAAGACAAACCAAATTTTGCAGCACCATCGTAAGCAGCATCATACCAAACGGATTCGCTACATAGTTTGGCATAAAGGAAAAATGCGGTTCTTTTCAAAGACCACACCAATACTTTTGTATTTCATCGAAGTCAGTTACATTAAATTTCTTTTCAGCACTTCAGTCTCCTGGCAATCAATGTCGCATCGAAACTCAAATAGTATCTGCGATTTACAAAATCTTAACGCTTTACACTGGGCTATATTTAAAGTTATTCCATTTCTGAAGCACCAATGTTGTAGTTAAATAAGATCTTTCTGCATGTTAGATGCATCAGCTGATGACTTAATAGAAACATAGATTTTTAGATCTTCAGCATATAGAAGTGATGACGACTTTATAACGTGCAAAAATTATCAATAAATAAGATAAATAATAGCTGGCCAAGGTGAGATTTTGTGTCACCCCTGATTGAACAATTATTTTAATTGTGGTTGGATGGTTTAGAACGGTAGTCTTTAAGACGAATAAGCACGTACTTTACTCATACTGTTAAAAAAGTCAGTTGTATATTTTGAATAGATCCTCAAATTTTATTTAAAGCATTGTATGCGTTATAAATACCAAAGGAGATTTGAAGAAAGTGCATTTGTTGTCTTTATTCTAAACGATCATTACACTTGAATTACGAAATGAATACATAATTTTAATTCCACTAGGAACAATCATCCGGTGAATTGGATGAAATGATTCTTAATTAAGTTAATTTACTATCAATGCAGAGCTTAAACTATGTTACATTTGTTCCGTAGCATCAATTGCATTTGAATATTAATTTTTGAAATAGTGCATTATGCAACGACTAGGTGTAATAACCAGATTCATTGGCGTTACCCGTTCAGCATTGCTGTAGCTGGAATTTCAACAGAAAAATGAAAGAAAAACATTTTTAATAATTTGTTATATTTATTATTTTATTAGCTACTCTTCATAACTTCAAATATTATCGTCAATATAAATCCAGAATTACATAGAATACACAATCAATATGACTTTACTTTTATTGCAGAGACTGCTGTATGATATACTTTTAATTTCTCATCACAATTGAGCAAATGTAGCCTTGATGAATACTTTTATTTTAAGAATATTTAAATATGTGCACGTTAAGCATTCAAACATTGAAATGATATGTTTTAAAAAACACACGAAAATAACATTTAATCGATATAAAAATTAAAATAGGTTATGTCTGTCCATGTGGTACTACTTAAGGATACTTCTTAGGGGATATTATTATTTATATATTATTACCTTTCAAAAGAAAGGACGAAACAGAATTTGGCAAGTCTTCTTACTACTTAGAAAATAATGCTTTGTTTTCTTCTAATGTTCCGAAACCGTCTTTTCAGCGTTAGAGGGTTCAGTAGTAATGGCGAGTACAAAAGATGTTTAGTCTTTATATCACTACTTAAATAGTATCCCCCATTATAAATGTTTTCGGGCTGAATTTGGCATGAATCGTATGGGAATTATTGTTAATCACTTCATGTTAACCCACTAAGGACCGAATGTTCATAAATTTAACATGAAGTTTGTAAGTAATTTTTTTTTATTAAAACTCAATGAAAAAATTGTTGGAATGGACGTCATATTGGATACGTCATTTTGAATTTTTGAAAACTAACTTCAAATTCGGAATCAGCGAGCCCAAAAACCCCGGGTACCAAGTTTAAAGTGATTTCATTCTAGTCAGTCGATTGAGTACACGGGACTATGATTTTGAACAAAAAAATCGAATTTAGTAGCCATTTTTGAGCCGCCGAAACATTTTTTTTTCATTACTTCTATCTTCTATCCCAAACATTTTTTACGCGAAATTTATACCCATTTCAGATATTCGAATATGACAAAAAAATTACGATAAGTGAAAAAAAAACCTAAAAAAATCATGGTTTTTGTGAAATATACGTAGTTTGTTTATTTTTTAATTTGCAGCAATTTGCAATACACAATTCGAAAGAGCGGGGTCTGGGCAATTAAAAACGTCCATTCCAACAATTTTTTCATTGCGTTTTAATACAAAAAAAAACTTCATGTTCAATTTATGTACATTTGGTTCTTAATGGGTTTAAAGTCGATGATTTCCTCGATGTTTCTCAAATGTTTAGAATTATTCTATCAAATATTTTAACCTAAGTAAATTAAAAAAATACTTTGCTCAGTAGAAATGTATGGTACTGATCAGGTCCTGACTACAGTGTTGTGTGCCTAATCAGGGCCTTAACAAATTTCTGCTCGGGTTAAAAATATATCATATTTATATTGCTGTTTTATTAACCAACATTTTCATATTTATTGACCCAGTTAAGAGACACTTGATATTAAATATATCGATAAATGCTATTGATGTTATTCAGTGTTCTTCAGCAGATCATTTGGCCGTTAAAAATCTAGAGAGCTATATTGATAAAACATACATTGGTTTTGAAAAATATTGATGTAAGTTCGCTTTTCGGTTTCCGGTCATCGGTAGATAGATATGGGTAATTCCACAGAATTTTTAATGTTAGCAACAAAAAATATTGTTTTTTAATTCAAAGCACACGATTTTCTCATGATAGACATGTTCAATTGGTACATTAGGAATAACAATTAATCCCCGTAATTTATTTCTAAAGGAAGGCGTTCTACGCTGAGAAATAAAACATGCAGTTTTTATCGGAATTATAATATTAAAACCATAAGTTGTAAACGATATAACAATAATAATTATATGTAATGTTAAACATTTGTGTTCTTTAGTATTTTTTTTACTTTGACATTCTTTACTTTTAGATTTACTTTGTTTGAAATAACAATTGCAAATTACTGATGTGCAATTGAAGACACTGGCTCAGTAATTGTGCAATGGTTATTTGGATTTAATGAATAATGAACAGAAGGGGGATTATAACGACACGAAGTGCACGACACATAATTCATGACAGATTACATAGTGGACATTACATATCTGGTAATACTTACAAGGAGAGGTCTTCGAGTGTACATCATCGGTATTGATGGGGTTATAATATGTCATTCTCTACAGAAATACCTGAGATACCTATTTTTTGTTAGTTGTTTATACGACTTTGTTTTAAAAATACTAACAATAAAGAAAAGTTTGCAATAATACGAAAAAAAAGGAATAAATGGAAATTAAAATTTAGGCGAAAATAACTAATTCAGGTGTTTCTTACTTAATACACTTTTACATTGCGCCTGTAAAAGCAAATTTTTAGTCAATTTTTCCCACGTGTATTATAAACTACTTCGAAAATACTTTTTTAATAGTGTTAAACATAAAGAGTTATCCTCTATATATGATATTAAATTGGCACCGTCAAACTTATTATAAAAAAAGACCACTTTCATCCCTTGAACGTACACTTTTTGAACTAATAAATTTATATTATATAACATTATGCAGTAAGTATAGGAGCATAAGACCCCTGACGTATATACATGACTTATGCATAATATTTTAAGGGCAACCTTCGTTTTATTTAAAGTAGAGAAATAGTGCAGAGGGCATAAAGTTTACTTTGCACATTCAAAGTCGTTTAAAAAATTAGTAAAGCCCCTGCAGGCTTAACTGTAACAAACTTATAATTGCGGCTTCGTTTTTTATAAGTTAATAGAATAAACGAAATGATTACAATCGTTGCAACTCATCTCGATAGGTGATATTGTTGATATGTGAAAAAACTGCTTTTTTTTCTTTGCTAGTTATGTTTCGAAAATTTATATTGAAAGTGCTCTCGTTTTAAGACTATTTGTAGTACATAATTCTGTCACACCTCAAAATGTTCATTTTTATGTTACTTATAAACATATAAAATATCTTTACAAAAATTCAAAAAATCTAATAACGTTCTTACACATTTTACCAGTACCATAACTTTTGTCAAAAATTGTATATGTATAACATTGTATAACAATATTCAAAATTATCAGTTATTTTCATGGGCATTTTTTATGCAGTTTTGAGGATTCTAAAGCTATTTGAACTAGTAGAAAGGTCTATGGACATAAAGATTGTAATGTTTTAGTAGTAATAAAAATTAGATCCGTCTGAGATAATGTTTGATGCAGAAAAACACTTTTTCATATCGTTTTCACGAATATTCATGAGAATCGATATCTTCGACTCGTTTACATACCCTACGGTTCCTTTTATTGATTTCATTAGATTTCAGATGTGTAGCGCAGTATCAGAACAACAGTAGTTTATGGTTACAACACATTGTTTTTTAATCACAAACCTTACCATAGTAAAGAAGTGATATAGTGAATGGTTGTGTATGAGAATTGAACTGTTTTCTTCATAATATTCTATTCAAACGCGTTGAATATACGACATCTACCTGTTCAGAATGGCCAAGCCAATGTCGCCATTAAATGTTTCTCTGCATGGAACATCGAACAGAACACCTTTGTATTCATAGAAACAAAATACGTCTTGTTTTGAATTCTTCACACGAACGATTTAGGGACATGCCACTCCACAGTATACATTCGGTATTTTAAAGCTATTTTAAGGTCGTATTGAAGGCTTTATATTTTGCCATTATAAACAAAGTTTTAGACTTGGCAGTAAGTTCTGCCGAGCTCTCATTATTTTTGTAATGCGTCAGCTTCTGCAAAGAACAAACGAACGTTTTTATCTTTTCAGCCAAAATCTGAAAAACGATAGAGTTGTCCGGCAACATTTTCATTAAGATAATGGAGCATTTCAGGATTGCAAAGTACTTTATATGTAGATTGTTTTTTCACATCTCAAAGATTTCTGGCAACCACTTATTTCTGGATAATGAATCTGAATGCCGTCTGAAGTTTTTACCGGATATAGCGTAAAATTTGATATTGGCAATGGGCTCGAACTGTATTATTTGATCCCAACTGCAGAAATATTACTGATTTTGTGTGACTTTTTTTTAATACACGCTTGATAAACGTATGTAAATATAAATGAAGGTCTTTACTAGGACGGCCCTTATTTTGGTCATTTTTTAATTTCTTCAGTCTGAGCCCCCGAAAGTTCACAAAAAAATGGGGCATTGAAACTTGATTAACACGTGTCACTCGAGGGTTGAAATTTAATATTGTTTTAGAATTGGGAAAAAGACGATTTATGGAATTTTTCTTGTAACTTGGACTAGTTGAGTCCAATTTTCTTAACAATTGACAGATTCCTTTTAAAGTCGTTCCTCAATAATATAGAATGCACCGAAAAAATGTTTTAATTGAATTACAACGATTTATCAGACGACAATTTTACCATGAAAATGACAAAATTACAGTTTTTTCCATTTTTCTTACCCTAACTCTCCAATAATCATTCCTAAACTTTTTTCACAAACATGTTTGAGTTTATATTCTAAGAAGAAAATGGGAGGTCATAGACCTAAATCGAGTAATTCGAAGCCGAGTTATACGATTTTTAATCAAGCAATACTTTAAAGCAAAAATGAGGCAAAAGAGAAGTGATTGCTTACAAATGTTCTTGCTTTCCAAGAAATATAACTATACTTCTTAAACCAGCAATATACAATTCCAGAAATATTGCAATATATTATTTAATTACCTAAATACTCTAACAAATATGTCGAAAAATGTTCACACTTCAAATGAGTGTTACACGTTGGAGTCTTTGTAAATTTAAATTTACACCCTTAATATGGACAGTACTAGTGAAGTAAGTCCAGTGATTTAAATACATCTTATACTCCAAAACTTAATATTGTTTCCATTTATATCACTCTAAAGCCTACATGAATAACATTTACTTTTAAATGTGAATCGTTAACTTTTCATTATTTATTTCAAAATATCTGGTGCCATTGAAAACTCGAGTGTTTAAAAAAAAAAACAAATGATTTGCAAGAATCACAAGGGGCTAAATTTTCCGGAAAATCAGGAAGAGCGCCCTGTCTCTCTCGCTTGCCATTGGCGTGATGTATTTTCGATCCTGACGTTTTTTCTCAATCAGCTCTCGTTGAAATTATTTCTCTCGAGAATCAAAATTACTCACAGATATTCTTTAGATTACTGTTATCGAAACTGGGTAAAAACTTTACCTTTATGGCATACATCAATAGCTGAAGAGCAAACATTTGCATTTTTCAAGGTGATACAAATTTGTAAATATTAAGAATTAGATTAATTTCGTGGTATGTACGGTCCTTTTACTTAAATAAACAAATAATAAATCATAAATCATAAACATGGGTTGACGATTGCAACCACTAAGTATGTCGTAAAGTAAACTTAAGTGAACATTGCCGGGATTTGTAGTATAACCGCTCAGACCTTTTGATTTTACTGTTCGGAATATAAGGAATTTTAATGATTTGACTATTAATAGGTTCTGTGTCCCTCTAGCGGTGATACAGGGAACAATTGTCTATTTTAGAAAATATACGTTTCGTCCCAGTTTTTTCACGTGGACTCGTCAGTAAGACAGTGAAAAAACCTGTCTTATACGAGAAAAACATTAAACATTGCTTTCGCAACGAATATTATATTTTGATAATGGATCCTCATATCTACTGCAGTGTGTAACGAAATCACGTTACCATTATCATGCATAGATATCTTTTCAAATTTTTCTAGCATTCCTCCTCTGCTAGATTAATTTTAAAATATCTCTTATAAATAAAACCGGATATACGTATAAGACAGGTTTTTTCACTGTCTTACTGACGAGTCCACGTGAAAAAATTGGGACGAAACGTATATTTTCTAAAATAGACAATAATTGTTTTGTATAATTGATAATTATTTTAACAATTATTGTTCCCTGTATCACCGCTAGAGGGACACAGAACCTATTAATAGTCAAATCATTAAAATTCCTCATATTCCGAACAGTAAAATCAAAAGGTCTGAGCGGTTATACTACAAATCCCGGCAATGCTCACTTAAGTTTACTTTACGACATACTTAGTGGTTGCAATCGTCAACCCATGTTTATGATTTATGATTTATTATTTGTTTATTTAAGTAAAAGGACCGTACATACCACGAAATTAATCTAATTCTTAATATTTACTTATAAGCGGTCGAGAAAAACATTAAACATTGCTTTCGCAATGAATATTATATTTTGATACAAATTTGTATTCTTTTTTTTGGTTGTGATAGAGTAACGCATTATTTTAGTAACAATCTTCCAGAACACAGAACTACGGATTAATAGATTTCATATTTGACTAACTGACTGGAAATCTAATGATTCTGAAAATAAAATTGCACGTAGACCATTTTGATTTGTAAGTATGTGGTGGTGAAGTGATATATCAACAGGTCAATGAAAAATGCTTCGAATTCCGGAACTATTTAGTAGAATATATTCTAATTTTAGAGCATGTTAATGTCTTACATTTCATCAAACTTTGCACTATTTTTTATAAAATTGGGAGTATTTTTAGTTCTTGACTAATTCAATTTCAATGATTCAAAGGAATATTTATTACAGTTTAGTTCAGGAAAGCTTGTTATCAATTTATAAACTTTTCTCGAATTTCAATGAATTTTATTTTAACGAACTATTAGTGAAATATTAACGAAATATGGTTATGTCTCCAGCTTACCGTACTAATTCAATTCAGATTATCTAATTATTTCTTTCAATACAGCAAAATTGATTATCCATGATGGCGAAAGCGATGATTTCTGACAGTATAAACAGTGGTAATTTCTAGTGATACAACATTTTTGCAGTCTTAGACTTTCATATGTACAGTTGTATCAGCAGTAACTGATGCAATCTAGATCCCATTAGATTGCATATAATGCCTATGGATCAAAGATGATAACTGGTACCATCATCATGATATTCCATACCATATTTTTCTTTTCGTATTTAATTGACTCTTAAACGCGATTCAGTTCATTTTGTACATTAAACCATGAATGAACGACAATTGATTTATGTGAAATTAATTGCTGGCGGCATCCATTTCAAATCACCCAGGCCAACTAACTTCAAGTTGTAGAATTAACTGTAGGGACACGTATTGTTTTATTTTTCATAAAAACTTTATTTAACGAAGTTATCTGGATTTGAACTTTAAATCCTATAATCTTTTTCTAATTAATGTAATGAATTTTTTCTTGGGTATTTTTGGAGGCCTTGCCTTTTCCAAAATCCCATTTTAAATTCTTAAAAAGTTGCAAAATTAACAAAATGAGCGGTGATTTACTAAAAATAAACAAATTACATGTTCTCCAAAACCCCGATTTTTTTTCTCTCAAATTTTTAGCATCAATTTTTACTAATATGACGAATAAATGATATGATTTTTATGCCGGCTAAACTACATTGACAGGCAGGAGAATTTTTTTCCAGAACTTTTCTCCAGACCGGAGTCTCTGGGCAATCCACCCAAGAAAATGATAATATTTTAAAGTATTTTCGGGGTCACTGATTATGAATACGTGGTCAAATTTCCGAAATTAAAAATGACGGCTTCAATATGGCGTCCATCTAATAAAAAAAATTGATTTTTAGAAGCGAGAAATACACAATTAATGATGTTTTCAAACATATTACACAATTGAAATAAACAATTTAACTGTCATTATTTTGAAAATTATAAAATTAGGAAAAGACTTAATTAAAGAATCATTGCACCCAACCGCGATAATAGAATGTCTCCTTTCCATACATCCCTATTAATTGAAAAACAATTTTGTGTCAGTACATATATAAACAACACGTAGTTAGCTACAGCCAGAAGCCTATACTTCGTATTTTATTAAATAATATGCGTCAATGATGATGATATTTGGTAAATTTAGCGTGTAACTGTTAACAATAAATTACGCGTATCATGCGGCCATGTAATAAAGGATAGTAAAACCCACTAGCGTTAATATTAACATATGAATAGGTACGAGTACATCGAATTTAGGCAAATTAATTTTCCCGCCTTGAATATTAGAACATGCGTGAAACATTACAACGCACATCTGTGCAAATTTGTATAATTAAATTGTTACGTTACCAGCATAAATTACATCAACATCGATATTCGAACCAATATAGAAGGTTTTGTAAAATCAAATAACTTTATTCGCAATATTAATTAATTTTTGTTTTTTTTTACAAATGTTAGTGAATGATATTTAAATTATTGTTTTATTCAATTTTTATAGCAACGTTGCTATTTTATTTTGATTGACATATGCTATTTGCTGCGATTTTAATGATGACAAAAATAGTAACACTATCGGTTCATATTTTATTTTGATTAGCGTGGGTATGAGAATAGATAAATAACATTCCTGCTAAATGAAAGAATAGAGTTGTATAATTGATAGATAAAAATGAATAGAAAATAATAGACCACCGAAATTAAGTTTTGTTTTAAATTAGTAAATTACTCACAATCAGAGAATTCCTGAATGGGTAATGTCTTGAAGTTTTAACAATAAACCAGCATTCTAATTATATCCATTTTTATTGATAAATACTATTCGGTCTAATCATGGTTAACTATTGATGTGACCATAAATTTGATTTATCATATTTTCTCTCGTTTATTTTTTAAAATGTTTGCATTTTATTTTCTAACCAAATTGTTTCGTTTGGATTGGTTGATGGAGCTAAATTATTGTTAGTTACAGTTAATGTGTATTGTATTTCCGCATTCGACACACCGTTTTCTAGTATTGATTTCCGTAAATTAATATCTTCATATGCACTTAGTGTAAAATTCGCTTTTACTTCCATTTCAATAAAATATCTATTATTTACATATACAAACAAATAAAAAAGATTCTCTACAACTATACCGAACAAATTTTTCCAAATGTTTGCCAAATAACTAAACTTATTCAGAAATTGTGAAAAATAATTCTTTTTTTTTAAATAAAGAATGTTGGCGTTTTCTTCAGAAAAATAATCCATCACTCGTTAAAATCCATTCATTTTTAAAAAATTAAAAAAGTCAACAATAACATTAATAATAAAAAATAAATTCTTGGAAACGGTATTCAATATTTTTCATAAACATACTATATCTCGGAGATCAACTACGTTAATAATATTATTATTGGAGTAAATTTGATCTAAAAATTATATTGTTGAAGGCTTACGAGGAGAAGTATTTACCGCGACGTATCACACTCAATTAAAGCTATTTCATGGGATAGAATGTCGAGTTTTTGGTTACTGGAAAAAATACTTCAAACATTCAGTATCGTATCAGATCATTTTATCTTTCTAAATTGTCTACCTAAAAACAAGTATAAACTTCATGCTTCCACAGATATGACATCAGTCGGGATTATACTACTCACCCACGATATAGACAACCGTACGTGGATTTGGATACTTCATTTAAAATATGCATACGTTTTGTCGAAGTACTGTCAACATTCGATTTATACTTGCATGGAACATCGGGTATGAACATAATATGCGATACGAATTGGCCCGTTTGCATTTACGAGGTTTAATCAACGTAACAATGGACCGCAACTCTACGTTTTGAAATCAAATTCAGCACGGTCTGACATTTCTCGCGGTTGTCAGGGAATAAGGGACCTAGTATACATATATGCATGGACCGGTTAATGAATGCATGAATCATACGAACGAGGCTTGACGATCAAGTGATATGGCTGTCGATTATGCTATTTGTTTTATCCCGGCAGTATCACGTATTCTCCAGTTCATCAATGCAATACGATGCATTGGTGCATCGTGCCAAATTTACTGACTGAAATAGCACTGCTAAAATCATTTATTTAAATAGTTTTATGTAATTACTAACGCGAAATAATAATATTAGCCGAAATAACCAAGGTCGTAGCTAAAAAAATATTCGGCAGGGGTACATCTGGGCCAATTCAAATATGAAGGAACTGGTCAAATTTTTCGATGTGTTTTTTTTTCAGTTCAGAGGGGGTATGGACCCCCTGGTCCCTCCTCTGATTGTGGCCTCGGAAGTAACACATTTGAGTGCATTATAAATAATGAACCTTTTTTTTATGAAAAATTGTAGGGTATAATGCCCATCTTCAAAATAAAAAAATCGACAAGGTGTTAATGCAGTTTTGCCTGCTGAAAACGAATATCATCATAAAAATTATCGTTCTTCCGTATCTTGGAGGCTATGTTGAAAAAACCGTAAAAAATGTATTTGTTTTTATTGAAAATGTCCATTTTACGCCTACTGAATTTTTTGTTTGGCTACGGCCTGGGTTATTTCTGATAATATTATTATTTCGTCTTAGTAAATACGTAAAACTATTTAAATAAATTGTTTTCGGCGTGTAAAATATGCAATGTATTAACATGGGGAATTTGCTGAGTCATCATTGTTAAAAATCATTGAAAATGGCTATTTTTCAAATTTACTGAATCAAAAAATTATGTTCGTTATTTAAAAAAAAAAATTTATTAAAATTTACGAAAAAAATTATGTAAAGTTATTTCATTTACCCCTTTGATAAAAAAATAACTATTTTTTTAATGTATTGCATTTATTTTGAAAAATACACATCGCACGAAAAAATGTTTTAAACAAAATACGTAGAACATGAAATGCTACAAAGTTTTTCTTTGTCATTATCGCACGGGAAGCCCATAAAATTATGATGAAAGTATTATACGATAGTTATACGTTTCTGCGCCTTTAGCTAACTTAGAATACAAAATGAACTAAAAGAACCTTCATTTTTAGTTTTAAAAGTAATGTATCCACCCAACCAACAATCATGAGTGATATTTCTTTAAGTTGAAAAATTAATGCGACGGTAATAAACATAAAATGCCACATATTTTCAATTCTCTTCCATACTTGTGGGGTTGGAGTATTATAAAAAGAGGATATGAGGGTGGGGTCCCCAGCAATAGTATCTAGTAAGCAAAACGAGATAAACAAATTACGAAACGGAATGTTACTACTTACGATAAGTCGGTTCGAGAGCCTGTACTCTTTTTGCATGTGGCCATCACATATTTCGCGGGCTTCCTTTTGCAATAGCCAAAACAAAGTACAGAATAGTACTTAAATAAGTATATGTATATTTCTTGACCGCTTTAATTAAATTAAATAAACAAATAAGTGCTTCTCGGTAATTCGGTCCTCTTTCTTGCGCTAGGCCTGAACTGATAACCCAGTTACGTCATATTTTTCTTTGTTTACATTTTAACAATTAGTAAGAGGACCAAATTACCGAGAAGTTTTTTATTTATTTAATTTACAGAAGAGTACATTCTGCAACTAGGGAGCAAAATGGGTGTTTGCCAACGAGGGCGAGTTTGACGCGCTTTTTTCTGCTCCCGGCTAAATTCATTTGGCTCCCCAAGGAGGGAATGTGCTATTTTGTTCACGCAATATAGTGAGCAAAATAGCATTTTGCGCTTAGAATCTGAGAAAGAATTTTTCGTCTGATGCGTATTTAAAAAAATAAATGCAATACACTAACAAAAAACATATTTTTGTTTTTTTTTCATAATATGCTATCATAATCGTTTTCAGGAAACAAAAATACACTTTTTTTTTTCGAACACGTGCATCATCCGAAGTTTGAGTATACCTCAAAAACTCGACAAATTACAAAACAGACATTTAAAAACTAGACTGAATGTAAATATGCTGAAAATGTAATTAATGATTGAATTCTAAATGGGCTTAATAAATAATCCGGGAGTCAAACTAATTGAAGATTGCCCTTTTTTGAGGTGCACCCCGAAGTTTTACCGAAGAAATAATAGGAATAGAAAAGCAAAAAATAATTGTTATTGACGAGATGTGAATTCTTTTATAAACACATTGAAATATGCGCTTTTCCTGTTAAATTGGAATGGCACACAGACGCCAGGCCAATAAATTAATAGATTTTATCAATTATTTACTGTAAATTTATTAATTCTTTGACGTTAAGTACATCAGAAGAGGTAAGAATGTAGTGAAATTTAAAGAAAACTAAATAATTGTAGGATGTAAATTAATTAAAATGCGTTGTGAATTCTTCTGACATTAACACGAAATCATTGAAACAAAATTGCATTATTAAAAATTAGTTCAAAGCATATAGATACATTTTTGTCATGTCTGACTAATAAAATTCACTGTATATAACAAGATTTTTTTCCTTACAACTTAGTTGGTAAGTCTCCTTTCCTCCGTGGTCCTTTATATCATCCAGCCGAACTTTCCGACCTCTTACACCATTGGAAATCTGAATTCATGTTTTATTTATCAGCTCCATGTCTGCATCGAATACGCAATAAGATCCTCAAAAATATGTTATCGCTTACTCCTTGCTATTCCAATTTTTGTGAACTTACAAAGATATAGTATGTGTTATTTTCGTGTGAATAGTATAATCCACGCATTCTTGCAAATTACAAACGATATTAAGACAATTTATGATTTCGATTGTATAATATTTCATATAGAGAGAAATGTTGACGAAATAAAGGGTATAAAGGATACCATCAAATAATACATACACCTAATAAAACTAATAAGACTTTAAGAATTACTTCTTTTTTTTATTATCTTTACCTTTCGAAAAGAATTTCTAACTCATAGTTAAATAAAATTATTC
The DNA here is from genome assembly GCA_030407085.1 of Trichopria drosophilae. Lineage (NCBI taxonomy): Eukaryota > Metazoa > Arthropoda > Insecta > Hymenoptera > Diapriidae > Trichopria > Trichopria drosophilae. The sequence goes on from CM059583.1 coordinate 45,699,096, forward strand.
TAAACTATTTAAGACTCGTGAACAACGGACTAAGGACTGTGAAATTTATTACAAAAAAAGAAAAAAAAAGTTCCTCTACATTCAGAAAATTTAGTACGAATATTATTGAGTGTATTTTGTTATTACAAAATAACAATTTGTCAAATTTTTTTTTATCAACTTTAACAAAAGTCCTCAACATTACAAATGAATGTTAACAACGTTTTTTTTTGTATACCAACATTTTTCATTCGTTTTTTTTACCATAATGATCCTTTTCTGAAGAGGGCTACGAACTAGAGCCGAAAACATTAAATGTTGATTTTTGTAATCTTTTTAAATATGAGTCTTTTTAGATTTTTTTTTAATATATTCGTTGTTGTGTGATTTTTATGTGCGACTTTTCAGACGACGTTTTTTAAATATACTATGTTGACCGTTACATAGAAGCTAATTTACTTATCAATGTTAATATACATATAATAATAATATGTTTTGTTCATCTGTTTTGAATTTCAATTACTACTTCAAAATATTGTTAAAGCCTGTATTCTTATATTTGTGTGAAATTGTTGATTATTGAAAAGGTTAATTTCGTGATATTAGTCTTTTCACAAACAATGCAATAACCACAAAAGGTTATATGATAACAGATATTAAAAAATTTTGTTTTTAGATAAAAACAGAGATAGCATATAATATATATATATATTGATTAAACATGTATCTACAAATGCGAATAACAATAGTGCGGGATACGCGATATACGTGTGCAACTTGAGTTGACAATACTACGAAATGTACAGATGGAGGAGAATTTCTAGAGAGTAGTACGACTGTGTGTCATTCGTGTAAAACCACATTCATGTAGATGATGTGCAGATATCTGATACATATTGTAGGATATTCAATATGCTATCACTCACAGGCACGACATTGTAGGAGATTCAAATTCTCTCGTGTCTGCATATTTTGCATCAAGAGGATAATAGGCATCTTTACGCTTTAAAATATTATATCCATGCCGCACATTGCGAAAATATACATAGATATTATGTTTTATATATAAAAATTATACTATAATATTGAATTTTTTTAATAATTAAAAAGTGATGACTTCAAAAAAATATAATTTTTTGTAATCCATCAATTATTCAAATATTAACTCACTATCTTATAAACTTGCATCTTATTTTAGTTCGATATTAACTTCTGCCTTTCCTAAAATTTCTAACTCTATTGATAGTTGAGAGTTAAAACATACAATCCACATTTTCAAATTAGATCAAAATTTTATTTTAATATCTCTTGATATAGTTTTTTGGGGCTTAATTAAAGGCTTAAACCTACTTAATGATATTTATTTATTTTTAAATGCACCTATGTTAAATTTATATTGTTGTTTCATTTTCATATTGGGAGGAAAATTTCAAAAAAATTTTTTCTTATACTGAGGGGAAAGGTACATCCTGGTAGGTCAAAAGCCCGGTTTCAAACCAATTTAAATAAAATTGTTGCGGCTGGTGACACAGTTTTTAATTTTATGCCAAATGCCGACATTCCTATCAAGCGACACGAGTATTATAGTTCTAGAAATGATATTTTCCTATAAAATGTACGCATAATCATTAAAAGTAATAATTATTTGAAACATATTTGTATGTTTTTCATTTTTCTGATATTAATTTAGTAAAATAGTTATACTAAAATAATTATCAGTAGGTCTTAACAGTTTTGTGTCATACTAAAATTTAAAGTTTTTATTATGTTAGAAGTATTTAATCATTCTACGGTGATAAGAGAAATTCGACCATGCCCAAAATAAGGACCACCCTACTGCGTATGTATACAATATCTCATGAATTGAGATCAATATTTCTCGTACATAGTCTGGATGATGTATAGGCGCAATTTTATTCGCCAGGACATTCATACTTTAAACCGAATTCGCCGCATTCAACCTTAGAAGTATGATACACTATTTTGTTGTATTTATCTACAATATTTCATCTTTTTCATGTATGACCAGCCTCGCAAGTTTTTGTTAAATTTCCAAAAAACGCTTGGAAAATATGTCTTAAACTTGCATTGAACGTGCATGATAAAATATATTTGACATGAAACATTATTATTAATTCTTTGTTTATACAATGCATACTGTTTCTATTATAAAATTTTAGATGATGATTTCACATTCATGATTATGATGTTTATAAACTTCCCTTTTTTGATGGGCCAATTTTTTTAAACGTTCAACAAATTAGGGGTTAATAATTTGTATAAAAAAACATGTCTTGCAGAGACAATATACAAAAGTTTTTCAATATTTTGACTCAAAGAAAACGTTTGTTACAGGTCAATGGTTTGATTTAATACCTGTTTATTTGTCCGAGATTGTGAAAACTGGAGGAAAAGCAAACGTCCGATATGACATTTTCAAGGCTTCCGGCTTGGAAGCAAGCAGAGGTAAGTTTGAGATGACGGAGTGGGGTCAGAGGATAACGCGGGTCTCGACCGGAGCTGCCTTTGACACGAATACGTTTATGCGATCACTTGGCCTCACGTTTCTCTCCGTTATACCATTTTCTCACTAGAATTTCATCCAATTTTAAACCAATTTCACATTAACCTAATAACATATATCATTTTAAATCATTTTTATAATTCTTCAATAAACATTTAACAATGTAATATGTTCGATATACCGATTCTATGTCTATATATTATTTGCCAAAATATTATTTTCCAAAATATAAAAAAAAATATATTATATGGACAGAATAACCCAATACACTTGCACTTTTTGCATCTCCATATAATATTTTTATACACATTTATTTTTAGCTTAATAAACGATAGATTGTTTCAGTATTAGTCGCGTTTTAGCATTTTTGAACCGGTGTTTTTGTATATATCTTCACCCGAGTTTAATGTACTTCGCTTGGTTGTTTTTTTTTTGCATTTTCGACTTTCTATGTTGTTTGTACAATACAGGCCAAATGTTCATAATCGCTCTGAATTTTCAAAGTTATCAAATACTGCGTTGTATCTCGAAACCCTTTGACTAGATTTAAAAAACTCAAAAGATAACTTTTAAGTACATGGATAAAGCTCTCAATTGGTGCTTTCACTTTCACTTTAAACATTATTATTTCTTTGCTGTCAAGTTTTCAGAATGTTAAATTTTGCAACTTTTTTCTTCCAACTTTTAACGCTGACAAAAAGTGTAAGAAATTTTACTGCAATTTGTTTACATACCTATTTTACGTTTAAAGTCGGAAATTTAAGATTTTTGTCAATGGAACGTTTTTAATTATGTTTTACTAAATTCAGAAAAAAAAACAACTGAGGGGTTGTACAAGATGGCGAGTAGTTTTGTTCATTTTTTATAGAATTTTATATTTTTATTACTAATCTTTTAATTAATAATACGAATCTTATTTGATAATTTTATTCGAAACAACCTTTGGCTTGGTTGTAAATAAAATTGGGATTTACGAGGGTTTAAGAATTATGCCAAAGCATCCACCTGTTTTAGTGAAGAGCCCGGATTTATATAGTGTTACAACATTCTTTTCATAACACCCAATAATGATATTAACATTTTTTGAAATATTAATAAACATCGAAAACATCCAAAAAAAGGAGGAATGTAGTGAATTAGATAAACTAAAATTTTGAGATTCTTGCACAAATTTAAATATAATTATGATGTATGAAATTTTCGTTCCAAGAAAGTTTTATGGTTTATTAACTACCATCACTTTAATACCGATTGTATAAAATAGTGAACACTATTTTTAAGATTTAAGATATACGAGTGCGGATTAAGCGAAGTCGGCCAACACCTAGTGCTTATTATAACCAACCTTTTAGAATTTTGAGTTCTGTATGTGTTGGGTATTTGCCTTTATAAGTAAAATAAAAAAACGCTCCAATACATTTTTTTTATTAAAGTTATTTTTACAAATCCATACATTCAGATGAAAAACCAGAATATGCATAGTATCTCGTTGGTTTCGCTCCCGCGCAGAAACTTTTTGTTCACTGATGGATTTCGCCCAATTGTATTTTTTTTTGATGGCAAACCTGAATGTTTCTGGCTGCAGAGCTCAGTACTGATATGGGAGGTAAGTAATTTAAGCAATAAACTTTGTATTGAAAATATCCAAAAACTGAAAATGAATATTTTCAAAAATCCGATCCATCGCAGACTAAACAGAAACATCAAATAGTAAAATTAGTCTTTTCAGTCTTGAAGTAGGTTTATCTTATTTACACCAAGAACTTTGGTTTAAAATGTTATAACCTAATCGTATCCAAACTGATCAAGACACGTATATTAGACACGAGTGTTTAGAGAAGAACTTCGTACGTCCCATTCCCCATTCCCACCCCTGATTATTGAGCACTTTGTGAACTGTTAAAGTATAATGTCGATTTTTGTTAAATCCGTTGACTCCACAATCTAATCAGAGCTAAGCTGAGCTTAGAAACGGTTGCTAAGTTTACTATCGCAATGTATAAAAAGAAACTAGAATTTATTAAATGATTTCGAAATTTTAATAAAACACCAGGTGAATTAACTTCTGGAAATTGCACTTTTTGCACGGTGCAACTTCTATTCCGAAAAACTATAAATTAAAAAAAATTTTAAAGTACCTTGTCAACTATTTTCGCTAAAATTGTCGGAAAAACTAAACTCGCTTTAACATTAGTGAATTTAAGTTTTTTTTAACGTCAAAAACGGGATCAATAGTATATTACTCACCAAGCATTCTTTTTTACTTCCCGAGGGAAGTATACGATTTTTCTTCATGGCAGAGAGGATAAGTTTGCGGGAGGAAAGTTGCTGTTTTCGTCCCAGTGTGATGAAAAATAATTTCTCACACTCTGAGCCCAAAATAATATTTTGCTCCCTCATGAAAGCAAAATAGCACGCTCTCGTATGAGAAAGTAATATGTGCAACAAGGGAGAACAGGCGTTTGCCGATTCACTTCACTCGGGCAATAAACTCACCCTTGTCGCCAGACATTTAGTTTGCTCCCTAATTTTATTGCACAATTTACTACTTTACATATAACGTACATTATTAAACAGAAATTTGTCGAAAAATGAGTTATGACTACTATTTCTTAATCGGTAAAAGTTTTAGACATAAGAAAAATGCCACATTAGTGTTCCAACCAAAATAGTACATTATGTACCAAGGGCGCAATTATCGATCTTCAACGATTGTGAAGTTTGTCGCCCGAGCGAAGTGAGGGTAACAATCGCACTCGTCGGAAATCGATATTTCGGCCGTAACCAATAATGTATCATTTGATCCGATTATCGTAGGACTCGATAATTCGTGGACGAAGGTTTCGCCCTTGGGCCGAGAAATCGAGTTTTACGGTCGGAGGGTCAAAAAAGAAATGTTAAAGGTTTAGTACAATATTATTACGTATGTATGCCATTGTGTGAAATTTTAAAATCAGATGACCCTATAAAAGTAATTCAAATAATTAAACATCGCGTTACGAATCCTGATAATGTAATGTTCGATTAACGAGACGTCGATCAGGACTTCCGGTGACGACAGCGTTATCGCGCGTCTTTACTACATAAGTAATTGCTTTCATGCGCGGAATACTGCAGTCTGGACAATGAAATGCCTCGAGTAAGTTATCCTCCAAGTTGCCGAAACTTAGTCGGACTCGAACAACTTTAATTAAATATCTCTCGCGAGAGACGAAACGAACGGGGATAATCCCAGTTTGATTGTCTTTGCGTGCTGCATGCGGGAAGTCGTTCATTCGCCTCCAGCTTTAAAGGGTAACGAACAATGGGCTGCGTGCAAAATTGCCGAACGCGACTTTACACGAATATCTTTGTGGGTATTTAGATCCTAACACAGTAGGGTGCTTGTCTCTGAGGGAGCTCGAATTTTTCATACGGCTATGAAGGAAGGGTCTGTTGTGACAGACTAGATATTGCAACGTCTGACCAAGTCGATGTTTTATCACTTGTTTTGACGAGGTGATTCTCAGACGTTCTGTACCGCAGAGTTCAAATTGTGATTCACATAAAGACAATATTCGAGTTGCAATTATTTTTTGATAATTTTGAAACTTAACCCAATAAAAATTCATTAAAGAAATTATTGATTTAGAATTCTTGAATGGATACAAGAAATTCCAAAATTAATAAAATTTTCAATACATTATCTTTATTCAAAATGACTTCCGAAAATATATCAATATGTAATGTATTTCAAAATTACAATATTAATATTTCTACGGTATTCTTTAAGAACACCTATTTTCTTAAATTTTATAGTTTATGTGCACTCATCTGGATCATAACTGCAGAATTATTCATTGAAGGTCTAATGTTCTCAGGGATGAATTGAAGAGCCTCGAAATAGCTTAAAAATTATCTCTTATTCATTATAATATCGTAAAAAAAGAGCCGAGATATTGCAAAAAGAGTAAGTCCTTTTTCTACACTTTAATGGCTCGTCATTCAAATTCTGAGACTCAGATCCAATGTTGATAAGGAACTTTGCTGTTTGGAATATAACGAAGAAAAACCTCTTGAAATATTGTTGGTCAGTTCTTGGATACCCCGTATAGTACTTAGAATGGGTGTACTTCAAAAACCCGACAAATCAAGAAACCGGGTGCATTTCAAAAATCCGACAAATCGCAAAACAGCCACTTCAAAAACCTGACAAATCACAAAACGGACACTTCAAAAATCCAACATTCAAAAACCAGACATTCAAAAACCAGACATTCAAAACCCAGACATTTAAAAATACAGATATTCAAATACCAGACAAAACCAGAGGTTACACCTTAAAGACCCGACAAATCGCAAAACAGACACTTCAAAAACTCAACATTAAAAGGCCATATTCAAAAACCAGACAGTGAAAAAATAGAGATTCAAAAAACAAACATTAAAAACCAGACATTTAAGAAAACAGACACTCAAAACCCAGGGTGCACCTGAAAAACCCAACAAATCACGAAAAGGAACCTTAAAAACTTCACAAACTACAAAACAGACACTTCAAAAACCCGACACTCAAAGCAGACATTCAAAATATGTATTCATTTTTATATGTACGGGTTTTAGGTGCACCTCAAAAACCCAACTCACCACAAAACAGATACTTGAAAAAAAAACAGCCATTAAAAGCCAGACATTTAAAAATACGCACATTCAAATACGAGACATTTGAAAAAACCAACATTCAAAAACCTGGGGTTACACCTCAAAAACCCGACAGATCGCAAAACAGACACTTAAAAAACCCAACATTAAAAGATCATATTCAAAAACCAGGTATTTAAAAAAAATAGAAATTCAGAACTCAGGGTTCACCCCAAAAACCATATAAATCACCAAACAGGGTCCATATAAAAAATTCGATAAATCACAAAACAAACACTTCAAAAAGCCGACGTTTAAAACCCCGACATTCAAAAACCAGACATTCAAAATATGTATACATTTTGATGTGTACGGGTTTTGGGTGCACCTCAAAAACCCGACACATCACAAAGCAGATACTTAAAAGAACAGGCATTAAAAAACCAGACATTTAAAACTACAGACATTCAAATAGCAGACATTTCAACATTACAAACCATACATTAAAAAACCAGACATTTTAAAACATAGAGATTCAAGAACCAGATATTTCACAAAAGAGTCTTGCAAAATATGTTATTTGACGGGTTTTTGAGGTGCACCCTGGGTTTTGAATGTGTGTTTTTGAATGTCGATTTTTCGAAACGTCTGGTTATTGAATGTCTGTTTTTTAAGATGTCGGATTTTTGAACTGTTTCTTTGTGATTTGTCGGGGTTTTGAGGTACACCCTAGTTTTTGAATGTCTGATTTATTAAATGTCTGTTTTTTTAAATATCTGGTTTTTTAATGTCTGCTTTTTGAATCTCTATTTTTTAAATGTCTGGGTTTTGAATATGGTCTTTTAATGTTTGGTTTTTTAAATGTCTGGTATTTGAACGTCTCTATTTTTAAATGTCTGGATTTTGAATGTACGTATTTTTAAATGTCTCAGTTTTGAATTTCTGTTTTTTGAAATGTCTTGTTTTTTAAGTGTCTATTTTGTGATTTGTCGGGTTTTTGACGTGTATCCCTTAGAATGATTTATACAGATTTTATACATATTTTAAATTCACGGGTTTTAGCGTAAATGCCTATTGTATAGGGACTTCTTAATTTCAGTTTGGATGATTTATTTACTAGCCTACGAAAATTAAAATCAGCGTAATATAAATAACGCTGGAAAAAAAAATAATACAAATACACGGAATAAAATAACCATGGCAATCTACATGATTAGAATAAGGTCAAGCATCTTACATTAAAAGGTACAGGCATATGCACGCATGCGCAATAACTATAGTTAATAACATTTTAAAACAGTGAAACTGAAGTTTTTTGACATGTTATTGTCTTCTGATTGCGAGCATGATAATAAAAATTGGCAGTCGGACGTATAGAAGTAGTCATCTTGAAAAAATATCTGTATACAATAACTGTATATGGGCATTATTCTAGAACTTTTAAACTTTGAGGTTGAAGAAAATTGCATTTTTTTTAGGCACATTCATGAAATTAATTTTATTGGCTTTAGAATTGATCAAATGACAGGAAAAACCTTGCGTGACTCATTTATACACAATGTATTTTTTTTTGTTTAATGTAACATGTTACGTTACTCGTAAAATTAGTTTTCAGTTTTGAAACGTTTAATATACATAAAAAATTCAGTTCTTTTGCTTATGTCCTAATTTTTAGAAGCTAGTATATAAAATTAAACGTCTAGTTAATAGTTCAAATTTAAAATAATGGATTAAATATGGCGGACTATTTTTACAAAATTTCTTTGATTTTTATAAAATTTCTTTGATTTTTATAAAACTTGATATGTTAGGGTTTTTGAGGCCACTGATTACAAATCCAAAGTCAGTTTTCATTAAAATTTGAAATCCAAATACATGATTTAACATTAAGGATACTAAAAAATTAAAACGATTTGTAAAGAATAATCATTTTATTATTGTCAAAAAGTGTGTTTTTTGTTGTATTAAAAAAACACAAAAGTTATAAATACTTTAATAACATAGGAGAAAAGATCACAATGATTCCAAAGTACTTAGAAGCTAAATTGTAGATGTGCCATTAAATAATTTGATTTTTCAAAGTGAGTTTCGCTTGGAAATTTAAAGTTTGACGTGGTCGCATTTTTATGTATAGGTGGCACACATTCGGGCAAAGGCTCAAATTACTTCTCATCATATAGGTAATGTACCCCTGTTGTGTGGTTTCTTAAAAACCAATGTGAAACAAATTATCTAAGGTTGATTGCTAAATTGTCAACTATAAAAAAAAGTTATCTCGCAAGTTTGAAGGTATATAATTTTATTCCTCAGTGAGGCACATCATTAAGTTAAGGATTTTTCATTTGTTTACATCCCCAAATACTTCCACAAAAAACCACAGACCATTAAAAAAAAAGGTTCAAAAAGTTTCAATGTTAAAACTGAAAAAAAGTAGTGAGTGTCGCGCACCAAAAACAGGCAAATTCACTACTTTTATTTACTCTCATTGTTTTCTGCATATCTGTAATTAGTAATAAACACTTATTACATGTAAAACGAACAAAAATTTATTGATCTGTAGTGTTGCATAGTTATATTTAAAATTTTTAAGGTATTATAATGAGCGACAACATAAAGTTTAAAAATTCTAGAACAATGCCCATATACTAATAGTACCTGTAACTGTACTATAGTAAATGTAAAAAACTAAACAAATAACGCTGTTTTTGGCTATTTCTTCAAGATGGCGACACCAATACGTCTGACCGCAAATTTTGATTATCATGTTCGTAAACAGGAGACAAAAACGTGTAAAAAAATTTTTTCTAGAGGACGTCTCATCCGAAGGTTTAGCACCCATGCTTACAATGAAATGTCACTTTTCAAGTGCCATTTTCACTTTTTCTTCTAGTAAGAAAGTTTTATTCTAACCCAGTAAGTTATTCCTTAATATATTTCGAGCGCAGCATCATAAAAATGAGATAATGAATTAAAATTTTGGACAGTACGAAAATTTTACAATTAACATAAAAATGTGTCAATTATTGACAGCCAGTATTCAGTCCTCGCCTGTTCAAAATGCAAAACACATTGACTAGCAGAGTCGGGTATTGAAGAACCTTCGTGATTATGAAGAGTACATTCGATGATTGTATACTGAAACTCCAGATCAATTACATAATGGTGTGGCTGAAACGGATGCTCTCCGGGCGTTCACGGCGCGCTCTGCTACATATCCCTCTTGCAAAGTGACTATAGAACAAAGGATTTCAGCCTCTCGTCTGTGTGCGCAGTAATTATTATGCTCTTTGACGATCTCCGTCTGTCAACGGTAACGCCGCGGAATCGATATCTGCTCCTAAAGCTTTAATCGTCTCACGCATTTCTGTGTACGCATGTATACGTACACGTGTCCAATACGCTCCTGCTCAATATATTTTTTTGCACGCCACACATTTTTAATTAAATGGATTCATCCCTGTATCTTCGGTGAAAATTACTTTTTACGTTTTAATGAGAATGAGCTTCCTAACTCTTATAAGTATTAATCAGTAGTTTATAATCATTAAATTTTTAAAAATATTAAATGAATTGATTACAAATAAATTGTTTTAACAATCTGAATCCCTAAAAATTTGAAGTGAACATCCAGCATTTCCTTTCTACAAAAACATTATAATTATATTTAATGGGTAGTTCTATGGAAAGTATGAAAAATATAAGTTCAAGCTACCACTACTATTTAAGCTTTCTGAAAGTGGCCAAACAAAAACTTAAAAATTAAAAATTCTGGAGCCATTTAAGTCTTACAGCGTAAGGAACAAAAAGAAAATTGGCAAAAACATAAAAAATGACGAATGGATTTCTATAAAATATATAGTACTGTGTGTTTTTGGGGTTACTGATTACGAATCTTATGTCATCTTCTTGAAATTGAAAATTGCTTGTCCAGTATGGTAAACGACTTTTTAAACGTCATTTTAGATTTATTCTAAATTAGTTACTTTGAGGTTTTCAGTGTCGGTGATTATCAGATATTCAAAATGCGAATACAATATGGTGACTGAAATTTAAAATTTGCTTGAAATCATCTACAATTTGCTCACCTGGAGGATTTGGAGAGTCGCTTAATGCAAATCATAGTTTTGTAAAGTCAATATGGCGGAGCCAATATGGTGGAGCCAATATGGCGGACGAATTTTTAAACAATTTTTGCTTTTATGAAACGTATTAGAAAGTTTTAAAAATATGTGAATGTTAACCCTTAATCCCTAACCATGGGTCGTTTTCAACCCAGAGAAAATTTCAATTGTACTTTATAAATTGCACAACAAGCATTTTCAAACACCAGAACATATTTGACCCAGGAAGTGGGAGAGAATGGCGTTAAAATAGCTAATAACCAAAGGTTAAGGATGCATATTTACGTCGAAAAATCTAATTTAAAATTCGTAATCTTTTATCTGTGCAGATGAAAGAAGAGAGTCAAAAATATTTTGGACTTAGAAGTCTATGTTAAGTTTGAGTAATTTAATTTAAATTAGCTATCTTTTCCAAAGTATGTGAGCTTATCCAATATTGAATAATTAACTATTAACATAATGTTAGTCATTGTGAACCATTATGTCCAGGATACTCAGATTATGAACTGAAAATTAACTTCCAAAAACATTTCTAATTAATTTTTATTTCAATGAAATACAAGTTCGTAATTTCAGAAGTATTTAAAACACAATTGCAATATGAATATTTACAAAAATTAAATAATTATTCTATCTTTAATCGAGATACCCATTGAGGAATAATTAGATGAACAATTGGGGTACGTAAATGTTGAAGGATTGCTTTTGATGCACTGAAGTTGGGCCCATTTCAAGTATGAAAGACACTGCGTGAACTAATTTGTCACCTTCAGAGGTCGTCGTGTTTATTATCCGTAATTAAATATTTAAATATATAATGTAAATAGTTATTTACGCTCTCCTACGGACGTATCATCAGTAATTATGCTTACGAGATTTATAGAAAGTCTATACGCTCTTTGAATGAGAATTCATTTTCGATAATTTGGATACAGGTAGCATTGTTCAGCAATTATGCCTTTGTCTAAATATAAACAACATCGTATTCGGCGATTGTTGATTGACTTTTCCAGTATGACTGAAATGCTATTGTATATATGCTGAGATATATGCGTAACAAAATAAAGCTCGTATATAGTGATGTTAAAATTCAAACTTCAAACTAGATGCCTTCGACCCGGGTGCCTACAATTTTGGCTAAATTCGTATTGCAGTTCCCTGACGAAAGGCTGATGCTTCCGGGAATATTCCCATTTTAACACTGCCAGGAAAGAAGGCGGCAGAGGGTAGTTCTAGCATCGTTAGGTTCGAGTAGTTTCTGTAGATATATTGTAACAATATCTTGTTCCTTAAATAGGGTGAATATGCCAATGAATGGACGGTTAAGCATTTTTTACACTTTGATCGATTGTAACTTTTGAATTCTTTTATGAAAATTTAATTATGATACCACTATTAGAATCATTAGACTCTGCTCTTTATGGCCGTGTAGTTCAACCTTTGATTTTATTTAATTAATAACCTCGTCTTCATACGTTTGTAAAAAAATCCGCTAAACCCCAATGAATAGACGGGTTAAATCAAATGGGACGTTTTCAGTACCAGTATTGGATGGCTTTAAAACTTTGCTTTGATTTTACAAAATAATAAACACTGGAAGATCAATAGTACTGTAAATATTGTTTTGAATGTTCAAAGAACATAAAAATATGTATTTTGTTGCATGTTGTGCATCATACATTCATAAGAAATAGAAATATGTAGAAACTCGTCCATTCATTGGTAGTCGTCTGTTCATTGGCATATTCACCCTATATTAAAATTGAAAATGAGCATTTTCAAAACTTCGACCCCGACCGCAGGTCAGCCGAAGCATTGATAAATGAGCACGTCTTGTTCACACTGATGCTTAAAAAAACGCGGTTTAGTCGAGTTTTTGACAGGTCGGCTTGCAGGAAATAAATTTTTTTATATGCGGGATACTTCGGTTTCCGCTTTTTACGGCATTATCGTTGATTTTACGAAGAAATGAATATAACCTTTTTTGTAGAAAATTCGATGTTCTATATTTTTTGTTTGAAACATTTTTTTTGTACGATTCGTATTTTTTGTTAAAAAATGGAAAAAACGTGTTGTTTGAGCGTTTTTTGTTAAATCTCCCCATAATCTAGTATGCATTGTCTCCAAAAACTAATCAGATCTAAGTTTGGCCAAGAGAAACCCAAATCCGTTTGTACTTTTTAAATTCGTCCTGCCAGTCGTGAGATATCGCGTATACAAAATTTTGCCCACGGACGCACGGACGGACGGACGGACGGACGTACAACCTAACGGACACCAATTTTTTTATTGTTGCTTTGGGTTCCTTAGGGCCTGAAACGTCGACATTTGGTGAAAAACTATAGGGTAATATTTGGCGGGAACTGACCAAATTCAATACTTCGTCAGACCTATGGTCTGGGTCGAAGTAATATAAAAATCCCAAACTCATAGTTCAAAGTTAAACAAGCTAAACTCAAAATTAAAATTTCAAAACACAAAAGTCGAAATTCATAATAAAAAAATCCAGAATTCAATGTCCAAAAAAAACAGAATTCTAAATTGAAAACAAAGCTCTGAATCGAAAATTCCAAAACTAAAATTCAAATGCAACATTCAAAATTCAATGATCAAATTCCAAATCTAAAATAAAGACCCAAAGATTAAGATAAAGAAGGATAAAATCGGGTCATAATGCCACCAGAAATCGGAATTATAGTTTGTCCCACATATTTATATTGGGCTAATCACATTTTGAATTGTGGGTTTTCAATTTTAAATGAGGATTTTGTATTTTCAATTTAGAGATTCGAATTGTGAACTGTGATTAAGTTTTCAACATTTTTTTCGCGATCAATGCCACACGTGCACGACAATTTAGCGTAAGTTTATCCCCTCCCTTCTTCCAATAATCGACATAAAATAAATATAAAATATTCGAGTCTATTAAGTAATCTTTCTCATCACGTTTTCATAGGATTTGCTTCGGGGAATGAAAACTGATTTTTTTGCATAATAAAATTAGCCACTTTGAGGGTAGTTTACCCCCTAATTTTCATCTCCCTTCCAAGATGGTTAGCACAATATTCGCCTTCTATCGAAAGATATTTTTCTACCAGGAATCATTAAAATCGCTATTCAATAGCCTTAAAAACATCGCAATTTGTCCATTTCCGTCCCGATTTTGGAGGGGGCTATTTCACCCCTAATAGTATTTTTCGATACAAGGGCGTAAAATGCGATTTTACGCACCGCTATTTAACATGCGATTAAATAGGAGCGGTGCGCAAAATCGAATATATACTAAAATTTGCGCGCTTTTTTTAGTGTGTGTTAAAAACTAAAAAAGGTTCGTAAAATCAAATTTTATGCATAGTATGTTAAAAATATGTTTTCCGCGCTAAAAAAAATACGTGTCTCCTATTTTTTCATGTTCTAGAACATATACCAATTTCAGAAAAATCGGAGATGTAAACTTCCGTAGGTTTTCTTGTGAGAATAAATTCTAGTAATGTTGACTAAATTATGAGGTTGCCGGTTAGTACCTAAATATTTAATCAATACAACTACATATTGGTGTTCGTCCAACTGAATCATACTACAAATTCGACAACATTTAGTCAATTCAACTAAAATATAGTTAAAATTACTCAATATATGGCTGTTAAGTGGCATCCTCGTATTTAATTTATATATAAAAATCGCCTATAGATCTAAAAAATTTTAATTAACAATTTTTAATTTCGATTGAATCTTTTTTTAATTCATTTTGTTCAAGGAAGTCGGAATTAAGTCCGCGCGGTCGGAATTGGGCTACGGTATTAGAAAATGCCGAAAACGTTTTTTTTTTTTCGTTTTCCCAAAACAAATCTTAGAAGCTTCATTATTGGAAAAGAAAATTTCTAATATTATTTATTAATTGAAATAGGTTTTATGTAATCGTTTCGAGTTTATGCTTTTTATGAAAAACCCCGTTTTGGGAGTAGAGAGTCAGAGTTAGGCCACTATTCTCTATAATTAGATGAGGACATTAAATGTTAAAATTAAACTTACATTTTTTGAAAACACTTACGACGTAGGTAAATCGAATTTTTGTACAATAGTTATTTTAGTATCAAGAGCGTAGCGTAACATAACTTTTACGCCCGTGGCAGGGACATAATTTTTTGATTCTGTACATGTGAAAAGTGGCCCTTTTTCAATGATTCCTGCAAAATCCCTATCTTAATAGATCGGTCATTAATAATATTACCATTTTACACCTACTGAATCAAAAATACGTTTAATAAATCGTGTAAACGACTGGTGGAAGGGCTTTAAATAAAACGCGCAATATGATCGGCCACACGAAAATATTAATTATTTATTCCAATCAGTGCCGGTGACGATCCGATCGCGACGCGGGGCTCCTAACCCTCCGACGTTCCGGAACGTTCTATCAAAAACCGATCGTCACTTTTTTTCATCTTAGTTCGACTTTTCAAACTCTCGAACATTTAAATAGACTACAACGTCATATTTTACATCGATATTATACTATTCGAATTACAAATAATTATATCGAGATCGTCACCATTTTGAAGGGCCTTTTACATAATTTACCTGACAGGCCTGCTTCATTTTGAGAGGTACCCCCATTCGGGTGTGCAATGGCGTAGGGAAAACCACCTTTGTGCCGGGTACCGCAGTCGATAAAAAATCGATTCTGTCCGTAACAAATCGTATAAATTTACATTTTGTTCTCACACTCTATGCGCGAAATGATATTTGCTCCCTATATTGCGGGAGCAAAATAGCACATTCTCACCCTAAGGAGCAAAATAAATATATCCGGGAGCAAAATAAGTTTCTCGCGTTCTGAGCGAAAAATACTATTTTGCTCCCTATATCTTTTATTGTAACATTTGTCATCGGCTAAGATAAAGGTCTTTTCAAAATCAAAAGCATGTCCTATTTCAATATGGTGTTTAATCAAACCGGTCTGGTGTTCTTCATGAAATTCTATGTTATTGTTAATGTTCGTAAGTTCTCCTTTCTAAAACTCGACTTGTTTCACCTACTTTATTGCATTGTTTGCAAAAAAATCTTGTAAACAACGCAATGTTATTTGCAAACAGGTAATTTGTCCTAAAATGTTTTAATATCTGCTAAGTTTTTATTAATAGGTATTAATGTATGTATTTGACGAATAGTAGCCGACATGAGATATCTCAACTCGAGAAAAGCTGCATAAATCTGCAAGGTGTATGAAGTGATGTGCTTCTGAACCGAGCGAAATCTCCGACTCCGTCCACAGGAATGACAATAGACTGGCAGATAATGAATCCCTACCGTCACCCTCTCACCCCAACCCTATACACCCTAAAACCCACCCACGGGCTAACGCGCATTCTCTTGTTCTCTACTCTTCGGTACTCCCTTTTCCCCACGGCTCTATACATTTTCATACATCCGTACATAATTTAGCACAAATGTAAATGGGTCTCAACTGGAATCAGATTCGAAGAATCGAGTATCAGCCCTTCAGAAATCGTGGTTTTGTGTTACTCACTTGCTACGCTGTATTATGCGACATGCTTCAATATGTCTACACTGAAGGACATTGAAATGTATATCAAATTCTGTTATGTTGGATGAAATAAATTTAGTTATTTTAACATAAAATTTGTTGGCGTAAAGAAAATAAGCCAATAAGGTCAGTATACCAATTATACTACTGCGTTAAAGGCTATATCGCAAAGAAATTGCATTTTGCTTATTTTCACATTGCAGGAATTGATTCATTTAGACTTTCTTGCTTACAGCACATACCTCTCAAAGTGGTCCCCCAGAGCTCAGTCCGAAGATATCTCCAAAAAGACCTCCTGAAGAGGACTTAACCATACAGCACATATCTCTTAAAGAAATCGTCCAGAGCTCAGTCCAAGGATATCTCCAAAAAGACCTCCTGAAGAGGTCTGAATTACGATAATCTATAAAAGAAGCTCTTACTTAGGTTTTCTTAAAATTGTAATCTCCAAGAGGTCTTATGTTTGAGGTTTTAAATCTATCTGTGTTTCTTCAAGAGACACTAGCTGGCTATTGAATCCAAACATGAGATCGCGCGACATTTACATCATATGGAGACCGATAGATTATAAGCTGCCCTGAACAAATAAGTGCCTTTACGATATTTAGCCAGTGTTATCACAGTTTTGTATTGTTATTGTATGATCCCATTCTATTGAATGTAATCACCATCCAATATAGAAATATACAAACGGTATAAAAAGGAACTCAGGTAAAAAGTATATCAATTAATAATTAAGGTACCAAAATAGAATCTATAATTTTCAGATTCTATTTTGGTAAGTGCTCTTTCTGATAAGTATTTAAGACATCTTACAATTTTTAGGACTGCTTAAAGAGCTTTTTAAGATGTCTTTTTGCTGTTTGGATTGCTTGTAGCTGAGCACATGGTGTAATGATATAGGGTGGAGCGTTTCTATAGATGCGCAATAGACCAAAAATAGTGGAAGTGAGGTGAACTAATATGAAATTAACATCTGTACAAGACAGGTACGCTGAAAGTAGTATGATGTTCCTGCTTGTAACATTAGCCAATTTTCAATGGCTCATTAAAGCTCCCATCTTCTTCTGGTTCGCAACACTTCACCTTCTATTCCTTACACCATGGCTAAGCATATACTCTATGTTTAAAAAATCATCAAGTTTTTTGCCTGTTTTTGGTCAAGATACTTAAGGGAGTTGGTCTTGAACCCTGCATTGGAAGTGGGGAAGAATTAGAGGAAGAAATTACCACAGTCAAATCATGCAGGATAATTAGGGAAGTTTTTTTTTCTAGGGAAAATTGAAACGAAGTCATATTTTAATATTCGAAATGTTATTCGTTTGGAAACCCTAATAGACCTCAAACATCCTATTCAGTCGTTGTAGGCACTCTGGTTTAGTAGCTGAAATGAGCCATATTTCATATTTCCTATTTAATTATATGCTCCTATCGGCCCAGGTTGACCCGTTTTTTAAGTTGATTTAGAGTTAACTCGACTGAAATCGGTCAATATTCGGTCGAATTAAAGTTGACATGACCTTCACAAAACTAATCGGTATATTATCGGTCAATAATCGGTCAATTTTTTGCACAAATCTACCATTGACTTTCGGTCAATTTTGTAAATTGACCAATTAAATTTTGAGTGTACTTCCGGTCAACTTTTGAAGAAAATCAACCGAGTATTGACTCAGTCAAAAAACCATTATTCGGTCAATTTTCGGTCAACTTCATAAAAGTCAACTGAAAATCGAACGTTTACCACATCGACCGATTATCGACTAATAAACAAAATACCTTTCGATAAATTTTCGATCAACTTTGTGAAAGTCAGCTGAAAATCGATCAATGGAATTTTGGGTCAACTTACGTACTACTGATTGTACCAAATCGACCGATTCTAGACTCAATCAGAAAACCATTGTTCGGTCAATTTTCGGTCAATTTTCGGTCAACTTGGTAAAAGTAAACTGAAAATCGACTGTTGAAAGTTTAGCGTCGACATTAAAAAAGGACCTACCGGTCGGTTACATAACAGTTACACTTTCATATACGACATTATAATATTTCCATCACTCGGTCAATTTTCGGTCGACAATCGAAAAAGTTGACCCAAAGTTGACCGAAAATGTCTCCGTCACTCTGTCAATTTTCGGTCGACAATCGAAAAAGTCGACCGAAAGTTAACCGAAAGTTAACCGAAAATGTCTCAGGCCCTCGGTCAATTTTCGGTCAATTTTGAGTCAATTCTTTGCAAAAATCGACCGTCAATTTTCGGTCGACTCGGGCCGATTGAGACGTTGTTCGTAACGGGAAAATGAGTTAAGAATACGGGTGTGTGGAACCTTTTTATTGATTTAAAAATTGTTCAAAATAAAGGTTTTCTAACGCTAGTATTTTCCATTTGCAATGATCAAACTATAGATATGGTTGTGAAATCCAATTGGTTGGGCATAAATCCTTACGAAATCCAGCATCCGTGAGTCAAGTTTCTTTATTCGTCTAAAACATCTGATACTAACATTTTATTTTTATTTTCTATAATAATAGAAAAAATGAAATTTAATTAATATTACGTTGGTATGCGCAAAATTAGTGTTACAATGAATCCAAACGCTTAATAGTTTTGGTTAATAATTAAAAAATAAACGAACGTTTAGAATTTATTTAATTATATTTGATTTTTATTTGAATTTTAACTTAAATGTAAGATTTAATTCGTGAACTTATTAGTCACTATATTCACTTATTGTCCACGAAATCATATCCGTTATATTTCAAAATGAAGAAATAAACTAGTGTTGGCTTCGCTCGCTTAGAAACTTCGACCCAGTTACAAATTGGCTATTCCTTAATACTCGTTCGTTTACTAACAGCTTTCAGTTATATTATACAACTATACCTGAAATAAGAAACAAAAAAAGAAGGGGTGAGGAGGGGTCCGAATATATTTAAGTCTAAGTAGGTTCGATAGATATATTACAACAATATAGTGTTTCTTAGATGTATAAAAATTGAAAATGATTTACACCTATGCCCAATGATACGGGTCGAAGTAAAATTTAAAATGAGCATTTTTAATACTTCGACCACGACCACAGTCCAGCCGACGTATTAGTGAATAATAGTTGTAAAACACTTACTGCTCGCACTTGTATTACAGTAGACTATTCGATGTATATTACATGTTTAATGTGTTTTGAACATTTACACTGGTAGCGCGTAAACGTTATCTCCTCATCTTAGAATGTAGTGAATCATAAAATTGTCCTCAGTATTTTCACCATTTACTCATTTTCGTCGATCAAAAAATATTCAGAGAAATGCAATCAGTAGAGAAAAATTTGTTATTATTAAATTATTTTTTAAAAATGTTTTTTAAGAATTTGTTAGTATACCGGATACGCATTGTCTCCGAAATCTAATCAGATTTAAGTTGGTTCTTGCCAAGCTCAAAAAGAGGTTGACACATTGACAAGAAAACCAAAATACTTAAATAAAATATTTGTGAAAAAGGATTCTCTGAGTGACACGAGTTTATTGGGATTTTTTAATTTGTGGTTTGTTTTAATACTACACTGAGAGACTTTCATTTACGAAAATTACAAAAACATTTTCAATTTAGTGATAACCGAGGATTTTATCGTCCGGCTTTTGTACATTATGCTTTGTAGTTTGTACTACATAATATCGGTTGTAAATTTTAAAAACTGAAAACCAAAAAGGATAAAAGCCGAACGATAAACCTCCGTTCATCCCTAAATTGAAAATGCTTATGCAATTTTTATAAAAAAAGTCTGTCAGTGTAAGTGCAAAATTGTTATTAATAATGCTATTCACGGTGACGAGTATGGATATTATGGAAAAAAATATTGCAATAAAATATATCACACTTATGATATCCCTCGAACAAAATGCAGTGTGTAAAAATGAAATTAGTAAAATTTAAAGATAGTAATATTATATTTAATGAAGTCTGAATAGGCAAATAATATTATGCGACACTAATGTGTACACTTCATATCAAATGCTCTATACGTAAATACTGAAAAATGTAATCACAACAATATGAAGTCCCACCCCCGAAACGAAATGTTTGTTATTCTTATTTCACAATATTTGAGTGGTATAATAGTTTTTATTCAAATATAGAAAAAAAACCTAATAAAGTCATATTAAAATCACAATGGCGATTCCAAGATGTCGGAATAAAATGAAATAATGTGTTTGATCCAGACGAAATCTGTTACTTGAGAGTTTTTGGGTTTGCTGTGATTACGAATATGACCTCCGTTTTTTGCAATTCAAAACGGCGGTTCCACAGTGGCCGACCGAAATAGAAAAACTTTGTAGATCCTGACGAAATAGAGTTTCGTTAATTTTAATATGCTTATGTATTCCAGACAAGAAGATTTTGAAGTAATAATATACAGCATGCGAATAATAAATAAAATTTCCCATTTGTTCCAAATCCCAGGAAATGAAAAAGAATTAAAACGAATTAAATACGTTTTATTTCAGTTTCTTGACCATTTTCATTGAAATTCTTTCGTTCTAATCCGATATAATACGTAAATAGTTCATAAACATTACCTAAAAAACATTGACCAACATTTTTTTACTTGAAAACATGAACAAAAATGTAATTAATTGCACCGAAACCAAGAAATAATAAAATATGTAAAGGTAAACAATGCCTGCCATGGACGTAACATTTGTTTTTCTTTATTCTTTATAATACAAAAGTATATATAATAAAGCCGACGCATTAAAACGAATTTTTTCCAAATTCATATATTCGAAAATCCACGTGAAAGTGTTAAATCGACGAACTTCGAATTAGGTTGTGAAGTTTCTCGATTCGAAACGTCAAGAAACCGGATTGGAAACGTAATTTTTTAATTCGATTTTTTTTCTTTTTCGTTTGCTGGGATAGTACCGCTCTAGTACACGAACGTGGATTTGACGGCTATTATTAGCATTTAAACAAAAATTGTTGTTTCTATTATATGTTTTTTATTTCTGAAAATCATTTCAAAATTCAAAATACCGTATCAGAATTTACATTCGTATGTTTCATCTTGTCCCCGCCATTTTGAATTTTAAAAACCTAAAATCAAATTCGCAATTTGTGATCTTTAAAATCCTCGAGTACCCAGTTTAAGATTCATGAAATAACTTTTCACATTTTGGTCAGCAATCTTGGTTCAATCCTTTTGGATTTTTCAAATATGAGATCAGATTGCTACTCAGCAACCTCGAAACCGTGTATAGAAAAATGTGTTTCAAAGAGTTAAAAAATTATATTGTATCGAAAGCGGATTAAAAATACGTTTTGTTAGATCTTTAAGTACTAGGTTTTCGGTTTCGTTTATAAACAAAAAACTTATCAACTTGGTCACATTGTAAAAAAAAATTATTTTTCCTGATGTTGGTCACCAGAAAACCGAAAGAAACGTCGAAATTTGTTATTCATTTATAGTCTCTATACTGTTAACATGATTAGCATATTAATCCAGACTAGTGTTAGATGGACCTCGTAAGTTTTTTTCTCCAAATCACAATTTTACAAATATCTGAACCATTTAGTAGCTGTATTTTGGGCTAGATGTAAGGGTCTACTTGACATCACAAGGGATCATTACCAGAACGTGTTTCACTTGTTTTTGTGCTAACTTGGTGGTATATTACATACCTCTCCAATACTAGTTCATTGTTTAAGTATTAATTCGTAAAACTATAATCCTCATGTGGGCACAATTAAATATTTCATCGATCTCAAAGAAACCTACCGTTATTCTGCTCAGCAAAAAATATGTTTAACAGTTTGTGCCTTAACCTATTCAAATTATGATAATAGAATGATAAGATTTTTGTTGATTAATAATAAATTATGTAATTAGTGGTTCTCTACCTTTGTAAATAATTAAGTTATTGAATTTCGGTATATGCAATCACTATACTAAAACAAAAAAAAAATTCACTTTAATGTTTTCGGAGTATAATGGTGTACATACTCAGAAATTATGTTCTTCTTTTATAAAGAGGAAAATAAATTATTATTGTTTTCTCTTTTTTTGGATACTGTGGACTGGCGAAAAAGAAGCAATATCGGTCAACTTCCTGCTTCATCTGAAAATGAGAAAACAATTTCTCAAAAGGCACAAGTAAATTGTATTATCGTTTTTTTAGTTAAAACACCCTCATTTTGAACTTAAATTTCTGAAGATGACCACCCTTATATGTCGAAAACGTTAAAACGAAAAAATGTTGTTTACTTTAGTATAGTGACCTCATATACCTAAACTTAATAACCTAATTTTTGTTAAGTTCTTTATAAATGTTTAGGATCACAAGGTTTATTTCAGTAATCCATGTATGAATACAAGTATACTTGTTAGTATATTATTGAGATATTTCAAGCCTAAAATGGAGCTGAAATAATAAACCTAAAATCACGCCTCATGGTGATTAGTAGTTTTTATTCTATACATTTTAACTACATAAAAACTGAGAATTACTAGAAGTTTCATACTTTTTAAAAATATTATTATAATAGCAATAGAATGTGAAAAATCAGAAAATCCCCAAACAATTGTAAAAGTGCACAAGTTAATATTTAAATTCTTTATTTCATTTATACCTCGTAAACACAAGTTATAAATTGACAAAGAACGTGTGAGAATGTTTTGATCTCCAATTTTCGAACCACACTGCATGAAAATCATATATGTATCGGTTGACGTATAGTAAATGCTTTTTTAGCTGTAACATCACAAAGCTGCATTAACCAGTTTGGCGTGAAAAAGGTACAATATAAAAAGTATTATCAATTTATAATAAATCTACACATTGAACGTATACTGCCTGTATTGCTTCTAAATAATTAAAATGTGGAGAGCGAACAACACATATACTATTACATATATGTATTTAAATATCTGCATTAAAACATGCAGAATGGGAATAACAACTAAAATACAATGAGATCTATATAATGACCTTTCTTTATGTTAAATTAAACGGAAAAAAATTGCTAATGCTAATTTATATACATGACAATTATTTTTCTTATGTAAATCAAGTTTAAACAGGTTTTTATTTATTCCGATAGTTCGGGTTCGTATATTGATAACATTTAATAGTTATATCAATAACTAACAAGTAGTACTTTCGAATTACACATATTTAATTATTTAATTTAATGTTTCACATTTCGTGTGTTACATGGACTCTCTGTCTCTCCCCTCTCCCCCTCTCTATCTCCCCCTCTCTCTCTTTCTTTCCTTAATTTCTCAACATTTTCATCCACTCATATCCTCTTCCATCCTCATTTAATTCGTCCATTTCCTACATTATATTTTCCCTTGCCCCTTCACATTCTTTTTTCGAGTGCCTCTCTTTTTTCCCTACATGTTCTACACAAGCTTTCCTCTGACGTCATCCAATATTTATCGCCGCTCTCCACATTTCCACTCCTCCATCTTGCTATATTCTCTTTAACCGTTTTTTTTAATTCCTTTTGCACACCCTTATGTATTTTAGAATACACTTGTTCTCCTCTCTTCTGTTCACCTACTTCTCTGTGTTCCTTTTTTAGTTCCCCTCATTTGCTTTCTCCAAATGCATTCTAGGCTCCCTCACTCATACCTCCTTCCCATATATAATTTCTCCTCTCTATGCTGTCCATCCCTCACTCTCTCATCTCTTTTTCTCTTTCATCTTTCTTCCACTCATCTATACATTTTCTTATAATTTCTACTCCTTCTCCTTTTTCTATTCTTTCTTCATACATCGATGCCTTCCGTCCCGTTACCACCCACAACATGTTTCTCTTTAACTTGTCTCTCACTATTTATCCTGGTGTTGTCCTGTCCAAGCCCATTATCCATCTCAAATACTTTTCCTGCGTCGCTTCCACTTCTTTCTACCTATGATACCAACATTTCTAATCAGGCAGCCTTATTCCTTTTTCCACAAAAAACACTCTCGATATCTCTCCTCCAACTTTCACTAGACACTTCATTCCCTTATAAATCTTTCCACTCTCTTTACTATCCCTTCACATACTCCTCTTCTCCTCATCATTTCCCATAACACATGTCTATATATCCTGTTAAATGCTGCCTTCAAATCCAAGAATACATTTTTTTTTCCCTCACACGGTGAGCTGCGATTCAACTCAACCCAAAAGGTCTCTCACCTGGCGTTTTTCTTCTGATATCTGTTCAGGGGTGCCTAGCGAATATTTTGACCAAAAATGAAAATAATCCTTAGCGTGCTTTTTAAAATATCTTAATTTTTCATTTTTTTTGTGAGGTTATTGACGATATTTTCATCGGAGTAAAGGTTCGATGTAGTTTTTTTGCTATAATATTGTGAGCTTTGACATTCGAAAGATAATCCCCAATTTAGCAATATTTCTATACTACACAACCCGAGATATAGTCGAAAATATGCCAAAATTGGTACTTTTTGTTGATTTTCTTTTAATATCTCTTTTGTAAGTCATTATACGACAAAATAACATAAGAATGAATTAAACGTCTTACAATTATCTACAACTTGACCAAATTTTGAAGCATTATCTATCATATTTCCAAAGATATGCCCATGTGAAGTTACGTTACAAGGTGAAAATTTTTCTACACCCCCATATATTGTTGAATAACTTTTTCTACAAGCCTCGGAGATAAGTATTGTATAATAATATAATTAAGTAGACTTAATTTCGAACAATTAAAACAAAAAATTACTAAGATATTTTGTACGGTTTCGAAGATATAGACTTTTTAATTACGCGTATTTTGCGTACTGATATTTCGCTTGCGCTGACGATTACATTGGATTAATTTGATTGCGTTTTAACGTATTTCTTGAGACACGGTTCATCGGAATTCGTATTATCATTTTATATTCAGAATATATTATGTTAGTATGCAAATTAATATTGCATTATCCATAAAATTGAATTATGAAATGCAAATCGACTCAGAAATTTCAGAAATAAAAACTTTTCAATTCGAACATGTTCATTTTTTATTATGTATATCAACACTTAAGAACAGTAATTTCTTGCAATTTCAGAACAGTAAAAAGTGTTAAGTAGGATGATATGTTATATATACAGATTTTGTCTTATTCTAAAATGAATATAAGAACAAATTTTTTTCATTAGCTTAAGCAGCAGTGTTATTTACAATGAATGGAGACTATTGTACTCACAAAGTGCTCGTCTTAACCTTGTTGGATAGTCTGAATGTTGTTCAGATACTTTATATTTTGTCCATATGGTATCAAAATCCGAGTGCACGGATTCCATGGCTTGTTCACTATAATTACCGAGTCCGTGTTGTGTTTGATTACGAAAATCAGGGACATGGTAGAAAACGGCATGAACCTTAGGAGTAATAGATATACCTAAATGTAGGTAACATTCCTTGAATGTTGCAATCTTGGTTTCAAAAGACGGAGAAAGGTATTTTCCGAAGCATGCATCTACGACTTGGTTGAAGATTTCAAAAACCCTGAGATATTTTAAGCTCCCTACATTTTTGCTTCTAGAACGCAGAACATCACGTTTTGTGAGTAAAGTCTTGCATGAATTTCCGTTAAACGATGGACTCCCATGAGTGACGTCACGTTGAACGTTGCAGGATTTTACCCATTGAAGAGCATCTTCTTCGCATTCTTTTAAAAAATGCGAAAAAATGGTATTTACTACGCCTAACATTAGATGCAATTCCGGTGGTGGAATCATTTCAAGGAAGGTTTTGTCTTGTTTAGCGTACAAAATTGAAGGATGAATGCAATTTTTATAGTCTTTTGCTTGATTTTTTTTAGCCCCGGCATCGCGCCAATTCATATAATTATCTAGGGTATTTCCTATCGTTCTATAAGTAGCGCATTTGTCGAGTTCATACTTTGTTGCAAAACACCACGTGCAGGGATAAACACTGCTGTGGGACATGATTCCACTTAAAATATTGGCCAATTTTAGGCCAGTTGCGATTGTACCTTCGAAGTCGTTGATTTTTAATGTAGACCACAACTGAGACACATTCTCGTAATTTTCCTGACACCTTTGTACTAATCCAAGTAGAAGCAACTTATTAACTCCTGTATCCTTGAAACGCTTAGCAAGAATTCCTTCCTTATAAGTTTGTCGCCTTCCGCTCACTCTGTCTTCACATGCACCCGTAGCTTGAATTGATAGGCATATTTTTAAAAATCCTCCCCCTCCATCAATTCCAAACTTTAGATGACATTGAGAAACTTCTCGCTTTTCTTTCACATAACTTATTAAACCTTCTAAATCTATACAGTAAGCAAATTCTTTTGTTACAGCAGCGGTTTTATTATTTATGGAAGTAATGAAGTGAAAGTTTTTGACATCAAAATATTTATCCATACAATGGCTACTTGCTGACAATTTTTCCTTTAAGCGTGGTTCAATGATTTTTAAATTTTTTGTGGCTACCCGAAAAGCTTGAGCAATGCCTATAGCTTTTCTCTGGCTGAGGTGAAAGCGGTTTTGAATTTTTAAGAAATCATTCGCAGATAAGAGTCCATACTTTGTTTTAGTTTCATTACCTTTTGAGCCAATAGAAATTTGAAGTGGCTGGCCACCTTCTGGCTGAGTTAAAAATAATGGCCCCTCTTCCTCAATATTCATTTTCCTCTTTAACAATGACGACGTAACTTGATCAGCAGTTTTAGAACCACATTTCACAATACTTTCGATAATATTATTTAAACGGCTTGTCAAATTGCACTTGTGTGATATACCTTTTCCAATTATCGAAAAACAATTATTACAGCGAAGTTGATTAACGGGAGGAGTCTTCTCATTTTCTATAATAATAATAACAATAATAATGTAAAAAGCAAAATAATGTAAAATGACAAATGTAAAATAATTATTTCTAACTGTAATAAATATAAAATATTAATTACCTGGCATGATATTTATTACTTCTTTAAAAGGCATTTCCCTTGAACTTGAACGGGTTAAATTATAATTGTGACCCGGATCTCTTGCAAGTAGGCAAATATAACAATTGCACAATTTCTTGCTACTCAATCTTGTGTTTAATATCTTCTGTTGTGATTCAAGTTTAGAGAAATCTGGTAATTTCATTCTAATATCAACACCACCACTCTTGGCATATAATAAATTGCGCTTACAACTACTACACAACAGGACAGGTAACGTCTCATCGGTAACATCGTATTCGAATAATGTCCCTACCATGTCTTTTAAGTTCCCTTTTACGGCTACCATATTTTTCGTTTTTCCAAAACATAGTAAGCAGATTTTCGAACGATTTGCGGTATGAGTCACGATTTTGGCATTTTAACTAATAAACATAGCCAATTTCGCAGATTAAATCAAAATACGGTAAATAAGTTACCATGGAAACAACATTCGAAAACCTCAGTAAGGTACTAAAACCGCAATAAAATTAATTTAATGTAATCGTCAGAGCAATCGAAATAACAGAGTGCGCAAAATGCGCGTAATTAAAACGTCTATATCTTCGAAACCGTACAAGATATCTTAGTAATTTTTGTTTAAATTGTTCGAAATTAAGCCTACTTCAATATATTCCCTTACAATATTTTACTCCGAGGCTTGCAGAAAAACTTATTCGACAATATTTGGAAGCGAAAAAAAATTTCTACCTTGTAACGTAACTTCACATGGGCATATCTTTGGAAATATGAGAGATAATGCTTCAAAATTTGGTCAAGTTGTAGATAATTGTAAGACGTTTAATTCATTCTTATGTCATTTTGTCGTATAATGACTTACAAAAGAGATATTAAAAGAAAATCAACAAAAAGTACCAATTTTGGCATATTTTCGACTATATCTCGGGTTGTGTAGTATAGAAATATTGCTAAATTGGGGATTATCTTTCGAATGTCAAAGCTCACAATATTATAGCAAAAAAACTACATCGAACCTTTACTCCGATGAAAATATCGTCAATAACCTCACAAAAAAAATGAAAAATTAAGATATTTTAAAAAGCACGCTAAGGATTATTTTCATTTTTGGTCAAAATATTCGCTAGGCACCCCTGAACAGATATCAGAAGAAAAACGCCAGGTGAGAGACCTTTTGGGTTGAGTTGAATCGTAGCTCACCGTGCTCAGTCTATTCTCCTTGTACTTTCATTGCGGTTTTACTTTATTTTGTTTTTAATTTTTAGCACATTTTTCAGGGGTGTCCCTGAAAAAGGAACCAATAAATTTTCTTTGTCAAAAATGACCACTCGACTAAATGTTTTTAAAAAATATTTTTAGTGGACAGAATCCATTTATTTTCTTTAGAAGTAGTTAACTGAGTTCTCTAGCTTTCCATTTACATGCATAATGTCTGCATAATATATCTACTTGGGAAAAATTATGAACCCAAAAACAAAAGCATATCCACAACCGAATCTCTTCCATTACTTGTTAGTGAAATACTACCTAACTCATGCTACTAATCGATTTTTCATTTTATATTAGTATTTTTCTACTAATTAACATTTAGATAGCAAGTTCATTGCCTAAGCTGTACTAGCTATGTTTACCGTCACTTATCTCAATGCCCATCGATTTAAAAACCATAGAAGCTCATACGTAAAAAAAATGTATACATCAAATAGAATTTTAAGTACCGTAATGTTTGACTAAAATACATACACGATTGTTAATTAATATTACACAATTTTTTATTTCACTAAATTAAAAATCGGTGAGTAGACTTCAGAAGATGAAACTGAAAGTTATTTGATCGAGTAAAATGCAGCATCAAATTACAGAAGCGAAATGCAACGAACGCATAGGCAAAGTCGAGCTAAAAAGCTGGACGAAAAAAAAAATCCATAAAAATGCACGTACGTTCGTTTAATCCGGATGAGGCTTAACGTCCGCTAAATGGGAGAGGCGCGTTGCCATGATAAAATAAGTGAAACGCGCGAATTACTGCGAAAAATCGAAATTCAAGACTACGTTCATATAGCAATAAAGCAATGTCGAATAAGCTCTTGGATTTGCTACATTTTACGCAGTACGTTTCGTTTAGATTTAGCAGGCGAAAAGCCGTTCCATGTTTTAATTTGGTTCTGGGGTGCATTTTAAAACTGACATTTGAGGTCCTAAAATATACGGAAAATCGAGTTAAAACTTAATTAACAGCAATTGATATGTGAAAAATTGAAGCACTTCTACAAGATGAGTAATGACTTTTTAAATTTATTTTTCTTAGTGGGTGGACTTGTCTACTTCGTATATTTTAATATACGTCAAAGTTGTCTGATCGACAGTTGCTGTATTTGATTAACTGACAACAAGCATCTTTTACGTAATATGTTTCAAACTTTTTTGGAATGTATTTTTAAAAAATTGTGCCATCTATTGAAAGGTTCATGATTACAAAAGTGTGTATGTTCATATTTTTATTTTTTCTAGATGTTATTATTAAATAAAAAATGTCGGTAAGAACATAAAGGTGACTTTGTATTTATTACATATGAATAAATTTATGATAAAGATTTATTTCGTTCCTATAAGTTTACGAGTATTTTCTTCATTCAGAACGATTTAGGGGGAATTGGGAATGAAGAAAGCAGTGGCCGCTTGAAACCTGAAAGAAATTTAAAAAATGCTGAAAAACCTCAATAATTATTGAGGACATTAGGGATTTTCAAAGTCTATAAAACTTATAAGTCAATAAACAATACTTTTTAAAAAAGCTTGTTAACGTTCATCCAGATACCACAAATGTATTATCAGCGCGACTGACAACAAGATATGGTGCATTAAATATGACACGAAGACAACACGAAAAAGTGCATCCTTCAGAAAAGTCGATGTCAACAAGACTTATTTTGTAATATCACGTCGATTTGTTCAAAGAATTATAAAAACGTTTTGGGTACATTCACCTTTCAATCATACATCTTTCCACGTAGGTAAATCGTTACACAAACAATTCGAGTTTGTTAGATCAACTAATTTGAGCATCAAAACACTAAATAAGTTAGAAAAAGAAAAGCTAAATATCTTGGCGTAACTATGTCCTTAGATCACGTAACTATTTGTCAGTTGTCAACTAATATATCATCTTGACCTCATGCGTCTCGTTGAAACAATCAACTTATTCGTTATTCCAACTAACTCATTCTTTCCCGACCCATGAATCGAAAACGATTGGAACGAATTACTGCAAGGCATCTGTAAAAAAATCATCGGTATTATATACATACTCAATATGTATACACATTTTTCCGAATAAACGAACGACATCCACCGAAGAAAATCCTCGGGAAAGAAGTTCGTTCTAGAAAAGAAGATATTAGAAACTGCAATTTTACAATTTGTTACTAGCTTCGTTTAAATTAATGCGCTTTTCGGGTTTATATTTTGTTAGACTTTTCTGTACGTATAATAATAAATTTGAAGATGGATATCAAATTATCGGCCCGCTCAATACACAATATATCACTTAACATAATCGCTCTTATTAACCCTTTGATTCACAATTCATACAATTAATCCAATAGAGAAATAATTGAAAATTATACATCATATTTTTTTTTGGAATGGCTGAACACGAATCAATATCAGATTTTTCGAATTGAAAATGACGGGCCCAATATGACAGATCAATGATTAAACATGTGTGCCAACCCTCATAGAAACAATTACTGGGCTTAACAGCAGGTACTACAGTGATTTGAGATCCCTGAATGTAAATACGACATCAGATTTTTAAAATTTGGATGTTGGATAATTTATTTATTAATTTTTTTATTTCCCAAGTTATTACAATCTGCAAATATAAGTAGCAATAAGTAATATTAGTAAAGAATTGATATGTCAAAGGAATTTTGTTCTCAGACTCTTCTTAGTAGGTAATACAGAATGAAGTTAGTTTAGTTTATTAAACCCGTCGAAATCTTCTTCTTCAATCATTGTAATCCTGCAAGTCGGTGTCATAAGATTTTTAGCTAAAGGATTTGGGTGTTTTTTGACTGTTTTTTATTTCTTCTTTAATGGTTGGTATCTGCAGATCCTGGTGGATACCTTCATTTCTTATGAACCATGGAACGTCGGCTATCATCCTAAGCACTTTTGATTGAAATCGTTGCAGTATTTCTGAATTTGAATTAGTTGCTCTACCCCATAATTGTATGTCGTAAGTCCAAATGGGTTTTAGTATGGTTTTATAGAGTAGATTGGATGTTAGATATTTTAATTTGAATGTTAAAATATCGATACCAGATTCGTGCTCAACACGCTTTGATTAATTACACTAGTCAACAAAATTTATAACCAGAAACAATACGAAGGTTTTCGTTTTACTTAACCCAAATCTGGCCGCAAAATTATTCTATCGCGTCAAGATTTTGAGATATCCTAACTTTAAAATGCAAAAAAAAACAATATCGTAATCGTTCCTTAACAAAAACTTAATGATAACTCGATAAAAAAAAATCGCAAGAATCGGAAGAACTACACCGGCATGTTAAAGCAGATGAATAGTATATTTCTGACCAAGGGGAGGAAAATAGACAAATCCTCCTCACGTGCAAGATCCATACTTTGTATCCATTTGAATCCGTTTACTTCCATTGGGGATTTGAAATCCGAAACAAACACAAAGTACGATGGACTTAAACCACGGGTAAATAATAGTCTAGCTAAATAGGGTTTTCTTTTTCAGTTCAATACTATAGGCATTCCTGAGTATTTTGCATCAAAAATTAAAATAATCGTTAAAGCTCTTTTTTAAAAGCTAAAATTTGTGTAGTCTACCGTAGTTGTTGTGACCTTGCGAGGGAAATTGTAGGTCTCTTCTTTACCTTTTATAACTTTTGCATGTATGTAATTTCGCTAACTTTTAAGCCAAAAAAAAATTGAAATTGCAATAATAGATATTTTTCCTCTTTTCGTCATTTCTAACATAAGAAATTATTTTATTGTCAAAATTTTCAGTTCATTGGTTGCTAGGCAACACAAAAGCACTGGTAACAATCCAGACAGCAAAATAGAAAAGAGTTCAGAATGATTTCGAAAATTGCTCTAAAAGAAGACCCACATTCTGAGGATTTTCTGAACATGAGTTCATAAAGATCTCATAATGACATCATATTCAGGTAACCCTCAGAAAATGAGTCATGTGACTTCTTTTAGAGCACATTTCGAAACCATTCTGATCTCTTTTTTAGTTCCCTAAACTATGTATTTGGTGCATAAAGTGCTTTGTATTTTTGTACATGTTACAGAATGATGTGAAAAACATTACATAGGGCTAGATATAATGAGCGAACAAGCCTTTGAATTATTTCTGTGGTATTCTGTAAAATATATTTTGAATATCCCGTTCCTTTTAGATCGTGTTCTCCAGTTTGCAAAATATACTCCTACAACCTCTCTGTCTCTCTCTATCAACATTGGGAGCATTTTTATTGCTACCGATTATTGGACACTACAAGTTCATTTTGAATTTAAAACTATTTGGTCTAAACATAATGTTAGTGTAACGTGAAATACACATTTCACTTGTTAAAAGTTGTTTGTGAGTTTAAGACTATTCATATTTAAATGTAAATAATGACAAATTTGTAACAATGTAAATAAATATTATAATTAATTGTAACATTAATGTATTATTAATTCAATGATGCTGCAACAGGTTAGAACCGATAAAAGATGAAAAATGCCTATTATCTTTAACTTTTTTTCCTCAATAGTTATAGAACTTGAAAAGGCCTATACAATTTTCATCAGTTACTTGTTCTATTTCTATGAAAATTGACCCTCGAAAAGTCGCAACAACTTCGATAGACTACAAAAATCGATTTTTTAAGAAAGGACTCTAACGATTATTTTGATTTTTGGTGCAAAATACTCAGGAATGTTCACAGTATTGAATTCAAAAAGAAAATACCATTTGGGTGGACTATTTATTTACCTGTGGTTCAAGTCCACCGGGAAAGCAACATTATGAATACTTTTTGGTTTACAGATTTCAGAAATTAATAGTTTGGTTTGATTTCACATCTAAGTACGTTGGAAAAACATTGACACAAGAAATGTGACTTTTATTTTATGATATTCTTCGTCTTGTAATTATAAAGAGATCCAATAGCAAAACAATACTGTCAAGTAAGCTAGTACAGTTTAAATAGAAAGACTGTTTTAGTTTCAATATTTTTCTTGCAAATATATAATATGGCAAATATACCGGGATTTATAAATAAAACTTGTTATTAACCCATTAACGCCTGAATAATTTAATCAAACCGCTGTTAGTTTTTTAGGCCACTACATTTTCTTGATGTTTTTGGGTGTGCTCTACACGATACAACCATTAAAAAACAGCGAAAAATGTCATCATGTACTTTTTTTGACAAATTTTCGTAACAAGTCGCGATTTTTTTACAATTTTTCTTTAGCAAATGACCGATTCTAACCAGGAAAATGGTTTCTTTATACAATAAACGGCTACAAATGTGTTATTAATACTTCTACTTGAAAAATATGAGGGTAGTTTCTTTAAAAAATTCTTTCCTGCAAATACGAGCCTCTCAATGTCAATAACATCGATAATTTACGTGTTCTAGTCATATAAACAGAATGGATGGTTTACTTTATTTTATTCACATGACGGTCGATAATTTGTTAAATCATATATTCAACCCCTCTTATGGGCCGGCGTCATATTGAAAAACTTTAGCACTTAAAATAAGAGGGGTCCTACCGTAGTTAAAAAATATAAAAAATTCCACCATATTGGATCCGCCATTTTAAATTTTCCAATTCTGCCATTACAATCGTAATCAGAGACCCCGAAAAGCTCCTAGTGAACATTTTCAGCCAAAATCGGTAAAGAATGTCGCCATATTGAATCCGTAATTTTGAATTTTTGTAATGTTGCTTAATACATATTCATAAATTGTCCGAAACCCTTGAATATATGATTTAACAAATTATCGAGCTTCATGGGAATGAAATAAAGTAAACCATTCTGTTAATATGAGTAGAACACGTAAATTATCGATGTTATCGACTTGGAAAGGCTCGTATTTGCAGGAAAAAAAATGCTTAAAGCAAACTACCATCATATTTTTCAAGATCAAGTATTAATAACGCATTTGTAGCCGTTTATTGCATAAAGAATCCGTTTTCCTGGTTAGAATTGGTCGTTTTCTAACAAAAATCGTATAAAAATCGCGACTTTTTTCGAAAATTTGCAAAAAAAAAGTACAAGATGACATTTTTCGCTGTTTTAACGGTAGCATCGTGTAGAACACACTCAAAAACATCAAGAAAATGTAGTGGTGTAAAAAACTAACTGCGATTTGATTAAAATTTGAGAGCCCAAAGTCGCGGTTCAATTTTGTGTTATTCAGGCGTTAATGGATTAAATATACGTTCCAAAATAACAAATAAATGAATCTATTGACGTAAACGTCAGTTTTGTTTTCATTCTTTTCATTCGTCATTTAGTGAAGAGAAACCGAAATATAAATAATCTTACAGATTATGTTTTGATGAAAATGAACCATGAAATTCTTTGGTGTATGTTTGAAAATTTCCGATAAGACTATTTATTACTATTAATATTTAAATAAAATTAAAAACACGACTATTGGATCGCGTCTATCAGAGGCTTGTTTGAACATTTGTATTCGAAATCGAAAAACCGATAAACTGAAAAGAAGAGTCTTCCTTAAAATGGTTTTTCAAATTCTGTAATTTTGTGTCCATTATAAATATAAATATTTAGAAAATGTACTAATCCTGAAAATCATAACGAACAGTCAAAAGTTTAAAATTTTTCATTCTACAATTAACCCTGATCAGTGTTCTAACAATGATAATTTTTTGTAAATACTTGGTTACAAGACCTCTTTTCTTTTTTGAATAAATTCTATTATTAATTATAAATTTTATTAATTTTTTATTTTACTTTCTTAGACATAATTTTTTTAAAATCACCTAAAGTTTGTGGACAAATAAAAAGTTTAATACCACCAATAAAATAAAAAATTGTTCACACCTTAACGACTTTTTAAAAAAAATAATTTTAAATTTTCATTTGTCGCATATACCAAAATAACCATCAACAGAATAAAATGTTCAACTTTTTATTATTATTAAGGGGATGGTACACCCAAAAACTCAGCTCTATGAAATACAACTTTAAAAAATTTGAAAACATTATTTCTTTAGTAATTTTTGACGTGGAATTCAGAGGTGGTAGAATAAAAAGTGTAAACAATTTTTTTGGGCCATACAAAATTAATTTTTTTCGAAAAAAATGAATTTTTTAAAATCCATCCATAATTATTTAGAAAAAGTATTTTTACGTTCACCATAATTTTTTTTAATTTTAAAATTAATTTAGAAAAATGTAGCATTTTTTCGAAAAAATTAATTTTTTTTCGCGCTAATATGTAGGTGTCAGAAAAATTAATTCTAGAGCAATTTTTAACGTGGAATTTAGTGGTACTAGAATAAAAAATGTAAACATTGTTTTTGACCATTAAAAAAATTGTTTTCTTCCATAACAAAATTATTTTTTTGAAAAAATGGAATTTTAAAATCCATCCGTAATTATTTAGAAAATGTGTTTTTATGTTCACTCTAATTTTTTGGAATTTTTAAATTAATTTAGAAAAATGTAGAAGCATTTTTTCAAAAAACGCAACTTTTTTTTGCCCTAAAATTACAATGACGAGTATAACTTTTCCACTTTTTATTTTTACACAAATGTATTCCTCGTCAAAAATTACTAAAGAAATAATTTTTTAAAGGTGTATTTCGTAGAGCTGATTTGGTTGGTGTACCCTCCCCTTAAAAGTCGTACAAAAATTTGTAAATTCAATACTAGTTTTTATAGTGTCGTCAAACAATTTGAAGATATGACAAATCCTAACTTCGAAAATTAAGTGTTTGCAAAATTTAACATCTTATTATACCTGTTGATACAACTGTATTTTAGTTTATTAAATTCATATAATTTTGGCAGTATTGATTAGCCTATTCTGTAAAATGTTGAAGAAAAATCTTTTAAATGTAACTGTTGAATGTTTTGTGTATTTCATTGTCGTTTTATATGTAATTACATAAGACCTTATGTGAATATTCTGCACTTTTATGACGGAGACTAATATAAATGATGAATTTAAATAAAATAAAGTACTTATTATCCAAAAATAAATTACCTAATAAAACATATACTTATAATATTTTAATTAATTCTGTTTCTGTCGTTATTACGGATTTATTAACCCTTTACCGTCGAGAAGGCCTGAAATTCTACTTCAACTTCTTAAGTATATGGGCATTGTTCTAGAACTTGTAAACTTTATGTTGTCGCTCATTATGATACCATAAAAATTTTAAATATAACTTTGTAACACTACAGATCAACAAATTTTTGTTCCATTTACACGTAATGAGTGTTTATTACTAATTACAGATATGTAGAAAACAATGAGAGTAAATAAAAGTAGTGAATTTGTCTGTTTTTGGTGCGCGACACTCACTAAATTTTTTCAGTTTTAACGCTGAAACTTTTTGCACCTTTTTTTTATGGGCTGTGGTTTTTTGTGGAAGTATTTGGGGATGTAAACAAATGAAAAATCCTTAACTTAATGATGTGCCTCACTGAGGAATAAAATTATATACCTTCAAACTTGCGAGATAACTTTTTTTTATAGTTGACAATTTAGCAATCGACCTTAGATAATTTGTTTCACATTGGTTTTTAAGAAACCACACAACAGGGGTACATTACCTATATGATAAGAAGTAATTTGAGCCTTTGCCCGAATGTGTGCCACCTGTACACGGTGGTCTTGAAGAAGGCTTAGGTTTGATGAAAATGGATCCAAAATCTACTTTCAGGGAAAATTTCTGCATAGTTTCTAGATTAGAAATCCGTCTTAGTTAAAATCGTAGCTGATCCCTTTCGCGGAAAAATCGAAATTTTATATTTACTTCGACCCAGACTAAGTCTGGACGAAGTATTGAATTTGGTCACTTAGGGCATAAAAATTACCCTATAGTTTTTCATGAAATGTTGACGTTTCAGACCCTAAGGAACCCAAATCAACAATCAAAAAATTTGTGTCCGTGATCTTGTACTTACGTTAGGGTGGGTCGAAAAACATTTTTTTTTAAAATGCTATGGGGCCGGTGCGGAAAAGTTTTACCACCACAAAACAAGGTTCCATGAATTTTTTCAGATTTTTTATCACACTTCATTGCTGCCGCATCAGCCATGAAGTTTAACATTATTTTTAAATAAGGAAAAACATTTTTTTTGTTTTTCTTCTGCAATTTTGAGGGAAAATTTTCCAACAATCTATACTTCTAAATATCATTTTTTAGATCGATTTTACGAAGAATAGCCGTTCTACAATAGACAAAAAAAAATTCTGACTTATTATCATAATTAACATCCATCATTTTTTTTCGAAAAAGGTAAAATTTCTGTAAATTCCACTTCATATTATCATAATTCGGTTCACACTCATTCAAACATTAAAAAAACAAGAAATTTCAAATTTTTAGGTTTCCACTCGTAAAATACGACTTTACTGAATAATTGGTAGCCAATTAAAGCTGAGTTACAGAATTTTGAACGTAAATTTTTTTTTTGCCAAAAATGATGTAAAGGAAAGCCTTTCTATTACTTCGACCAAGACCTTAGGTCTGGACGAAGTATTGAATTTGATCACTTCGGGCATAAAAATTACCCTATAGTTTTTCATCAAATGTCGACGTTTCAGCAAATTTTTTTTGTCTCACGATAACTCACGAACGGATAAGCGCAATGACATAATTTTTTTTTAAAATACGTGTCTTGCCATAACATAGATCTGATTAGATTTTGGGGCACATCCGTTTGTCCATTACTAAACAAAATTAGCCCCAATTAAGTTTCTTCGTAGTTTTTTGCATTTATTTTGAAAAATACAAAAATTTAAAAAAATGTTTCAAACAAAAAAGATAGAGCATTAAATTCTCTACAAAAAAGGATTTATTCATTTTCTTCCTAAATTGAAAGATAATGCCATAAAAACTGGTTTATAATGTTTATGACTATTGTCTGAAAAAGTATTGAATTTGGTCACCTCGGCAAAAAAATTACCCTATAGTTTTTCATCAAATTTCGACGTTTCGACCCCCTACCCCCCAGGGGTAGTCTTCGCCAGCCCCTCGGGCTCGGTGATCACCTACGGGCGCATAAGTTCTTTTACGCCCTTGATATGAAACTAACTATTTCGATATATCTAAAAGATGTCTTGTAGATATCTAGAAGATGTCCATCAGAGATCTTTTCGAAACTTTCAAGATATCTTTGACGAATTATATGTATACATATTGTATATATATAAGATCATAATAATACAGACAGTAATTAGTAAAACTTAGTAAACATGTAATATGCATCGAATAGTCTATTAGAATACAAGTGCATGAAGTAAGTGTTTTGCAACTTTTATTTATTTATAATTCGGCTGGCCTGTTGTCGGGGTCGAAGTTTTGAAAATGCTCATTTTCAATTTTCATACATATAAGAAACACTATATTGTTGTAACATATCTATCGAAGCCACTTGGACCTAAATATGATTGGACCCCCAAATATCAATATAATTTTATAATATAATTGAAAGCTGTTAGTAAACGAACGAGTATTAAGGAATAGCCGACTCTCCACTGGGTCGATGTTTCTGAGCGAGCGAAGCGAGCTAGACACCACGCCAACCAAACAATTATTACTATTAATAATAATTATTTAATTAAATAATAATATCTTAATAATTAAATTGATTATTTAAATTCTTGATTCTATCTGTTTAAAAATGAAAATTTTCATTATCTCGCGAAAGGGATCAGCTACGATTTTAACCAAGACGGATTTTTAATTTAAAAATTATACAGAAACTTTCCCTGAAAGTAGATTTTGGATCCATTTTCATCAAACCTAAGCCTGCTTCAAGACCACCGTGTGTACATAAAAAATGCGACCACGTCAAACTTTAAATTTCCAAGCGAAACTCACTTTGAAAAATCAAATTATTTAATGGCACATCTACAATTTAGCTTCTAAGTACTTTGGAATCATTGTGATCTTTTCTCCTATGTTATTAAAGTATTTATAACTTTTGTGTTTTTTTAATACAACAAAAAACACTATTTTTGACAATAATAAAATGATTATTCTTTACAAATCCTTTAATTTTTTGGTATCCTTAATGTTAAATCATGTATTTACATTTCAAATTTTAATGAAAACTGACTTTGGATTTGTAATCAGTGGCCTCAAAAACCCCAACATATCAAATTTTATAAAAATCAAAGAAATTTTGTAAAAATAGTCCGCCATATTTAATACATTATTTTAAATTTGAACTATTAACTAGACGTTTAATTTTATATACTAGCTTCTAAAAATTAGGTCATAAGCAAAAGAACTGAATTTTTTATGTATATTAAACGTTACAAAACTAAAAACTAATTTTACGAGTAACGTAACATATGTTACATTAAAAAAAAAACTACATTGTGTATAAATGAGTCACGCAAGGTTTTTCCTGTCATTTGATCAATTCTAAAGCCAATAAAATTAATTTCATGAATGTGCCTAAAAAAAAAATGAAATTTTCTTCAACCTCAAAGTTTAAAAGTTCTAGAACAATGCCCATATAAATTGTACAAATAATTTTTTGTTTTTTTCTAAACTATAACGTATCTAGACGTTTAAGAGGTCGCTCTTCTCGATTATCGGATTTAGAACATTTAAAAATAAGTTTTTTCACTAGATTTTTAATGTTTTTTGTAAAAATATCGTTTTTTTTTCAAATTTTTTAAATGACGTTTCAAAATTTCAATTTTTTGAATTTTTGAAAAACCAAAAATTGCATCAAAACATTCTAACAAAATTTAAGGGTATTCTTTGGCCAATGGGGTTCACCGGTAAAATTTTTTTATTATTCTTTATTGTTTTAAATAATAAATAACACAAATAAAATCGAAAAAAAAATTAATTTATTAATTTGGATATTTTATTTGCCAATTAAAAACTCTTCCGTTTGTACTCGCGCGCCAGTTTCATGTGACGTCACTATGCGGGTTCGGCTGTAAACCAATCCCGTTCGAATATTCTACTGTGCATTGATGTCATGTTTAACCTCAAAAGTTTACTCCGAAATTTTTAAAATGGAACCAGCAAACTTGTACTATGGGAAAAAGAGTTGTAAGTCCTGCAATTTGTCAAATAGGTTCAATATAGCCGGCGGCGACAAACAGTAACGTCACGACGATTCGTCCAAAGGTGCATCCTTGTATCTGATAAATGTTACCTATATATGTATACATAGATTTTAAAACTATTTTTGCTAATAAGAAAACGCAAATAACGGCATAGTAAAGTGTATGAGTCTTATATCCCTTTTTTCCATAATAAAAACTCAAACTATTGAGGTTAAACATGACATAAATGCACAGCAGAATATGCGAACGGGATTGGTTGACAGCCGAACCCGCATAGTGACTTCACACGAAACTGGCGCGCGTTCAAACGGAAGAGTTTTTAATTGGCAAATAAAATACCCAAATTCATGAATTAATTGTTTTTTAGTTTTTATTTGCGTTATTTATGACCTAAATTATTATTTAAAACAATAAAAAAATTTTACCGGTGAGCCCCATTCTAAGATTTCTCTAAAGTCTATAGTTTCCGAGATAAAAATTTGTCACGTTTAAAAAAAAAAAAATCGTCATTGCGGCCGCCATTTTGGATGCGCCAAGATTTTAAAAAATTGTTATGGAAAAATGTCGTAAAAAAACGATATTTTTACAAAAAAACATTAAAAATCTAGTGAAAAGACTTATTTTTAAATGTTCTAAACCCGATAATCGAGAAGAGCGACCTCTAAAACGTCTCGATACGTTAGTTTAGAAAAAAACAAAAAATTATTTGTACAATTTATATACTTAAGAAGTTGAAGTAGAATTTCAGGACTTCTCGGCTTTAAAGGGTTAATTTGCTTACTGCAAATAGTGATCGATAGGTTATTTCGCGTTATTTGAGGAATGATATATAGATAAATAATTGTATGCATTTCCACAAAAAAGTTTATTACAAAATATTGAAAATCATACATTATACTTGCAGTAGCAGGTCGTAAATAGTCCGATAATTTCTTCGGCGCAGGGAAGAACAGGCTGGAAAGGCTACTTTCGTAAGTTTTCGCTGTTGTATACACTTAGTTATGGTAGAAAAAGACATGAACATTGAAACAACATACTAATTGTTTCATTGAAAGGAAATTTCTAAAAATGCAACATGGTACTTTTAAAAAATACAAATATTCATAATATACGTACAGACTTTTCATTCATCAGTAAGTATCATTCATTCATATCGATGTGCTGACTCCAATTAAAATCCCTCGCTCACTGAATCTATTTTTATATCTCTTGATTTTATTACAATTAGTCTTATATTTAATTACTGTAGACTTTCTTAAAACTAAGCGAATCACAATCAAATTATACTTAAGATACGGATAGAACGTTGTCAGTTTAGGCGTTTTCATTGACCAGTCGTTTTTTATTCTGAAAAAATTATTTCATAAGTAACGTATTTTAAAAATTTAAAAATAGAGATGTGAAATTTCTTACACTTTGTTTCGATGATTTAGTATCGACACTGGAAGCCCGAGTTTTAGACCGTTCTTGTTCTAATTGAGCATGCAACGACGTCACCTCCAATGTCAGTTCATCTCTAATGTCTTGAAGTTTACTTACTTCTGCTAGTACGGAAGCCTTATCTTTCACTGTGTAAACAAATCAAACATAAGTATCGACTCCATACTGTATTTGTTATAAACTTACTTTCGCCCTGTGATAAAATTTGGTAAAGTTTTTTATTTCTATTTTTAACTTGACTTAATTCTTCTTTGAGGGAATCTACTTCTGTACCAAGTTCTTTTATTCTTAGATCCCTTT
The DNA here is from genome assembly GCA_030407085.1 of Trichopria drosophilae. Lineage (NCBI taxonomy): Eukaryota > Metazoa > Arthropoda > Insecta > Hymenoptera > Diapriidae > Trichopria > Trichopria drosophilae. The sequence goes on from CM059583.1 coordinate 45,741,903, forward strand.
TCTCTATTTCATCCCTCAATTGTGCGGACGTAATATTTTCGTCATCTTGTTCAAACCTTGCTTTTAATATCTCTTTTTCTTTTTCCTTTGAAACTTCCCTCGAAGTTAGTTGGGTAGCCTCCCTAGCGACTCTGTCAAAATATTCACTATCTGACACTGAAAAAATCACATTAAGATGTAATTAGTTGTTCAATTGCTCAAACATTGTATAATATACCTTTAGCCTTGCAGTTTACTTCTACTTTAGTAGGTACTGTTTGGGGTGCGTTATTATCCATATTGTTGAATTCGCCAAGAGACATTGTTGATTTTTTCACTTTCTTGTTACTACTCTTTTTTGTTACGTCTGGTTCTGACTTAGTATTTTCTAGCTGTGCTTCATAGGATATTTTTGATAACAAGATGGCTTCCCGAAGTTCATGATTAAACGTCTCTTCGACGGCCTGAAACATTTAGCAAATAAATGTACAATTTTATATTTGTTCACCAGCAACAATATGAAATTTTCTTAATCGCTTAAATTAATCAAAATTGAAAAAAATTCTTGGTTTTGACGGTTCGCGAACAAAAAGTTGAATATGTAAATTTGTATTTGTATTTGTATTTATTTACATAATAGAAGGTATAAAAGAAAATATTTTAACAATAAATATAAAATTATAACAAAAACTTACCATATACACAATATTTATAGATATTATTTCTACTATGTATTCAATCTAAGATTGCAAAAGTGCAAGCACTTGTCCGCAATCTGAATTTATATCTTCACACAATTTTTCCATTTTATTTATTTATTTTTTCTATTCGTAAAAGCACGTTATTGGGTCGTCGACAATTACAGTTGTTGAAAGATCTCGTTCAGTTTTTCCATCGGTAGTTTTTTTATTTCTTCTTTGATTTTCGTTTTTACATTATTTGATATCATATATAGGATATTTTCTTTAATTTCTTTTGTCAAACAATTCCCAACTTTTGCTGCCACATATGTAAAACATCTCTGTCCAATAGCTTTCAAACATTTAGGTATCTCAAAATTGATTTCCATGCTACTTCTTAATATTCTACCCTGAGTTACATTATTTGGTTTATTTAATTTCATTATTATTATAAATAAACACAATAATACAAGTGTGAATGTACACTAATTAAATTCATTTTTTTTCTTATATATTTCGTTTATTCGATCATCAATTCAGAGGAGGTAACATTCATATTTATGTCTCGCAAAGCATTATTTTTCTCATTTTAATGGTGTATATTCATGATTGTATTATTGTATTTATTTAAAACTTTTCGAACCCTCAAAATCAAGAATATAATTTTTCTCAATTTCAACGTTCAATGTTGTATGAGACATTTTATTTTGATATTTCATTGAATAGATTTAAGTTCCTTACCTCAGAATCTTTTTGCTTCCACTGTTCCCATTGATGCTCTTCATTGCTAGATTTTTTCTTTTTTCCCTGTAAAAAGAGATTAAATAAACGTTAGAAATTTGATTTTTACAGAATTTTTATATATACACTAATTACGCTGAAGCGTAAGATTCGAAAAACCAGTGCTTCTGAACCAATACTGAAAACAGAATGTAATTGCATTGGAAACACAGATATCACTTTGCAATTTCTTCTGAGGTTTCCTAGTGACATCAGAAATTAACTAGAAATGCTTACAAGTATTGAAAAACATACCTGCATTGTTCAAACAATCTTCAGGTACTTGATGACAATAATTATTGGGATAAATCTAATAATTGCGGCAATATGAAACGGCGTCTAAGGCTAACATTTTTATAGAAGCTTCTTTTCATATCAGGACTCAAGTTTTCAGTAATGACGAAAATTAACAAAAATGCTAACGCTTTTTATTAACAATCTAATAAACAATTACGATATTCTCAGATTAAAATGTTAATTGTACCCAGCCAAAAACGCATCCGGGACTGAAATTTTCAGGGAAGCTTCTTTTCACGTCAGGAAACAAGTTTTCGATAGTGAAAAAAATTAACAAAAATACTAACATTTTTATTAACAATCTAATAAACAATTAAGAAAAAAATTATGAAAAATGCTGGCATTGTTTATAAACAATTGAGATAAAGAATGGAGAATACCGTAATTGGTTATTGGATTGTTAATAAAAAACGTTAGCATTTTTGTTAATTTTCTTCATTACTGAAAACATGTTTCCTGATATGAGATATTCCTGAAGTTCAGAACATTCAACAAACGATTTCTAAGGGACATCATATAATAAAATACATACTTCGTACGATTATAATGAAATAAACATATACAAATTTAGAAAATATTAATTGGATACCTTTTAATGCTGAAAAAGCACAATTATACAATTATTTGATTTTTTTGTCACTGTGATGCCTATGAGAAGTCGTTCATTGAACGTTCAAAATTTTAGGTACACGAGACGAGAAGAAGTTTCAGGAGAAATTTCGTATTGACGCAATTTTCAGATTTATACTGATAACTATTGTGCATCAAATATCTCAAGATTGTTTAAACAATGGTGGCATGTTTGTCAATGGCTGTTAGCATGTCTAGTGTATTTCTGATACCTCTAGGAAACCTCAGAAGAAATTGCGAAGCAATATCTGTGTTTCCATTGCAATTAAAACCCATTTTCAGAAATGGTTCAGAACTACTTTTACAAATCTTATGCCGGGAATCTGACGCTATTCAGCATCATTGTATATACTATAAAATTATAATAAAGTTAGCATTTTAACAAAATTAATTTATTCAAGTACAGGGAAATGATGAAATGTAATAAATATAATAAATGTCATGCATAAATCAATGTTGGTAAAAATTAATAAGAGAATACTTTGGAACAATTATTTGAAACAGTTCATATAGTAAGTCTCACGATTTCAGTTTTTATCATAGAAAAATTTCAAAAACATTTCTGTTAACATCTCAAAAGATAATTATAGTTTATTTCTTTACGTTATAAATTATTTAAGTAAAAATAAAATAGTATTTCAGATTCTTAATTTTGCAAGTTCACGGTAACTATAGATTTTTAGATCATTGGTTGTAGAACATCTGTATTTCTATATACACCCTGTGAAAAATTTCTTTATCACATAATTCTCATGAATAATTAAAATAGGGTTTGTGTGAGCTCGATATGAGAATCAAGTGAGACTCCAGTAAGATTCTCATGTCGAACTTATACACGAGTCTTGTTTCAATTTCTCATATGATACTTATGAGAATCTTACATAAAATGTTTCGTAAGGTATCTAAAACTATTGTTTCGAGGGTTGGGTAAGTTAACTTTTTTTTTTAACTAAGTTAATTTGTAATTTTGTTAATTGAAATTGAAGTTAAGTTAACTCATAATAAAGTTAAAAGTTGAAAAGTTAAAAGTTATAAAGTTAAAAGTTATAAAGTTAAAAGTTAAAGTTAAGAAGTTAAAAGTTAAGAAGTTAAAAGTTAAAAAGTTAAAAGTTAAAGTTAAGAAGTTAAAAGTTTAAAAGTTATAAGTTAAAGTTAAAGTTAAGAAGTTAAAAGTTAAAAACTAAAAATTTAAACAGTTAAAAGTTAAAAGTTAATAGTTAAAAGTTAAAATTAAAATGTTAAATATTAAACGTTTAAAAGTAAAAAACTTGAAAAATAACATGTACACCTAACAGTTAAAAGTAAAATGAATAAAGATAAAAGTAAAAGTCGACATTTCAAAGATAAGTTAGAAGTGAAAAGTTAATAATTTCAAACTTTAAAAATGAAATAAAGTTAAGAGCTTACGAAACCTAAGTCTACATTACGATACAAATTTTTTACTTTATGTTTTATAAAAACTTAGCATTAAACATATTCAAAATACAAATTTCAGAAATTGACATTTCTATCGATTGAGAATTAGCGGAAAAAAACCTGAAACCAAAGACTTTCCCTACTGACGTGTATATGTATTTAGAAAATTTCGAATCAGACTAGAAATACACAACATGAAATTGTTTTTGGTTTCAGGTTTTTCTCAGCCAATACTCAATCGATCTTTCTGAAATTTATATTATCACTTCATATAATGCTACATTTTGTGGTAATAAAGTTAAAATTTTGAAACAGATTTAGAAGTGATTTAATCCACACTTTTCAGGTTAGTGGTAAATCGATAAAGAAGAAAATTCAAATGTGTTTTGTAGAGGCCCATTAAATCTACTGTACAAAACTGAAATACTGTAATTGCATTTTTTGTCCCCAAAAAGTTATGATTTTTAGATTACTCGCTATGTCTATAGAAGTGCTTCTATACAAGTAAAATGTCATTTTTATATTTCTAAGTTTATTATCTTTGTATTAATTTTGTTCATAGAACCTAGTAACATATTGTGACAGAATATTAATCACAATTTTGATGTCCACAGAACGTTTTTCCCAAATATAGTTACAGTATTTCAGTTTTGCATGGCAGAAATATTTAAAAGTTAAAAAGTTAAAAATTAACATTTAGAAAATTTAAAAATTGAAGATTAAATGTTACAACTTAGAAAATTAAAATTTTAAAAGTTAAAAAAAACTTAATATTAATTAACTTTTTAACTTTTTAATTTCCTACTACCCAACTCTTCCAACAGAAATAAGGAAGGTACGAAACGTACAAAAATGTACAGAAACGTACACAAAAGTACAGAAATGTAAGATATTATACAAAAATGCTTTTTTTTGCAAATTCGGACATTTTGTACACTTTTGTATGTTTCTGTACGATTTGGTACGTTTATGTACATTTATGTACGGTTTCTTACATTTCTGTACATTTTCGTACTTTTTCTATCTCGCATTTTATTTTAGTTCATTTTTTTTTCCGTTACGTTCTCACATTTTTGTATGTATGCGTACATTTACGTACGTTTCTGTACGTTTTCATATATTTTTATACATTTTCTCACATTTTTGTAAGTATTCATATATTTCTGTACGTTTTCGGACATTCCTGTACGTTTTGAAACGTTTCAAATATTTGTTTCAAATATAAAGAATTTGATTGATATCAAAAAGATATAATAATCAGACATAATGTAAAAATATGTTACAATAGTATTTATATTTTGTCTTTATTCGTATTCTTTTGTCGTTCATGTATTCTCATTTATAGTCAAAATTTATATATGTCTGACATTTTCCTTAACATCTAAATAGATTGTAATAAAGTGTGAAACTGAAACTAGCCACAGATTTGGAATAGTAAAATGGTTGTTTATTTTATATTAATTAACTATTTTATTGCAACTATTTAATTGTTCTTACTTATAAGCAAATTGACTTCTTAAAGTTGCAGTTTTTTCAAAGAATTATTTTTTTTAAACAATAATTGCTAATTTCAGTGTCATTAATAAAGTATTTAATATATAATATATAATATAATTATGTAGGTGTGTTGGTCTTTTTGAAAAGAATTAAAAAAACACTTTTCTTGAAAAAAATTTAAAAAATACTTTTCTTGAAAAAAATAAACACTTTTCTTTTTTTTCAAGACAAGTGTTTTTTTATTTTTTTTCAAAAAGACTGACAACGACATTATATATTTTAATCTACAGTCAAAGAAACCACACATCCCATATTTAACGTTAGTTAGCGATATTTTCTTTCATAAATTGTTAAAAACCAATAATAAAACTGTTCAACAATTTCATACTGTTTTAAACGAGTTTGAAATTCAAACATTCAAATTTATCACTACCATAATGTTTACAAACAAATCATTAATAACAGAAATGTATTATGGTTCTATATTAACTTTACCCACATCATAACATAATAAAAACCGTTACTTTCAAACTCAAATGATACAAGAAAATTAATTTCTTTGTAAAGCATAAAAAAGTATTGTAGAATTTTTAAACCCGAAAACAAATATTTGAAATTAGCGCCAACAGCGTTAAATACGGGCGGCTGCGCAGTAAGGAATTAAAAGACTCGCAAACGAGAAAAACTCTCGACGCGCATGATCGTGCCTTGTTTTGTTTTTTTTTTTTGTCATCGGTTTTTTTCGGCGGTGGTTTAGGCTTGTCCCCTTTACTCTTCGCAGTCACTTTGGTATTGTTGACGCTTTTCTGAGACTTTTTCGGCTTGAAGTCATCGTCTTCGATACTAAGGACGGCGAATCGCGAAGGCACCATTGTCGCCATTTTCCTGCTGAATTTGTTTGTCGACGACCAGAAAACCAAAACACCGACCTGTCGAGAAGCACTACGTCAAACTTCCGGTTTATATAAAGGCCGGGCAAAAAGTGAAAAAACGATGACGTATTCAAGTCAGATTTGACCGATTTTAAGAGGTTCGTAATGATTTATGGAAGATGGTACGGTCGCGTGAAACACCGAGAGGAAAATAATTAAGGAAAAAATGAAAAGAGTCGCCGGGAATGGACTCGGTGCACACCGGAAACGCGGAAAAACTGATGTCCGGCAGCACTGTCGGTCTCGACCCTCGGTGGCTCTTCTCGAATCGCGAGTCGCGAAATCGCAACCACACTTTCCAATATCGAAATCAGCGTAATCACCATAAATTCGCGGGTAACTAGTTAGTGTTTAAAACCCTTACTTTCTCGAATCGTAAGTTTATTCTATTACATTAATCTTATTGTAGCACACTGATTAATTACACATTGGTTTAATGCCAAACGTTATGTCTGACTAATCAAACGATCTTGTTTGCTTTTTTTTTTGCAGGTCATTGAGAATAAACATTCACTACCGAAAATATTAAAGGACTACCAAATCTCATTAGAATTACAAAGGTGTCATTTCAATTTCATTCTCGAAAACTCGCTCCATTCTCAACCAATTTTTTGATATTTAATCGCTAAGTCGCCAAAAATAACTAACATAACCTAAAAAATATATAAAGAGGTAGAAATTGACGTTAACAACAGAGCTGCGTTATCGAACCTAGCGAGGGGAGGGGGGCTAAAGTGGTCTGTCGATAAAGTAGGAATATACACTAAAAATCGTAAATTATAAATGACCGAATGGACTGAATTAACTTTTACATTATCACAAAACCATATTTGATCCTTTCCCTTCCTTCCTCCTGTTCCTCTTAAGAATTTTCAATTTGAAATGTTCATAAACCTCCTTTACCGATATGTCGGTAAATTCACATAATAAAAGCTTTCGAGCTTTTGATATATGTAAAGCACCCAACCCTTAGTCATATCGTTATGCAATATAAAAAAAGAGGTTGGATCTGCAATCGTGTATACACAGGTGATAGAACGAGTACGAAATTAACTAAACACATATATAGAATGCTTGTTCTTACTGAACGATTAGCGATTTCCTTGATTGACATCTAACATGGCGGTTCAAAAGTACGGAATGGAACCAATTTTATTTTCTAAAATCTGTGAGATATTTTTTCCGAGTATGCTTTGCATAAAGATAAGTAGGGTAGATGTCTAGATGTCTAGAAGTGGGGGTATAGTCGGCCACTTAAAGGCGAAGTCCCGCATTTTTGTATTTTTTTAGTTCTGAAATATTTCTGCAGTATTCTATTTTAATTTATGTAATATTTACGTAATGTTTACATTGTTACATAACTGTTACATAGTTGTGACATAACTGTTACTTTTGTGTTTGCAGGGAATGCACCTGTATACTTCAAAAGCATTGGCCATGTACATTTTTTTATTTATTGCTGTTAGGTATCATTCTAATTCGTAATTAACAAAATTAAGTAATCCATTGTTCAGCATTTCGCAATTTTGTAAATTCGGGAAAAGTTGTTTCTAAAAGAAATTATTACTTTCTTACGAAAAATATGAGAAAACGGCGGCATTTGGCTTAAAATGGGGCTATGTGTATATCAGTTAAAATTGTCAAATCCCACAATTACACAGGCCGACAAATTTTAGAATCAAGAACCAGAACATACTTTTCCAAAGGTATTTGACGTGCTGAATTCGAATCCGACCTCAGAATAGCCCCTATGCGTCAGGTTTTTGAGATATTATAACCTAAATGTGCAAAAACTATGTTTTTTGGGTACGTTTGAGATGCTGTAACTTCAAGACAGATTTTGTTTTCAAAACGATTGTCACGATATCTCAAAGTACTGTTTTTGACCTAAAAACCCGTTTTCAAACATAGAAAAATCGTTGTTGGTTACGGAGATATCGTCTGTTGAAGTTTCTTTTCAGAAACTGAGCAGAATCAGATAAAGCATCAAAAATAGAAAGAAATTTACCGAAAGACCCTACATTTCGAATGGCTCTTAAGATGTAATAAAACAGTACTTTGAGATACCGTGACGATCGTTTTGAAAACAAAATCTGTCTTGAAGTTACAGCACCTTAAAAGTACACCCCAAAAACGTACTTTTTGCACATTTGGCTTAAAATATCTCAAAAACCGGACGTATAGGGGGTCATAGGTACCCCTAAGGTCGGATTTGAATTCAGCGCGTCAAATACCTTTGGAAAATATGTTCTGGTTCTTGTTTCTGCAATTTTCTCAAATTTTGTCGGTCTGTGTTATCTAGTGGCCACTAGTACCACGTGTGATATAATACCAATTACGTACGTGAGCACCATACGCGTTTCGTGAAAATTACTGACATAATTTAAAATTTATATCAAAAACCAAAATATGTGGCCAACTATTAGGGCCGGCCGATATTACACTCAATTACCCTACTATTAGCTTATATACTACGCGAAGAAAAAATAATCTGCAAATTCTACCGACAATATCTGTATATACATTTAACAGAAATTTACGCTAAAAACGTTAATTAAAAATGTCTGACTCGGTTTTTCAAAATTTGGGCTCTGTAAGGGTAATTTTACTTTCTACATATACGGACTTTTACGGAATGCCAAAGAAGCTAATTAAGAATTAACGGAGAATTATTGGAAATAAATAAAAATCTCCTATTTCAATAGGTCTCGTTGAATTCCTAATTAATTTCTTTGGTATTCATTAATTAGCCGTATGTAGTAAATAAAATTACTCATACACAGTACGAATTTTGAAAAATTGATTTAGACATTTTTAATTTTCGATTTTCAGCGTAAATCCCTTTATTATCAGCGAAACCTTTTAGAACCGCATTGATCCTTAGTTCCGACGGCTATTTTAAAGTCTATTCCTCCCACTACCTGGGTCGAATATGTCCTGTCGTTTGAAAATGCTTACAGTTGTGCAATTTATAAAGTACAATTTGAATTTTCTCTGTGTCGAAAACGATCCATGCGTCAGGATTAAGGGTTAACGATATACGACTGCATAAAACTTGGGAGACCTACAAAAATGAGTTTAAATTGTTCGCCGAGTAACTGAAAATTGGTTTAAATGTACTGGTAATAATTGAGTGATCGATGTCTATAAATCCTACTTTCGGTACTGTAGCCGTAAAATCCGATTTTACGGCCTTCTTTTAGTCCGTAAAATAAAATTTTAGGGATCACGTGAAACATGAATCTGCGCTGTCAAAAACATAACCCGTACGGACTAAGTACAGTTTGCGAAATCGAATTTTGACAGCTTTCAGTACCGAAAATAATGTTCGACACACGGCCGTAAGATTTTACGGCCTTATATAGAAAAATACTATTCTGACATTTCTTTAATCTTTCTATATTCTGAATCATTTTGAATCTATGTGGATCTACTGAACATATCTTTCTTATAAATACATCTTTACCATGAATGATGCTGAATTAATCTAAACACTTCTCAGATTATTACAATTCAGAGTTTTTAATTCATGAATTTACAATAATTGAAAATTGTTCGTGAATTGTTGGTGTAAATACAAAAATTAAGGATTAAGAAATATCCTAAAGGAAATGTCTAAGTTTATATCCGCAATATGTAAGTTTACAAATACCGAAAGATATTTTGTAAAAATTCAAGATGGATACTTAAAAATATTGACGGAAGAATTTTTACCTTAAGGGAGCATTATTTCATAATGTGACGAGTTGCAAAAATCGTTGAAAAATGAAAAATTTTTTGTATTATTCTTTTAAGTAGTAGTGAAACATCTCTTAATTCTTTTAAGTAGTAGTGAAACATCTAAGGATTCCTAAAGAATTCTTTTCAAATGCTTTTTGTACATAATTCTTTTGTAATAATTTAATACAACTACTTGTAAATGTTTATATGAAAATGTTCTTAAACATGCAATTATTGAAATATTTTCCTATACATTATTGACTATTATTATTATATTACAGTCGGCTTTGCAAACATCGCACCGGTGGTATGAATACTTATAACATGCACACCATGCAGAAGGATATGCTTTTATATGGAACATCTCGTTATACCTTCCTCACTTGCGCGAATGATTGTGTATGATAATATACAGTGTGCCTGTGTTGCACTTGATGCACCACCATGCGATGGGCGCTTGAAACGTCCATGTTGCTAACTGACTGTTCAAGATGGCTGCACACCATGAATTGGTGCACAAAGAATACTTTAGAACTACTTTTATCGAAACTGCGAAACGCTACCGATATCGTATTTCAATTCGTACATTTTTTTCATAAAGATTACTTCGTGACTACTTTTGGAATACTTTAAGAATGATTTATGGCGGATATTCGAAATTACTTAAAGAATTCTTTATTTTGAAAGTGTGCTTATTGGGATGGTTTTCGCCCATAGTTCAAAATTGTTGATAACTCGTGTCTAACCTATAGTTTTGCATTTATTTATGTTGTAGAAAAGTACTTTTTTTTCTTCTTCATGAAAATATCTATTTTGTTAATTTTTGAAAATAGCTGAGGTACTGGTTATAGTGGCAACATAGATTGATAATCTTTTACCATTTTCTGCGTTAGATCACCAGGAGACCTGGAATCACCTGCGCCAACAGTGGACAGATTTTTTTGTTCGAACTTTATTTTATAAATGAATAAATAAATAAATGTTTTTCACCCCGAAACAATTTTTTTTTTTGCATTCTATTGAATTATACTTTTCAGAGAAAAATATTTGTTCGATTATATGCAGTAGTTCCCCAGACAAAAATATAATAATATGTTTTTTTTTGACGTTCATATTAGAATTCCCCTTCAAACATTAATATCCAGTGAATGCTTCTTTAAAAAAAATTTATTTTTATGGGTGAATTATTTTTTTGGGTCACCGATCACGAATCAAATCAGATTTCAAAAATTTATATTTTGAAATTGATTAGATTGTTTTGACACTTTTATTCTTGGAGGTTTTTAGGATCACTGCTGTTGTATCTTTCAAATATATATTTCAAATCCGACAAATTTGAAAATAAATAATTTTACAATTAGGAAGCGATAGCCAAATATTAAATGCTCGTTTACCATTAAAGGTTATCTTTCGATGGTGAACGAGTTTGGTTATCGAAATTACTGGAATATTCTTCAGTTTTTTCGCAAATCTGTGTAAATATTACCTAAAGTGCAATATTGTAAACTTTTACTATAAGCATATCTTTACAGTTGTCAATCGTTACTATAGTTTTCTTTTAAGGCAATATGAAAACAGATACTCTTATTTTGACAATAAGAGATTATACCCGTTTTGTTCAGTATATGGTCGAAAAAGTGGGCCTCTTGTGCATTACCTGACTATTACCAAATTTAAAGTAGACCTGTACGGTAACGGTAACAATAGAAAACATAATTTTACGGACCAATTTAGATACTGAAGGGTATTTTTCAATTAGGTCATAGACCACATTTAATGTAGACCTGTACTTTAAATTTGGTCTATGACGTAACTGAAAAATACCCTTGAGTATCCAAATTGGTCCGTAAAATTATGTTTTCTATTGTTACCGTTACCGCATTGTCATTTGTTTCCTAGAAATTGAGGCTTTAGCAAGAAACATTCTTGACCTAATGCAAGGTAAAGAAAGAGGTAGTTCGTCTATTGTAAGATGGGTTATATAAGGGTGGGAATAGATGTCTAGTATTACTTCTTTAAGGCGAGATCTTGAACCCCCTACCGAGCGGTCAGTGCCCCATGAATTGACTGTATAGCTAGACGCTTGATCTCGTGGTCTGTCAATAACACTGACCACACAAAAGGAAGTAAGAAAATCAGGGCCTCAAAATGTCTACTGCTACATATTATTTCAAACAGGAGGTAATTTAACAATTTTAATCATATACACTATACTTAAATATACGTACACATTTCAAGAGACCCAAAGAATTTAAAAAATAATAATTTATCATTAATGCAATATATCGAAACCTTACCATTTTCATAAAGCAGGTGTTTTCATATCTTTATATCGATAAAAATAGTGTAATATTGAACAAAAGTATATAGTACCCAGTGCACCATCATAAATCATATTTTTTGACGTTTTTCGGAACTTTGTGAATATTTTCTTTATTTATTTTTATACTGATTGCATAAATTGTATGCTAAAAATAAACTTATTCGTAAACGGTCGACGAACGTGTAATCTGATGCATTATGTTTTGAACTCGGCGGTGATATGCCGGATTTAGCGCATGTGCAAACACGATTTACTTTATCCACATTGTTCGACACAGGAATTACTTGTTTTCATACCGATATTCCTAGGATTTTTCTGTCATATTTGGAAATACAACTAAAAAAATGTTAAATTGGAAGGATTTAAATGATACATAAATATCGTACAGACGAAAAATTAACTAGTAGATCACTATAGTCGTCAAATCTAAAGAGAGGTAACTTTAATTAAACGTGATACGCATGTTTGTAACCAAAACAACAAAAAATACATCTTTCAGTGCTCTTTAAGATTTTTTAAATATGGCTCCTTGCAAACACAAAAGTAACAGTTATTTAACAACAATGTAACATTTATGTAACAATGTAATCATTACGTAAATATTACATAACTGTTACTTTCCGTGTTTGCAGGGCTTAGAAAGGACGTAGATTTGAAGAACATTCCAAGATCGCTCAAATATGTCGCCTCAAGGGATAAAGACGAAAAATCGTTCTTTTGAAAATTGTTTATATGACAGTACAACTCCTTAGAAACGTTGTCCGAAAATTAGTACCCACAGTACCTAAATGTGCATGAGTACCTACAAACACTCGACGAAATGTGAATTTTGAAAACGGAAGAAGTGACACTTCACTCAAAAGACACAAGAATGCTTCGAAGAATGGAGCAAAGGACACATTGACCTTGTAAATGCAACAGAAAACTTGCTTTATAGTCCTGGCATCGATGATTCTATGTAAGTGTGAACAAACAATTTTTGTCTTAACATTTTCTTACTATAAACTTTAAACGCGTTTTTCTCGAAATGACTTTTGTGAAGTCGGTGTCCGCGATAACTCAAAAACTTCTCCGCCTAGAATATATATATATATCGGCGGGCAATCTCGGTCCCTTTTGGCTCATTTTTTTTTATTTTGAGCGATTTTACAGCGACAAAATGGCGCCATTTTCAGGGTTAAAATCGTGTTTTTTACTTCAACCCACCGCAAAAAAAAAGGACACCGAGATTGCATCACTATAATTATAAATAACTCATTTTTCCAAACCCATCTGTTACATATGTTTCTACGAGGTGTTACCTGGGACACCGCAACACTACTTCCGCACGCCATGGCCTCCGTTAATTCGCAATAACTTTTTTATTTATTTACATTTCTCGATAAAGAAATTACTGAAGGGTCTTCAAATGTCATATAACAACATGTAAATAGAATATCAACAAATTTTTTGTTATACTCCTTATTCCTTGCCCCCCCCCCCCTTTAAGAGCATTCATCCTCATTATAAAATCCGTAATTTGAGTAAACATTAAATTCCTTAGATTAATAGATTCTAAAAATGAATCTCGTAAGAATTTTCTTAGATTGTGTTTATTGCATATTAATGTTTGCTATTGAAATAAAATTCCAGTATTTACATACTGACTGTCGTAAATTTAGTGCGCTACAGAAACCAATATGAACAGTAACCGGTTCCACTAAAGTATTCAAATTAGATTTTTGTTGAAAAAAGTGATTCAAAAGTATATGGAAACGGCCAAACAAGTTTGGAGGATTGCATCTTGCAAACAATTTAGCCCGACGTAGAATTTTCGCTTATTCCTTTTTTGTGGTCAAAAACATGCGTTTCTAATAAAAAATTGATTTGACCTTGAAATTACAATCAAGGTCAATGCCAAGTTCTAATCTCAGGTCATGATGTCACCCATTTGCACAACTTCGCCGCCATTCTGTGTCGGTTTCTAAAGAAAAAATTCAAGGGAATCCGATTTTTATTATTATTTATGTAAACATTTTTTATATCTATTATATGAATTATCTTTAAACAAATTTTTGTTAAATGTATAACATAAATATATAAAATTATAACATAATTTTTATTTTACACTTACTCCATCTAACATTAAAGAAAGACTAATTACAAATTGTGCACTTCTGAAAGCGTCAAATTAAACTGATATTTCTAGAACGTTTTGTAAACATGAAAAAATATCTGTAACGTTTTAAAAATGTTTTGAACGTTTTGTTCTAGGGAAAAAACCTAAAACTTCTGTCCAAAACTTTTTTCATCAAAATGCATTCCTCCAAAGTTATTTTGCCATTTCCGTACTTTTGGAATACCCAAAAAATTAAGTATATTTTTTTCTTTTTAAATATTTACATCGAAAAAAAGTACACTGATTTGTCTGCTCTCTATATTTTTGCAACGTCTTATATTTTCTGGAGTTTGTTTTGAACTCATCATCTTTTCATACACATAACCCGATCATCGATTTAAAACGAGAAACTTTTAGTTTTAACAGCATTCGGTGATATTATTTATACCAATTATTAATAGTTTATTTTAATACTAATTAGTATTGTCATTGTCATTGTATTTCAGTACTATTGTAAACTGTCTTACCATAACCTAGGATCCGTGTCTAATATGCGGAATAGCCTTCTTCTCCATCCAGCCTCTTGCAGCCACCATGATACCCTACTACTTTCTCTTTTCCATAATTCTGAATACGTCATTTATTGGTCCTGCTTAGCAAGATAATTCCAAAATCTTTTCCTATGCAAGTTTTATAATATTCAAAATATGATCTGTTTACAAATCTGTTTCAGTATGACTTTTAGTTCAAAGCTCACTCTTAAAACGACGAGCAGTCTTATCAAAGCCTCTTCAAAAACCACCAACCTCATACAAATTTTTACTTAGGTAGAAAAACTTCATAAAATAAATCTCAATTTTTGTTCAGTTTTCAAATTACAAACGTCCGTTTTAAACGATCTTTACTTCATTGCTACGTAGGGACTTGAGAAGAACCGAATAATACGCAGTTGAATATTGCAAGAATTTTGAAAGGTCCATCAGAGTGTCCTGTTTTTCTCACACACTCTCTATTTTAGATAATTTTGAAGGGAATGGTCAGTACTGCGGGGGTCCAGCAAGCCTGAATCCTGGAGTAAAAATAGAATTCATGACTTGCATGTACGAATCCTGCTACGAATACTGAAACCAATTGAAAGGACTCCATTCAACCCAGAAATGCGTAAATTTGTGCAGTATATACATTGAGAACAAATTCTTGCCGAGTAAACTCTAAAACCCCATACTTCCAAACTAAATAAATGATTTCGTTTTTTGAAAATTTCAATTACCATCTAGGTAAAATGTATAGTACTTTATATAAAACATTAAATAAAATCGTCTATCTCAATAAATTTCCTGTCAAAGTTATTTGAAATTCCTATAACAAACGTAAAATTCAGAGGCGTATGAGTCATCTCATCTAATTTGCCTAAAAAAATTCCCAACATTATTTCCAATTTATCTAGTATTGAAACCTGACTTCGTAACTACATCGGGAATGACATTAAAATTGTAAAACAAAGTTATAAAAAATTCATGCATTTTTATTCAAAGGAAACATTAAATTGATGATGACCTGTCAACTAAGTTTCGTAGATTAATTCAGATAATATTTTATAGTAAACCAAAGTATTAACAATAAGTATTACATAATTTTATTTAAAATTGTTTTATGATTTGGATTCGATTACGATTGCTGCAAGTATTTTACTGTAGTTTTCTGTACGGAATATTAAATCTTTTGAAGGAATTGCTTTTCATCCCATCGCCACTATATAATACAAAGTCGAATTTACTTAAATTTAGAAGCATAGTAGTGACCAACGTTAACGTTACCACCTCCATTTTTTTTTATTTTTGCTCATTTAAATTGCAGTTAAAAGCAGTTTTTTTCTATTTTCTGCTGCTATAGCGATAGATTTAGAAATGTAAAAATTAAATATAGAATAGAAATGTATAAAACTACTAGACAGTAATAGAGAATTGCTAATTATTTAAGATTTATAAATAAACAAATTTTAATGAAAAAATCATTATTTTTTGGATAGAATTCATTATTGACGCTGTTTTTTAAGATCATCACTTGAAATTTGATATGAATAGGGTTTTTCGGGGTGCTGATGACGAATTTGGTGGCATATTTTCAAAATTCAAAATGGCGAGTCCATAATAGCGATTACTTAAATTTAAGACCGAATCCATCTCGATTCAGACAGGCGGACCGGGTCTATGTAGTCAAACTAATCACCATTGAAATATTATGTTCTTCAAGGAAAATAAGGCGACACGTATTTTACCGATTTGCGAAAAATCTATTATTTTAAAAGTTACGAGTATTTAAATTTGCTCCGTTCCAACCGCAGAATGTCAAAAAATGAATTAAAAAAATGTTTAAATGCACGTCTTTCCTTACCTATTGCAAATATTATACTTTTTCTTTTTGATGCCGAGCAAGTAATCGATATTCTTTGAAACTGCCCTAACAGATTTTAAAAATTTGAAAAATTAACACTTTTCGGTAAAACATAATATTTGATTTATTAAAAAACCCCACCGTTTTATTTTCTCTTGATTTTTTTTCAAATACGTGACAATATGTAGAATATATTCCATGTAATGTTTTTTTGTACCCGTCACTTACACAGCCGGGGGATTTTTTTTTCTGTGACAAATACTTAAACCTTAGAACAATACGCATTTTACGACTGTGAAAACACTCCAAAACGTGTTACATGGGGTCTTTGGAATCGCTGATTACGATTCTGGTATTAGTTTTCAGAAGATCAAAATGGCGGATCCAATATGGCGGACGTTATCAAAAAAATTAACAAATATGCTTGAGATATGTTTCTCATAGTATTTTGGAGTCGCTGATTACGAATCTAGTATGCGTTTTGAGAAATTAAAAATGGCAATACGGCGGATAACGAAACAGCAATATTAGTAGTTGGCAAACGACTTTGTGACAGGTTATGTGATTCTTGCCATGTTCCCATAACAACACGTAAGGCGTTTTGAATTTTGAATGTATGAAAAAAGCCCCAAAAGTCCCTAAATAAGATAATTCAAACTAAAATGTGTATTTTTTTTAAACATACAATGTTAACAACGAATTCGAATTTTGAATTTCCGAAAACGACTACCAAATTCGTAATCAGCGACCCCACAAACCCCCAAGTAACAAATTTCAAGCAAATTTGTAAATTTTTTGGAAAAGTCGACCGCCATATTGGACCCGCCAGTTTGAATTTCCGAAAACTACTATGAAATTCGTAATCAACGACCCCAAAAATCACCAGTAACAAATTTCAAGCAATCTTGTGAATTTTTTGGAAAAGTCGTCCGCCTGATTGGATCTGCCATTTAGAATTTCCGAAAACGGGTACCAGAATCGTAATCAGCGTCCCCAAAACCCCCATATAACACGTTTGGAGTGTGTTCACTGTCATAAAATGCGTATTGTTCTAAGGTTTAAGTATTTGTAACAGAGAAAAGATTCCCCCGGCTGTGTAAGTGACGGGTACACAAAACATTACATGGAATATATTCTACATATAGCCATGTATTATCAAGTTGTTTAAAACCTGGATAACCTCTTCCCCAAGCATGCAGGAAACTTAAAGGAAGGTATATCCTAGAGACCTCAACGTTTCGGATCTATTTTGATCCCTCTTAATACAATTAACGATTTCTTGTCGTTAATCATTACCTCCTGAAGAGGAATTAATTGTATTAACGATTTCTTCTCGTTAATCATTACCTCCTGAAGAGGGATCAAAATAGATCCGAAACGTTGAGGTCTCTAGGATATACCTTCCTTTAAGTTTCCTGCATGCTTGGGGAAGAGGTTATCCAGGTTTTAAACAACTTGATAATTTTTCATTGGTAGGTCTAAAGCCCGGTGTTAAACCGCTTTAATTATGAATAGATCTATTTTGAATACTTGTTCATATTATCGCATTTGCTCCTTTAAGAATGTTGCCTTTGTTCTTTAAATGAATGCCCATGCTCTTTAAACAATCATTTTTTGCACTAAAACATTTTGCTCATGCTTTCATATTCGTTGAATATGTTCGCCCAAATTACCAAGTTCTCTTTGCTCAGATTGATGATCTCCGTTTTGTACGCTCATTATTGTTTCGTTCTTCTCTTTTATGTAATAAAATAATTTTGAGATATCGTCTTTTACCACACTTGCAATTGACAAAATTTAGAATCTATTGTGTCATAACCACACATGAACCATCAAATTCGCTTAATTTATATATTTGATTGTTAGCAATATGGACACATTTACATACTATGTATGGATTAATCCACATCAAAGCTATGCAATATGTTAAAAATGTATGTAATTAATTAACTTAATTTCTAATGTAACAAAATAATCAAGACATGCATTAATAATCTAATATTAAATAATAATAATTATAATAATGTTAATCATAATAAGTTTACTTATCCACAATTATCAATCACTTTATTTTATAACCTATAATAATTATATTTGTAACCAACATTTTACCAAATCGGGAGGTAAAACTTCCCTCGAATTTTAGTATTAAAACTCGAGGTTTTGTTTAGATTTAAACAAAAACTTTAACTGTAAATCAAACAATCTTATAAAATAATAAAATACATAGTGATATTGTAAATCTCAATGTGATGGTTATTTTAGAAAAATAAATATTATTTATTTATAGTGTTCCCCAGCAAACGAAAATTCATTGAAGATCCATTGAAATTCATTCACTGCATCATTTCTAAATTCATTTTCTTAGCTTCTGCAATGCATTTCAATGAGAAAATGTGTTTCAATGATTTTTAATAGGAAAATAGTGGAATGAAGAAATGCTTTCGTTGAATGAATTTCAATTGAAAAATGCGAATAGAACAATTGGAAGTTGAATGAATTTCAATTGAAAAATAGTTATATTTGCCGCGAATGAATTTGAATGGATAGTTAATTATTGCAGGACAACAAATTTAATGATTTTGAATCGAAAAAAGAGAATAGATGAAAATGCTACTTGTATAAATGAAATCGAATCGGTTATTACCAATAGCAAGGTTGGGAGGTAAATGATTTTGAATGGAAATAAAATATTTAAATGACACAATCGTTCAAAAAATACCAAAAAGTTGATTCTTTAGTAATTTTTGACGAGGAATTCAAAGATAAAGGTTTTTTAAATTTAATTTCTTCAAAACCATCCGTAATTTTAAAAAAATGTATTTTTATGTTCACCCAGATTTTTGAAATTTTTCAATCAATTTAGAAGAAAGTAGTAATGAAAAAATCGAAATTAAAAATTACTGAATCGAATTTTTAAAATTTGAGTTTCATAAAGGCAATTCTAACAATTTTTTATTTCTCTTAAAAAAAATCATTGTCGACAATTGACATTGATGACATTGAAGATTGATAAGTCTTCTAAAAAATTATGCACGTCACATAATACATCCTACTTAGTGATAAATGTCATATCGAAGGAGTGCCATCAATTTTTTGTTTCAACTTTTACGGAGCTCAAAAGTAAAAAAAATCTGTGGAATTACTCATATACAGTTTTACTTATGTCTTGTATTTTTAAAACATGAATTGACTTAGTTCCAAAGTGACTCTGAAATTTGTTGCAGGGTAGTAATCTAACCTAACTCTTGTGTTTGTAAGGTTTGTAAACACTATTGCCATAAAATTAACCTCTTTCCATAAAACAAATAATTGTCAGTTGCTACAGTTTACATAGTTCTGAATTATACAAGTAACCTTCTGCCAACTATACATTTTCCTAATATTAATTCGAATATTATTATATGATGCAACATTCTTATTCTATTTTCATTGTTGCTGTCTCTGGTTATACCACAGCTTACTTATTTCTGTAATATTATTACAATTGCAATTGAAAAAATAGTTAATATATAACAATTAAGGTAGGTAGATCCTAGGATATAATGTGATGTGGAAAAATATGTAATAATATTTCCACGAATTTAATTTTCATAAGTAAAGATACTTTTAAAGATAGGAAACATTATTGTTCCCGAAAAAAATTGGGATGTGCAAAAACAATTTGTTAAACAAATTTTATTAATCTCTCAAGTTTTCATCTTCCTGCCTGTCAAAACATTTTTAAAAATGAATGGATTTCAAAGTATGATGGCTTATTTTTTCGGAAAAATGATTCTCTACAACTTCACCGTAGGATTTTCCAAATTTCGGAAGCTAACGCCAAATATCTCTATTTGTTTAAAAAATAAACTGATACTTTTTACAATATGTCAATAATTTTAGTGGTCAGACAACAAATTTTGAAAAATCCTACGGTCAAGTTTATTGTGAATTATTTTCTCAAAAAAAAATAAGCCATCATACGTTGAAATCCATTAATTTTAAAAAATTTGTTGACAGGCGAAAAGCAAAAAATTCAAGTCATTAACCCGTTAAGGCCCAAGTGAACTAATTTTTCACGTTGAATTTGATTGTTTACTGCATTTCCAAAAATGTATGTATGCTTTGGAAACCTACCATTTCCTATGTACCTGAGGTTGCTCTTTCGAATGCCGTTGTGAAAAATTTTAAAAAACGTCACTTAACCTCACTTTTTTAAGCAAATACATAAAAAATACCGAATTTTCATGATATTTTTGTTATAAATTCATATTTTTTTACGGGAAAGGATTTTTTTTCTTTACAACATGAATCGGATAAGTGATCCCGATATCTAAGGAATAAGATCATGATCGGATAATATTATTTTTTTTCAAGATGGCAGTTTCAAAATGGCGGCTTAAAGGATTGTTCTTTTCATGGATTTATAAATTCCAGGTTTAAAAAAAAATTGTTTCAGCTTTTGAAAACAGGTAAAAATGGGGGAAACATATCACAGACAGTATAAAACATCTTTTCTTTTGATACGAAAAAAATGCAAGTAAATGTAGTTCTAAAAATAAGTAAAAGATTAGTTAGGTCGATATTATCAAAATTTTTTTCATATCGTAAACAGAATTTTTGAAAAACTGTCGATTTTCACCCCTTTATGCTATTTTATGGGATGGTAACGAAATGTAACCTTACATAACGAAAGAAAAGATGTTTTCTACTATCTGTGATATGTTTCCCCCATTTTTATCTGTTTTCAAACGCTGAAACCATTTTTTTTCAGAAAAATCCGTAAAATAGCGATTTTTTGTAAATATTTTATTTTAGGGGTGGTCACACAACCCCTCCGTGCTGAAAAATGAATTTTTTATGTGCATAACTTTATTATTTCGACATTTTGAGCCGGAGTTTTTGTGGTTTCAGCTATCGCCAAGACCTCTTTCGCATCGAAAATACGATTTAAACAAAAAAAATACCTTAAAAAATCGCGTTTTTTTTTCAATTGAAAATTAGGGTAGGAAGGGGTGGTTTTTTCAAAAATTTCGATCCGGATTCTGAAAAAGCACCCTCGAAAATACCCGCCCACAGAGGTTCCGATTTTTTTAAAGCATAAATAACAAAGTTGTCCGAGCTTAAAGTTGACGGATAAAAACGGAGAAATTGGGTGAATAAGGGTTAATTGAAAAATAGATAAAAAAAAATTGGAGTCGGTTTGAATTTCCCGCAGTTTCGCTCGAGTTTTTTCGCGGTTGATTTGTATCCGGTGGTGTAGTGGTTAGATGATGACACAACCCCGCGGTTCCCCGGAGAGTAGTCCTGTCGTCGGCCATGTTGGCTGCGCAGTAGTCAACCGCGCACGATTGTGGACGAGCGGACCGAGCGGACGCAGGGACAGGACGGACGAACCGACACGAACGGCGCACACACCAGCGCACACATCCGCAGATCCTGAGCATCGTACACGAACCCCGTTGCATGTCGGGAAGTGAAACATGTACGTAGACCTTACGCGAGGCGTAGCGTAGTGTGTTCGCGTTGAGTGCCGATCGGTTTGGGGCCGCAATCGCGATCATCCGCGATTTCCCTGGGAAAGTGCGCGTCGGTAACTTGGCGGCGCCTCCGCGGTGGCTTCTGTGCTAAGAGACGGAGCTAGGCACGGAGCGCGACGTCCGACCTGGGACGCTCGACCATTTCGACACAGTTCAGCCAGGTAAGGGTAGGCGTCGTCCAGGAGAAGATTCACGAGAATTCCATCTAGCGGCGGCGATGTTGCACCGGGACGACCTAAAAACTCCCACTGGCTGAAGACGTCCGGCAACCTGCTCATTTTCCCGCCTTGATCCGCCCAAGTCATCCGCTGGGAAGTCTCCCGAATGCGCGGTCACCGGAGACCAGAGATGCTGTAAAAGGAACCCCCAGAGGTACGGATTACTCTTCCGATGGTTCGATACCAGTCGGTCCACTTTCCCTTCTCCGATTAATATTGTTCCTAATTACTGACGGCTCATATTTTCGTACAGTTGGATTTCCCAGTTTAAACTAAAACCTAGTCAGGATGTGCGAACAGACGGAGATTAATTACTTGGAAGGCGATGTCGTTTGGGTGAAACTCGGAGCTTACTGGTGGCCGAGCCAGGTATCCAGTTTCGACAATCTGCCCGAAGATATTCAAAAGGAATTTAGCAAGAAACCAATAATAGCAGTTGTTAAGTTTTTTCAAGAAGATACATAGTACGTATTTTAACCTTATTTACTGCCTCTTTACTCATACATACTCTAAAAAAAGAACAGTGTAAAATTACTGCGACATCGTAAAATTACTCTATCGTTTTACATACATTCCGAGGAAATTCTTACTAAAATTGCTAAAAAGATTCCCTACGTTATTTCACTGTTGCAGTCGAAATCATACAATTTATAATCTATTTATTAAAAATATACACGGGAGTTAAACGCTCCTTAACGTAATAACAGAAATAAACAATGCTTAAAAAAACTATAATAACAAGAAGGTGCTCGAATTTAGAGTTACGAATTAACGTTTAACAGAAGAAAAATTTAATCAAAATATGAAATTTTGCAATTCATGTTATTCCGTTGCATAGTAAGGCGAAAAATTTCGGAGTAATAACAATGATTAGATATATTTTATAATAATAACAAGTAAACAATGGTTATAAAAACTGTAATAACAATAAGACGCTCGAATTTAGAGTTACGAATTAACGTTTAACAGAAGAAAAATTTAATCGTAATATGAAATTTTGCAATTCATGTTATTCCATCGCCTAGTAAGGCGAAAAATTACGCAGTAATAATAATGATTAGATTTACACGGTTTTTCGATAAACAATATGGGATAAAACAATTTTGAATTTATTTATTAGAAATATACACAGGAGTTAAACACCCGTTAATATAATAACAGAAGTAAACAATACTTATAAAAACTGTAATAACAAGAAGATGCTCAAATTTAGAGTTACGAATTAACATTTAACAGAAGAAAAATTTAATAAAAATATGAAATTTTGCAATTCATGTTATTCCATCGCCTAGTAAGGCGAAAAATTACGGAGTAATAACAATAGTTTACACGGTTTTTCGATAAACAATTTAGGATAACATTTTGAATTTGAATTTATTAACTACCAGATTATAATTTGACCAGATTACCTCAATGACGCATTATAATATACGCAAGACGATGTGCTACACAGATATATGTACAAATATCTGTACGCAGCCAGGTAGCTTAACCTAAAATACTTAAAACTAAATCTAAATGGATGTATGATAAATGTTCAAACAAAAAAATGTTCGACCAATGTAAATTAGACTTTTGACTCGTGTAAAATATACGATCTAACATTTTTTCATTCGAACATTTGTCATACATCCATCTAAACTAAACTGTAAAAAATGAAAATGTATATTTATGTAATTAAAGTTTTTTTGGTACACTTCGTAGTAATTATTACTAAATATGAAGATGAACCAATCAGATGGTATTTTTTTGCACTATTAATTTTTTTAATTTTCTCCAATGTTTGCTTCTAAAGCCTAAAGGTCCCGGGTTCGATTCCCGGCCTGTCAAATCTCTTGAGTTCGGCCCTCCATTTTTTTTCCAAAATCAAGAACAATCCAAAAAACAGTTTCGTATAAAATTCCATCCTTTCCATCTTTATGAATTAAAATTTTCTCTGACATATTTGCAATTCTTCTAATGAATCCAGGCGAGTTTCTGGCTTTAGAAGCAAACGTTAGAGAAAATTTAAAAAATTAGTAGTGCAAAAAAAATACCATCTGATTGGTTCATCTACAGCCTTAAATCTTCATATATATTTATATGACTTTTACGTAATATTATCGTAAATATACATAGGTACTGTGAATATTACTTTTTACCTTTGTAAATGTCAACTTGTAATTGTAAATTTACAAATGAAAGTGGATTTTACAGGTTACGATAATATTACCTCGTAGAGAGGTTTAAATTCTCCAAGAGACTAGTAAATTTACAACAACATATAGGAAAAATGTTAGGTTATGTACTAAAGCGCAATAGCCTATTATGTGGGCAGGTGATTTGAACTCGACACTGTAAAAAAAATCGATTAAATTTTACAGTGAAAAAGTGGAAATAAAAACACTAGTGAAAATCGTTGTAAATTTACGGTGATATTTATTTATTTAAGACAGGCGTTAATGCTCAATAGAGAAATAGAAAATTAACAATTAAGCAATAGGTTAAGTCGAGTATAGTAATAAAGAAAAGTACATAAAATAAATGAAATAAAATATGTATAAAAACTGTATATGACGCCGCAAAAAAGAAAACTAGTTAACAATAAAA
This sequence comes from Trichopria drosophilae, assembly GCA_030407085.1. Taxonomy (NCBI): domain Eukaryota; kingdom Metazoa; phylum Arthropoda; class Insecta; order Hymenoptera; family Diapriidae; genus Trichopria; species Trichopria drosophilae. Next base: position 45,766,978 of record CM059583.1, read on the forward strand.
ATAAATCTAAGATAATAACACAATTAGGAGTTAATAAAAGTTATACACTAAGTTTTTACAGTTTACTTTAAAAGTAGATAGTATCGACTCGTCTCGCATTCCATGCCCTGCATAATCAATTCGAAGTTGCATAGAATGTAAAGTTTGTCCTACAATGAGGCTCTTGCAATGGTCGAACATTTTGACATATATAGTAGAAAAACCTGATATTTTAGGACACATTTTTTTACAAAAACCGAGTTTTCGATACAATATCTTGCTGTGAGGGAGCTAAAACATATTGCAAGGGTGCACTCGATACTTGTACTTACAAGATACACTGGTGTATATTTGAAATTTGTTATGTCAGATTTAAAATGGCCACTGCATTTACAAATTCCTTTTCAAAATTTAACCATTTTTTTTCTTGAAAACTATGGACTTTGGAGAAAATTTTATAAGAACAATTATGTTCTAGAATAAGTCGAAGAATACCCTCGAATTTTTTCAGAATGTATAGTCAATATTTTTTATTTTTAAAAAATTCGAAAAATCGAAATTTTGAAAAAAGTCATTTAAAATTAGTAAAGAATATTTTTTAACCAATTCTAAGACGTTTTCGTTCTTTGGATATTTGCGTCAAAGTCTATAGTTTTCAAAAAAAAAAGATTATTAAACTTTTATGGATTTCAAGACTAATAATTAATTTTCTTGGAAACTACAGAGTTTAGAAAAAATTACGTTAAAGCAAAACGCTAACGAGTTAAATTGACAATATTATAGACAAAAGTAAATAAATAAGTAAATAAATATTCCTAAGTATTTTGTTGTTTCAACCCTTACTATTGTTTGATTTGTTATATTAAATTCATTAGGTATACTCACAGCAATTGCCAAATGTTATACAACAGATGTAATTTGTTTTCGCAGTTTAAATTGCACATTACTCCATGCATTGGTAGCACATAAAACGACAGTGTCATCTGCGTAAGATATTATGAAACAGTCTTCATCACATATTTTAAATAAATCGTTCATATAAATAATAATAATAATAGAATAGAATAGAATAGAATAGAATAGAATTTTATTAATTAAATAAGTGTTTGTACATAATATTTCATCTATATCACATAAATATTTCTGCTAACTTATAATAATAATTGCTCACAAGGCTTTAAGCCTGTCTGCGAGCATTTATTGCCATAATGGCCTCTCCACACATCTATTTACATAATCACTGTATTTGTTGTGATCGCATTATATCATCTCCCTGATTGTTTCCCTCGGTGTTCGCTGTATCATCCGTTTAACAAATAAGAATAGTCCGAACTTGGGATACGGAGTGTTTATTAAGAACATGTTGTATAACTTTACAGCAACGTAGTCAAAACATTGTCTCGATACAGTTTTCATTCTGCTAGGCACGATTGCTGATCTGTTAGCACTGTTCCTTGTAATTGTACTGCTATTGTTAAAAGTCAATAGTGAATTCAGTATCGCATAAGTAAGAGATGTTTGTGCAAATCTTTGTCTTATGTCCAATATTCCGAGGTCTGCTTAGATCTTCATAGATCTTCTAATATTTATTAATTTATTTATTTAGAATCAACGGCAAAAAGCCTATTACATAAAAAATACAATAACAATATTAGGTGAAACTTAACAATACAGTAGAAAAATAAGATAACCAATTAAATCGCTACCTATAAATATGTAATTAACATAAAATAAAAAATTCATCCAAAAGTGGAAAACATTAGAAAAATTCGAGATTTAAATCAAATTGCTTAATTCTAACAACCTAAGATCTGTTATGTATAGTCTATACTACAGTGTTGTCACATATGGAATCATTGCTTGGGGTTCAGCTAAAAAAACAATTTTTAATTTATTACTCAATGTTCACAAGAAAGTTATTAAAATATTGGTAAAACATAATAACAATTGCAAAAAACCTATGTTAATTCATAACAAGTATGCATTAGAATGCATTTCATATCATTACGAAGATTTGAAAAATGATTATCTTAATAGTATATCGACTACTCGTTTTAAATCAATATCTCTACCAAAAGTGAAGTTAGAAATTGGAAGGCAGAATCATAAATTTATTGTTATATTATACTACAATAAACTACCTAACAAGTACAAAATTCTGAGTAATAAAAATCATAAGCAGGTCATAGGGAAATTTATAGATAGCATACTTGTGGAAATTTGTTAATTGAATTTGATTGTAAACATATAAATGCGGATCACATTTGTTAATACATTTTTTTTTTATATTTAATTTTATTTTATTTTATTATATTTATTATTATCATTCTTTTATAGTTTTGTTTTTCCGTACCCGGTTGCGTACAGATATATCGATATATCTCTGCAACATACTGCTGATGCGTTTCGTTTTTTTTGGCGCTCTTCAGTTTTGCTACTCTGTAATTATTTTTATGTACTACATTGTAGCCTGGTTGATTAATAAATTCAAATTCAAAATATCGATAGTGACTCCAGTTCTCGAACATCAGGCAAAAATGAGTTCCATCCTTTCCGCAACCGAGTTATAGCAGCATAATACCCGATATCCGATCGATTAACCTCCTCAATTAATAACTTCTGTGAACGAATGCTGTAAGAAATCTGACGTAAAGGAAAGGATTGTCTCAATTCGGTACACTTAATGATACCCTTCATTATTTTAAAAGTATTGATTAAATCAAATCTATTATGAATAGATTTAATGGGGGGCACATTAAATTCCTTTGCCAAAGCGGAATAATCGTGATCAATAATACTAATTGGTGATCCTTTTTTATAAGCTAAGTAACATATAAATTTGTGTAAGATTCTAATATCCTGCGCATAATGAGGGGACCAAATCGGAGAACAATATATAAAAGACTGGGTAATACAATTGATTTGAATATTGAGATAATCGCAGGTATACTACGAAAATCTCTAGTAGATCTTTTTAGAAACCCCAATACAGATGTTGCGTTTGAGACTGTCCTAATTAAATGCTCTTTATAATTAAGAGAGTTATTTAAAATGATCCCGAGATCCTTCACAGAGCTTACAGAGTCTAGAGGCTGGTCATTAATTAGACCAGACAGGAGAGTGACTTTTAACAAACTGTACAAAATTACATTTTTTAATATTAAGGGTCAATCGGTTTAACACTGACCACTCGACCAGTGAGTCCAGATCCCACTGCAACCTGGACACATTGGAAAGAGAATGAATTTCAACATAAAGTTTAACATCATCCGCGTATAACAAAATATTAGAAAATTTCAAACTCTGAGTTAAGTCATTCATAAAAAGAATGAACAATATAGGACCCAAGTATGACCCTTGAGGTACACCAGAGGTTGCAGCGAAGGGTTCAGACTCACGAGTACGCACTCGAACAACTTGCTCTCTGTCAGAGAGAAAAGAAGCTATCCATTGAAGGATATTGCCCTGTACTCTCATTTTAAATAACTTCTCGACTAAAATACCAGCTAATGCTAAAACATAATAATAATATAATGGATAATAATATTGATTATAGAAAAATAATAATATTAATTTTACTGTAAAATTGTAAAATTGTCACATTCAAAGTGACTCTTATTAATTACCTACTGTGAACAATGTAATTTTACTAAGTTTCGAACCACGATTTTGTGTAAAATTACGTTTTCACTTGTAAAAATACGTGACGGTTGTGTTAACCCATTAACGCCTGAAATGGCATTTTTTATACTTCATTATCAATCAAGTATTTCATATCAAAATCGAAGTTGAAAACAATTGAAAGGTACATATCCTATTGTTTTCGAGGTCGCTCTTCAACATTCCGAGGTCAAAATTGAGTTTCAGCCATCAGAAATTCCAATATGGCGCAGAATATTTTTTTTAATTTTTTTTTTGTTGAAATAAACGGGCATAAATGCCCCTGTAACAAAACTTTAACAATCGCTTAATCGTGTATACATTAAATCGTTAAGAAAATATAAGATTTTGATCAATTTTTTTTGAGCTATTAGAATATTGGGATTCTATTGAAACTCTGAACAAAGGTGAACAAAATACTTCAATTATAAGGAAAAATTTTACTTTTATACCCCACATCAATGTAATGACCTCAAAATGGCGTCAACAATGAAAATTTCTTTGAAAAATTTCTGAACGTTCTAACTCAAAAACTACATGCTGTTATAAAAAAATGCTAAGAATGAAAAGTTCTTAGAATTAATTCAGAAATATAGTGGAATTTTTTCAGATTTTTGTGATGACATTGGGGGGAAGGAATCCTAAACTATAATATTTGAAATTCATTTCCTCGAAAACTATCAACTTTTCGAAAAAATTGCAAAGAACAAATAACTCTTAGAATTCATCAGAGAATACACTAAATTTTTTTCAGAATTTTTTGTAAATAAATTACAATTTTGAAAAAAAATGTTGAAAAAAAATGTCTCAAAATGTCATCAAGAAATTTTGAAAAAATTCCACTATATCGCTTGATGAATTTTAAGAACTTTTCATTCTGGGCATTTTTTTTTTAAAGTTCGTAGTTTTTGAGTTAGAGCGTCCAGAAATTTCTCAAAGACATTTTCATTGTTGACGCCATTTTGAGGTCGTTAGAATGATGTGGGGTATAAAAGTAAAATTTGTCCTTAAAATTGAAGTATTTTGCTCACCTTTGTTCAGAGTTTCAATAGAATCCCAATATTCTAATAGCTCGAAAAAAATTGATAAGTACAAAAATTCCCAAATTTTGGAAATTTTTTTCATATTCGGCGCCATATTGGAATTTCTGATGGCTGAAACTCAATTTTGACCTCGGAATCTTGAAGAGCGACCTCGAAAACAGTAGGATACGCACCTCTCAATTGTTTTTAACTTTGATTTTGATATGAAATACTTGATTGAACATGAAGTATAAAAATTGTCATTTCAGGCGTTAATGGGTTAAATTAATTAAATAAAAGTATAAACTTCTTTTGGTAATTTCACACTGTTTCTAGTGATTTATTCACATTAAGCGTAGTAATTTCACCCTACTCTTTTTTACCAATACAACCAGGATCTATAACGGTTATTTTTTGTTTGTTTTAGTGAATTTGTCAAAAATTATCAACAGATCTACAAATACAATTGTACACATAAAGATGAGTTTATTAAAAAAGGACTCGGTAAGTAATTATAAAATGGAGTAAATTCAATTTAACAACGTAAATAATTTTATATTTTATTTCTACAGACAAGTACAGATCTAGAAATAAGGAAGGTTCGAGTTATATGGATAAATTTCCCGGAGATGTGGAAATAGCGGAGAGATTAACAGGTGGCGACGAAGATATATTATCTAGTGAAAAGTATAATCCTGAAGAAAAGCCAGACTTGTCAGGATTATTTGGAGAAAAGAAGCTACCAAAAAAGAAGCGAGATCGTGATTTCTCATTTCGGAGAAGCGATGGAAGTGAAATAATGAGACAAATTACTCATCCGCGATTTCTGCATGAAAGCGACCATGAAATCCGTATACGACCTCAAAAGGACAGTGTGCCGTCGTCTCCGAACAATAGTTCTACTGGCGGATTATATCCATGTTATATGTGCAATTTCACAACTACCAGAGTTAACGTAATTATCTGCCATATGAAGAGCCATTTGTCTGGTGGTATTTCGCCCATGACGCAATCAAAATTGAAAAATCATCTACCTAAGAGTCGTATGTCGGACAGCGGTACGCCAAAGAGAAAAGTTACACGGAAACCGCATTCTAGTAAAAGTAAGAATGATAGTGCGACAGAACCTGCGAAGAGAAAACCGGCAAAACAACCCGAACCTGTAGCTAAGAAGAAAAAGATCGATCCAGTTTCGTGCGAAAAATTGCTGGAAGATTGGGACGATGGTTCTGACGAAGAATCTCTGATGATGGAGAATCTATCGACTCCGATGGATACGTCTTCTATTATCGACCCACCAGTAATTACTTCTCCACCTAACGAAGTCAAGGCTATCGCCAATGCGTCCAAAGATGAACCGGAAGACGATGGTACTAAAATGTTGGAAGAGACAGAAAAATTGTTGAAAGAAACAGATAATTTATCGAAACTTCAATTGCTGGAAGATTTGACTGGTGCTACAAATTCTAGCAATAAATTGAGCGAAGCTGCCATGCCCAAGATGGAAGAGGCGCAGTCTCCCAAAAAGGGCAGGCCTGGTTTCCATTTTAAGAAGTCAGCTGAGCCTACAAAGCCTGCCTTAACAGATTCCGAGGATAAGAAAGCACGACTGTCGTGCTTTGATTTTAACGAGGATGATATGTCAGAACCAACTATTACACCAGTGAGAAAGCTCCCTAGAGTAAAAAATATGTCACTGAAGAAAGAATTAATTCTCGAATACGAAATGAGTCAAGCTTTAAAAAACGAGAGACGAAAAGAATGTTTAAACATTGATCTGAAGGCGATTATACACGATCCAGATGCGCAAGATCCTCCTTTCGAAATGAAAAGCAAAATTGAACCTCCAAAAGAAAAAATAAAGTCACCAAAGGAAGATAAGTCACCTAAAGGAAACGCTGCTGCATCAAAAGTAACTTTGGATGAAAAGGTGAAGCCGGTTAATTTAGAAAAAAAATTTGACGAACCAGAAAAATTATCCAAGACCGAAGCAAAAAATAAAGGGGCTTCTAAATCTACTTCAAAAAATGATGTTGAAATCGTAGAAATTTTTGAAGTAGAAAGGGAAGATGAGGTGGATGAGCCGAAAAATTTTCACAAATCCTCGAAAAAAGATCCAGGAACGATAGCACCAATTGAAAATCAAAAAGATAAAGAAAAAAATGAAGTGATTGAAAACCGAGACAATGTTTCAAAAACAATCGATCAACAATTTGACATGAGGAGAAAAAGTTTACGCCATTCACCGATTAAAGAAACCAGAGATACTTTTTCAGATAGAATGGATTACGATAGCGAAGACGAAAGCGTATCCGACACTATTCTAGCTCATAGTGAAAATTCCGATACTGATTGTACACTTCCAGATGTGATAAGTGAAATAATTGGTGTGAAATTACCTATGAGAACTTACAGACCGTCAAGTATAGAAACGGTAGACACAGAAGAAAGTTCAAATTCCAGTCCGAGGAAACGTGGTCGACCAAAGAAACATTCGGTTTCAGTGGAAATGCCTTCCAGCGATAACGAGCAAACTAAACAAATTGAGAAAACTTCAGAAAATTTTGGTTCTCCCGATAGATTCGAATCGGAAGGTAAAACTTCGGAATCTGACACGGATCGTTCATCCAGTGGAAGGAGACGTAAACCAAATAGGAAATATCAGTCAAACTTGTACATGCAATGTTTAGAACAAAAAGCTACGAAAACTGACGAAAGTCAATCTGAAAGCGACGATCGTCCAGTCGATTATTACAAAACTAAATCTAAACGAGGCAGAAAATCACAGAATCTTCGGAAGAAAAGCATCGATTCAATAGGAAAAGATGAAGAATTAGAATTTTCCGATCAAGCTGATCAACCTACGAAAAGTAAAATGGTAACAGAAGTCGATTTAAAATCAAATGACGATCTTCCACTGATGGAAGTTGAAAAAGCAAATATTGAAAGTGAGGTTATTGAAAAACCGGTTACAATTGTAGATCATAAAATGGATGAAGAGGTCCTGCCAAAAAATGACATGTCTGAAAAAATGAATAATGTGAAAGCATTAAACTTGGAATCAAAGGATACAAAAGTAAAGGAACAATTAAACACTTTCCCAGAAGAATCTAATGGACCCAAGCAGACAATAAATATGCTTCCTCCGAAAAAATCTCAGATTAAAAAGTTTGAGCTATCACAAATCGATCTTCTTGAATCCAATGTCGAGAAGAGTGTACCTGTCGAGTCTGAGACGAAGATGGAGAAAATTGAAGTGGAAATTGAACCTTTGAAACTGGAGTCAGTTATCTCTCAAGATGAAAAAACTGTCGAAGATTCTGTTGCTGAAGTTCATGGAGAATCTGTTGAAATCATAACAATGGAGAGCGAAGAGACAAATTCATTGAACTTCACCCAAGTTGAAGAGAAGATAGATCTACCGCAGACACCTGTAGAATGTCCTACTAATGAGTTATTAGAAACTCAATTGGAAGATAAATCTGAAAAAGTTGAGGAAATTTTGGTAACGGAACCCATCGAAGAAACTATTCTTGATAATTCTGCAATAGTGCAAGAAGTTTCTGTACCGATGCAAGAAGTTTCGGTGCAGCCTGAGCCAATGGAAGAAGTTGTTTCTTCCGAGCCGTTGAAAGAAGCTCCGGTATCGTTAGAAGTAGTGCAAGAAATACCATTGCCTTCTGAACCAGTACAAGATGCCCCGATGCAGAACGAACCGGTGGTTTCTGAACCAGTACAAGATTTATCTTTATCTGCCGAACAAATACCAGTAAGTTTGCCTTCAGTATCAATCCAAAATGAAATTTTACCATCGCGAGACGACTGCATAACTTCAATACCGTCGCATGATTCTTTAAAAGAACCGGAAGTAATATCTCCAAAAAAAGTGGTGGTTGATACTCGATTTAAAGGGAAATTTACTCCTGAAACTGGTTATAAATTTAAGAAAGATCGAGATGCATTTTTGGATGATAAACGATATGAATCTTTCCAAGATGCTTTTGTTAAGACTCTTCAGATAGATCCAAATGAAAAGAAATCTGGAGGACATGTCGAGGAGGCAAAGATTAAAAAGCACAAGAAACCCGCAAAAAAGAGAGGCGCAGAAATAAACGATATAAGTGTATCTCAGGCATCTTTCGACAAAACAAACGAAACTCTTATTGAAAACACAGAAATTCCAGCTAATGAAATCCAGCAAGTAATGACTGATCCTTTCAATGTTGAAAACTATGAAATTGTAGTAGCAGACGATGTCGCAATGGTGGACAAACCCACAGTGGTAACTTCTCATTCTCAAGACAAATCGGAGTTATTGGTACAACTTACTCAAGATACCAAACCCGAAGTAAAAGTCGATAAGTCTGCATCTATTGGAAATGTTGCAAATACAGTGGCTGTGGACTTCAAGAAACTAAACGAATCCACAATACCAATTTCTTCTCCCATATCCGAAACCAGTGTTCCCGTGAAAAAACGAGAAAAGCCAAGAATAATCGAAACTGTTACCTTAAAAGAGCCTATGATTTTAAAATCTAAATTACTCGAAAAAATACCTCATACCAAAATTGGAAAACATAAATTGGAATCGGATAACCTAAGGAAAATCGGTCCGAAGGGTAGTCCAAAAGCAAAAGTTATGAAGATAGATTCCACACCGACCAATAGTAAATCCAGGTCACCGAATAAGGGACAACCGCATATGACCCTGGCTAAAAAGCTTCAAGCTTTAAAAGCTGAGGAGATCGTAATGGCGACGAATCAAACCATTACGCCCTTGCCAATGACAGAGAAGTATATTCAGCAGAGTTCCGAGAGTCTTGTGGATATGGATTTGGATATCAATTCGATGCCATTCGTTATGAGTGAGGATCTGTTAACTCCAGAAAATATCGATCAGATACCAGTTGTAATTTCGAGTATCATACCGTCATCTTCGTTACAGCCCAATACAATATCTCTCGGGTCACCTGGGCAAGTTGTAGCGACCAATCCAACATTCCAACCCCTGCAGGAATCAATTGGCGAAGGTTCGAAGAAGAAGAGTGGAACACCAACTATTTTGAAGAGCAAACCTAAAGCAAAACCAACTATTACGAGCATAAAAACAATTGTGCCTCCATTGACGGGTGGTGTGAAAGGATTGAAACTTCAAAATACTCAAGGTACTAGAACGTCACCGCTAATAACTCAGAAGGGACAGTCGGGAAAATATGTTATCGTCCAAACGACTGGAAATCCTCCTATGAGATACAGTGTTCAAGCTAAAGGAACGCCGCAAAAGATTGCGATTCCAGCTAGCAGCAAAGGTTCGCAAAGTGCTCAAATAGTTCAGCAAAGTGGAAAGGTTGTAATTTTAACTTCGCCACAGTCAGGCTCTCCGAAGATGCTACCGTTGAATATTTCTAAGACTCTTTCTGGAAAAGCAGTTCAGAGAATCATGACGAGCAAGGGACAAGTATTTGCGCCAGTTAGCAATCAAAGCGTCATTACATCAAAATCGATAATTGCACCAGGTTCTCCAACTACGTCAAAGATTGCTCCGGGTCAGAAAATTATTAACGCACAGGGAATAATATCGTCGAAAGGAGTTCTGACTCAGTTACCCGGAACTCTCAGCAAATCGAATTTATTAAGTTTGCCGCAGGGTATTCTCACAAAGAGTGGAATTTATACACCCATCAGTGCCGCAGCATTAGGAGGCAAAACTATACTTGGATCGAAAACCTTGGTCTCTGCGAAAGGTTCGACTATTCTTTCGCCTCAAAACTTAAGTGCATCAAAAATCATAGGCTCGGTAACGCCGTCAGGTAAAATCATGAGTGCGCAAGGTATCGTCACTTCTAAAGGTACAGTCTTGACTCCTATAACTGGCCAACAAGTGAAAGCCCTCGCAGCTAAAAGTCCAGCTAAAGGAAAATTACAATATCAACAAATCCAACGCAAAGTGCAGCTACCTGTAACACCGAAAGGTCAAAAGTTGATGCCAACTTCGCCTCAGATAAGAAGCACTTCAAAAGCTACTGGGACAGTCGTCCTCCAAAATGCTTCGACCGAATTTACAGCTATAACTCCGAATAAGAAAGGGAGCAAGCATCTGGTAAATCAAGTGGCTCTGTCGACGGTGTTGGCATCTCCAAATTCTACTCAAATACCCGCTTCTTCGCCGCTGCAGAAAAAAGTTATTCTGTCCAGTCCTGGTTCGAAGATTATGAGTAGAGGTTCAAATCGAGCAACAAAAGCGCAACAAAAAATCATCGTTCAGAAAATTTCTGAGTCTGGATCGCCGGTCCAAAACTTACAAATTAAAAGTTCATCCCTTAGCTCTCCGTCTCCGGCAAAAATGATACAGCCGAAACATTTATTGAGCAATACTGTACCTACAAAGTTGACAAGTAGAAGTACAAAAACTCAACCAAAAAATTTATTGAATGCAGCAATCAATTCAATAACTGCTTCGTCATCTGCGAGTCTCCTTCCACAGACTCTGCCTCCGTTGGAACCTATTCAAGAGAAGAAGGCGAAGGTGGATGAAAGTCCTCCACAAATTGTTATCAAAGATGATTCTCCGATGACGAGTCAAGTTCAAACTGTAACGGACAAAGTAGAAGAAACAAAGCCACCGTCAGCGCCACAAATTATGGCCCTTCCAACCGAAAGCAGCGACGGAACTCAAACTTACGTTTTAGTAACTATTGACGAACAAGGGCAAATTCAACCTTTGGATAATAATACCTTAATGTCACTGGATGGCTCCACGCAAAATCCAGACGGATCCAGAACCCTGTACATCGATCCCAGTTCTTTGGGTGAATCCGGAGGATTGGAAAATATAGTTCTACAATTCGATAATGGCTCCGTAACGAATTTATCTTCTGCAGCAGCAACTACCAGTCAAACGGTTACGGACAATTTAAGTACAGAAATTGTTCATACTCCAAATCAAGATATTTTAGCCGCAGCATTGGCAAATACCGATTTTCAGCAGGAAATTGGTTTGCCGGAGCCTTCGACTGCGAGTATAGTTTCTGCCGGTTTGACGCAGACCAGTTTAATCAATCAGACAATTTTGCAATCTACCATCATACCACCGACCGAACCAATATCTTCGCCAGCGGTACTGGAAACGTCATTGACTTTAAATCAACCCATTATGACACCTCTGGAGGTACCCAGCAGCTTGCCAATACAATCGGACGCTGCACCAGTAACTGGAATTGCAACGATACCAACATCGCTGGAGCTACCCATTACTATTACAAATCCAAATATTTCTTATATCACGGCAGAAGGAAATCAGATTCAAATTCCTGGAAATTCAATGCCGGAAATTGGAGAAATCATGGAAACTCAGGTGGTTCCGACTACTGCGCAATATTTAGTTATACCAAATCTGGAAGAAGGAATTACAGTGCGAGCAAACGAATGTCAGAAAGACGGCGAACTGTCTTACTCCGTGTCTATATCAGAAAATATGGTGATTGAAGCTAATCCGATTCAAACTACTCCATCGATGCCGATAATTGACGACAGTTACGTAGAGGAGAATCAATTTAATAAAAGTTTGAAGAATTCATCGGATGACAGTTTCAATGACATATCTGTAACTGAAATGTTGGTGCCCAAAGCACCAGCGGAATCTTCAAAAATGGAAGTTCTAGAGGAGGAAATTGTAACGACCGAAGTTGCAAAATCGTCGAGTGATTTATCTCTGGAAATGAGTGAACCGGTTTCATCCCAGGATACTCCTGAAGGTATTAAAGAAAATGAATTGGAAGTATGCGAAGAATCTGCAGTTTTAATTGAGGAGGAAGTGATGTCTTCTCAGGAAGTAACATCTAAAGAACCTAATAATGGGCTTGACTTAGTTATTGAATCAGTTACGTCGCAGAACGCAGAAGCAAATATGGAAGCTCCGTCTTCGGCTGGTATTGCATGTGATACCTTAGATACTACTGTTGATCAGTCTCGCATGTCTCACGAAGCTGAAGCTCTCGATAAACATAGCGAGGGAATCGTCTCCAGAGGTTCACCAATTGTCGAACAAGTAGAAACATCAAATCAAGAGGATATCGCCAAATTGGATTCAGAAGTACGCTCTTCAAATATGGCACCCAACGAACCCGTTTCGGACAGCATGGAAATTGAACCGGTAGTGGAAAGTCAAATTTTTGACGTAAAAGAAGGCACGTCTAATAGATACAGCAAGGTGGAACCATCGTCTCAAGCCGAGTCGAAGGAAGTCGCACATGATTCAGGAATAACTTTCGACGAAGCAATGACAGAAACGAGTCAAGAGGTTCCGTCTCAATCGTACGAACAATTCAACGTAGCTGGAACTAGCGATGCTGCTGAAGTCACTAGTCAATCCGCCAAGTCCGAAAATTCTAGAGAACCTTCGCAGTCGGTGATATACGAACCGATGGAAGTGGATGATATAGTGGATAATGCAGGAGAGCCTCCAACTCAGTCGTACGAAGATTCAAAAAGAAGTGAAGCATCACGATCGTATGTTACCCATACAGAAAATAATACAAATGCTCCAACGCAGTCGTTTAATGAAATTATGCAGTGCCAAGATGATAGAGCATCTACCAATGAAATTACCGACGATCCAAGTTTCCCGACCCAAAGTTACGAAGTTGAAAAAATGGAGGGACTTGCAGAAAATCTTGAAATGGATCCGGAACTCAGTCAGGAAGGAAATATTCCTTCGCAATCAAATGACATTGGAAATGATGGCATTGGAACTTCGTCTATTTTCACAAATAATTCTGGTATGAACGAGGACGAAACTGCAAGTTCGTCTTATGTTCCAGAGACGCCAGAAACTCAGGAAAGAGATCAAGATCAAGAAAGCGCCATAAGTACCTCATCTTACGAAATCCCTCCATGCGACGAATTGAATATTGCGTCATCGAGTGAAATACCCGACACTTCGGTTAGGTCCGAACATTCGAGTATTCACAACAACGGAGTGCCGGAGATACCAACGTCTTCTTACAATTTGAATCCGGATAGCAGCTCGACGCATGTGGATGCTGAGCCAACCTCAAGTTACGAAGACAGAGTAATTGTGGAACAAAACGTTTCGACGTCGTACAATGTCCCGATGTCGATGCCAGGTTTGGAAGAAACGTCAGACGACAGAAACGAACCGACGAGTTACTATCCCCATCATCCGGAAGTTACGGCAAGCTACTACGAATCAATGCGACAAGAATCAAATTCGAGACTGGAAGTGGATCCACAGGGAGAGGTTACGCCAAGTTACTACGAAGCTAATCCTTGCGACATCTCTTCGGAAGCGAGCCAAAGCTACTTTGCTGAGGAAGCGACACCGAGTTATTCCAGCCACAGAGTCGATTACTACGAACCTCGGCCGGAGGGCGAAGCTAGTCAGAGCTACTATTCTTCGCAAGATTTGAGAAGACCCGTACGATCGTCCCTGCAAAATGTCGAAGCCACGCAAAGCTTCTACCAAGACAACATAGACGGGCAGCGAATCCGACAACGAGGCGAGGCTACGCCCACGTATACGGAAAGGTATCCGGTTGATTATGTATCGGCAAATTCGCCTCTGGATAGGCACGATTTGGTCGAAAGTTCAGTACCAGCAACAAAACCTACGGAAAGGTAATATATCGTACGAACAGATGAGAAATTATGAAATTCGTCAAGAATCTTTTAAAAATAGACTATCCTGTTGCGATAGATGGTACATAGACCCGAGTCTACTAAAAAGTGTAAATATAACGTTAATTAAGCTCTTAAGTGGTTAGAGTTTAAGGCTAAATCTAGATTCATATAATTTATAACTATGTTTATATATAAATATAATTATATATCTGAACCGAATGCAATCCGGTCATGAAATACAATGTATAAGCACTGTAGATTATGGAGGAATGCGGTATTGTCGTGGTGTGCGGCACCATTTTGTCAACTTTTTTTCCATTTGACCGGTTCTTTTCGTCGTCAAGATGGACAGAGGCTCGAAGTCGATCATCACGATCGTATTTTAAGAATCGGAGTGCGAATCAAAGTGACTTCGTCCCAGGCTCCTGCTGCCGATGTGAAGCAAGTGCGCTATTGTAAATTATGAGATATCCGACGACGGAAAGATGTTTTTTTTTTTTTTTCAAGAATGCGAAAATATTTTTACATCAGCAGGAACTGGCAAGGTCAGTCGGATGTTTTTAAACTCGAGGCCGTGTCAGACGAGATCGAAGACAGGTTCTTTTGTAATGTACGGTTAATTGGAGTTCCGCATATTCTACTGCTTATAGACAAAAGAAAGATTCACTCTCGTACGTCGACAGTTAAAGCAGTTCCTTACTCCGCTCAATGACGCTGACCTAAATAGGGTATTTTATTTTAACGTTCGCGCGTAATCACAGGCATTAAACTTTGAGCGGATCAAGGATTGCTATTATATTAAATTTATAGTTTATTTTGTAGACAGATAGTGTTTACGAACCCTCTGAAAATAAAATGGAGACCATCGTTTAATTCGGAATGTTGCGTACTCTGTGTGTTATATGAAAATAACGAAGCGGAATATTTAGAGGTTGGTGAAAAATAGCGTTCGGTTCGACGTTGCAGATGAATTTTTATAAATTTTTCTACTGTCGTTCACTGCCAACTGACCCTGGAGTCGCCCAACGATAATCGGTGGCTCCAATTAGGCTGTCGATTAGATAGCTTTATTTTTCTGATCTTACCGTCGTGGCTTCTTTACTAATTTTTTTTCATTTTTTCTCAGCGTGTACAGTATTTTTGCCGAATGACGTGGCACATTGCAGCAGCGTCCAACCGAATCGATTTTTCTCGATCTTCTAAAATGATAATTATATTCTTTATAGTCTTGAGTTATCCAGAATAAATATATGCTTTTATTTCTTTTGGCGTTTTTAATCTTGGTCAAGCATGTAAATATTATGTTCATATTGGGGAATTTAAAGATATGCGAGATACCATTTCTCGTTGGATAAATTTGAAATGGAGATAAATCGATTTAACGGGAATTGCAAAAGATTGATTGTATAAGGACTGAATTGTTAATGTTCTCTAAAGTGATTCTTAAGGTTTTATTTACCACTCTCCCTTTTCTTTTACCTGGCAGATTCTTCCAATCACTTTAAGTCATACTCT
This sequence comes from Trichopria drosophilae, assembly GCA_030407085.1. NCBI lineage: Eukaryota > Metazoa > Arthropoda > Insecta > Hymenoptera > Diapriidae > Trichopria > Trichopria drosophilae. The sequence continues at coordinate 45,782,793 of CM059583.1, forward strand.
TCCTCTCATTTTCCTTTTACTTTTCCCTTCTATCCTCTCTGTCTCTACTTGCCTTTATCTAATTCTCTCTTTTTCAACATAGTTATCGTCAGTGCGGAGAAGTTGCATTGAATTATTCATATGTCATGCGGAGAGAATGCGTATATTAACATGTAGGTCACGAATTGTTATGTTTTTTAGTGAAAAATTGTTTCCTCAAACCTGTCACATGCGACTGATGAATAAAATAAAAGAAAATGTGAAAAATTTCGATTGCCTGCAATGATTCGTATTCGCGACTCTGATCACACTTCGATGATATGCATGTTTTGAATTCCCATCGAGTGCACGATATACAAAGTTGTAATTATGAAATATAATTAATATACGACTATTTACGTAATGAATAATTAATAACTGAATATGTTTTTGTTCTCCTTTTGATCTTAGCATAGCCCGAATTTAATAAACTTTATTCATTTGAAAAAGGGACAATGTCTGTTTTGTTTTCGCGATGGAACACGCAGTTTCTCACCTGATCCTCTAAAGTTTTAAAGCAGACATCAAAAGATATTTAATTGAAGTACTTCCCAGATAATTAAAGTGGTTCGAAATGCCCTGTAAACGAAAATTCATTGAAGATCGATTGAAATTTATTCATGACAGCACGTCTGAACTTCTTTCTTAACAACTTGAATGAATTTCAATGAAAAAATAAATTTCAATTACTTTTAATAGTTTGTAGAAAGTTGTTCACTTCAATGATTTTGAATGGGACAAAAAGTAGAATGGAAAAAATGTCATTGTTAATGAATTTCAACCGAAAATTTCAATAAATTTGAATTATAAAAAAAGTAAAACATGAAACATATCTCAAGTATTTTCTCATTGAAATTCATTCCAGATGATGAAATAATCTATTCAGAAATGATGCAGTGAATGAATTTTCGTTTGCTGGGTGGTTCTTCAAAATATTTAAATACTGCATCTTGGATTCGTGGAGGAAAGAAAATTGAAATGTTTCAATTTTTATTTGGAATAATATTGAACGGTAAAGAAAATACAAAAAAAATATATTCTCACAAGCAAGAAAAAACAGATTTGTTCTTGTACGTCTTTTTTCATTGTTAAAAACTCTTGTTTTTATTTGTAATTTTTAAAATAATATTTGAAGAAGCAGCAGACATTCGTAAGAGATGCCTACATCATTGATTACGGTAAGTAAGCTTTCATTTATAATTTTTAAACACATTTTTATTTATTTATTTATCTATTTAATAGGATCAATGGCACTTACTGTGCCTATTACAAAACTAATTATATATGTTTAAATTGATGACGCGTATAGAACATTGGCTAAGCTTCATTTTCGATAAGCAAAGAATACATAAACAAGATAGATATATAAATATAGAAAATAACAATAACAAAATTACAAAATTAATATAAAAATTCAATATAAACTTCTGTCGCTAGGGACAATATTTTTCTCTGAAGTACTTTTTTTATTTATTTATTTATTTATTTGGTAATTTATACGGGTACACAAGGACTAATAAACAGTACAAAAATAATAAAATAACGCTTGTATATAATTGAATATATAAAATGCCAAATCTATTTTTCGCCTATTTTCTGATTTTTAACGACCTCCCACGGATTCAATTTTTATCAAAACGAAACGTATGAGGGAGCAAATTCTTCGCCTTTTCAAGCTCTACAAGTTGTTGTATATGATATTTCGCTAGCATTTTGCGGAAATCAGTTAGACGCGAAAAACTGCAAAAAAGGCCATTTTTACCTTTTTATATCGTCGATAACTGGCGAAATATTCATTGCAGGTCATATATGCTCTCCGAGGAAAGTTGTAGCTCTATAAAAAACCTTCAAAATCAGCCATCATTCGTTAAAGTAACTTTAAAGCGAGCCGAGTTATTGCAACAAAAACTATTTTTTTTATAAACTTCAATGGCTCGTCACTCAAATTCTGAGCTTCAGATTCCATTTTGGTATGAAACTTTTTCACTCAGAATGATGTCAAGATTCACCCCCTGCAATATTATGCGGGAGTTCTGGGACACCCTGTATATATATAGATATGCTATATAAATTACAATTAAAAGTGCTAGTTTAAAAAAAAAAAATACACAGTTTACAAAATTAAAAATTAAAAATGTCTTTTGTCAAGGCATTTTGGGAAGGACACTTTTTAACCCACCACTTTCACGACGCTATTTCCGATTCATTTGTTTGTCATAGTGAATTTTTTCAAAAAAAGTTTGCTCTTTCCGATGGTGTCTATGAAATTTTGAAAAAATTTAAATGTCCACGTGAAAATAGGGGTTTTTCGAAAAAAACACGATTTTTTTAAAATAAACTTTTGTTTCAACTTCCATTTTCGTCCAGTTTCCGGTTTGCAATCACTCTAAAATCTTTGTCGATCGTGTACTTTTGGTCTAAACTTAAAGTATCGATGATTTATATAATTAATTTTGGTTCATAAAAATGAAAATGGCGGAGAAAACTCCAAATTTGTTACTTAACCATTCAAGAATTTTTTCTCGAAAACTATGGACTTTTGGAAAAAAATTATAACAACGAAAAATGTTTAATATCAATTAAAGAATGCAATAGAATTTTTTCAAAATTTTTGAGGCATTTATTTTTTTAGCCATTGGGTTTTTGAAGAAAAATTCTGAAAAAACTCTATTGCATTTTTTAATCAATACCCAGTAGTCGAATTTGGATAGAGATGTATAGAATTGGATTCAATTATTAAATTCTGAATCCGTACTTTGGTCAACGGTGAATCCATTTTAATACGTAAATACAATTCTATTCGTTCATACGAATAAAAAGGTTACTTTCTCAGTTCATATTAATCCAAAAAAAGTTTTCTTTTTAAAAAATAAATCTTAAATACATCCGTACTCAACATTACGGATTCAAAACTATCTAAGCGTATTCATTTCAATCCAAAAAAAGTTGTATTTCAAAAACGAAACTTTCGATACATCCGTATACAATATTACGGATTCAAAACTATCCAAGTGTATTCATTTCAATCCAACAAAGTTTCCTTTTTCAAAACGAAATATTGAATGCCTCTGTATTCAACATTACGGATTCAAAACTATCTAAGCGTATTCATTTCAATGCAAAAAAAAGTTTTCTTTCGAAAAATAAACTTTGAATAGATCTTATACTGTTTCCGATTGTATTCGTAATTGAGGACATGGATCTTAAAAGGGGTCGCGCTCTCAAACGTTCGGAAAAGTATTGTCCACGCGTAACAATGAAATCTAAGAGAGACTTTATTCAATAAATGTTGTTGACTTGAACTCGTCATATCTCCTCAAAAACTGCATAAAAAATTCTGAAATTTTCAGGGTACATGCACAAGATAGTAGCGAAACAGATAGGTGAAGTTAAGTTAACAAAATATCTGCTGAATTGTTAATAATAATTAACAAAAGTAGAAGTAAATTAAATTCGCCGTTTGCGAGCTATATCGAGAAAAAGTGTGTTACAAAATTTACGTTAGAGAAAACTTCTAGTGGGAAAATTGTTCGTCAATGTATGACGAAGATTTTTGCAAAGTTTCAAATTTTTTGAAACTAAGATGCGTTAATTATACGTTATTATCTAAAAAACGCGTGGGGCGCTGATGCCGGCGATTCTGCACGCTTCATTTCATACACCACATACAAGGAACATACGAAGAACAAAACATTCTGTATAAATTTATGTTTGATATTGATTATAAATTAATACTTATTAGTTAATTAGCAAATTATATTAGATTAATATAAGATGTAATATTTTTAAACTTTCCGCCTCTTCTATTATACGACAACAATGTTTTACAAGTTCATGCACGTCGAGTCCCGTAAGGTAAGGGAAGTCGTTTTGTCTTATGAAATATTGTATTTAATATTATAATAAGTATTTTTCATGACGTGATCAGTAAATTTTGTTTATAATGAGCGACAAAAACAATAATTCAAGAAGAACGGGAAGTAAAAGCCATAGCGATTCCTGTAAACCTTTCATGTCTGAAAGGAAATAACTAATCTGCGTTGAAAAAGTACTGTACATAAATTAAAAATACAACAAAATATTATTAAGTCTATAAATAAAGTAATATTAATCATAAATTTATACAGAATGTTTTGTTCCTCGTATGTTCCTTGTATGTGGTGTATGAAATGAAGCGTGCAGAATCGCCGGCATCAGCGCCCCACGCGTTTTTTAGATAATAACGTATAATTAACGCATCTTAGTTCCAAAAAATTTGAAACTTTGCAGAAATCTTCGTCATACATTGACGAACAACTTTCCCGCTGGAAGTTTTCTCTAACGTAAATTTTGTAACACATTGTTTCTCGATATAGCTCGCAAACGGCGAATTTTCGAGCTCATTAAATTTACTTCTACTTTTGTTAATTATTATTAATAATTCGGTAGGTATTTTGTTAACTTAACTTCACCAATCACTTTCGCCACTATCTTGTGCATGTACCCTGAAAATTTCAGAATTTTTCATGCAGTTTTTGAGGAGATATGACGAGTTCAAGTCAACAACATTTATTGAATAAAGTCTCCCTTAGATTTCATTGTTACGCGTGGACAATACTTTTCCGAACGTTTGAGAGCGCGACCCCTTTTAAGATCCACGTCCTCAATTGTGTTCGTAAAATTGAATACAGATGGATTCCATTCTTCGGAATTCAATCCATTTGAATACATATTTACGGAATCAAAGTATGAATTCAAAATCAATTGAAATTTTCAATCCAATCCTATCCAATCTCGATTGCTGGGTATTAAACATTTTTCGTTCTTATAATTTTTTTCCAAAAGTCCATAGTTTTCGAGAAAAAAATTCTTGAACGTTTAAGTAAAAAATTTGGCGATTTTGCCGCAATTTTCAATTTTGTGGACCAAAATTTAGTTATATAACTCATCGATACTTTAAGTTTAGACCAAAAGTACACGATCTACAAAGATTTTATAGTGATTGCAAACCGGAAACTGGACGAAAATGGAAGTTGAAAAAAAAAGTTTATTGAAAAAATCGTGTTTTTTACGTAAAACCTCCATTTTCACGTGGACATTTAAATTTTTTTCAAAATTTCATAGACACCATCGGAAATAGTGACGTGAAAGTGGTGGCTTAAAAAGTGTCCTTCCCGACGTTAATGGGTTAATAAAAAAAATTAAATATGATGGGAATTAGTCTGTCAAGAGTAAATCAATGGTTGGAGGTAAATAGGCTGTCTTTGAATATTGCAAAGACAGTATATATTACATTTGGAACTTATGTTGATATCGTATCATCTGATATTAACATAGTAATTAACAAAAAATCTCTAACAAGAGTTACCTTTTGCAAATATTTTGGTATATATATAGATAGCCACCTACGATAGGAAAAACATACGGAATATATTGTTAAAAGGCTAAGTTATCTAATTTATAAGTTTTATTAACTTAAGAAGTATTTGAATCAACTACACAGGTTAATGATTTATTACTCTTTATTTCATTCAATTTTGAGATACGGGATTTTGGCATAGGGTGGTGCATATGATAATGCTTTATACAAAGTCCAATCTTGGCCAGAATAAAGTAATTAAATTATATAAATTTTCAAATATCCAAAATTTTAGAGATGTATTTATAATTGAATCTATTTCCCACCATTTTTTGGTGCTGAGAATACATACAGCATTAATAGATCGACAAGAAATTCTTCTTCCACTCATAAAAAAAAAAACAATTTTCAAAAAAAGTAGCAAATATGTAGCAATAATACATTTTAATAAATTACCAAATAAATTTAAAAACTTAGAAATCACAGCATCTTCGGCAAAAAACCTTTAAAAAATGGTTACTGTATAAATAATGGTAAATTTGTAAAATTTTTTAACATTTATTTCATGTTTTTGACTTATTTTTTATTTTGGTATTATAGCTTTTAGTTTTTAAGCTTTCGGGCCTGCGCGCAGAGATTTATTTATCTCTGCAGGATATTCTATTGGTTGTAGAAGCTTTTTAAAAAATCGAAATTGTGCGAAATTTTCCCAGCTACAATTCTCGTGTCTTTCTTTTTTTCTTCGTTTACCCATTAACGCCGGGAAGGACACATTTTCACTTCAATTTCAATTAAGTATTTCGTATAAAAATCGAACATCAACAAAATTGAAAGGTATGTATCGTACTATTTTCAAGGTTGCTCTTTTCAGTGGAGTTATCAAAATTAAGCTATCGTAATTAGAAAATTAAACATAGCGTTTTGAATGAAAAAAAAACGCAAAAAATCGGTTATACTTTTGAATAAAACATTTTTTTCTCATCGCATGAGTATTTTCGGTCACAAAATTAATTCACCAAAGGTGAAGAAAATAGTTGTAGTATTTCGATATATTTTTAAAATATTAACAAATTAATTAATTAATTCATTAATTTTTAAACAAATTTTGTTCATGAAGACTATAAACTTTAGACAAAATTTTCTACGAATAATAATGTCTTAGAACGTATCAAAGAGTATGTCCAAATTTTTTTGAGAATATATTGATATCATTTTTGATTTTGTAAATTTTCGGAGAAACGAAATTTTAAAAAAAGTCCTTTAAAAAATCTGAAAAAATGTTAGTGTATTCTTTGACAAATTCTAAGATAATTTTGTTCTAAGGAAATTTTGTTAAAATCTATAGTTTTCGATAAAAGAAATTATTATTCTTGAAATCTAGAAATGATTAATAATTTTGTTTCTCACAAACTGAAAACTTTGGAGAAAATAGTCTTAGAACAAAAATATTTTAGAATTAGTCAAAAATTACTCTCAAGTTTTTTCAGATTTTTTAAATGACTTTTTTCACAATCTCGATTTTCTTAATTTTCGAAAAATAACAAATTTTATCATCACATTCTGAAAAAAATTGAGAATATTCTTTGACACATTTTAAGAAACGTTTGCTCACACAACATTTTTTGTAGAGTGTGCAGTTTTCATGAAAAAAAATTATTAAGTTTTAAAAAGAATAAAATTCTTACTGCGGTCGCCATTTTGCGATCATGATGTTAGTTGGTTGATATTTAAAAAATATATCTTAATACTACAACTATTTTCTTCACCTTTATCGAAAGAATTTAGTTCCGGCAAATACTCTTTCTACGAGAAAAAAATGTTTTAGAAAAAAGTGTACCCGATTTTTCGCGTTTTTTTTTTGACATTTAAATCGTTATATTTAATTTTGCAATTAAGATAGCTCAATTTTGACAATTCCATTGAAATGACCGATTTAGAAAATAACAAGACACATACATTTCATTTTTTTTTAACTTTAATTTTCATATGAAATACTTGATTGAAATTGAAGTAATGAGTCCTTCTCGGCGTTAATGGGTTAAAGTGACATTTTTCGAGTTATTTCAGAAAAATCGATTTTTTGGACACATTTTCCCCACCATTTCTCCCAGGCAGCTTGTACGGATGGGGACTTTTGAAACAGTAAAAAGTACAACACTCTAAAATTATTGGGTTCAATTGCGGAGTCCATGAGAGAGTAATCGTTAAATTTCACTCCTATAGGCTTCTATTTTACTCTCTTGGAGTCACATTTGCGCCTTTCGGGTATTTCATGCTAGATTTGAATCCCTTTACCAGTGTAGTTATATACTGCATCGAAAACTGGTTACTACGTGGTCGGCGGACAAACATGTTTTATTTCAACTCGCTATAGCTTATTCAATTTTGAGAATTTGGAACGAATAAAAAAAGAAATTGTTCGTTAGAGTGTTTTGTATTTAATGAAGAAAGAACAAATGATATATCTCAATAAACAATGAAGTTTTTCAGGGCCTCGAAGCACATGATGGTCATCGGCTGCCACCAACTTTATATTTTCATTACTTTTTGACTGTTAGACCATTAAAGATAAAACTTTCCAGAAAATTTGTTCATACCATTATGAACAACTTTCTCGCTGACAATTTTCGGATACTCGAAATTTGCTCAATAAATGAAGAGTCAGTAGGTATATTTATTTATTTATTTATTTATTTATTTATTTATTTAATTATGGCTTGAGGTAATTCTCTCTGGCCAACCAAATAAGAATACACAAAAGTATATGCTTTTTATATATTTTGCAGTTGCGTAGAAAAAAATTAATAACTTTATTGTTTATTAAGATATGTAATTTGTTATTTGACTATTAGATGCGGAAATCTTTAACGAACAATTTCTTTTTTTATTCGTTCCAAAAAGTTCAAAATTGACTATGAGCGAATTGAAATAAAAAAGCCGGCCGCGTAGTAACTACTGCTGTCTACACTGTAAAAAATGCCGGTGTAAAATCACTGTACTTTACAGCTCACATGGTAAAATCGTAACTCTGAGAGTGGTAAATTTACAATTCTGTTGAGTATTTTACCACAATAAATGTAAATTACTACAAAAATTGTAAAATTGTTGTTCTGAGAGTAGGTAATTTTAATTACCTACTCTGAGAGAAGTAATTTTACTTCTCTCAATATTACTATTTGGCTGAAAATCACAACCAGTATTGTAAAACTACAATCTTCCAAAGTAATACCTATTTGTCGCAAAAGCGTTCACGAACTCACGAAGTATGTAATCGAGAATATATACGAAAGTTAGTTTTATAAGTTCAGAAGAGGTTAGAATACGTACTTTGTTAACAGATCTACGTGATAAGCAGAAGTCGAGACGAAAGTTTACTTTAACTTTCTTTTAAGGTGTATAAGTACACAGGTTATTAAAATATAATTATTAAATTTTTAACTTCGCAAAATTTTGATATAAACTTTCAGATTTGTTATTATTTTCTTAAGTCTTACGACTGTTTCAATTAATAAATCATTTAATTTATTATACAATTACAGTTTAAAGATGTATCATTATGTTTCTCTCCATGTGCTGTAGCTGGGTTTACAAATGTAAACTGAGATGATATATCCTAGTGAAGCAACAAGGAGTAAAAACAAATGTGTGACTGAAAAAGTGTATTCTTTTTTTAGAAAATTGCAAAATATCAAAACAATTGATGTGATCGATTGACGTATAAAGTTTATAAACATTTCTTTTATGTAAACATACAATTTCTCCGATGTTGTCTATTATAAGTGTTTATTTCGTTCTACAATTTAATAAATTAATAAATTAAATGCATTTATTTTGTATCCTGAAACCCTTTGAAAGTAACACATAGATAAATTAATACCATTAAAACGTCTATAAAATAATATACACTATACCTAACCTCCAATTGCAAAAGTAAATACCGAATGTAATTTTACAGCAGAAATTGCGATTTTACTGCAATAATTGTAAATTTAATCTCATTTTTGTAAATTTACGGCACCGATTGTAAATTTTAACCTTCCGTTCGATGTCGGCTGAAAATGACATCGCGGTCGTGTAAATTTACACTTTCGATGAACCATATACAACAGCCTAGGAATTTTCCTACTCTCAGAGTAGGTAATACTGATTACCTACTCTCAGCGTGGTAATTTTACGCTGGCATTTTTTACAGTGTATACGGCATTCAGTCGCCTTTCTCTTTTTCCGTATTTATTGACGCCATTAACCCTTTAAACTACATTTTGACTCCAAAGAACTCAAATGTAGTCGAACCCGACCTACCCCATTTTCGACTCCTTTGGACTGAAATTTTACACCCTATTATATAATTTTCTTTTCCTCTTGTCAACGCGCCGTTGTATTATTTAATTTCATGCAAAGTTCCAATTGGACCGTTTATTATGAAATAAATAAATGTAAATTCAAAAACACTTTTACCTGAAATTGTTATGAAAATTTATTATTCAAAATAATCTCAAAATACAATAATAAATTACGTTCCCATTTGAAAATCGACGTATTTACACTATACAGATGCGTTTATGTACAAAACTAACGCTAGTCTTAATTGGCGTATAGTCTTATGAAGTCGCGTCGAATTACTTTCGCCAGTACTGTGCGAACTTGTGGAATTGTTCTACTAAGGCCGCCATCACAGCCGTCACCGAGAGATCTAGAAGATTTTGAACGTAATGGACAGCTTCTTCGTCGCTGAGATCCAATCGTAGTTTGTCTTGGACCTTCTTCACGGCTTTGTCTGGCTCCAAAGCGATATCCGGTACACTTGCGTCGACCATTAAGGAGAACAGATTCAGCAATAGATTTGCATGTCTCCTCAGATGCAGGAAAGCTGTGTAGCATTGTTTTCGAAACTCGTGGTAGTGCTCGGATGTCACACCACCCATCGCTTCTACCATTTCTTTACTCAGTTTCATCGGAGGTGGCAGTGGCTTTGGGTCTCTACCCAATATATAACCGAAGTCTATGTGAAATAGTTTACCTGAAAAATATTAATTTTATATATAAATTTTGATCGGCTTTCGAATATAGACTGGACTTTACTGCCGTCGAAAGCACAGATGCCGTATCTGCATTTTTCGATTTTGAGATAATTGGATATTTTAATGGGAAAGATTTTTTTAACATTCTTTAATAGTATATACAGGGTGATCGGCCAACCATTACCCAGTGGCTAACTCTAGATTCTACAGATAATTCTGAACAACTTTTTCCTCTAAAAAAATGTTCGGGAAGGTAGAGCTTTTAAGTTATTCAACACTAAAATTTAGGTGAAAAAATCACATTTGTTGAAATACCTCGACTCGGTTTGAAGGTACCTTAACGAACCGGAGCTCATTTTAAAGATATTTTAAAGCTCTATAAATTGTCTCTATTGGTTTTTGACCTACAATGAATATCTCTCTTGTTATAGCCATAAAAATGGGGGTAAATACCGATTTTTCAGGGTTTTCGCGTTTAACTCGTTTCGACACATAGTTACCGAAATATCACACAGAAAAAAGTTGTAGGCCTTGAAAAAACAAAAATTTTTTGTCCGGTAATACGATGCGATTAAATTAAAACTGAACCCTACAAGAGCCTCGTAAAGCTGACAAAATACAGTTCGACAAATAAATCGATATTAATAACAAAATGTTATGAAAACGAGTACAAATAGGGTTCAGTTTTAATTTAATCGCATCGTATTAGAGGACAAAAAATGTTTGTCTTTTCAAGGCCTACAACTTTTTCCAGTGTGATATTTCGATAGCTATGTGTCCAAACAAGTTAGACGCGAAAAACCTGAAAAATCGGTATTTACCCCCGTTTTTATGGCTATAACAAGAGAAATATTCATTGCAGGTCAAAAATCAACAGATACAACTTATATAGCTTGAAAATATCTTTAAAATGAGCTTCGGTTCGTTAAGATACCTTCATACAGAGCCGAGATATTTCAAAAAAAGTGATTTTTTCCCCCTAAATTTTAGTGTTGAATAACTTAAAAACTCTACCTTCCCGGAAATTTTTTCAGAGGAAAAAGTTGCTCAGAATTATCTGTACAATCTACAGTTAGCCGCTGGGTAATGGTTGGCCGATCACCCTGTATAATAACAAATAACCATTTTTTAACTAATAAAAGGAATATTTTAACTGGCGTAGCTGCATACTTCGGGTGAAAGACGTAAAAATTTGTTCTAACATGTTCTTCATCACGTAGTTATTAAAAAAAATAGTCAAAAATCAAAATTTTCGTCATTCTAGGAATTTCACATCGTTGTCAACAATATATACAGTACCGCTAAAAAGTATGAGCTCACCCTTGCGGAATTTTGGCTAAATTAAAATGTTGATATCTCATTGCCAAATTAACGTACGGAAAAAATAAAAAAAGGGAATTAAAGAAGAGACTTTCAGCTTCTCAGTCGTGGTGGTTTCATTTCTATATATACATTTCTCTACGAACTACGCTCAATTTACTAGTAGTAAAAGTTAGATATTCTGGGAAGACGTTTTCAATTTCAAAATGCGGAATTTTCATTAAAAAAAAAACGCGAAAACTTCGTGTTTTTTTTAAAATAGGGTGTAACTTCTTTATATTGCTTTGGTGGCCAATTTCAACGACGGGATCTGAAAGAGAAGGCTTCAAACTTTCGGAAATGGTATCTGCCAAATTTTATTCAGCCCAATTTCGTTAAAAGATACAGCGTTGAAAGTTGGAAAAAATAATGGCCTTTCCGTCCAAAAAGGGTTAACGGGAAAATAGTGGAATGAAGAAATGATTTGGTTGATCGAATTTCAATGGAAAAATAGTTATATATGCCGCGAATGAATTTTAATGGATAGTTAATTATTACAGGACAACAAACTTAATGATTTTGAATTGAAAACAAAATAGACGAAAATGTAACTGTTATGAATGAAATCGAATGGTTAGTACCAATAGCAAGGTTGGGAGGTAAATGATTTTGAATGGAAATAAAATATTTAAATGAAACAATCGTTCAAAAAATATCAAAAAGTTGGTTCTTTAGTAATTTTTTACGAGGAATTCAAAGATAGTATAAGAAAAATTGGAAGAAAATGTTTTGACCCAAAAAAATTTTGTCCTCAAATAGAAATGGAATTTTTTTAAATCCATGCGTAATTATTTGATAAAAACGTTTTTATGTTCACCAAACTTTTTTTGAATGTTTAAATCAATTTAGCGAATTTTAATGGGTCAAAGAAATTCGTTCTTGAGTAACTTTTGACGCGGGAGTCAGTGGCGTTGGAATAAAAACGGTTTTTTAAATTTAATTTCTTTAAATCCATCCGTAATTAAAAAAAAAAGTGTGTTTTTATGTTCATCTAAATTTTTGAAATTTTTAAATCAATTTAGAAGAAAGTAATAAAGAAAAAATCAAAATTAAAAATTACTGAATCGAATTTACAAAATTTGAGTTTCATAAAGGGAATTCTAACAATTTTTGATGCTCTCTTTAAAAAAAATCAAAGAAATATGTCGAGAATTGACCGCGAATTTTTTCCAATCTCGAAAAATCACGTATTGCAGAAAATGTTCGCCAATTCTCTAATTGTTTTTGATTCTTTTTAAAAGAAAGTAAACAATAGTTAGAATTGCTTTTATGAAGCCTGAATTAAAGAAAATGAGTAGGACTTTTTAATTTACATTTTTTTAGCTTTAATTACTACTTAATGGTACCTCCTTAAGATAGTCTAATCTACTCTAAAAGATTTTAATTAATAAATATAAATTATTCCAACTTTTTCAGGTATTCTGCAAGATTTAGACCTTGAAAAACACCATGGTACTAGAAAATTACTACAATTTAAGTGTTAGCAATAATATTCCCTGCCTATATGACAAGATGTAACACAATATAATAATAAATAATTAGAAAAATTAATATATAAAATGTACAACCTTTTATTAATACAAAAACATTAAAAAATGCGAAAGTCAATGAAATTTAATGAATTTCAATAATATAATAAGCACGTACTGAAATTAATGATTTTAAAACAATAAAAAATCGTTGATTATAGCTCTTTTGAATAGATTTCTATTGATATTTAGTGATTAAGAAAACCAATTCAAATCCATTGAGATTCATTCAAAATCACTCAATAAATTTTAATGAATTTTCATTTGCTGGGTCACAATTTTACGATGTTCTGATTACAGCTACACACACCTAATTTACACACCTAAATTACTTATATCATATTCCGAAACTCATCAAAGAATTAATTACCTTAATTAGAGAAAAAAAGCAGCCCACAAATGATTAAAACAAGAAGCTCTAATTAATTACTCATTTAACTATGAGATCTTAATCAAATTAAGAAAACATTTCAAACATTTATCTAAACAATGTTATAACACTTATTTGTCCAATTTTGAACATAATATATGTAGCGACATCAAAAGATTCTGGTGCTTTCATCTTTAGAAATTGATCTTTGTACACTACTAATACTACCTCAAAATATTGTAACTTGGCATAATTTAATTTTATTAATAAATAAAATACATAAACAATTTATTATTTTATCGTAATTTGTAAAATTAAGTACCTGAAGTTGTAAGAAGCAAATTATCCAAATGTCTATCACCAACACCCAAGAGATATGTGATGATACAATAACCAGCTGAAACAAAGAAAATAATATACATTTATTCGGTTATTTACTGAATTAAATTCAATTGACTTATAACCCAGTAAACGTAAACGAATAGAAAGTTAAAAATACGAATTGAAATGAATTCAAGTGAATTAAAATGAATTAAAACGCATGAAAATGATTAATTGAATCCACTTTTTAATTCATTTTAATTCACTTGAATTCATTTCAATTCGTATTTTTAACTTTCTATTCGTTTTCGTTTACTGGGAATATATTTAATATAAAATACTGTACCGCAACTTCTGATGTAAGTATCCATTACTTCTGGAGCCACTCCATACGGACTATTTTCAGACGGATGGTGTTTACGGAAAAAGTTTAATATCGAACCTTCGCTTGCCAGTACCTCTGCAACTGTAGTGGATTCTATAAACTGTAAGAATCCGTGTCTTGTGCTAGTTGCAAGTACTCTAAACAAATATAACAATAGTTAAAACTGATTTTAAACTGCGTATTAAGATATTGTTTTATTAATAAACACCAGTGCATACCTGTACGGAGTTAACTTCAAGTCCAGATTTTCTCGTCTAAGCAACTTATCCATTAAAGATATTGTTTGCAAAATTAATTGATCTTGTCGTAGATCATCACCATGCTTAAAAATAGCATTGTATTCGGTATTATTCGTTGTCAAAAACGTTAACTTAGATGGCATGAGGGCAGATTTGAAAAGTGTAGCCCTAAAAGACAATACGACAATATAAAATGCTTTAAATTGAATAAATTAATATTATAATCATACTTTTCAGGAATAATTCCTTTGATCGATATATCCGGATCCAGCGGCAAAGGAATTGGTTCAAAGTTTGAAAAATTTATTTTGAAAGCAGGATCGGGATCTGCCAAAAGATTTCTTAGTCTGTCAATTTTTCGCTTTCTATTCCCACTTTCCCTGGCTACGGCTTTAACCATCGATACCAGCTGATCGATAAATACTTTTTGTCTGAGCAAAAAAGCTCTGCGCTTTTGCCAAACAGCATTACCGTGCGATAGCGCATTGGAAAACATTTTCATCACAGTCATGTACATCTCTCGTACTCGAGTGTCTTGTTTCGCTGATGTTGCTGGATCAGTTTGCTCTTCGCATTCGATCGAAAGATACCAGAAGAAGTAGTTTGCTAAAGTTGAATTTTGACAAGCACGAGTAATTAAAAACGATGCTAAATCCATTGGCGGATCTTGATTTTGTAGTTGTTCGCTATTCGATTCGTTGGACTGAAATTTGAATTGAAAAGTAGACAAAAACTTTCTAAAATAATATATAAAACTTACCACTGTGGACGACGACTGATTGGCCATTTTTAAATCCTTGTCATTCTTATCGGTATCTTTTTCTTTGACCAGAGTTTCGTTAGCTGCCTTAATACTCTCAAAGTCTTCGTACTTCAATGCCTGTACCAGTTGTAGAAGGTACAGCATGAGATCATCATCTGGCGCTTGATTTAATCGTGCAATGGCGTACCTCCGTACAGCAGGATGCGTAAAAGCAGGTCCTAATAATTCTAATGCATCTTCGGGGTCTGGCGGTGCCCAAGACATTAACATTTCTAAAGCTTGCCTTTCTTCGCCAGCAACTTTCCAGTTGACACATTTTACGAATTTTGTTAATGCTTTTTTTTGTGTTGATAAATAAAATCTAAATTTCCAAATTAAATCTTGCTCTTCGGTAGTCAATGCTGTTGTAGGGGGATAGGCTAGTATTGTGTTTAAAGCATCACGAACACTTGATGTTGGTTTTAATTCTCTCGTATTGCCTCCGCTACGTAAACTTCGGGCAAGTTTATGATGTTTTGCTTCTACGAGATTTTCCTGAAAATATTTACAATTGGTTCTCTAAAAAACTTCTCTTAAATACTGGTAAATGCCACAGTATATCATTCTTTCGGGGTCAAACCTTGTTGTCATTTTTGTATAACATAAATAATAACCTACGATAACAAGTAACTTCAGTAAAGGATCTTGGTGTTACTTTCGATCAAAATTTTAAATACCAAACATCTTAATATTGTAACAGCAAAGGCTTACTCTGTACTGTTCGACATAGATTTATCTGCTGTTTGTCTTCAAAAACCGACTCGCCACTTTCCCTTTTAGACCATAATTTATCTTACCATGCTAAAACTTTCACCCTTCCGACCATTAAATCCATTCGCAATTGACATTCATACTGTTTATAAAGTAATTTACAGACTGTTTTCTTGAATTATTAAATTTATTTAATACTTGGGAATAACCATTGATTCTCACTTACGCTGGAATATTCATATAAAAAACATAGTAAATAAGCTAAGACATTTCCCGTTTGTCTTTCTCAAGTTGAGGAAATTACTAACAAGATTTCAATGCCTAACAATCTATCATTCATTGTTTTTATCAATATTAAGCTATGGTATAGTAGCCTGGGGAAATGCTTTAAATAATGTTTTCAAATTCGTTGAAGTTCTTCAGAAAAGAGTCATCAAAGTTATATTTTGTAAAGATCGTTTATATCCATCGAAGAAGCTATTTAAAGGCAGTGGATTACTAGAAATACGAAAAATATACTATTTTATAATAATATTGTTTGTAACACAGAAAAACTTAGTAGTCCACAAGAGAACTACCGTAAATACGAGAGCCCACAGTTTAAATCAGGTTGAAGTTCCCTTCAGTAGGAAAAATATAGGTCAAAGATGTTATATCTCTGTAGCGAGTAAATTAATAAATTTATTACTACAATTGAAGGTAATTTCTAATTTAAAAGTAAATAAATTGTCACTGAAGAAGTGGTTGAGTGGAGAAAATAATCTGGAACTTGATAGAATGACATCAATCAAATAATAATTAAATTGTTCGCAACTCTGTACAGTATTACATTCTATATTGTTCAGCGGTATATTCAACAACCATACCTAAGCGATGTGGAAATGTAGTTTTAAGTTAGTATTAAGCTAAGTTTAGTCTTCAGGCCACGGACAAGTATGTTAAATACTTTTGCGAACTTTACCATGTATTGGGAAATCCCAACATGTAAATTTTTTTACCTCAATAAATGTATTATTACTATTATTTACTTGTCAATCTCTTAAACAACAAACTTAGATTCCATCGTCCACTCTTTGAAACCTGAAATCGATCTAACTAAGGATTCTTTGCTGTAACGACAAGACTTCGAAAGGACTTTCGATCGAATCTCAATCCATTCATCCGTTCCACTCTTTTAAGGTTACCACTCTCTACATTAACGAGCTATGTTTTTAAAAACTTCTTATAATTCCACTTTTTTGCGTTATCTCCATGGTCAAGAATTAGAAGATGTACACACTATAAAGGATTTAGATGTTTATATTGATTAAAAACTGCGCATAGGTTTTTGCGCTTCCTTATGTTTAAAATTGGTCGCCCTATGGCATTCAGTTCTCATGACTAAAATGATGCTTCTATTTTTTTCAATTTGTCAACAATAAAATCTATCCACACAGTTAATGCCAGTATTTACACCAGAAAGGTTTTATTTGGACAAGTATTATCGGAGGATGTTAGAAAACTTTTCTCATATCGTTCCGTTCCATACACGTGTTGCTCATCCAGAATATTAGTTGAAAGTAATTGTAAAACGAACTATCTTTTCAATTCGACGGTTGTACGTTTAACGAGGAAGTGGAACTCCTTACCTCATCATATCGCTAATGTAAATTCTATATCTTTTTTTATCTATAAATGTAGAGAATTATTTTTTTCATTTTATGAGTGATACTTGTTATATTTCATATTGTTTATTTACTTTGATTTTTAATTATGTTATTTTTAAGTTTTACATTTTTATAATTCATTTTTAGTCATCTATATGTGTACATTGTTACTACTTAATTATGTATAATGGTGCGGTTAACACCTGTTTCATAAATAAATAAATAAATAAATGTATAATTTTATGTAATAGGCATATAAATGCCGTTAATTTATAAATAAATATATATTACTATACTTCAATTCAAATATTAAGTTAAGAATTTGTAAAATCATTTATTTGTTTTATTAATCTCTTGTAAAATTCTTAATTTAAATTAAGTCCGATAACAAGTTTCATCATTGTATTTTGAAATTAGTACTAACATTCTTTAGCAATCGAATGATGGTAAAACTTTGATGTATTTAGTTGTTAATTATTCTATTTTTGTCAATGTTTCTAATAATTGTAGAAAGTTAATAACAGTATACGTTAATATTACCGTTGATATGTTTTGAGAACTCCAAATGTCTGCGTAAGAATATGAACGTTTCGAAAATTCGTTAATGCGAGATTTCACAAATGCAAGTAGAGTTTTAGTTAGCTGAAGAAATATTGAATGTATGAAAGTCAACCATTCGAACATCTTACTTACTTTGCTTATGACAAGCATATGGCTTCAGATTACTTTCTGTGTCAATGTGTTTCTACAAACTGCTTAGTACTCTTTATGTATCTGTACATTCTTCATGCTTCGTTAACCACTCAAATGATAAATTTGTTTGAAAAGCTGTGTCAACGATGGTAATACAAAATTTGTAAATAACTCAATAAACTTAAAATAAGTTTCCCAGTCAAACTTTTAATCTTAAATATTAATTTAAGTTTGCCTAAAATTTTCGACTCCTTTGATGTTTGTAAACGATTTAAAAATATTTACAGTTATCAATGACATATCTGATTGTCTTCGACCTAAACTGCGTTAATGTGTGGTGTAAAGCTAATGACATGTCATTAAACATAAATAAATGCAGCATTATTTCCTTCAGAAGATCTGAACCTATTGTTTTAAACTATTGCACCGACCAGTATGAATATGTAAAAAGTATATCCTGTTTAATAAATAAATAAATAAATTTATAAATATTAAAAGTGAATTAACTTGTAAAATGTGTGATTTAATATGACAGTTTTTTTTATTCATACTATTATAACGAGAGATGTCATTCTTATGTAGTTTACTCATTTTTACTTAGTGTCCTACTCTGTAAAAAAAATCGTGCAATTTTACAATGCAGCATGGGCTCCAAATTACCCATATTTAACGTGGTAAATTTCACAAGTTTAAAGTTTTCTTTGAGCTTGTAAAGTTACAACTTTCAACATGGACTCTAAAATCACCAGCATTTAACGTAGGGTAAATACAACATATTGTAATTTTTCTGCGTTCAATGCAGTAATTCAAGTTGTGACTGGTGAATTTACAAAAATATTGTAAAACTTCTAACGTCAATAGTAAATAAAAAAATATTGTAAAAGTCCTAACCTTGAATGGTTACAACTCTACATGAAACATACGATTATTATCAAAACAGCATATACGTGGAAATTACAATGAGTTTGTAAAAGTAATTTTCATTTTTTTTTACAGTGTATCACATTCAACAGGTTCTTATATTCAATATTATAGCAACACATTTCATCGTTGCTCCAAAAAGATTTCAAAAAACTCACTTGTAAAATTTCATAATCTGGAAGAGTAACAACATCTGGCTGCGATCGATGCTGCACCACTTCATCACCATCTTTTTCGTAATAGACAACGGAATACTGTAAAAGTGTTTAAGATATTTATTAGGGTGGCACAAAAATAAAAAAAAGTTTCAATTTTGACAAGCATACATAAAAAGTAGATTCAGTATGTGAAAAGAGTACTTTCCATTTTTTTAAGATTTTTCAATATTAAGGTTTTTTATTTTTAATACCATAGACCTTCTAACGCCCATTTTAAGAGGTCGTGAACCTATTTGGATCTAGTAGAATATCAGATATGATTTTTTTAATCCTTTTCTTTTGACAATTTTGATTTAAAAAATCTCTGTATTTTATGTTACCTACTTAATTTATTTTATTAATTTCTTCCTTATGCTTTTTATAAAATGAAAAAATTAATTAACAGGTCAAATCTAGTCAAAATCTTCGATGCATTATTTATGTCTATATAATGAGCTATGGCATTGTACCATGGGGAGGGAACAAGTAAAATCGCTGTAAAACCACTTGAAATTTTATATAAATCCACTCTAAAATTTACAATCCCAGTAAACGAAAAAAAGATTAAAAGTGATTCAAAATTTTTAATCCCTTTTTTGTTGGTATTGAAATTAAAATAATTCTATCTTTTTTAATCCCATATAATCCCAAATCAATAAATTAAAAAAAAAAGCAGATTCGCTTCGACTGAGAATCGAACCAAGGTCCTCTGCGCAGCAAGTTCGAAGCGCAACCACACTCACTGTTGTGAAATAATGCAAAAATAACGAATAGTTGAAACAGAAAGTAGAGAATTTTTCTACGTGTTTATATAATAATGTGTTCGGGCAAGCTAAAATACATTAAATACCATAATTCACAGCAAAATTTCACTGAATTATTTACTTTAAAAACAATTGAAACAAAGAGTTGGTCTTTTTCTGCGTGTATATAAAATAACATAAATACATAAAATTTTTTTAATCTATTTTTCACGCTGGAAAATATGTTGGTTCAAATTTTTGTTATATCATTATTTATGTTTTTAATAATTTTATCATAATAGTAAATTCAGTATTCATTGAACATAATTCCAAATTTGGTATCCGTTGGGATAAGTTTTAATGTTTGGAATCGTTGGTATTCAAGAGGATCCATAATATATCTTTTGCAATTCTGGGCTAGAATTCAAAATTAATTTAGGGCCATGGTTTTTCAAGGGAATTCATTAAAATGAGTTTGAATTCCAAATATGGAATACAGTGGAATTAATTTTGAAGTAGTAATTGATGGATTTCGAGGGGATTCAGCAATACATTCTTTTATTCCATATTTGGCATTGAATGGTAGTTTTTAATGGGAGGAATTTGAGGGGATTCAATGAGATATTTTTTAATTCCAAATCTTGTATTCGCTGGAATTTTGATGGCCGTTTGTAGAACGGCATTTGAGGGGATGCAATAAGTAAAAATTCTTTTCGTAATTGGGGTTTCATTGGGATTAAAAATCATTGCAATACCTTTTTTGAACAAAATGAGATAAAAACAATCAAATTTTAATCTCCATTAATCCCCTTTCAATACCTTTCAATCTTTTTTCGTTTACTGGGATTGGTAATCAATAGTAGATTCGACCGTATTCAAAGAATATAATCTTAAATCCCATATCTTCTACTAAATGGGATTCTTTGAAATATTGGTAATAAATGGTATTCCAGGGGATCCAAGAAAGGAATTTTTAATTCCAGAAATGGTATTTAAACGATACTGACAGATGTGGAATTCACGGGGATTGAAACATGCGTTTTTCAATCCCAGTTATGGCATTCAAGGATTGATTTTCACGATTATTCGAGGAGGATTCACAGGGATTCAATAATTTCAATTTATATACCTACTTTGGAATTTACTAGAATTCAAAACCACTCTATTCTCTTTTTTGAACAAAATGAATTAAAAGTAGTCTCATTTTAATCCCAATTTATCCCTTTTTAATACTTTTCAATCTTTTTTTGTTTACTGGGTATCCAACCAGTTCATTATTTGTAAATACTTGCTTGTTAACTCTACAAAAAATCTTTTTTTACACATCAGTCCTATAAGTTTAAAAAAAAAATAATTATCAATTAATATCTCATAATATAAACACTAAGCATATTTCAAATGTGTGTATACAAATACCTAAAGTTAATAAAACTACAACTAAAAAATGCTATGACTATACAGGTAAAACAATCATGAATCATCTCCCGACAGATCTACGTATAAAATTAATGACGCAGAAAATAAATAAATAAATATAGATAACTACACGTTTATTATTTTTCCTGTGAAGACCGAAAACTCGAAAGTGGGCTTGAAATTTGTGTAGATAATGGATATTTATGTTTTCAAAGACACTGATTATAAATTTGGAGTCACTTTTCAAACATTCAAAATGACAGATCCAATATGGCGGACATTTTTTAACATTCAAGCCGCCATATTGAATTTTCTGTTTAAAGTTTTAAAAATTTGTCCGCAAATTCAGATTCAGCGATTCAACATACCCATTAAAACCTAACTCTGGTGTATATCTGTTTCTTTATTCTCTATTTATTCATTATTTTATAATTATGTGTATAATGAAAATGCTTAAAAATTGTCCTATTTTGAGCTGCCATATTGGTTTTTACGTTTAGAATTTTCGGAATTTGACCTCAAATTTGGATCCAGCGATTCAAAATATCCAATAAAACATAACGCTAGTATATATATCTGTGTTTATTCAGCCTTTTAAAACTACATGTATACACGTAGTCTACACTGGTAGCCCATCTAGTCTACTGTGTGTTTATGTATATGTATAGTCCACAGTGAAAGGGTTAATAAAGAAAGTCTAAAAATTTAGGTTTTTTTACAATAAATGTAATTCTAACTAATCTACATGACAAAAAACTTTACGTAATAATGTTGTAGATATCGTAAAATGTTCGATAAAATGTCTATTATGTGAAAAAAAATAATAGCATATTGGTAGATTGTTTTTACATAAAACGCAGACATTTATTTAATTGAAATTGTCAAAAAAAAGATTTAGTAAATCATATATCAAATTCTACTAGACCAAAATAGGTTCATGACCTCTTAAAATGTGCGTTAGAAGGTTTATGTTACTTAAAAGTATAATCATTTATCATTCATCGTACATAGCATGTACAATATCAATTGAATGGCATTTTTTTCATCAAACGAACTTTAAACAAAGACAGCGACTGAAAAATCTGAAAAAATTGAGAGTACTTCTTTTACACATTGAATCTACTTGTAATGCTTGTCAAAATTCAAACTTTTTTTTGCGTCACCATAATATTCATAATTCTGTAATATATTAAAACTTGTCCAACACTATAAAATAGAGTGCATATAAAAAATAACTTACCGGAACACCATCCATTGTAACTTCTGGAAATTCTAACATCAGGTACAAATATTCGGAAGCACGTTTTTCTTGTTCATTAATCAGTTCTATTTCTCTAAACGTCAGTCGATCCAACCAGTCAACTTTTGTCATTTGCCCATTACGATGTTTCTTTGCAAGTTTTGCCAATCGCTGCATCTGTTCCTTTCCGTTATCTTTTGTTTTGCCAGGAGTAGATGACGGAGTAGCGCCGTCTGCTTCTACACCAGGCCATACTTTCAAATCCATCATTCCTTGACGAAAAACACCATGTTTTCCAAATAATGAAATTGTTGTTCCTCCCACTGGAATTTGTCTTCCGGGACCAGCGCAATCATACAGGGTTATGCATAACTGAGCGTTACGAGGTAAATCCGCAAATGATAATGGCAATGTAACCCACTGGTTCCAGCTGCAAGTAGTTAAGTACTTTAAATTTATTCGTGATAAACATTTACGAAAAGTGTAATTAAACGATTCTTACTTCCAACGAGAGGTAAAGTGTTTATAAGCCGTATAAACCGGTAATGCTAAAGGTCTGCCATTAGCCCAAACTTGCAGCGAGGCACTAAGGTCGCCTCGTTCGCTTCCAGAACCATACAGTCCCGAGTACTTCAACATAGGATCGACTAACAACTTGTCATATTCCGGTCGTTGTCGTTTACCTTCTAAAGTCCCTCTGAAATATAAATACAACAATATTAGCATAAATCATTGAAACGAGTCATAATCTACCATGTGCGAAGATACATAAGCCTCGTTAAGTCGTACTGATCTATTACAGAGCATCTAATACTCACATTTTAATCTGGATTCTCGCATCCAGGGAGGAACTGTACACGTAACAAAACTTGTCACTAATATCCTCCATTATTTAATTATTTCTAAGTTTATCCATACAAAATGTTTTGTTCTACTTGACTGACATCCGTGGTACCTATATTTTATATTATCTATCAAAAAGGATTTTCAGTTCATGTTCACATTTTTTACGCTTCTAAAAAGATTCACTGTTTTCCTTGATCAAGAAAGTGCGATCATATGTGATCAGGGATCATATGTTCGCGTTTGACAGTCCGAGTTTCCCCCCAAGCCTAAGAGAAAGTCGAGTCGCCATTGGTTGTCTTGTTACGCGTGTTTTTTTTGTTATCAACTTCTGTATCGCAAACTTTATTGTTAGGTGAACAGTTAAATCGACAATATTTTATATTTTCTTGTTTTCGCAAAGTTTAAAAAGTTAGTTGGCGGACATCTTTTGGAAATTGGGACACGCTAACCTAAAACTGTTTTGAAAGTGAAAATGGCGACGAGAGAGTTTGTCAACCTATCGGCGGGTCACTGACAATCAATTGTTACAACAAAAAAGTTAAATAGTACTGCCAAACGCCCACCGAATTGCCAAATATCGTTTCGCCTCGGTAGCGCATATATCATGCTGGCAAGATGAGCATCTTGAGGAAAAGGTAAAACTCCGTTTTAAAATCTGGCAGATTGACAAGTCAATGTAAACAAGGAAGATTTCTCTAATTCAGTCTTTTATTACAGATTAAATGAATTCCAAGACGTTCTTGGCACGGAGGAGATCGATATTGTACTTCTACGGAAACTCTGCTTTCACGGTAAATCTTTCCGCTGTTGACTCCGAAAGAGCCATTAGTTTTATCGCTGGAGAGATTACAAATGTTTTGTTGAGATAAATTCAGTTTTTTTTCAAGAGAAAACCTTATTTCTCATTTTGCATATTAACTTTGTAGTTCAACAATGTTTTACATCTAAAGAAAATGATTGAATAAATGAAAAGCTTTAAATGAACGTTAATGCTATGTATAATGGTCATGCATATGTTCGTTTCCATATGCAGTTGTCGTATCACTGTAAAAAATTAAAATGAATTTTACAACAAACATGGGCAAAAAGATTACTCACTTTCAATACAGTCAATTTACAATTAGGAACTTTGTAACTTTCGAAATGTTACTTTTCATATAATCTTGTATATTTTTCCTCGATTTGTAAAATTATAATAAGAATACACAATTTGGTATATTTTCGATATGCAACATTGTAAATTTACAATGTAGTCTTGAACTTTAACCTGAATTTCGAAAAAATCCTATGCTCATCGTAGTAATATTAAACAAATTTTATGTCCGAATTTTACCAGTGCGGTGTAAACTTCATTTTGAATTTTTATAGGGTATTATCTTTTTGGTTATGATTGAAAGGTTAATAAGCAAAAAGAAATTAATTTTACTATTATTTAAAGATAACGTTTAAGCTAATTTATCCACAAAACAAAAAACATTCCCCAGTTGCATGAATATTACACGGTGGTCCTCGATTGAATTCAACTCTTACTTTCTTGCACATCTGATTTTATTTTTGGAATTGATTATGGGATATTTGAGGACCAATTTGCCATAAAATTTAAAATCGTGGGGCAATTTTTTTTTAAAGCGATTTTATGTTTTAATCCATATTTTCAATATAATTATTTCAAAAGTATATGTAAAAAGTAATTAAATACTGAATGAATTCTAATTTAAATAAATAAATAATAAATTTATTTAAATCAATTTTATATACATATAATTTAAATGTACAGTTTTAAAAAATCAAATTCCGTAAAGATATTCCCAAGACTGTAGGCCTGTCTGAAGAAACTGTATTTTATGCTTCACCTATCCAAAAAAACAGTTTAATACAATTTATATTTGCTTACGTAATTTGTGACAATCTAGTCTCCTGTCCACAATCTTATTTTTTATCACTATTTGTAATTTTTTCTTTTTATCTTCTTCACCGAGTCCAAAATGGTTGTAGCTTGTTACTGCTACATATTCGAAACAGCTGTGCGCTAGACTAGTTTTTCTCTTTGGTACTATAACATTCCTCTTCTCTTTATAGTTGAAACTTGGTGGTTAATTTTCTACAGGATGTTATTTTCAATGGAATATTTTAGCGTCTCTTCCATAAATTTTTGCCTAATGTCGAATATAGTTGTGTTTCAGTAAACACTAATTCGATGGGGAATTTTTTATTAACACCTAGGATTGCTTTTATGGCCCCTTTTTGCAGTATTTGCAAGTTATTTATTTATTTATTTATTTATTTATAGACGGGTTATACCCTTTATACCACAAATTTAAAAATATATTATATCCGCATAAGCAACAGTAATTAGTAAGAGAAAAAAATACAATATATAGTTAAAGGTAACAAAAATAATAATAATCTTATAAACATAATGTCAATTAAACTCACAGAACGCATGTTAAATACTATTAATAATAATATGAATGTTTAAATTATAATCATATAAGGAGCTTACTAATTGTAAGTAACACATTTGGTATAATAGTGCATTTCTAACGTAGCTTTTAGAACTAAATGGTAAATAAAAGGGGTATGTGGTTCTCAATGCGTGGTAGTTTCGCTCAGCGAAAGGTAGTTTGTCGTATAGTGGTTGACAGTCCATCATTTTCCTGATGATTTTGAAGATGGTAATAAGATCATCTGCACGTCTCACAGATTGTAGAGAAGGTATATTAAATTTGACTGCAATCCTAGAATAGTTCCTGATTTATATGTGAGGTAACAAAGAAAACTGTGCTATGATTTTTCTATTCTAGCGATGCTGTTTTTGTAGAACAGTGCCCAGATCGGTGAAGCATAAGTTAAAATAGGTCTAATTAGTGAATTATAGATGGTACGCAAGGCATTTGGATCTCTGAAATTATTGGTGAAGCGTTTAATAAATCCAAGAGTTTTTGAGGCCTTGGTGATTATGCAGTTAATATGTGAGTCAAAGGATAGTTTTTCTTTGCAGGTTATTCGTATCGAGCTGATAGTTCAACAAAACTATTTCAGATCTTGAGAATGAAATTAGGGAACATTTGTCTTCGTTCAACCTCATGCCATTTCGTTTGCACCATTCGTTCACATAAAGTAAATCCATTTGTAGAAGCATTTGATCTGTTTTGTTCTTAATGACTTTAAAAACTTTTAGGTCATCAGCAAAGATGAGAGGAGTGGAATGTTTTAATCCTGTGACAATATCGTTAATAAATAATAGAAACAGTATTGGTCCGTGGGTGTCTTGAGGAACATCCGAAGTAACGTTAATTGATTTCGAGATGCAGTTTTTATATTTAACCATTGTGAACGATTGGTTGAGTACGATTCTATCCGATTAATTAATTTTGAGTCAAAGTTCCAAGTATTTAATTTGCTTAACAGGAGACGGTGGTTTACCCTATCGAAAGCTTTGGAGAAATTCGTATATATACTGTGAACTTGCCATTTTTTATCTAAGGCGTCTGTAATATATTGGTGGTACATAGTATAGTAGATTTGTGGTATCTTCCAGTAACAAAGCCGTGCTGATGAGAAGATAATTTATTGGTTAAGAGTTTTGACATCTTACTTGTTACAATAGCATCGAGTAGTTTCGGAATGCAACTCAAGATCGATACAGGTCTATAGTTAGTGATGTTCTGTTTAATGCCCTCTTTGAAAGCTTTCTTTCCAGATTGTGGGAAAAGATTCACACTGCAGGGATAAGTTAAACAAAAGACACTGGTGATATACAAGAATTGGCACATTCTTTCAGTAAACGTGGTGGATTATTTAGATGTTTCATCTTTACACCTGCCGAACAATACTATAAAATAAAATTTTGGAGAATTGCGTATGATATCCCTGCGAAAAATTTTAGAAAGAATTCTCATGAGAATTTGAAACAAGCACCTTGTAAATTTTATATAAATGTTTTTATCAAAATAACATCAATCGCATTGAAGCAGTTCAGCATAAATTTCTATGCTATCTCGCATATAAAACAGCAAATCCTATAAGATTTGACGACCATAATTATCTCTCGATGGCTACCAATTTCAAAATACCATCTCTTAGATCCATTACACGAGTTGATGACCTTATCTTTATCTTCAAATTAATTCGGAAGCTCCTGGATTGTGAAACGTTACACGAAATGTTACCATTTGCTGAGCGAAACTATCCATTAAGAACTATATATTCTTTTTATTTACCCTTTAGTTACAAAAATTTTGTTAGAAATGCTCCGATACATAGAATGTGTTCGTTAATCAACTCGCTCTGCAATTATAATACGGATATAAATTTATTTGATAATAATATATCATGTAATTCTGTTATTAATTTTATTAAGTGTACGTTTTATGAATTTAATTAGTTTTTGCGTTATTTGTTACGTTTTTTTATTTCTTTTATTATATATATTTTTCTTATATTGTTTATACACTGATATAAAAGTTCTAAAATAAATAAATAAATAAATATATGTTGTATAGTACTCGCACTATGTTATGGAAAAACTATTCGACAATATTTGCGATTTGTATGAAAATTGACCTCATTGTGATGAGATTTTTATGTAATTTCCATAAAATTTCAACTCAAAATGTTCATGATTGTATGCTCATAAAACTACCTATTAAATTATTTTCTTTCATGTAATAAAACTTTATATATTCCATACGATACTTGTATGAATAATAGATGTATATAATATATACTTACGACAATTATCAGGCACTTGTTTCAGTTTCTCATGAGATTCTCATGAGAATCCTACTTAAAATTTTTCGCAGAGATACCATTTGCAATTTCGAAATGGATAA
Organism: Trichopria drosophilae; assembly: GCA_030407085.1. NCBI lineage: Eukaryota > Metazoa > Arthropoda > Insecta > Hymenoptera > Diapriidae > Trichopria > Trichopria drosophilae. The sequence goes on from CM059583.1 coordinate 45,811,423, forward strand.
AATAGTTTGCAATTTAGAAAGAAAATAGGTCAGGTATCAGAGCTTCACATTGACAGCATCACTGTGATAGTTCCGTCGCAGATGGGAGTCTATGATTATACCTAGATATTTAGTTTGATTTGTGCTTTTGAGACAAGAACATTTGCATTTGCCGACATTAATTATTTTGTATATTTATTTAAATAAGATATATGTAGTTGTGTAAAAGTAAATTATAAATAGACCCTTATTTCAATACATTTTATTTTTGAATATATTTAATATTTAAAACATGATGCAAATTATATTCGCAGACATCTTGTAGTAGTTTTCTATTTTAAACAGATAGTTTTCCATGCATATGGAAACGTTCATTTCCCAGCAATCGGAAAAGAATTGAGAAGTTTTGAAAATTCCAAAATCGATTCCTTTATGTTAACATTTTTAAGTTCTTATACTTTAATACTTTTTTATCCTTATGGAAATATTTAGAGTTTATATTTGAATTCTTTGCAATACTCAAAGATGGCTGCTGCTCTTTGAACGCTTTTCAATTCTTCCACATTGAAACTGAGATAATTTTCTTTGAATTTATCTACAAAGTCGGTGAATTTAGGGTCTAGAGTTACTGCGAAGCAAGCCATGACTACCATGTTAAAGCTTTGAAAAGCAGTAACATATTTTAAACAACCTAAGCAACAGCTTGAACGCAATATATCTATTTTATTTAATAATATTTTACAACTATTTGAAAGAAGGGCTTCCATGAGCTATTTTGAACATAAGAGCTCTCTCCCATCTATTCGCATCTTCTTCAAATTTATTCATCATATGAGAAAACATTGTATTAACAACTCCTAGTAACAAGTGCAATTCTGGAGGTTGAATCAAATCTAAGAAAATTTTATCATTGCTAGTTTGGATGATAGTTTGACACGATTTTGGTTTACGTTTCTACATAAACAATAAAGAATTGTAAACACTACTTATTCTTACACTAAATAACTTCATTCATATTAAAAAACCTAAGAACTTAATACAGCCACTGTTTTTTAATTTTGTGTTCACACATATAAAAAAATACACATACGCATGTCAAAATTAATTGAATGTCAGTATCTAATTACTTTTTAAGACATAAAATCGCGATAAAAAAAAGTGCATACTCTTCGATTTTAAATTTTATTGCAAATTGGTCCTGAAATGTCCCATAATCAATTATGAAAAGAAAATCAGGGTTGAATTCAATCGAGGACCACCCTATATTATGTTTTAAATTGTGATTTGTGTTTGAAAATGTATATTTCATTAATTAGGTATACCGGACGAAGGTGGGTTGAGGCCATTATGTTGGAAGTTGCTATTAAACTACCTACCTACAACAAGGTCCAGCTGGTCAGAGACACTGAAGACTAAGAGAAATCTTTACAAGACTTTTATTGGTGATAACATTTATGATAATATATAAATTTATCAAATTTTATGATGTTATATTAATTGTATAAGCTCTTTTATTTTCTTATTCTTTCACACGTTAGTGATTGATACATTCTATGTCACAAATTTGACTTGAAACAAGTTCAATGGTGTATTTTCAAATTTTAAATCCAACTTCTGGACACTGAGAGAAATTATTTACTAATAGTTAATGTAATGTTATAATTAAAATAATTAATAATTAAAATAATTTCAAGGCTCTTACATTAACTGTAAAGTTATAACAGTAACTGTAAAGTCAAAAACGACAGGTAACTTTGAGATGAAAATATCAGGACTTTCCTGTAATGTTATTGTATATTAACTCGTATATTTTAACATCCAATGAGCGTTCGTTAACTGTTAATAAATCCTACATTAAATTCTGTCGTTTGAACTGCGCATGTCAACAATGCGTCGAAAAATTCGTAGAAAATCGAATGACTTTGCGTGTGTATGTTTGTTTATCTCGGTTTCGGCCAAACTGTAAGTGCGAAAATGTACTACATGTCACGTAATAATCCTAACATTAATATTTAAAATTCTTATATTAACTATTAACATAACAAATTTAAACGAATCTCAGATTACGGAAACTTCAGGATAAAGTACCTTACCTTAAGATCAAAATCAAAATTCTGTTAGCTTTAGTATGAAGCTATTACATTAACTGTAAACAAACATTTCTCTCAATGTATGCTTATGAAACTCAATTTAATGTGCATATAATTTTCACTTTAGATAATATTTTTATCAGATATTGTGTAAGATATTATGAGTCACGTAGGGATGGAGTAAATTAAACAACTGTAAGGTTAATTTTCGAAATTTCAACAACTATGTTGTCCTCATTAGGAATTTTTATTTTTATTACACGTTGATAAACCATGTATATGTCAGTATGAGCGGATATTGATCACTGATCTCTATGTGACTCGGTTAGATCCATAATATCTTACACAATATTCATTAAATTCTACGAGTGATAACTTTATCTAATATATTAATATTATCAATTAATATGTAAATATAGAATACAACTTTTACCGCCAGTAATCCTTTTTCATTTTGTACAAATACTAATTATAGTAATATCTAATAAGTCGTTTGTTTAATGTGCATTTACCAAGACGAGCTGTCAAAAAATTACAGAGTTAAGCGTTAAATCGGTAAAACAGTTGCTATAAGGAGGAGGTTCAAACTTGAAATTTGAAAATTATTCATTTTAATCATCATTAAAAACACAAATAATTTAAATTCAATTTTGGGATAATAACGGTCTCCAATGACGATCTGACTTCATCTAAGCAGAACCTTCCCTTACTTAAAATTATAATGCTCTTCTTCAAATCGTTTTATATTGAAATCTTCAATCTAATCACTGAAACTATAAATAACAATAAAGCAACAGACAAAGTAACCATATAATAAATAATAGAAAACCTTTATTGCGATCTGTAACAAATTCAGTACCTACATTATGAGTAATATTTAACTGTCTGTAACAACATTCTTTGAAAATATATACAAATATAAAATATAACATGCTCCAAATATATTAATGAAATTTTTGAAACTTTTGACATAGTTTTCGTCATAAAAACACATAGTGCTCATATCGTTGTATTATTTCGATCTAAGTGAATTTTGACCATAATTTTGTGGTAAATTAAAATGATTAAATATTAAAATGAATAGTAAGATTAAAATGAATTCGAGGCTTTATAAATTTTACTTTTCAATCTTTTCGATATTTTATATTATAATATGTTTTAATTCAAAGTAAAATAAAATAAGATCATTGTTTAGTTATATTTTATATAATATACTTTGACAGATTTATCAAATATTGTAGTTATCACGTTAAATATTAGTATTAAATTGTTATGTTCTTTGGTACAAAGTTGCTCGCACAATATTATTGATACTACCAAAGTAAAATCTTCACCGCAGTAAAATCTCTTGAAGCTGCCAAGTATCAAAAGAATCTTGACCACATTTTTGCAAAAAATAATCCAGTTAGTAACTGGTATCAGCTTTTGGATTCTGAAAAATGGTTACCGTTGACCTTACTGATAATCTATCATAATATACTCAAATCTTTAATACTTTCTCAGTTTGCGTTGATATGTCCTTTTTTCATACATTTAAGATACCATATAGTGATGAGTTTGAGAGAATTCTTTTTAAATCTTAAAATAGCCCAGTAAACGAAAATTCATTGAAGGTCGATTGAAATTTATTCAACACCTCTGAATTAGCTTTCTTAACTTCTTGAATGAATTTCGATGAAAAAATAAATTTCAATTACTTTTAATAGTTAATAGTTTGTAGAAAGTTGTTCGCTTCAATGATTTTGAATGGAAAAAATAGTTATATATCTTCGCTTCAAATGAATTAATTTCAATAAATTTGAATGATAAAAAAGGAAAACATGAAACATATCTGTAGTATTTTCTCATTGAAATTCATTCCAGACGATGAAAAAACCTATTCAGAAATGATGCAGTGAATGAATGTTCGTTTGCTGAGAGATACATGATAATATCAACATAAATTTCAATGACATTCTACAATATAAAAATATTACTTTCTATCTCACATTATCCTCCATGAAATTGATAGAAATGTTTTGGCAAGATAATTTTGATTATCATGAAATGTGAGCAGATAGGGATTCGTTTTTACTTTTTTTCATTGCCATGAGTTTAGACATTGTCGTGGACCAACTAATCGTGATAACTTTGATGAGAATAAAATTACCTTCTTAAAATTATTAAAGTTTATCTGCTAGGGAAAAATTATATCATAATGCACTATTGCGGGTGTACTTCAAAAACACGACATTCAAAAACCAGACATTTCAAAATCAAACCTGACACCAACGATTGGTCCGTTTTCTACATAAAAAAATTATCTAAGGTCGCAGGCCTTGAAGTCTCACTGCTAGGTCATTTCAAGATCAAAAATGTTTGACCAAGGGATTAATTTTGTAAGTCACTTGAAGGTCAAATCAGTTTGACCCCCGGATTGCATTTATTAAACACATTTAAAATGCAATCATTAATTACATTTTAAGAAAAGTTTGGTTTTTGAATGTCTGTTTTTTTAAATGCCTGGTTTTTTAATGTCGGGTTTTTGAAGTATCTGTTTTATGATTTGTCGGGTTTTTGAGGTACGCCTTGTATTGCGTATGCTATAAGAAAACTAGAATTCGTTCAAAGGAGATTTATGCGCTTTCTCTCCTACAGGATTGGGCAACCTACGGCATATGATTGCCACAATTACCAATCAATTTCTAAAAAATTTCAATTACGTACTCTGAAATTGATTCATGATCTAAACAATGTGATACTAGTTCGGTATTGTTCGGATTAGTTCATGGTTCCCAAATCTCTGTTTTGTCCTGGTACAGACACGTCTTATACTCTGGAAATAATTTCAAGGTATTAGATGAAAGATCGTGTAAAACAAATAGAAGTTTCCAATCTTCTGTATACTGTCTAACGCGCAAGTAAAATTTATTTCCTCGAAATATAACATCTTTGGATATGAACCAGGGTTTCGCTAGTCATTGAAAGAGACTATTATTATCTTATAATTAGTTTTTCATTATCTCGTCTATTTTATTTATTTATTTAATTTTCGGTAATCAAAATACTCGCGGATTCGGCCGGAAAAATTTTGTCCAATAGTTGATTTTTAAAAGTAACAATTTTCGATATTTTTTTCACTTCAGTAGGGTAGACGTTTCTGAAAATAAATAAAGAAAAACGAAGTTAATATGTTTATAAACAAAAGAGATTTTTTATTTTTTCATATATTTAATTTTCCATTTTTTCCAAGAAAATGTAAATTCTTGGTATCGAAAACTTTAAGCGCTTCGTTTGACGAGCGAATTTCGAGCTACCGAAAACTTCAAGCGAGGAAGTTGTTCGTTTCTTCAGATACGAAGAAGTTTTTTGGAAAGATTCATAAAAATCGGTCTGTTAGAAAAAAAATTGTTGATGTATAAAATTTACGGCGTTATCATATCTGCATTTTTAGGGACTTTCTGAAAATGCCTCACGTATACATATGACTCCATCTGAGTACATCTACGTAAGACCATCTTCGCGATTTGTCGACATACGTCATTTAAAACCTTTTTTTGTAAGTTTTCATTTTATTTAAACGATCATTTATGTATATTTGTTGTTGAGTTATTTGAATGTAAATGTTTATTGTTATTTTTATTCTTATAAAAAATAAACTGAAGAAGGCACCCATTCTGTGTTTTAATTAAATTTTTATTTCTCTACAAAAATTTGTCCTGGGACCGTTTCACCGAGAAAAAAATGTAGAAATTCTCGTTTTTGAGAATTTCCTCAACATATTTGAAAAGAGATCAAGAAGTTTAACTAAGAATGATTGCAGAACCAAATATTTCTTATATGACTCAAAGGGTTAAAAACAAGTAGAATATCAGAATAAGAATGAAGTGTTTGATTGGACCATAGTTTAAATTTTGATAAAATAGTAAGATAATTGTGATCAAAGCGGTACTTATATTTCTATGTTATTATTCTTCTATTTATTTTTCTGTTATTATTGCCAATGTATATACCATTACAATATCTGTATTTTGTATTTTGAATGTTTACGCACGTGTTATTAAACAAATAAATAAATAAATAACACGTCAATTTTTTACATTCAGTGGATTATTTATAATTTTTATGTATAACGTTACATGTTTTTCTTTTTAACGGTCACTATAGGTTTTATTCCTAGAAATAAATAAGTACCCAACGGGCACGAAAGTCCCGAATGTTTCTAAAACGTTTTTAGAACGTTCCAGAAACGTTCCTAAAACGTTAAATGTCTGCAACATAGATGAAACGTTTATAAAACGTTCCGTAAAAGATGCAGACATAAAACGTTTTAGGAACGTTTCTGGAACATTCTAAAAATGTTTTAGCAACATTTGCGTCCTTCGTGCCCGTTGGGTAATTACTATAAAGAAAAGAATAATTGCTTTTTTCTTTTGAAAATGAATATATTAAATGTGGATCATCTTTATTTTAGATGATCTCATTGTAATGCCAGGAGAAGCTGGCATTGATGGTGATAGAGTAGATGTTACGCTACAAGATCATCCTTTAAATCTAAATCCTGACAGTAAATGGCAAACCTATTTTAAGGATAATGAGGTTCTTTTACAAATAGATAAAGACGTAAGGTAAACAAAAAATATATTTAATAATATAACACTATACACATAAATTTAGGTTACTTATTTAAATACCAGACATCAAAATATCATACGTCAAAATATCAAATAAGAAATCACTTTCAATATACGAGAAATGATTCAATAATTTTTTTCCTTTCTGACTTAGTGCAAATGACAGACCCACGATTACGAACAAACTGAGTAGCTAAATTTAAAGTAAAAAATAGTAGATTTACAAAGATAAACAAATCGAGGATAAATGACAGTAAACACTCTGCAATACCTGTGTTTGATGAATAATGACATATTCTAATGTTTCAATTATTAAAATATTTTATTCCATTATATTTTTATCTGTGATGTTTTGACGTAGTTTAATCATAATTTAATCGTGAATTTTAATTTCTTGGTATACGGTTTGTGTACTGGTAAATAAGGGAGAGTATAAATATGTAAATAAGTATACAAATCTAGCTTAGATATGAGCTACATATCTAAGATTTGTAACTAACATGAGAATTCAAGATTTTGTGTGTTATCGCCACTCATTTCGTAATATATTAAACAGTATATGTTTAATTAAAATTTCATTTGAGTTTCGAAAATCACGTTCTATCTGACGGTAACAAAAATATTCAATTAATGTCTATTGTTATTATTTTTTTAAGAATAAAAGATACGTTTCCAGACCTTCCGTGTGGACTCGTCAGTAATATGTTTCTTTATTTACTTTTTTCAAAGATTAGTCTCCAATTCTTGGAACTTAAAATCTACATTTAAATCATATTAATACGTATGAGACAGTGTCTTCCGTGGTCTTACTGACGAGTCCCCAAGGAAGATCTGGATGAAACGTATCTTTTATTATTAAAAAACAATAGACATTTATTAAATATTTTTGTTACCGTCAGATGGAACCTGATTTTCGAAACTGAATTTGGAAACTTAAATGAAATTTTAATTAAACATATACCGTTCCATATATTACGAAATCATTGGCGATAACACTAAAAATCTTGAATTCTCACGTTTGTTACAAATCTTACTATGTAGCTTATATCCAAGCTCGATTTGTATACTTATTTACATATTTATATTCTACCTTATTTACTAGTACACAAACCGTCATAAGAAGAAATTAAAATTTACGATTAAATTCATACTCTAAATTCCTTAACGTGAAAGTTGAGCCACTTTCTGATAAAAGTGACCTTTTCACTATTTTTTAAAGTGGACATTTCACTTTACTAATAATGGATGGAAATCTGCCACTCTAATAAAGTGAAATTTCCCCTTTAGAATAGTGAAAAAGTCACCTTTAGCAGAGAGTGGCTCAATTTCCACTTTAAGAAATTTAGAGTGTAATTAAGGGGTTAAGAAAATTAAAGATTGTTGCTTGCAATTGCAACGAAATTAATGATAGTTCAATGATATTTTGTCCAATTATATTTTTGTCTGTGACATTTAGATGCGTTACCATAAATTTATAATCGCAGCGGATTATATAAACTGAATAACTTCTTTACAGGAGATTATGTCCAGATATATCTTTTTTCCAACAAGGAACAGAATATCCATGCGAAGCAATAGTAAATGCATGTGGACAAAAACGGTTACACAGAAGGGTGCAGCATACAGTTTTGAGAAGTGCAAATGTGGAAAGGAAAGGTCTTGGAATTACAAAGGTACATTTTTTAATTACAAATGTTTATCGTTTCATTTATGTCAGGAGTTAAACTAGTGTTAATAATGATTTCGCTTCCTCGTGCTGCAATGGAGTGCAGCAGGTATGACATTACTGCAAATTTCGATGAATTTATTAGTAGTATCGATACGCGTCACTTTAAGTCTTTCAAAGCATATTCGAAAATTTAGATTGCGGTGTCTGTCCGAAAAGCCTCAGAGGACTATGCTCCTCTCTCCGAAGGTGGTGAGGCCCACTGGGAGGTCTTAGAGAGGATTTTATTCCTTTATGCTAAGCTCAATCCTGGCCAGGGTTACGTGCAAGGTATGAATGAAATAGTTGGACCGATTTATCATGCATTCGCTTGTGATCCAGATCCACAATGGAGAGGTAAGAGGAGTTTTCATAATTTTAATGAAATATTAGTTTACAAAAATTCTGTAATATTAATTTTTATTTCAAGAACACGCGGAGGCAGATACTTTCTTCTGCTTTACGAACTTGATGGCTGAGATTAGAGACTTTTTCATTAAATCTTTAGACGAGGCTGAGTTTGGCATCAATTCTATTATGAGCAAATTAACTCAGCTGGTTAAATCTTACGATCACGACGTTTCGATGAGATTACATCAACAAGAGCTTTGTCCTCAATATTATAGTTTTAGGTAAGTGATAGTTACTTTCCTTGATTAACTCTTTCTTATTAAATGTTTAGGCATTTTTAATTGACTCCTTACTTTTTAACGTTTATATACCGATGTATTGAACTTGATAACTTATCTTAGAAACAGTACACAATTTGCATGAAAAGTAAAAAGTCGAAATGAAATACCTGATATGTTTTTAAAAACAAATATATTAGATGAACTAAATTAATTGCAGTATTTAAAAATCGTGTATATATACGTTAATTAATTCTAGTGTTCATTTATTTAAATACATTTGATCTTTTATCAATATAATTCACTTTTCAAAGAAAATACCATATACAGTATTTTGTTCGTTGTTTCTACTGACAAAAATTGTGATCTCATATCCATGTTGCCATGTGCTTTATTCTTCCTGTTGGGAATTGTTTTTTTTTCTGCATCATTGATCAAGTGTGACGCTACGTTAGTTATCTCTATTGAATACAGTTGCGTAATTGTTTCAATACTGTCATCAAGAATTTAATTTCTTTTAAATTATATACCGCCTATTACAGATATTTTTTGAAATTAAAGTTTTTTAATTAATTCAACAATTTTAAATAATTCAGAAAACATTAGGAAATATACAAATGTATGCAAAAATAAAAGCAATTTAAAATGTAATAAGTTTTATTATTGTTTACGAAATGTTATGCAACGAGAATAGATCTATGAATCATGCATTTTGTTCGAAATTGGACAAAATTCCGCCGAACTACGTAACTCGTTCATATAATTATATTGACATTAAAACAAAACTGTTAAAAATAGATGTTTATATTTAACCGTTTTCATTCCGAAATGAGAAAAGCAGGTACTTCAACTTCAGCTTAATTTTCCAATGAACAGATTTTTTTACAATTTTTGAACGAGAAAAAAAATTCAAGATCAAGCGATATCTTTTCAGATCTGATTGGATCTAATGAGATCATATTTGATCTGGGTTATGACCACATCTGCAGAGATCTGTAATTTTTATATCAAATTAGATCTAATCAGATATAACAAGATCTCATGTTAGATATTGTCTGATCTTGTCAATGATCTGATGAGATCTGAAGAAGATCTGATGAGATCTGAAAAAGATCTGATGAGATCTGAATAAGATCCTATTTGATCCAGTAATATCTGTGCAGATGTGGCCATAACTCAGATCTGATTTGATCTGAACTTTTTTTTCTCAGGGACGTACCTGAAGTTTAAGTCGACTTGAAGTCATTTTTTTAAATCAGTTCTACAAATAATGAAATCAGATATATTATCATTCCAAATATAAAATCATTTTGCATGCATTTGCTATTCAATAGCGCAGAAAAATATTCAAAAAATCTCCTAGAAGCTCGACACCGTATTTGATGCTCATGAAACCTTCCAGAATGATATTAAGAATTGAAAATACAACTTTATACTCTGGTCGACTATTCAATAGCCTGCCGGAAAATTGTTTAATCGGCATAAACCGTCATAAAAATTAATAGAGCTATTTTTTGTTCGAGAAACCTTCACGAATGGCTTTTAAAATAGAAAAAATAAATGACTAGTGTGACCGACTATTCAATAGACCACCGGAATATAGTTTAATCGCTATTTTCAAGTGTGCTTAATCGATTCCCGCCGAAAAAATGGTAATAATGATTATTTGAGCAAACATTTTGAAAATTAAATAAAAATGCTATGCTTTTCTGTGTGTTATTTTTATTTTTCATGATTTCATCCACTGAATCGGGTGGTAATGGATGAATTTCGTACACAACAAGTAATCCTGATTATTAAGCATAAATATGCTAGTAGAATATTTTTAGAAGCAATGAACGATTCAAAACGGCCACTCTCTAAATTTGAAGAAGTAAAAATTCACTAATTAAAGATCATTTAAAAAAAATACAAAAATCATGCACTATATAATTTATTTGTATAATTTTATTTATATTTAAAAAAATGTTTTTAAAAATTAACAGAAAAACGAATTATGCTAAAAGTCCTATAACATTCCATAGTCGTCAGTGTATAAATCTTAGTAAGCAGTAAAATGAACATTAAAAATTGTGTAAAAAATGTTTGCCAATTTGACAAGGAATGTGCCTCATGTAAATTTTTTCTGAAATTGTAAGTATTCATTGTGTGTGTTAAATTAGTGTCGCTACGTGACCATTTTGATCATAGGCCATTGTGTCTAAAAAATATTCTACTACCATGTTATTATTTTTAACAATCGGATCACTTACTATGTATGCATTTCATTGATTATAACCTGTTTGAGTGGCGGAAATCATGACAAATTAAAAAAAAAACACCTAAAAATCATAGTATTTTTATTTTATATTGCAAAATGTGTGCATAAATACTCGTTTTCTTTTTCAGTATTTTGAACGGCAATCGACATAGTATACTTGAAAATAGTAGGAAAAGACATGTTTCAAAAATTAAATAACATTTTTTTACTGTAGAAACTGAGCTGCTTCTCACATTTGGGGATGATTAAAATTGTCAGCTTAAATATTGATGAAAAAATTGTTATACAGGTGGCTCACATTGTTGCTTTCACAAGAGTTCCCATTACCAGATGTTCTTCGAATTTGGGATTCTCTCTTTGCCGATGAACACCGATTCGGTTTTCTGGTTCATATTTGTTGTGCAATGATTTTGTAAGTCTCTTTAAAAACCTGATTTTTAAAATATATTTTATAAGAATTTATTGTAATCTCGGTTACTAATTTTCAGATTATTGAGGGATCAAATACTGGTTGGTGATTTTGCTGCAAATGTAAAATTATTACAGGTATGCATGTTTCTGTTTTGATCAGCGTGAAACGAATTACATTATTTTTGTATAACTTTTACACTGTTTATTTTTAAGATTACATTAACTGAGGTTTGAAAAATTAAAAACAAAGATTATGTTTATTTCCTTTTGTTTTAGAACTTTCCATCGATGGATATACAAATTGTTCTCTCAAAAGCTGCAGCCTTGGCAGGAAAATCTCTTGGCTCTCCATAAAAAAATTCTCATTAGATTTTAAGTAATTGGTAATAAATATATATAATTTCGGTATTTACGTTGTGTGCATCAAAACATTTGATGCATCCCACGATTTTTACCGTAGGATAAGCAAGTCGTGTACATACGTTTAATAATACTTAAACTTTTAAACGCGCCGTCGACATCAGATACTCTTGACTGTTCCAACGCATGTTAAATATATACTTGTATATTTCGGTAACAATCGTTCATTCAATACTTTAGAAAATGCCAATATCGATACGATTGCGAAATATTCGGGTTTTTGTAACGTCATGAAGTTAAAATTTCTTTTTTTGACAAATTTAAACAAATGTGTTTAAGAATTTCGCCGTCTTAAATACCGATTAAGACTTCTACGAAGGTTTTGCTACTACATATTTTTGTCTATACTAAATACTGACTGTTAGATTTCGCGAAAATACTCGATTGTGAGATTTCCAAGTTCAGAAACGTTAGTTAATAGCGACGAAAGTTTGAGAATGAGATCTGAGAGATTTAATTAAGTATGAATATTTACTCGACGATAAGTATATATCTTATATTTCAGATTAAGTCGATAATCTTATTTTTATAAAAAAATGTTTAACATTTGTCTTATGTTAATATAATAATAAATTACTATATATTTACAGTAGACGTTTTTTCACTAATACGAGAAATAATACATTGTAAAAATAATTTCATATTTCAACCCCATCCCGATGCTAATTATAGCGTATATTAAAATAGAATCGACGCAATTTTTCAATATTTGGTTTTTAATATTACGAACATTATTCTCGAGGAAATTGACGTGGAATATATAAGCTCCAAATATTAAATTTGCGTTTTTGGAATTTAATCCAATGCCTTTGCTTTTTAATTAATATTTTCTTCTTCTTTTTTTGAATAAAGTAGTTTTGTAAATGTTTGCGTTTAAATTTTATTCTTTCCATGGCTAAGATTTTTACATTATTAAAATCAAAGCTACGTCCTGTGTTTATCCTATGTATAATTAAGTCTGTGTATTTATCTTCATCTAAATAAATATTACGTTTGTGTTCATTTATACGGTTTTTTAGTAATCTATTAGTTTCGCCTATTTTTAAAAGAACTGAAAATTTCAAATTTAAAAATTTTTTTTTGTATTTTAAGTATATTTTTTGTTAAACATTTACCGATTTTTTTATGTAAGTAATTTTTACTCTAGTTATTTAATTATGTTAAATTTATTGTAAAAACGAATTTTGTTTATAATTTTTGTAAAATTTTCATAATTTTTTAGAATAAAATATTCTGAAGAGGGCTAAAATTCATAGCCGAAACGTCATTCCAACTTTTTATTAACACCTCGTCAGTTTGATATTTAAAGAAACATTTGAAGAGATATTTCCTTTGCTTTTTCTTGTTATTGTATTTTTAACAAACATTTTGGGATGAAAACCGACATCAGGCTTATAATTGTGTCTCAACGAAATTAACGTTACAAAAAAGAAAAATTAATTTTTTTGTTGCGTAAAAATAATGATATATTATTTTTAATTATTAACATTATGCTTTGACATAAAAACAAATTAATACAAAATAATTAAATGAATTTAAGAAAATTACTTTTCTCGATTTTCCAATTTTTTGCCGAAGTGGCAGAACTGCTTATCATAAGTGGTACTTGTGATGTGAAGTAACCAATTGACGTTTCTGCGATGTTTACAACCACTATTATTGCGCAGTAAAAAAAAAGTCTTTAAATTGTTACATATTCAATTCAGCACCGTAGAAGGCTTAATTTGAGCCTAAAATTATGCTAATTTTCTTAAATTAAGTCAATATTTGCGCTCAAAACCTTGTTTTTAGTTTTGGAAACTTACTTTTAGTCAATATTCAGGTTCGAAATAAGAATTATTTAACTTAGGTGTGACAAGCTCGAAAAATGTTTCTTTAAGCATAAATCTCGACTAAAATTAAACTTTGTTGTCTGAAAGTAAGACTTTAAGCGCAAATATTAACTAAATTTAAGAAAATTAGCTCAATTTTAGACTGAAATTAAGCCTTTTACAGTGCTTAACCCATTAACGCCTGAAATGGCATTTGTTATACTTCATTATCAATCAAGTATTTCATATCAAAATCGAAGTTGAAAACAATTAAAAGGTACATATCCTATTGTTTTCGAGGTCGCTCTTCAACATTCCGAGGTCAAAATTGAGTTTCAGCCATCAGGAATTCCAATATGGCGTCGAACTTTTAAAAAAATTCCAAAAAATTGGGAATTATTTATTCCTATCAATATTTTTCGAGCTATTAGAATATTGGGATTCTATTGAAACTCTGAACAAAGGTGAACTAAATACTTTAATTTTAATGAAAAATTTTACTTTTATGCCCCACATCATTGTAACGACCTCAAAATGGCGTCAACAATGAAAATTTCTTTGAAAAATTTCTGAACGTTCTAACTCAAAAACTACATGCTGTTATAAAAAAATGCTAAGAATGAAAAGTTCTTAGAATTAATCGAGAAATATAGTGGAATTTTTTCAGATTTTTGTCATGACATTTTGAGAAATTTTTTTTTATAAGTTTTTTCAAAATCTGAATTTATTTATGAAAAATTCTGAAAAAAAATTGGTGTATTCACTTATGAATTCTACGAGTTTTTTGTTCTTTGCAATTTTTTCCAAAAGTTAATTGTTTTTGGGGGGAAAAAATCCTAAACTATAATATTTGAAATTCATTTCCTCGAAAACTATCAACTTTTCGAAAAAATTGCAAAGAACAAATAACTCTTAGAATTCATCAGAGAATACACTAAATTTTGTTCAGAATTTTTTGTAAATAAATTACAATTTTGAAAAAAATGTCATCAAAAAATTTTGAAAAAATTCCACTATATCGCTTGATGAATTTTAAGAACTTTTCATTCTGGGCATTTTTTTTTTAAAGTTCGTTAGAGCGTCCAGAAATTTCTCAAAGACATTTTCATTGTTGACGCCATTTTGAGGTCGTTAGAATGATGTGGGGTATAAAAGTAAAATTTTTCCTTAAAATTGAAGTATTTTGTTCACCTTTGTTCACAGTTTCAATAGAATCCCAATATTCTAATAGCTCGAAAAAAATTGATAAGTATAAAAAATTCCCAATTTTTTGGAAATTTTTTTTATATTCGGCGCCATATTGGAATTTCTGATGGCTGCAACTCAATTTTGACCTCGGAATGTTGAAGAGCGACCTCGAAAACAGTAGGATACGCACCTCTCAATTGTTTTCAACTTTGATTTTGATACGAAATACTCGATTGAAAATGAAGTATAAAAATTGTTATTTCAGGCGTTAATGGGTTAATTTGAGATGTAACAATTTTAAGACTTTTTTTTCTGTGTGGCCGAAATAGAAAATAAATACCTGACCTAATCTTGTGCTCGTAACCAATAACCTAAATGGCTCGATTTTTTAATTGAAGTTTGACGACTAACTAGTAAGGTTTTTTAGCTGAACCAACGCAAAATATCAATCAATTTGCTATCAATCAACGCAAAAAATCATTTTGCCCCCTGAATGTCTGATCAACAAATTGCCTACATTTCCTTCTCAGACGTTTTTTGCAATCTCCTATAAAATTATATATAAAACTGCAAAACAAAAATCTACATGTTCCAATTTGGACCACTTCTTCTTTATCGTCTTTCGCAATGAAAGTGAAAGCAGAGGCATGCTTTGTACGTAATTTTATTACATTAAAGTGTCAAGTAAACAAAGTAATAGACAATAACCAATTTACATCTGGATAGTTTAAAAAATTTATTTTTCAATAAAATATTATACATTACATTATATCAATTTATAAAAGTAACTTCGAAAAAATATGATTGTCACAGCTTTTTTTCATACTTTTTATAAGTGTAGAAACACAGAAAAACAACTGTGGTTAGTGTGCCTATCTTTTTTCCAGTTCCAGAGAAATTCTCATACATGGGCCATTCCACCAAATATCAAAGGCTAAAATTTTTGTTTTCTTTCTTTCCTCGATTTTCCAACTACTTATGTCTAGACATGAAGACGTCACGATCTAAAAAGGTCCGGCGCTACGACTTATACCGCCGAAGGCAATGAAACGATTTAATGTCTATATTTTTAAATATAATTTAACGAGGTTAAAAATGTTTTAAAAAAATAATGCAATAATGGTTTTTGATCGGAAATTTTCAGAATTTCTCGAAAAAAAATTATGATTTTTTTGTCCAACTCTTGTAACCTAGAGAAAATTGAAAAATAAACATTTAAACGCGATTTTCAGCATGTTTCCCACATTTTTCTTTCAATTTAATTTTTTTTTTTTTTGAAAATTGAGAAAATTTTCGATCGAAAACATATTTCAAACTTGTGTGCTCTCATACATCGCAGCTAACAAAAATTAAAAGAAGAAAATTCCAGGTAAACGGTTTACCACTTCAAGTCGCTATCGCCACTTCGCCCCGTGATTCTTGTCTTTTTTAAAGCTTCCATATTTCCGTATCGATAAATTATACAGCCTAAGTCTTCCATGTAAAAATGAAATCACTAAAATGGATTCATGGACATTTCATCGCATCCCATTTCATCGTACCTCGTTTCATCGTCTCCAATTTGATCGTCTGGACACATAATTGTCTAGACACTTCATCGTCTCTGTCCATCCAATGCATAGAGATATAGCCCTAGGGATGTCTGCGTGCGACTTTCAGTATTTGTGTAGGTGTGTGCACAATCTAATGCTTAGACCTAAGTTTTGCTTCCGGTCTGGGGGTTCCGCCCCCAGACCTTCCTTTTGTATACTACCCTAACCTCCAACCAACAGATGTTTGGAGAATCATCACCGTCCCAGACGATGAAGTGTCCAGATTATCAAATTAGAGACAATGAAATGTCAGACTACGCAGACGGAGAAGTGGCAGACGCGGAAATGACCCGGACGGGGTCCTAGACGTCCTACACGGGAAAATGTCAAACGAGGAAACATCCCACACGGGGAACTGCCTAGACGGGGAACTGTCTAGACGAGGACGTGTCGGACGGGGAAGTGTCCAAACGAGGAAATAGAGACGGGAAATGTCCCGGTACCCAGATTTACATGTCGGATTATGCTATGGGAATATGGATAGTCTCGGAATATGACGATAAATAATAAGATTGGATTTTTTAATTTACGGGGCATTCCATATAGAGGGCAAACTTTGAGTCTCAGATTTTGTTCATAATTGGTCATTTTGATGTCTTTCGGGTGTTCTTGAAGTTCATTTGCGGATTTTCCAAAATTTCAATTATTTTGCAAGATATTGTTAATAGAATTTTTTGGTCATTAATTTTTATCACGAAATCTATTGATGTTAGAAAACAACAAAAGTTATGTAGAAAATATTGAAATTTAATAATATGTATTAAAAAGATTAATAATATAAGTTTTTAATCAATTTATTTAAAAATTAAATTTTTAATAATTTTTTTTGTACCCGAAGTACATAATTTTTTTTTTTCAAAATATTTTTAAATTGAAGCTCTAAATGTTCTTTAAAAACTGTAAAATTTTCAGAGACGCGTTTCTTGACATTTTTGCGAAATTAATTTTTGAAATTTTCGTTGCGGGGCCCGGTCCGTGCGACCGCCCGCAGGGTACTAAATATTCCTTTTCAAAGCATTTGCGACTTGTACGAAATCATTCTACATTCTCTTCTTCACATTAATTTCAATTTGTTATTAATATTATGACCTATTTCTTCATCACCCAAGAGTAGGGTACATTCGGCGCGTTTTTGAAAAAAATAACTTAAAAAAAAAATGGTCCCCATTAGCCCTAAACACCGATTTTTTCATTTTTTACACAACTGTTATATTTAAAAGTAGAAATATGAAATATTGTTTGTATGTAGGCAGTGAATAAATGTGAGACATTTAAGTATGTTAATTAGTGACATTTAATATTTTTATTCAAGTAGTTTTTATTAAATATTTAATACAGAAGAAACACTGTCGTCGAAACTTGAAACTGTTTTACATCGGATTGTATTATTCGTAAGTGGAATAAAAGAATGAAAACTATATGTGTACCAGATATTGTTTTACAAGTTAAGAATCGTTGTACTAAAAACGCTTTTACTTCGTTATGCTCCTCATTTGAACAAAAGCCAAACGTTATTGTGTCAAATTTGCGTTCAACCAAGTCGAAAAATGCTTTTGGAGTTGAAATAGGTACAGTATCTGGTCTACGGAAACTTTCACGTCTAACGTACCTTTTCACTGTACCACCAATTCCATCGCAAGCATTTTTTCCGTGAGATGTAGCAAAAAAGTACTATTCGGCTTTTATACCAAAATCATGAAAATGATACACTAAATTACGAAAATTTTTTTTATTTTTATATTGCGATGCGGCTCCATCCGAGAAATAATAATTTTTTTTTATTTTATTTGATCCATATTTTTTCTTAATCCAAGAAATTAATTTTTTTTAAAGTGAAGTGTTCAGTATTTTCTGAAATTAAAATATAACTTTCACATGTGCATGTGTTACAATCATCTTGAGCAGACTGATAAATGATGAAAGGATTCTACTATTGAACAAAATAGGGAAGTGAGAAATTAATAGCAAACTTCAGGATTTGGCCTAATGGAGATACTATCATTTTTTTACTTATTTTTTAAAACTTGTAGGGTGGTGAGGAAATGGGTCATAATATTAATAAGAAATTGAAATTAATGTGAAGAAGAGAATGTAGAATGATTTCGTAAAAGTTGCAAATGCTTTGGAAAGCTATATTTAGTACCCTGCGGGCGGTCGCACGTGGCCCCGCAACGAAAATTTCAAAAATTAATTTCTTAAAAATGTCAAAAAACGCGTCTCTGAAAATTTCACAGTTTTTAAAGAACATTTAGAGCTTCAATTTAAAAATATTTTGAAAAAAATTATGTACTTTGGGTACAAACAAATTTAATTTTTAAATAAATTAATTAAAAACTTATATTATTAAATTTCTACACAACTTTTGTAGGAAACATTTTTTTCTAATATCAATAGATTTCGAAATAAAAACTAATGGAAAAAAATGACCAAACAATTCAATTAACAATATCTAGCAAAATAACTGAAATTTTGGAAAATCCGCAAATGAACTTCAAGTACACCCGAAAGACATCAAAATGACCAATTATGAACAAAATCTGAGACTCAAAGTTTGCCCTCTGTATGGAATGCCCCTTACTCTAATCCGACACTGCAATTTATGGTGATATTCCCCAAGTTTGTTTAAGAAAATTATATGAAGTAAAATGTTAGAACTATAGTTTCAATATACGTAACAACTTTATTTCAGTAGGTATAATAATAAAAAGAGTCATTTGAATTTATTTTGCTAGATCTATTACTAAAAGGAAGTACTACTAATTCATAATTATATAAAATTAAGTAAATCATTTTTAGAGCTTTTCGGAATTCCGTCTCTGTAACGGCGAAAGAAAACATTTAATCTGATAGCGGACGAAATGTTAACAAAATCGGATTGGAAATCGTATAGAAAAACCGGAAATAAATTTCGAGGAAAAATATCGGTGCGATACCCAGTTTAGATACATTTAAAAAAATGTCACTATGGAAAAATTGAGCATGATCATGCAAATGTTATTATACAACGTACCCTGTATTCTTGTCGGACGGCATATAATTTTTGTTTCAGATTTCCATGCAAATGTTTAATTTGTCTACATGCAGAATGAAAAATGAAATTACGTAAAAATTGTCTAAATTCTATTGTTACAATAAGCGATCTCATCGAAAAATGCCCAGGTCATTCTCAGGAATGATGTAGATGACTTTTTTATGCGAAAAAAAATTGAGATATTCTCGAATAAGAACAGAAGAAGTTTACAACCCTTTTATTACTAATGGCAATCTTACTAATAGTTAGGATCATACCAATAAATCTTGGGATCAATAAAATAACATGTCTTATAGTGTAAGGTAAGGAAGAAAGTCGAATTCAAACTGGCTGGGGTTCCATAATTGTATCAATGTTAGAGGCAAGATAAAAGAACTGAACATTCAGATCCTCCTGCACTTATTACATACTTCGTAATCTAGGAGTAATAAGACTGAGCGAGGTAGCAGTACGTGCTAATCTAGTCGTCAGAACATGTCATCAAAGTGCATTTGTTAACTAATTTAAAAAATGATACTGACATAAAAGATTCTTAGTCGTCTCTTGATAAGATAAAAAATATAATATTTCCTAACAACTATATTGTGATATCGCTCGATGTTGTGTCGATGTTCACGAACATCTCTAACAATTTAGTAATGGAATGCATCGAAAAAAAATAGAATAAAATTAAAAAACATACGGAATTAGATAAAGATGATTTAATATTCGCAGTATTTACATGTCTCGACTCTACGTATTTCACATGCCAAAATGTTGTTTACAAACAAACTTACGGTTTGCCTATGGGCTTCCAGTTTCGCCGGTTCTCGCAAATCTAGTATTAGAATATGTTACCGACTTAATTTTTAAATAAATTAAATTTAAATCCACCGTTTTTTATCGTTATGTAGATGACATCTTCACCTATATTCCCTATTATAAACAAGACCAGTTTTTATCCGAATTCAATAATTTCGACACTCAAAATCGGCTAAAATTTACTATTGAACGAGAAAACAACAAACAAATAAACTTCCTTGACACGAGCATTTTTATCCAAGAAGATGAAAGTTTAAAATATGATTGGTACCACAAAACAACGTGGTATTTATGCTTTAATTGACCACGCCACTAAATTATCATCTATTGATTTTCATAAAAAAAAAATTATCATTAAAAACATTCTATCTCAAAATGTTTAATTAATCGGTGTATAAAAAACGTTTACAACATCTACGTTCAAATGATATTAAGATAAGGAACAACAGAAACGCACGTAATAAAACAGTAAGTTTCCCTTATAATAAGGGGCTCACTGAGAATTTAACAAAAATTTTCAAAATTCAAAACATTCGCCTTTTAACACAAACATCGCTAAAATTAAACCAGCAAAAGATATTTTACCTTTTGGTAAACAAAGTGGAGTGGTCTACAAAATACCATGCTTACACTGTAATAAAGCGTATTTAGGACAGATCTACATATCCCTCGACACCCAGCTACAAGACCATAAAAACAATATTTTTGTCAAAAAAAGTGAACAACATTACGGTTTAACAACACACCGATTAGAAACGGGTCACGATTTTGATTACAGTAATACATTAATTCTCGCTAAAGAACAAAGCTGGAAAACAAGAATCTGGAAAATTTTTTTATTAAAAAAGAGAAAAATACTGGGAATATAAGATTTGAAGTATCACAGCTTCAAGAAGTTTATAATTATTTCGTTAATTAAGCGCTTTCTTCTTATACATATTTAAACAAATTTAACGCTCTATCCAATTTTTTCTCGGTAGTAAACACTACTGCATACACATTCATATGTTCTGTGAATTGTATAAATACGGTCAATTTCCACCGATTTTTCACTCTCCTTCTCACGAGGTCCCGAATTAGTGTCGAAGCGTCAACTTATTGAATTTATTTAAATTTTCTTTTATTATCTATTATTTTTTATTATACTTCTTATTTTTTATTATTATTGTTCACAGAAAAAAAAGTCTTAAAATTGTTACATCTCAAATTAAGCACTGTAAAAGGATTAATTTCAGTCTAAAATTGAGCTAATTTTCTTAAATTAAGTCAATATTTGTGCTTAAAGTTTTACTTTCAGACAGCAAAGTTTAATTTTAGTCCAGATTTATGCTTTAAGAAACAATTTTCGAGCTTGTCACACCTAAGTTAGAGAATTCTTATTTCGAACCTGAATATTGACTAAAAGTAAGTTTCCAAAACTAAAAACAAGGTTTTGAGCACAAATATTGACTTAATTTAAGAAAATTAGCACAATTTTAGGCTGAAATTAAGTCTTTTACAGTGCTTAATTTGAGATGTAACAATTTTAAGACTTTTTTCTATATTATATTTATAACAGACCATTATAATACCAAAACTTTAAAATTAATTTTCAATGGTCGATACTAAAAAAAAATTGTTTAATATACTAATTTAAAACAGTTCAAATCTATATATGAGCCCTTTATGATTAATCTCATCTAACGTCAAGCTAATTTTATTAATTTTCAATTATTCTTATAATTTTCATAGCTTTTTAAAATTCTTGCTCCATAAATGTTAAAATAAATGTTTCATATGATCGCTATTCAAATTATAGTGAAATCAAGTCAGAAATAATTCGGAAAAACCAGAAATAAATTTCAC
Organism: Trichopria drosophilae; assembly: GCA_030407085.1. NCBI lineage: Eukaryota > Metazoa > Arthropoda > Insecta > Hymenoptera > Diapriidae > Trichopria > Trichopria drosophilae. Next base: position 45,833,798 of record CM059583.1, read on the forward strand.
TGAAAATCTTGATAGATTTCTCAGTTTAGATGTGCTCCGGCAAAATTGAGTACAATATGTCACTACATAGTATTCTAATATCTGATATCATTTGTAAAGAAATTAACAATAGTCATTATTGTAAATAAAAATTACGTCGTTAAAATCGAAAATGTTGAAAATATTTTACTATAATACGTTCAAGTTTGTTGTGGTTAAGAGAATTAAATGAATTCTAATCAATCATAGTTTCTGAATTCTTTCAGTACAATTTAATAAAGTTATTGACGAAATTTACTAATATTTTTTCAGCATTTATTTCATAGAATATTTAAACATATTTATGCTTCGCGTGTATTTATATTGATATACGAGGCCGACGTATGCATATCAGCGGTTTATTTTATCGAATACGATAGCTCGGTTTTCATACAATCCTTATGCATTGCTGTAAAATTTTACGTAAAATATTACATAACGTGCCTTTTTTTCGGCTCGCTCATTACGGTTAATCAAATTTGCAATTTCCACAGTAAAAAAATTCTTTTATAACGACTCATGAGCATACAGATAGGATTGCTACCCATTCATTTGTAATATTCCAAATTCATTTGAAATGTTTTTCAGTTCAACGAGGATCCACATGGCCTTCATGACACAAAGCCTGATTACGCGTTCGTTTAAAAACAATACATGTGATAATAATTAACAATTTTTGTTTATATCATTTCGTTGGACGTATTGCGCTCCCATTTTCACCGTGAAAACGAAATTAGATAAATGCAATACTCCCGATTTTATTGCACAAAGAGGGACTAGGCGAGGAAGCTTATCGGATTAATAAATCCCACGCGAGTGCAGTCAGAATAATCTCGGAATCTGGATTTCAGTGTATTACGTCTCGTTTTCGTTCGGCACGTCGATCGGGGAAAACTTGCGAATAGAATACTAAGCACCTACACCATGTTCGAACGCGTTTCGCAGTTTCGTTTTATTTTGCAGGCGACGAACTTCGCATACGGAAATAATTTGGCAAAAATTGTGCAATTTTGAGGATTTAAAGGGATAAACATAGAAATCGCTCGATGATAGAAATTCGTTGCATTCGTAATATAAAAGAAAAGTTCATTATAAAGATTATAGGAAAAATGTACACATCTAAGTATTAGTACATCTTTTAAATTGGAAAAAATTATAAACCCAAATTCTATTCTAGTAGAACAAAATCATCGAAAGGAAATAATTATTTTCAATATTTTCACAACGAAAAACCTTGGTATGCAAATAAAAATTTACAACACGAAATTACAACTACAATAAATAGATATCGGTCGGGCAACTTTAATCTCAAAGCTTCATCATCTAATACAGAATTACTACTAGCAAAATTAAAACAATTCTCTCTGATGACACATTAACTTAGTAACAATTATATTCATGCAGGGTGCGATTGGATCCGCCATTTTGAATCTTCAAAACCTTATATCAGATTCGTAGTCAGCGACCCAAAAAACCTGGGACTATTGTTGTCGCAAAAAATAAAATAAATATAAAAACATGAAAAATATTAATTTATTTAGAAAAATTGTTTACAACTATAACTCCTCAGACCTAAATCGCAAAACGGACATCGGATCCGGATTCAGGGTGACAAAATACACTAAAAAGACTTGGGTAGACACGTATAGACCTGTGGTGCACACGGGGATCAACCAAATCGTGTCCCTGAACTATCATATAGCACTGTTGAATTGCTACTTCAAATATTTTAATAAATAAACTTGACTATACAACAAACATAATTTGTATTGTCGGTAAACAAAAATGTAATTTTAATTAAAGGTCGAACATGCCCGGAGACAAATCGGAACATTGTAGTTCTTTATTGTTTTCCTTATTTTTAATATTAATAAAATAATTTTTATATTTTTGGAAGGCTGTGTCTAAATTCACGTATAAATTAATTTCATGCAAGCTTGGATTTTGCAGTCAAATTGAGTAAATGCTTTCCCCCACATTGGGGGTGCCTTCTGGGGAACTGCCATCCCCCAGACCCTCTGTTAAGGCTATCCTAACTTAACCAAACACTTAAACCTTTGTTTCATCTGTCTCTCTTGCACTCATGCATGATATAGGAAACCGTATACGTAGAAATAGGCACTTCGTTTTTGGAAAATAGTAGAAGGTAAATTGGATGCACCTAAAAAATCTTACAAATCACAAACCAGACTCCGATTGGTGTGTTCATTACATAAAAAAATTATATCGGGTCGCCGTCCTTGAGGTCTCACTGGAAGGTCATTTCAAGGTCAAAAATGTTTAACCAAGGGATTATTTTTGTAGGTCACTTGAAGATCACATCAGTTCCTACGTATTATTATATAAGCACATTTAGAATTCAATCATTAATTACAGAACATGTACATTTTGAAATGTCTGGTTTTTGAATCATTGTTTTTTGAAATGTCTGGTTTTTTAATGTCAGGTTTTTGAAGTGTCTATTTTGTGATTTGTTGGGTTATTAAGGTGCAACCTATAAAATTCATGACAACGGATTTCAGTTGTATTCAAAATATATATGAATAAAATAAATAGTATTCGAATAGCAAACTTTTTCGGACAATCTAAGAAATTGAAAATGAAGCTGTTCAAATCATATTCGAGCCTGTCTTCGGAAGGGGTACTAATATTTCACTGTACTGCCTAACCCCTTGAGCTACGAATTTTTCTAGAAATTGAATTTGTATCACAATTGGTAAACAGAGGTAAAAAGGGCGGATCCAGTAAGGTGGACAATTTCATAAAATTTCAATCAAAATTAACAAAACTTACACTGCTAAGGGGTTCTTGAGGTCACTGATTACAAATCCGTTGTCGATTTTCCAAAATTAAAAATTCCGGATTCAATTATGGTAGATGAAAATAAGAAAACTTTGCCTACGATATATCAACACATACATTATGGTGTCTTCTCTTTAGTGGTTTGCGGAAAGACTTTCGAAAGCGAAGCTGACTTTCATTGACCTTATATGTACCTAAGTATCGGATATTCTACATTTGAATTCATAGAAGTTTATATATGTGTATTTTTTTAATTATTATAAATAATTCTCTTATAATTCGTATTACTTTGATGGAACTTCTCTCTCAAGAAATTAAGTATTAATTACCAAATCAGCTTTTACAAAAACAAATGACGCAAATTACTTACTTAGAATATCGTTTGAAATTTTATATTTTATCTGTAATTTTGAATTATTTAGAACTAATGATGAATTTAAAACCAGCGAATTCCAAAATCCCCTTACATTAAATATTAGATAAAAGATTCATTGAAATTTAACAGATATCTGTTTTGGCTGAGATATTTTGAATTTTTATAAGCTAATATCGGATTTATACTCAGTGGCCTTGAAAACTACTACTAAGTACTGCAAAGTTTGATTAAATTTTGTTTATTTTGTCTGCTATGTTCTGAATTTTTAAAAACAGACAACGGATTCGAATTTAGTGATCTCGAAACCCCCCATTTGTCCAGTTTCAAATTTATATCACTGAATAGTTAATGATAAATGATTTTGCACGAAAATATTCTTTGATGTTTATTTGTTCTTTGCAACAAATTTTTAATGAGATACGGCAAATTTTATTTTATTTTGTATTTGTGAATATAGGCAAAGAACTGCTTGAAATTTTGGTTGTGCACTCGAGAAACAAAAAAATGATGTGGAAAGAGGTGGCATACTTACATCCGTCTGTGGCTTAAAAGTTTAAAATTAAAATAAATAGGCGAACAAACATGAATGTTTCTCTTATTAGGTAACATTGAGCGTTGTGTTGCGTTTTCTTCAAATTCATATAAAAAATTATATATAACAACTCGAATGGAAGATGTTGGTTGAAAGATTTTCTGTTTCGGTGGTAAAATACATGTAATATGTGTTGAGACACTTGCCAATCGAGGACACATTGTCGATTCGAGTATCTTCGTTATTATTCGGCAACTGCCGACTCGAAGACGTCTTGATAAAAGCTACATAACCTATTCTGTTGATGTGCGGTTGTTCGGTTGATGTGATTCTAAAGGTTCATTACTGTGTTCGTAAATCCGATATGGGTGAAAAAATGATGTACTCTTGCATAAATGAAAGATGCAAAAATATCAAATTAAAAGTGCAAGAACACACATCATTTTGTGAACGTAGCACCACTGCCACGAAACTTACATGTTATTTCATAATTTGGTTCGTTCATATATGGTATCTAATCACATGGTTAATTAAGAGTTCAAAGCAATTAGCCCGAAAAATGCAAACACGAATGTTGATCAATTGTCACATAAATATACACTTTTAGGCCATGTATCAACTATCGAGCAGTACAGTCAGATTGCGATTGAAGACACTTCTAGCGTCTAAAAAGAAGTCACTCATAACCTCTTCTATGACACCCAGAAACGTCTTAAAAGTGAGGACCAAAGTATCTTAAAATAAGACATCCGTTTTTGCAGTGATATCAGTTAGAATAACTTAAAATATATGGAGATATGGCTGTCAAGATACACTGAGAGAAATGTTTGTTTACAGTTAATGTAATAGCTTCATAGTAAAGCTAACAGAATTTAACTATTTTATCTTGAAGTTTCCGTAAGCTAAGATTCGTTTCAATTTGTTATGTTAATAGTTAATATAGCAATTTTAAATATTAATTTTGTGATTATTACGTGTAGTACACTTACAGTTTCACCGAAACCGAGATAAACAAACATACTCACGCGAAGTCATTCGATTTTCTACGAATTTTTCGTCACATTGTTGACATGCGCAGTTCAAACGACAGAATTTAATGTACGATTTATTAACAGTTAACGAACGCTCATTGAATGTTAAAATATACGAGTTAATATACACTAACATTCCAGGAAAATTCTGATATTTTAATCTCAAAGTTACCTGGCGTTTTTGACATTACAGTTACTGTTATAACTTTATAGTTAATGTAAGAGCCTTGAAATTAAATCAACTATTAGTAAATAATTTCTCTCAGTTTGTGTAAAAAGTTTTCTATTACTGGTTTTCTAATACTGGATAACACACTTTTTTCTTCGTATATAACTCCTGACATATTTCTCTACATTTTGATATTTTAAATATAGAAATATTACCTTTACATTTATTTTAAATTTTGAGTGCAAATAATTACAGATTTATGAGAGAATTCCTTGTTTAATTGAATCAACAATATAACGTCAAAAAGATGCTTTAATACAGACTTATTAATTTAAAATAAAATGTAAAAGTAAATTTCAGAAAATGTAATTGCTCAGGAAGTGATTATATATTTCTATCCCGTAGAGCTCATCCATTTTTAACACGAAATTTATTACTGTTACTTTGCACATAATACTTTCTTTTTTTTATATATCGCTGCTGAAAATGACATCATATTTATGGACTTGTGTTCGTAGTCGTATAAATTAATTTTTCTTTGTTGAAAGGAAACCATGGAAATGCATTCTAATCATCAATATTATAGAAAATTGTTAGTTTTCAATACGCTATTGAAATAAGACAAACAGTAAGAAGACTTTTTATTTCTATTTATAGTAGGTGAGTGACTTTACTTTTAACTTCCTACTTTAATACAATAGTGACACAAATTATTTACAGGTCTTATCAACTTGAGCACTTCGTCGAGACTATTAATTTTATATGTATATCGATGTAGACTTCGAGTAGTTATTTCTTGACTTTCAACTTGAAATGTGGTAACAAGTAATTTTATATATTATCTGTGTTTGAAATCAACTATTTTGTATCGTATGGTCTTGAATTTCGTTCAAAAGCACGAAGCAGTATTAATTTAAACTTTGTAAAACTATTATAGTCTATTACTTTGCATTACACGAAAATAAATAAACGACTAAATCCTTTTGTCAGCATTAAAACAAATGTATATATTCATGGATATTATTAAATCTAAGTAAAATTTTTGCAAGAGATACATTACCTACATTGATATATCATGTAAATTGATGTATTTATAACAATTACCACCTGTAATATTATTAATTGAAGAAAATACTGATTACATAGGTCTACATGATTTTTTCTTTTTAGATATTGGATTGGGTGCAAGAACTAAAAGAAAGCATTTTTGGGTACTTTTCTCAGAGACCTGACTTGAGACTCTAGCCTATGCTTAAATTAAAGCTTGAATCTTACCTTACAATAACCAGATATGCCATTTACAAAGCAAAAACAGAATTGTTTATAAGATGGAGGATCCAGAATGACGAATGAAAATAACAAAGTTGATTTGAGGTCATATAATTGAACTCTCAGGGGTTTTTAAGATTTCTGATTACTAATTTAAGGTTACTTTTGCAACATTCGAAATGACAGATTCAATGTGGTAGTCAAAATCACTATGTGAAAGTTTTTTTTTGTGTTGTTATCAGTGTCAATCACGTCCAGGTTTAAGAAAAGTGGTCATGAAAACCCCAAAATCAAACAAGTTATTCATCTAACTACACCGAAGTTAAGATTAGATCATTTTTCACCTGACGTACTAGAAACTTTAGTCTGTACTTAAATTAAAGCTTGAATTTTACGATGCATATTTGGTGTTGCAATGGAACATCCTAATTATAAAGTTGTGTAACCACAAGAGACAATTCCAATGTCCACTTCTGTGCGTGTATCGATATTGTTTATTATTATATTTTATACTGATGATTATTAAAGCTTCAATTTAAGACTATGTATTAGTTTTTAGCACGTCAGTTTGAAGAGAAAAAATACTGAAAACCCTCAAAAACCCGTTTTTGAGTCTTTATCCCCATTTTTTGTAAAAACCTGGCGTGATGCGCAACTTTAGACCCTGAAATCGTATTCAGTGCCAAAAAATACACTGGAAACCACTCAGATATGTAAAAAGAAAGAAAATGTCTCATTTTGTAGACCTGTGTTATCAGAGGTAGCCTGCTATTTAGACATTGACAGACATTGAACTTCTAAAGAACGTTATCGACCTCTTACAGTAGGCAATAAGTTGTACAGTTTGAATCATTACTAAAAGTTATAGTTCAAAAGAAATATCTCAATCCGGGTGCACCTCAAAAACCCGACAAATCACAAAACAGATACTTCAAAAACCAGACATTTCAAAAAACAGATATTCTAAAACCAAGTATTTCTGAAAATGTAATTAATGATGCTTAATAAATATAATCCGGGGGTCAAACTGATTTGACCTTCAAGTGACTTACAAAATTAATCCCTTGGTCAAACATTTTTGATCATGAAATGACATTGCAGTGAGACTTCAAGGCCTGCACCTGAGATCATTTTTGTATGTAGTAGTGATTCAATATATACATATTGGTAAATAATCGTTTTTTTTTCAGTTGAAAAAAGCAAATTGTATACTTATTAATTGATATATTGTTGTGAACGATTTAATTTTTGGCTGAATGTTTTCAAATATACAATCCAGGAAAAACTGTCTGAATGTAACATGGTTGTTCAACAAATATGAGTTTCATAATTAGAAATTTCATATTGCAAGTATGATAAATAAGTTGCTTAAAACCATGTCACTTCACTTTTGATTTAGTCACAAGCAGATAATTAAAAAACATAATTATAAATGCTGTACTTCTCTTTATTTAGCATTCACTAAACAAACAACCTACCTAACCCGCTTAAATGAAGCCTTCAATCTTGGAACTTTGTAAATAGTCACTTTCCCTTCAGTCTCCAAGGGAGTAAGAACAGTAAACAATAAAATAAATAAGATTTGTAAAATACGCATGTCTCGGTAATAATTCACACACTACTATAGTATTTAAGGATTATGACAATGTTTGTTTCTAATACTAGAATTTTTAAGTGCTCGATTGTTGCAATGTTCTGTACATTATCTCTATGACGTCAGAAATTGGCAGTCTTGCACCGATAACACCCCAACCACTGGACTTTGCACATCCAGTTTTGTTTATAGTAAGCTCGTGTTGTTTCTATAATTTTCAGTCGATTTTAAGGCAAATTTACTCACTCATTCCATAATAATATTCATCTCACGCCTTTCCAAATGCTTGAATTATATACTATTTTATGTTCAATAAGAGGTTGGAAAAATTTGTTTGAGACTTCATTTATTAAATCATTTTTAATATAATTAATTCATGTTTTTGAAAATTATCATTTTTCATAATAATAATACATTTTGTAGACTCAATCAAACTGATATCTGTTTTTTGATTAACATCCAATTATTTAATTAACATCCAATTATTCAATTAACATCCAATTATTTAATTAACTCATTAACGCCCAAAGGACACTTTTTCTTGCTTCAATTTCACTTACGTATTTCTTATCAAAAGAGGAATTGAACAAAATTGCAATGTGCGTATTCTACTATTTTCAAGGTCCCTATTCAAAATTTCGATATAAAAATTGAGTTTCAGCCATCAGGAATTCTAATGTTGGCGTAAAACTTGAAAAAATTGTCATTTAATTAAGAAATTTTTAATCTTCTTAATTTTGTTCAGCCATTAAAATACTGGAACTAACTTAAAGTGTATTACCAATATAAAGGAATAAATAGCACAACATAAAATAACGATTTTCTTCTTTTTCTCTTGTTGTCAAACTTGTTATTTAGCGATAGTGGAGCTCAGCAACTTGAAAATACTGACATACACTTAAAAATATAACAAATGAAAGATGGCAATCGGTTATTGGAATTATCAAGTTGTACAAATGGTGTGCCACTTAGAAAAATAATTAATACATATTTAATTTCCCTTGTTTTTTTTTTCATTGAACTTACCTTAACTTTTCAGAATAGGGTCTCAAATAATTGGACCGTAAACGTTAAACAATTATTTAATATACTTTTTATTTTCATTACTCTTTAATATGCTTAGTGTGATGGCTGTTGTAACCAAGACTTTTCATGTATTCTGGAGATTTGCCCACATATAGATCTAAAGCATTTAAGATTCCCTAGTTGACATTTTTTCCTATTTTTTCCTAGTTGAAATCCAATTTTTCGCTATTTTCTGTCCAGTATCGTTAATTTCCACGTTAAGGGGAGGGTTCGGCGGCATTTTCAACTATATCAGGATTTACGTGTAAAAATTCGATAAAATTATTTTTGTAGTAATATTTTACGAGGAATTCAATGGTCATAAAAAAAAGTAGGCCACAAATTTTTTTGACCAAAAAAAAAATGTTTTCTGGTCAAAAATTGAAATTTTTTAAAACCCATCCTTATTTTTTAGAAAATATGTTTTTGTATTAAAAAAAAAATTAGCGCCTCAAAATTTCGATTTTTACTATTTTTGAAGCATTTAAAAAAAAAAAAGAAATTTTTTTTCCCTTATAAATATGGTTATATCTATTATTTTTATTGAATATTTGTACACAAAATGTTTTTCCTGATTTTTTGGAACATTATTTTCAAGGGAACTGATAAATTGTCGAAAACATATTTTGATATCGTAGATGTGGTATTTTATTGATACTATTACAAATCAAATGTTACTTTTTTTGCATCATTTATATTTACATACATACATATATCTATATTTACATTTCTTATTATCACATTGAAAATTACTAACAATCGCAACTAAAAATTCCTTTTCTATTAGAATCTGCCCGGCTTGTATGTAACACCTTCAGATTATTTTATTGCCTGCTCTATACTTCTCTTTGAAGTTGTTTGTATTTTTTTTGCATTTTTATTTCAAATTGTTTCTAGAAATAACTTATTTGCTTCTCCGTTTATCGCGTTATTGAGCAATTGTGGATCCAATATATCCGAAGAATATATTTCTTGATTCTAACATTTCGTTAGCAGTTTTTCTGAAGCCATTATTATATTCAGCTATAGCATCAGCAACTGCTATCTGCACTCGTTTTCTTGACACAAATTACTCTTTTAGACACTTGCGATGCAAAGTTTTAGCGTCTCCATTCGAAAGCATCGTTGAAAAGCGTGATAGTACTTCAACTGCAGCCATTTCCACAGCTCCCGTCGATCCAGATTGATTCTTTGGACGCATTCTTACGAACGCAAAATGCGAGTGAATGTTTACACAGCCTTATTTGGAATAAATATTTAGGTCTCTTCGTAGCTCTTACAGCACACTCGAATACTCAGCGTAAGGAATGACTGATCCATTTTTCTGTTGTGAAGTTCCTTTTTCAAATTCCTTTATATATATATATATAAAGTATTTAAGTTTATTAAGAGATGTGAAATTTGTTCTTAAAATTTTGTACGTCTAAAACAAATATTAAGGAAATGTTGGAAAAGTTGAGTTGGTCCTCAATTTGGACCTCTTTTTTATTGAGCATTTTCTCGGATTACAAGTTGTGACATTTGATCCAATCAAATTTTTTCAGGGAAATGAGAATCTGGCATAACTCGGGACAAGGTTATAAAGTAATTTTGAAAATAAATTAGAAGAGATATAATGAGGACAAATTGTGTCATTTATCATTCATTTTATTGTTCAGCATGAGTTTTATTTATTTATTGTTCTTTCATTTTATTATTAGTTTGCTGTGAGCATTTAATACTATCAGTTGAATTGGTTCAAATCTACTATACCTTAGAAAAGTAATTTAATATGCCTTGAATAACATTGAAAACATTAAAGCGTACACTGCAATTAGAGAAAAATGCCCCAATTTGTCATCGTTGTATCTCCTTCAATTTCGCATAAAAATGATCCTATTGCCTGGTCTCGAGTTATGCCAGAATCTCAAAAGCATGAAAAAAAATGATTGGAACAAATCGCATAACTTCAAAGAATAGATAATGCTAATGAAAAAAAGGTCCAAATTGAATACCGATTCGACTTTTCGAACACTTTCAAAGCAAGGTCTCACAGGCCTACATCATGAATTTCTTTATGCACATTTCTTATCGATTAATTATTTAAGGCTAAATTCATTACAACTTAATCTTGCAGTAACGGATTTTCAATCATCAAAAGAAGATAGTAGATTTCAGCTACCAAAAGTCGAACATAGATAACAATATTTTCTACGTAGAATGTTTTCATTCATATCTGCATTGATATAGATCTATTAAATTACAATAAATATTTAAACATTCAGAATCAAAATGCATTATACATTTATATCACAATATAAATAATATTCATTCAAAATAATTAAATTTAAAAAACTATAATTGAAATGTAATGACTTTGGAAAAAATCAATTTAATGTATTTCATTGACCCAGCTTATTACCGAATAAAATTTAAATGAAATGTAAAGTGTATATATGTTTTAGACTTTCGAGATGTCTCATTCATACATATGTACATGCTTGCCATTTCAAACAGTATATTGTTTTATTGCATTATAATATTTGTATAGCAACTGTACGTAACCTTACTTTCATAGTTAAGAAACCTGCTTAATTGAATACTTTATCACTTCTGTATTGACAGAGATTCCCCTGTTATTATGCATGTACCATTTACTAATACCCTACTGTAAAAATCCGGCCGGTATTACCACATGGTAATTTGGAACGGTAAACCAGGCAAATGTACCACCTGGAAAACAATAAAAAATGTATTTATTTTTTAATATATAGTTTAATATATAAACAATTAAAAATGTATTTATTTTTTAATATATAATTTTGAATAGTTTTCATCGAAATTCTATGTTAAAAATACCGGCCGGAATTACCAGCCGTTTTTGCCGTACGGTTTACCTGCCAGATTTGCCAGGTGGTACATTTTCCTTGTTTACCGTTCCAAATTACCATGTGGTAAAACTGGCCGGTTTTTTTGAGTAGGGTATAACTGCAAAAGGATTCCTTGTTATTTCAAAATTTTTCTATACTTTTAAGGAAGCAAATTTCCTAATTTTATAACAGCGAGGTATCCGCTGTCCTAAGAAGGAATCCTTGTTATTTTAGTAAAGATTCAGTTAATAAGGAGAAATGGTTGTTCTTCAGCGTTTTATTTTTTTCAGTGTATGTATGGGAAAACTTGAATGTTGCGCACATCACTAAAAAAAGGTTTTATATACCTAACGTATTTTTCATCATCTTTTTTTTATTTTCCTAAATATGCAATAAATTGTGTTTCTGATAAAACTCCAATTCTCACTACTACTACAAAATCGTATATTTCATTAAATTTAAAACTTCTTGTTATTATTTATTTTATATCAAAATATATCGACTGCGTAAAAATGTATTAAAATTTCTTGAAAAATATTTGACGTTATTCTTGAAGTTATTCTCACATGGATCTTTCTTGTAGTCACTAGTCAGTAAAAATTCTGAAAATTTTGTAACATGTAAGAAGGATCGTTATTCCGATAGTAGCAAAATTAATAAATAAAATGTCCATAGATTTCAGAAATTTCTTGTGATTTTCATATGGGAAAATATTTTGATGTAGACATATCTTTTGTCAAATTTTCATTGAGGAGTACAAACATGAAATGAGAAACGATTAGTTAAACTAAAATTTCGGGCTACTTTATTGATCATAGTGTAAAAAAATGTACATTTGCGCTTTCGAGTCTAATGTACTCGTACATTGTTATTTTACGGCAGTCCTAGTGGTATCTCGGCGGGGTTTCTTCAATCCGAACGTACAACCTTTGTCGATTACATACGAATAACCTTATAACCTGCAGTGTCAAGAAAGTAATATATCCTCAGAAGATTATCATCAATATTGATAAAACACAGAAAAGATAAATCATTTTGCCTGTAGAATAATATGTACCACTGAAATTTGAATTAAAAAAAACATATATCATATTCAATTGTACGTCAAAAAATGTGTTCCGTTTACATATAATATACGCGGTGTAAATTGAAGTATCTATTATAGATGATTAATCTATTGATTCCGTTAACAATCATATCGTTTAAAAACTTTCAGTATCTAATATAGACGTACATCGTGACAAATTATATACTAGTGTCAGGTGTACAACGCCACGAACATACCATCGATATAAATAATCTTTAAAGATATTGTATTCAAGGTATATTTTTCTATGTATCTATTTTTTATTTTCGCACGATAGGGATTGTGTCTAAATTTAATCTGTTTTAATCACTGATCTCTATATATAACAGAGACCAGTGGTTTTAATATATCTTAGGCATTACAAATAGACATAAAGTTAAGTAGTAGAAGGGTTGCTTTTAACTTCTAGGGAATTTTTCTTATAGAATTACAAACAACATATTGGATGTGGATGATTTTCTAATATATTCTAAGATAGATTCCTTATCATATACAATGGATGTATGTGAAATTGACCAAACAAAGTATACAATACACAGGGATTACCTTAATTTCTGCTAAATAATGAAGTTTAATTTAATTTGATTCTTATACCAATAAAACAAAATAATATAAGAATGATCGTAGTTTTACAGACCGTACTGCAGCTACTTTAATGGAAATTCAATACTTGCATTAAAATCATGTACGTAAAAACAATTGATTATGGAAATTAAGGCAGTTAGACCTTGGGATATAGAATGTTTGGGAAAAATATTTAGCTTATGGGAGAAAGCATTACGGTTATTAAAAAAGCATTATAATTTTAAAAAAACTTGCAAAAATAGTTTGTCAAACAACTTTTATTAATGACTCAAATTTTCTGTTTTTCGACGGCTTATTTTTTCGAGTAACATATTCTTCATAACTTTACCATGCGATTTTTGCAAATTTCCGAAGCCAACGTCAAACATTCCTATTCAGTTAAAAAAAATATTATTTTTCAGATTTTCTGAATAATTTTACTGGTCAGGTAAAGTCTTTGGAAAAATTCGTTGGGTAAAGATGTTGAGAATTGTATTCTCAAATAATGAAACCGCCAGTCGTTACAATCCAAGCATTTTTAAACAATTTTTAACTGGCGATAACAAGAAAGTTTGAGTCATTAATATAAGTTGTTTAATAAAATAATTTTTGCAAGACTCAATTTGGTTTCAAGAACTACAATACTTTCTCTCTTCAATAATGTCATTATTGGTGAAAATTAAATGCTCGTTAACGGTCTTATTTATTTTTCCTAAAAATATATATTCCGGGATCTAACTACCTTAATGAAAGAATTATACTAACTCAATAACTATATATATTGACTATAATACTAATCAAATTGGAAAAATCTTTAGAAGCACAGAATTTATCAAAAGAATCTTCATAGTCACATTCAGCCTGCCATCAACTTTGAAGAAACTCGTATTTCATTTTTTAAATCCTTTATTTCCATAAAATTACGGTTCTTTGCCTTTGTTTTCGATATTATCTCGGAAATTCAAAATGCAAGCACATAGAAGTGTCGTCTTAATTAAACGTGAAATATTTTCATTTTTTGAGCCTTTATACCTATAAAACCTCGTTTTTTGTTCTCTTTTTATAGTGTATCACCAAAATTCAAAGTGTGATGCCTACTTTTTATTGCAGATGCTGCATTGGATAAGAACACATAGAAATAGTATAATCTCAATATGAGAAAACGCATATACTTTTTCTGTTAAACCTTCATAAAAAGACGATTTTTTATGGTTGTTTGAGATTTTTTCAAAAACGAGTGGAGAAATTCGGATTTAGCTTCAGTGCATCAAAATACATAACAAAAACCATGCGGTAATACCGGACCAATATATTTTTTTGTGACTTGAGTGCCTTTATGTTTATCGCATGCTAAGAATTTATTTCTCCTTTACCATTCATAAATGGCAAAGTACAAAAAAAATGAAAAGCAAACAAAAAAAAAAATAAAAATGGAATTATAAACTCGCCACGTCGTCGTCGTTGGTTCCGGGTTGCATCGAAAGCGAGTAAACAAATTTATTTCAATTTATTGCAATAATAGGGGAATGTATCCATGAGTGGACCACGTTTTTAATTTAGTGTAAAAAGTTAATTAAATAAAGGAATTTTTAGGTCTTCTATACACCGCTGGTAGATATAGTCCCTATGTATAAATTAAATGCATTTGGGTTACTTTCTGCAGTTAAATAAAATTGATTAAACCTTTTTTACGAAGGGACGTTTTTTGGTTAAAAAAAAATTTGTATCCATGAGTGGACTACTCGTTCAAATCCCCTTAGAATGGCTAGAAACAGCAAAAATACAACGAAATTCTAATTTTCATATAATAATTTATTTATTTTGAACACTTTTACTGTGTGCAATACATGGAGAAAATGTGAATAAAGGTAAGGCCAACATAAAAAAGAAACTTTGTGAAAAAACCATCTAATATGTATTCATTTGTATAATAGCATTGAAATATTTGTAAACCCTTCAGATATGATGAATTTCAATGTTTCATTTACAAGAAAAAAATAAAATTTATCTAAAAAAAAGTAATAATTCTATGTTTCCTAATACTCAATTGAAATGAACGCAAAACTTTGACAACGTTTTTCAACAGTACATTTCTACGAGTAGCTGTACTGAACGCGAAAATGCCTGTATGGGCCCCATTGACTTGGGGATCTTATTAAAAATGGTTTCGCGATAACACGCATCTGTTTCAACCAAAAATTTGAAATTTCATTTTTAGTTTGATAAAAATCAGAAATTCGACGTAGAGAATAAATTGTTACGAAAATGTTTTTCGACATTCATTTATTTATAACAAGGCTATATCAAATCATGTAGCTTTTATAAATATATATTTAGCTTCCCTCATGTCTTTGACACCTACAAAAAAAACATCTGAGAATATAGACTATAACATGTTTTTAATAATTGAAAAATTAGAAGACGTTAGGTGGGAGTGTAGCGGTCTCTCTATCTATATCTCAAAGCGTTAAACCCGCTAGTGGTCATCATAGAGGATTGAAAAACCGATCTACGTAGGTTTTTCTATTTAATTTATAAAGTAAAATGTTGTCTATTGGCATAATTTTAGAGTGGTATTAAATCTCTAATGTAATTAACTGTAAGTAACAAATGTGTCATTTACTTTTTCAAAAGAACGGGCTAAATATTAAGGGCCTGAGTTGATGGCATCGGAATTCTAGCAAACTCCGCATTTCATTTATTTGGATTCTTATAACACAGCTAGATTGGGCCCTAATATGATTACGTTTTAAATTTTTGTAGCAAATGTTCGAAAGTTATGAGACAATTTTAACACCTACTGCTGAATGTAGACACAGAATTATGGACATTTTCTCGAGAAATTACCACACTTTTTATGAAACGCTTGATTTTAGATTTCGATCCGTAATTTCTTTAGACAAAGTTTAAATCATTCGATAATGTACAGTGAATATTTGTTGATGTCCTCAACTTAAGAACATTTCGATCATTCTCACAAATTACATCGTTTCAATATACAATATATCACTTTGTCGGAAATTAATTCTGTGGATTAATGGATGACAAAAATGTCGGTAGATCTGGTTCTGCATGTCGGAGATCAAATGAATGTCTTCGCGTGATGCCATGATCAGATGTCATCGTCTGATTTTCACAATGAAATTATTATTGACGTGTAATGCACTTTTGGGAGCTGTCTTTATTCGCAAGTTCGATAAAGTTATGTCAAAAGCAACGTTTCCGCCGAGTACAAGATTTATTTGATGTAATGTGATGTACTTATCTATCAAGAATTGTAATTGATCATCATTCTGTAGCCATCAGATCTCGCAAGTTCATAAAAGGGCGACTGCGACTTTTGCACTTCCACCTGGTAATCAAGCAAGTTTCTTTCGCATCGAACCATGTTCCGAAATGTATAATAAAGCGTAGGCGGACATTTACGACGGTTGATTACTTGATTTATAGTATGGCTCCTCTCATTTCGCGGCGCTTATGTGCTTGTCGCAACTTGGTATCTGACGGGGAACACGCCGGTAGTTTGTACTTGGCGGAACCCTTGCCGTCCTCGGATTTTCAATTCGACTATAAAGTCGACTTGATACACTCAGGAAAGTAGTTTTGCAGAAATCTCGCTGCAATCAAAGGTTGATCGAGGTCGGGCTCTGCAGAGCAGTGGCACAAAAACTGGGCGACACCGAGTCTGTCGAACACGCCCCCGTCGTTAATTTTCCAGCACGTCGAGGCCTTAAAATCCATTGGACGAGACCTTCTGCAAAGATGCGGCTAATCAGAAATCGCACGCTTTTACGATCCAGAGACTGATGACGGAATGGCTGGAAGGGATGGCTCATTCGACGATGAGCTCCTGGAAACACGCGGCTTTTATTGCACGACATCCCGGTTGACATGGCCGATGCACGCCGATTTACATCAATATACGGAAATTACGGTCATCGGAAGATTAAGAACTTTTTCTTTATTATTTGCCAAGTCTTTTGATTGGTCGTATACCCTCATGGATGGTGCCTGCGGTGTATATAAAAATCTTCATAGTTTGAAATCCGCGGAAGTTAATTGATTTGAAGTAGGTTAACGAACAAACTCGATCTGTCTAGGGCTTTTTATTCTATTTCTAGACATCGTCAATCCAGAGAGTCGCCGGACTGGTCAGGAAAAAGGAAAAGTTCTAACATGGTTAGCCCACCCATAGAGCCGATGTCATTTACCACCACTCACGCAATAACAAACATTTTTTAGCACCCCTTGCTAATTCTCTCACCCGAATGTTTTGAATTCAATAAGTGGCAGATTACATTTTTTTAAATAGAAAAAATTGTAGCGACTGCCTCAGCTAATTTTTGATACTCACGACTAAACCTACCCAAGTGTCAGTAACCGATTTGGCTGTAACTTGGCATACTTTTAGAACTCATCAAAATAAATGATACATATTTTTTTTATCGACAAAGAAGGTTTAACCCTTTAACTTCCAAATGAACAGATTTTTTTTAGGTCCGCTCTTTCAAATGCCGCTGAGAAAAATACGAAAAAATTTCATTTAACCTCTTTTTTTTAAAGAAAAAGAAAAATAGTACCGAATTTTCTTGCCCTTTTTTTTACAAATTCGTATTTTTTTATATGAAAACTTTTTTTTAACTTTTTGAAACCTTTTAAAAAAGTGATCCCGATATCCAAGGAATAAGCTCATGCACAAAAAAAAAACTTTTTCTCAAGATGTCGGTTTCAAAATGGCGTTTGAATGAATGCTTTTTTCTCGATTTATAAATGACTGCCTTTACATGTTTTTCTTCGTGTTTTCTGAGGTAAAATATCAGGTATGGGGGTTTTCGAGGTCGCTGATTACGATTCTGATGTCAGAATTGCAAAGTACAAGATGGTGGATCCAATATGGCCGATATTTAAATCTCAATTCGTTCTTTCTTATTCAAATGGCCCGGGAATTTCATTTACGGGGGTTTTTGTTTTGTTTGTTTTTAATACCTTTGTGTTTTTTAAATTTATTTTACGTAATTTTGTAGTGCTTTTCTATAGTTTTTTATTGTACTTTCCAAAGTTTAAAAATTTTTAAAATTAAAAAAAAATTACAACAAAAATTGAAAAAGTAAAGAACAAAAAAAATAAAAAAAGATTCTCAAGGTTTGCCTACCTCCACGCGGTGAGAATCAGGCAACGGTTATTGATGAATAATCGGCGAAGAGGCAAACAAGTAAGATCTATGAGATTATAGGAATAAAAGACAAATAATTTAGCTTTGACAGCGGTTAAATAGGATCTTATATCTTATATTTGTCAAATCTGACTTCAAAATATTGATCAGTGACCTCAAAATCCCTTATATACATAATCCGTGGCCGATTCAGTAAGGAACAACGAAATTGGCAAGAAACTGCCGCCATTTTGGATTCGCCATCTTGTATTTTTCTATTTTGTCGACAGGATCGTCATCGGCGACCTCAAAACCCCCCGTAAATGAAATTCTCGGGCCATTTGAGTAAGAAACAACGAATTCAGATATAATTATTGGCCATATTGGATCCGCCAACTTGTACTTTGCAATTCTGACATCAGAATCGTAATCAGCGACCTCGAAAACCCCCATACCTGATATTTTACCTTAGAAAACATGAAGAAAAACACGTAAAGACAGTAATTTATAAATTGAGAAAAAAGCATTCATTCAGACGCCATTTTGAAACCGACATCTTGAAAAAAAAGTTTTTTTTGTGCATGATCATATTCCTTGGGATATCGGGACCACTTTTTTGAAAGGTTTCAAAAAGATAAAATAATGTTTTCTGATCAAAAAATACGAATTTGTGAAAAAAAGCAACAAAATTTTGTACTTTTTTTTTCTTGAAAAAAATGAGGTTAAATTACATTTTTTCGAGTTTTTCTCAGCGGCTTTTGAAAGGGCAGACATAAAAACATAAGATATGATGGTTGAGCTATCCAAATATACATTTCTGAATATGCTGTGAACGATTAAACTTGACGAAAAAAATCTTTTCTTTTTAACCCTTAAAAAAAGGGTTAAGGGTCAAAACTACAGCATTAGTTAGTCGAAAATACGCAAATTTATATAAAAATGTGCTATCTTTTATAAATCTCATATAGTTAAATATAATTTCTTAATATTTGGTAGCGAATGGTTTGGGGGTACTAATTACGAATCTGAAGTCATTTTTCAAAAATACAAAATGGCGGATTCAATATGGCGGACTAATGTTATTTAAACGTTTGGATTTCAGTGAAGCATAGCCATTTTTCTTCCCCTTGATTTAAAAATTTGATAAAATATGCATGGTACAAAGGCGGTTATTTTGAGAAAAGACCTCCTTCTTGAAAATCCCGTCAAGTTCTGCTTTGAGAAATACTCAGCAAACTGCGATATTTGCGGTGTCACTGGGTTTTTGAAATGTGCCTGGTGTATTACACATTATTTTATAAATTATCATTACGGTGAGCACTACACCGAATAAGTCTTCTTTGTTTATGTGTACCAAGTTTACTATTCTACTTTGTAATATTAAAGTATTTCGGATAGTTTTTTGTTGCTAATTTAGTTTTTAGTTCAATTATGAATGGGAAAATTTTGTTCATAATGTTTTTGTTTCTTTCGAAAAACTGTTTTTCAATATAAAAATAATGCAGAATGAAAAATGTTTCAAAAAGTTTTTAAAATATAAAAAGCAATAAGTTAAAATTAAAAAAAAAATAAAATAAAAAAAAGAGAGCAGAATCTTACCGGAAACCTCTACGTGGTGCTCTCTGGGGTCGTGTATAATTCACCAGCCAAAGTAAGAAACGTTTGTTTTTTAATTAATTTTCTTAAAACTCTTGTATTCCATTTTAAGTTTCGTAAATTCGACTTCAAATTCATAATGGGACAGCAAATTCGTTGATTCCCTAACAAGCTTACGGGAAGGTTAACAATTTGCTTAAAACGCTTTTTTTTTATTTGTCATCCTCCATTTTTATTCTCCCAAACCTGACCTCACACTTACAATTAGCGCTTAAATTTAACGCTTTTTATAGAATTCAGTGGGCCATGTTGGATCTGCCATTTTAAATGTTTCATATCGTACTTCACATTTGTAATCAGTTACCGTAAAAATCCTTAATGTAAAGCATCACTGAAATCCAAACGTTTAAATAATTTTAGTCCGCCATATTGAATCTGCCATTTTGTATTTTTGAAAAATGACTACAGATTCGTAATTAGCACCCCAAAAAATTCTTCACTACCAAATATTAAGAAATTATATTTAACTGTATGAGATTTATAAAAGGTAGCACATTTTTATATAAATTTGCATATTTTTGACTAACTAATTGGGTAGTTTCGACCCTTAACCCTTCTTCTTTGCCAATAAAAAAAATACGTATTGTTTATTTTGGTGAGTTCTAAAAGTATGCCAAGTTACAGCCAAATCGGTTACTGACACTTGGGTAGGTTTAGTTGTCAGAAGTAATTCTTTCCGGCAGACATTGTTTCTCCTTAGAGGGTTCTGAAAAAGCTAATTACGAATCCTTAAATTTAGAAAATGTTAAATGTTCCATTACTTCGGTTCAGGATCTGAAACTTTATTTCATTTTGATGAATCCTGATGCTCACATGGGGTTTCAATGTGCTAAGAATACTCTTTATTAGTGTTTTGCCTAAAAATCAAACCGAATTGGAGAGTCCCCAGAAGAAAATGAATCCAATTTTTGGCTAGTTTTTATCCAGTTTACAATTTTCCCATGATAAAGGGATTACCATATGACATCCCTGTCGACAAAATCACCACGACAAAAATCCGGCGACAAAATCCCCGAATTCAAAATCTCCGAGTTAAAAATCCCCTATTACTAAAACCCCAGAATTCAAAATCCCCTTTTTCATCAAAATCACCCTTCAAATCATCTCCTTTTATTACAACAAGCTACCTCAGTCCATAGTTGAAGTATATAGGTTTAGCGCTGTCGAGTTGCACAATTTCGGTCAATGAGCGTCCCACCAAAGATCAACCAAAGAAGTAGAAGATTTCACTATCCCATTGCATAGAAAAGCTTCCAGTACATCAAAACGCTTATTATAACTATTGAAACCTTGAAATCAATTTGGCGAGATTTTCGGCGATAGTAGCGAAAGCTTCTCTATGTTTTGGGATAGTGAAATCTTCCACCTAAAATAACCTAACCTAACCTAACCTAACCTAACCTAACCTACAACAAAACAGAAATTATTCAATACTTAAGAAGCATTGCACATAAATTATACCTCTGAATAATTATAATATATCTTAATTCTAAATAAAAAATAAACAATATTAACTTTTAATATAGTTTCAATTATAAATTTAGGGTTTTTTGTGAGAAGGGATTTTGAAGTCGGGGATTATTGTACTTGGGGATTTTGTCGCGGTGATTTTGTCACGTGGATTTTTCCGTCGGGGAATTCGAGCGGTCACCGTTAAAGGTATAGGGAAACTGGGCAGTGCAACAAAACACTTGCAAGATTTCTACCAGGGTTACGGATCGCTATATTCAGTTCTGAATATCAGGCCAGCTATTTTTAATTTTGAATATCAGGCTAGCTATTTTTAATTTTGAAAGTCTGATAATGTATTCGCAATAAGCGACATCAAAAACTTTTGAGAATTTCAAGTACATCAGATACTTCGGAAGTTTCGGAATTTGGTTCACTGTATTAGATCCACTATTTTTACTTTTGAAATGCTCGACTGAAGAACATCACGTGTACACGGAAAAACATTTTTCGTGAGAAGTACATGATGATGTTTTGTCCGCAAACCGTCCAGAATGGGTAATTCACATGCCAAAACCTATAAAATAAACAAACATGTCATTTTCATATTTTTCGAATGTGGAATTCACATTCTGCCTTGTGCATTCCGTAGGTTTTGGCATGTGAATTACCCCTTCTGGGCGGTTTGTGGACAAAACACGACGTATCATGTAATTCTCACAAGAAATTTGTTTCCTTGTACGTATTTAAAGAAAGTATTAATGACATCGATTATTTGTAAGAAATAGTGGATAATATCAAATTTTAATTAATGCATTATGTTGTAATGTATTGAAATAATTATATAATAATATAATACTTCGTGTCACAACACAAAATGTAATTTACCTAGAGGAAGAAAATATACATTCTCTTAATCTGAATCAGCGAAAATGTCGCCAAATGCGTCAGCGAAAACAATTTTTGCTGTTAAATCAGTCAATTTCACTGTTTAACTAATTGATTTTACTATTTAATCAGTCAAAATATTGTATTTACTGAAACTACTGCAGAACTCTAATGCCCACTATTTCACTGGTTCTTCAGTTGTACATTCTTTTAACACCGATCACTGAATATAACCAGTGATTTGCTTTTCATCCCTCATAAAACTGAACATCTATATATAATTTCAATAAAGTAGATTTTAAACCTGCAAGAACTTTATTCCTCGAATTTGAGCAGGTTTTCTGGCCCAAAAAGTTTTTTAAGGGGAACGTAAATAAATGTTCTGTGTTGTTTTTTGCATTTTCATAATCGCATTTGAGTTCCACAAGTTGCACATGCAAGCATGACATTCTAAGTACTGGAGACTCCACCCAAAAATTGAATAATAGCGATTGTTTCAGGTATGTATCTAATATTTATCGTAATTGTTCGTTTTTAATCATTTTTGTAACCTTTAAAATTGCATACGGGCGTTACTACATAGTTTGAGGGTAGTGTACAAAGTTATATTTGCACCTTATAGGTTTCAGTTACATTACAGGAAGTTAGCAGTTACATTTCAGCAGCCAGATCACGAAATTCGTTTTTATTATTTAATATTGAGAAATGTAAGCTATTTTTCCGATTAACTGTTGAATTAATAACTAAATAGACACTGTTTTCCAGCGAAAATCATGCGGCTTTATTTCAGCGATTTCAGTGAAATTAGCCTAATCTATCAGTTAGTAAACACTAATTCACTGGATCGATCAGTGAATAGGCATTATTTTGAAGCGGCAGAAATGTGATTTCATTTCAATGTTTTCGAGACAATTTAGAAGAGTTCGCTGTTGAAATCAGTGAATAGCAGATTCACAGCAATCGCAAATGCGCTTTGTGAATTAGCGACTACAAACTGTCAATTAGTAGTTTTTCGCTGGTTCAGCTTAAGAGATTATACATATACTATGTGACTATATACTATATTATACATATATTCTTATATGGACCTCCCTTAGGATGTTTCATTGGATGACCAGATTGGCTTAAATTTCTCTTTTTTTTCAAAGTAGAATATCAGGTATGGATGTGCAGCTTGTTAATCACTGACTATTTACATCTGGGATGCAAAAAATGTATGAAATTGTATTCTTATATAATCTTAGAATTAAGCGTCAGTATAAGGACAGAGTAAAATCATGACAGCCACAAAATCTACGACTAAAACATTCCATTGTTGAGGTCGAAATGCGTACGCAAAGTTCATCGGTTACGAATTGACGAATGTGCCAAGATCACTCGGAGGGTGACTAGCAGATTGTTCACCGTCAATCTCAGCGGTGGTCCACGGCTCGGGTCGAACTCTTCGCATACGGAACGGATTGATGGATAATATCTTCAAAGAACCCCATCGGCACGCCTTTCGAGATAAGTGATAGATTCGTGCCAAAACGACGTACAACTCTCTCGCGCATCCAACTGATGCAGCCTTTCGAACGGTATTTCCGCGTCTGAATTTGCGGGGAGCAACGGAACGTCGGTTTGACACCTTTCACCTTCCATACGACGAGACATTGATTGAATGCTGATGAAAATGAAAAATGACTTAAATCTAGTGACATTTTTGTGTGAGGACAAGTGATTAATTGAAATTGTAAATGTTGTAACTAGTAGTTATAGATTTTATCATAGTGAGATAATTTTATCCATATGTTTTGATTTTGAAATATGAACAAGTATCATCTTACTGACACTATTTACGAAGAACGTTGTGAAATCGTTTTTTTATAAAAACCCTTAGCCTTGATGAAGTTTTCCAAATAATTACTTGTTAACCCTTTCAGTCACAGCCGGACACCAGTGTCTCACATATATGGTATCAACTTCTCATCGTTTATGAGTGGTTTGTCAACGATCTCCTTTCGGTTTCTTGTACCGGCTCTTCCTAAGACTTCAATAAATGTTATGAAAAAATAATAATATTGCATAATTATATAAAATAATTATTGATAATAACAAATTACGCAGGTCTACAAAAAGGAGGGTCTTGGAAGTTGTCGGGAAGCTGTGGGTCATTTCCGACGTAATTGTATGCGTAGAATCCAAACTCGAAGTCAGAATTGATCCATCACGTCAGGTTTTTGAGCTATTTGAGGTCATGTACTCGACAAAACGCGTTATTTTGCTATGTTTGAGGTTACGTACAGGACGCAACAATATTTTTGGCCTTCTGTACTATTTGCATCTTTTAGTACCACCTTTACCCTTCGAAATGAGGTTTTATTTGATCACTTAAGATTTTTTCTTACAAAGTTACTGCCATTTTGAAATTACAAAATGTATTCCATTAACGTTATCAAAAAAACAGTCTTAAGCGTGATTTTAGTTATTAGTATCCATATTTTATATAGTTGTTTATATTTATATAGGTTTCATGACATTGAATTTGACCTTGAGCTTGTTCTCCAAGAGCATTTCAAGGTAACTTTGTTTACATGAATATCGTAATTTCAAATTGACGTATCTTGGTGAAAAAAGTCGTAATGGAATTCTGCTCATCTCATATTAAAGAAAAAGAGTAGTACCACATCCAACGAAAGGAAAACTTCTAAAAATGTTTTGTCTTCTGTACCTTAATGACCTTAAAAATAGTAAAAAATCGCGGTTTCGAGTAATTAACCTCAAATTTCTCAAAATCCTGATGGGCGTGATGGGCCACTTCTGACTTGGGATTCTGATTCTACGCACAAAATTACGTCGGATATGACCCACAGCTTCCCAACAACAAAACCATGTTGACCTGTGTTATTTTCAAAAAAGCATAATTTTTAAAAGAAATTTATGCCAGGTGCCAATTTATGCCATAAAACTAACAGCTATTATTTGACGTTTGATATACAGGGGTTTTGGTAGCGTTGTGTACGAATCCAATATCAGATTTACAAAATTCGAAATGGTGAATCCAATATGGCCGACTAAAATTCTGAGAAACGATAATTTGGTTTTATATTTGATCCGCCATTTTGAATTTTATAAATCTGAAACCGAATTCGCAATCTGCAGTTCCAAACACCCCTGTATATCAAATTTAAGAAAAAACCCATATCCAATATATCAAAAGTTGTTATACTAACAATATTGTATGTTTTTTATCATGTCGTGCCAAACTTCAATAATTCATTACAAATTATTTTTTTTAACCCGTTAAATTATGATATCAGTAGTTTTTGTTACATACTAGTTCAATATAAAAAAACGTATAAAAAAGGAAGGACCGACAAAAACGCGTATAAAGGAAGGAGGATAAAGGATTTTAATATATAAAAATGTGAGGGTCAAGTCAAGAGGGTGATGTCTTTAAAATATATGTCTTTGATGTTAAGACTCGAATACGAGCCCTCTTCAGAAAGTTGTGTAATAATTGCGTGAAATTTTGCTTATATTTATAAGGTTCACGGAATATAAGTTAGTTATGTGTCGTTATAAAGTACTAGGAATATGTGAATGGTTGCCAATACATTTAAATATAATTGTATTATTGAATTATATTAAATTTTTTTTAGAGAATTAGGTGGTAAATTTCCAGTAGCTTTGACACTTCAAATCTCATATTGAAGTTGTTATTGACTTTTTTTAAGTAGAAGTTTTCAGGCGACTCCAGTTTTCTTCAATTTTTTAGTAAGAATTTTTGTATTTGCATAATCGAAAACGTGTCCAGTTTCTAGTCTATGATAGGTCAAACCTGAAAACTGTTTTTTCTGCAACAATGTTTCTCTTGGGTTCATTTAATCATATTTTTAGCGGTAATTTTGTCCAATATACGACTTTTTACAATGAAGTCAAGGAATTTTATAGACCACTCCGCTTTGTTTTTTACGAGGTAATTTACCTTTTGCAGGGTTAATTTGTGTAATGTTGGTTTTGAAGGGAGTTGAAACTAATTTGACGTCCTAACAGCTGTTCAGAAAGTCCTTTGATATACAGGCAACTAATTGTTTTTATTTTGTTTTCATTGTAAATTCCATTTAAATTGTTTTGTGGGGTTGAATTTAGAATTTGTAAACGTTTGTTAATGATTTGATCAATAAATTGTAATGGGTATCCAGTTTGTATATTAATTTTAGTTGACGATACTTCTGTAACGAAAGTTTTATTGCACGGTCTATTAAACCATTTATCATGCTGATTTTTTTAGGCATGGCATGTTGAGACTGGTAATGGAGGTATTTTCCATACTAAGTATGAACCCAATCGAGTTTTAGACTTCCATTAGGTTGTATTAAGATTTTTACGTCTATACAATTTATTTGTTTATTGATTTCGATATAAATGCAACCAACATTTCATGCAGTTATTACACAACTCTCTTAAGAAGAGTTGATTGAAAAGTCAAAGACATATTATAAAGGTATATTTGTATACTCCATTTTGACCCTTATATTTTTATATATTAAAATCCTTTGCCCTCCAATCCCTTTTTTCTCTTTTTTTACAAATTCTCTCCATAACCAGTATAGGTACATCAAAAACTACTAATGTCAAACTTCGATTATTGATGTATGTATAATTCAGTTCGGAGTGAACAATCGCGTAGTTTAAGTTCGTTTTTATCCATTTCTGCTCAGAGTCAAGATCATCTTTGAGATTCATATATCCGATTTAACCCTTACCTGCACAGTGTGACTCTCCACCTCCTTTTACTCAGTTTTCTTGAACGTTAACCAACATAATTCTTCTATTATACCACATATTTGGGACCAATTCGTTCACAATAAGAAACAAATAGATTTTATAAAAATAATTATTATTAATTGCCTGTTAACCCATTAACACCCAAAGAAAGAAAACATTTTCTGGACGCTCTAATTAAAAAAAATGATCTTTTTTATAAATATCGTAAGAATGAAAAGTTGTCAGAATTCATCGAGAAATATCAATTTTTTCAAAATTGTAATTTATATTCGAAAAATTCTGAAAAAATGTTGTGTATTTTCTCATTAATTCTAAGAGTTTGTTCTCCTTTGCATTTTTCCCAAAAGTTGATAGTTTTTGAGAAAATCTATTTCAAATATATATAGCTTAGGAAATTTTGTCTCGAAAACTGTCAACATCTGTAAAACATTGAAAAGAACACTAAATTCTTTGAATTCATCAGAGAATACAGTAAATTTTTTTCATAATTTTTCGTAAATAAATTACACGGAGAAAATTTTCTACGTTTTACAGCAGATCATCTTTTAATGATATTTTAGCACGTGATTTAGAGCTATGAGATCATATACTTCTAAACTTTTGATCCTGAGGTAACTCGATGAAAAGCAAGTACCACGCCTGTGACATAATTTCTACAATTTCAACCCATGTACGGTACGCTTATAATCGATGATACCTCAGCTACCTAATATATCTCGGGTTCATGCTTATACAGTAGATAGAATAGGTCGTGCCAAAACCGTCATTCCTGCATTCATTCTACTATCGCTAGGGTTGTATTCTTACGATTTCTTACAGTGTACAGATTGTAGAATCGAATCGGCGGAACATCGGAAACAGGAACGAGGAAATTGGGGAATGCGGTGGACTGTGGTACGAACAGTTTTATATCATGTAAAAGCATGAATAACCCTTGAAACTATTTCATATGGTCGTTACCTGTTGTATTTTCATGCCGTCGTTGCTTTGAAAGCATGTAAACTTTCTGTATTATCATGCACTCTGGTCTTTATTTTCATAAAGACGTCAGTGCATTTTAATCACTTAATTCAAACTTACGTAGGAACTTATCCTTGAAAATATACCATCACAATATCTGATGTATTAAAAGCAGAAAATGTTGTGGTATAAAACGTAGAAAATTTTCTCCGTGTACAATTTGGAAAAAAAATTTAAAAAAAAAATCCCCAAATATCATAAAAAAAATCTTAAAAAATTCCAGGATATTTCTCGATAAATTCTAAGAACTTTTCGTTCTTAGAATTTTGTAAATAATGCTGGTAGCTTTTGAGTTACATCGTCCAGAAAATGTCAAAGAAATTTTCGTTGTTGCGGCCATTTTGAGATCGTAGGATGATGTAGGGTTTAAAAGTAAATTTTTTTTTAAATTCAAGTATTTTATTCACCTTTGTTCAGAGTTTCAATAGAATCCCAATATTCTAAAGGCTCGAAAAAAAATGGTCAGAATAAATATTTCCCAATTTTTTGAATTTTCTTCAAATTCGGCGCCATGTTGGAATTCCTGATGGCTGAAACTCATTTTTGACCTCGGAATCTTGAAGAGCGACCTCGAAAACAGTCGGATATGTACCTTTTAATTTTTGTTAACTTCGATTAATACTCGATTGAAACTAAATCAAAACGAAGTGTCCTTTGGGCTTTAATGGGTTAAGACTTGCTGATTTAGTGGCAATAACTCGAATAATCTTTGACTAATAATAATCGGAACATTGGAGAGGAGCTTGTTCACTAAATTTGAGAATATAAACACTGAGATTATTTAAGGTTTATATAAAAAGGCACGGCATTAAGGGATCCCACGATGAGAATGAATCGGCATGAAAGTTTGTACGCACTGGTGGTCCTGTTACCGCGGTGTCACATCAAAGTTCTGGATTTTTATTCTTGCATGCATGTAAGCACAAATGAAGGCTTTCAGTATTGATTCACATGTACCTCCCATCGATTCATTTTCAGGTATATGTCGCTGCAGTTTCGTGATGCATGCTGGAAAGGGACCGCGAAATGACAGTTACGGCATTATAATCCGTTCATACAGATCGTCCATTACATAAGATCGTAATATCGATAGATGGTATGTTGATCCACAGATAATCGATAACAATCCGAGAGTTCACGCTTCGTTATTCGGAGTCTTGGGATTTCGATAGTGATGAAATAATACAATTGTACTATGTTATGGGGAATATAGGAAAGAGTTTTGTTGAAAGATTTGAGACATCTTCTGCTGACAATAACCACATTCACATTATTAAACATTTACATTATTATTAAATTTATCATTTCATTATTACATTTATAATTCTTAAAAGTATACAGAGATATTTTTCTATAAAAATGATACAATTGGCATGTACGTATAAACATAGATGAATTTTACTAGCTGATACTAAATCCATTTCGGTAAATGATGTTCGCTCATTTGATGACATGTAAGATGAAGTTCTAAAATTTTGTATATCGACACATAACAGGCACCTAGAATGCAAAGTTTCATATCGATTCATCGCCATCATTGTGAAGTAATTGGGTTTCAAAGATGACATGTAAAACATAGGAACATGGTCGTTGACAGATTAACCCTTCCGCTGTGGACTACGTGTATACACGTAGTAGACTAGGTGGGCTCCCAGCATGGACTACGTGTATACCCGTAGTTCTAAAAGACTGAATAAACAGAGAATAAATAAACAGATATATAACAGCGTTGTTTTATTGGTATTATAAATCGCTGGATCCCAATTTGAGGTCAAATTCCAAAAAATCTAAACGTAAAAACCATTATGACCGCTAAAAATCGGATAATTTTTAAGCAATTTTCATTATACATGTAATTATAAAAGAACGAATAAATAGAGAATAAAGAAACAGATATACACCGGAGTTAGGTTTTATTGGGTATGTTGAATCGCTGAATCTGAATTTAAGGACAAATTTTTAAAACCTTAAACAGAAAATTCGATATGACGGCTTGAATTTAAAAAAAATGTCGGCCATATTGGTTCCCCCATTTTGAATGTTTAAAAACCGACTCCAAATTCGTATTCAACGTCTTCGAAAACATAAACATCCATATCTACAAAAATTTCAAATTGGCCGGAAACATTTCGAGCCCACTTTCGAGTTTTCGGTCTACACAGCGAAAGGATTAAGAAATACATTTGATAAATTCATACAAAAACGATAATATTATTTTTTTGCGAAAAAAAATGATCAATTTACCGGGTATTTTGCATGAAATTAGAAGTTTTTAATCAATAATTGGGGAAAATGTTACACACTGCATGCACCTTTTTATATAAATATAATCTTTGCTATTAACTGATAAAAACATTGTTGGGTATAATTTTGTACGCGCGCGGAAAAAACAATTTGGTTGGAGCAACCAATTTCGAATTGGTTGGATGATAGTTATTACGACTCTTTCCTTGGTTCATAGAACTAATGACGTAAATTGGACTTAGTTCCTTAACCATTTCCAATTTATTTAACCTTTAGTTGTCCGGCGAAAATCAGCTTTGCGGGCCATTTTTGCCTTCGAACAAAATTTTCATTGATTTATCCTATAATTTTAGTGTTATCGTTTTGGAGGTCGCTAAATCCGATTCGGAAATCGGATTTACAGAATTCAAAATGGCGGATCCAATATGGCGGACGCAAATTCGAAAAATGGTGCGATTTTTATGAAAGTGGGGGTTATTGAGGTCGTTGAATTTGTTGAATCTGAAATTGGATTCCTAAAACTCAAAATGGCGGATCCAATATGGCGGCAGCAAATTCGGAAAATGGTATCTTCTTTCGAAACGTTTCACAAGACTGTCAAGTGGTATAACAAATTATACTTTCAATTTGAGATTAATGTTTTGGTAAATGTTATTGGTTATAATGTATCCGAGCTTCAAAAACTTAGAGTCAGGACTCAATTTAAATTCGCCATCACGAACGATTTCAGATTCCGATTCAGCGACCTCAAATACCCCAAGGTAATCACTTTCGTCAAAATCGAATCAGTTTTAGAATATGCGTCCGCCATATTAAATCCAGTCAAATTACAGTCAAATCGAAGTAAAAACATGTTTTTTTTTTCACATGCGCACATGTGCGTCAAGGGACAAAAGTTCACTACTTTTTTCTACATATATATGCGTTACTGACAGTTAAAGGGTTGATAACTGATTTATTTGGTATCCTATCCAATTATGAGAAAACGTAAAAACCTCCTTTCTGAGACCATGCGCGAAAATAGTCTTACATATCAACTCAACAGTCAACATGTACGGAAGCGCCTATCTTCCACATATCGACACCCGACAAATACAAACAATAGGATTTTCGGTTATTGCGACTGACCTTCACAGGCAAATTTTTTTTTATTTCGTACTTCTTGCCTACAATAGTATATTGTGTATCTAGGGCGGAAAGGTATGTATTACGGCGCGGGCGATACTGCAGCTCGAGTCGTAACCAAAGACGAGGCGAGCCGAAGGCAAGCCGAGTCATGCCGTAGACGAGGGATTCAGCATCGCCCGAGCGTGTAATGCATTTCCGCCCGTGGTACACACGATACTTTTTGGCACACCTGTCGACATAAATGCCTTACTGGCCGGCGGTAACGAGCAGCGGGCGGTAATGAAAACAGCGGGCGGTAATGAAAACAGCGGGCTGTAAAAATTGAAAAACGCCCGTGCGCATGCGCAGTTGCGTTGTCGCTGGAATGGCTCACTTTCCGTTCGCTTAGCCTACACGGAAAAGTGGCAGTTTTGTGCAGGTGTGTCAAAAAATTATAACTTTACCGCTATTCTTACATAGATAGCAAGCTCATATACTCACGTTGAAACGTAAGTAACTTTAATTTATAATCTAATCATACAAAAATTAGAAGCCGAGAATTAATTTTTGTCACACCTGCACTAATTTGCGGTCTGTACGTACCGGTCAAGTAATAAGAAAGACATCGATTGCCGCCGGACACCAAAACTGCCCTTCAGCGATCAGCGGTTTTCATATCAGTCAACGCCCTCGTTGCAATCACTTCAATTCCGCCCTAGACAAGTAATATACTATTTTATCCTATCGCCTTGAAAGTTGCGATATTGCATACATGCGAAAAAAGTGCGAAATGTCAATCAATGTATTCAATATACAGGTTTTCGGTTACGTGTTGAAAACCATAAACTCGACCTGCCAATTATATAACCTGGAATCGAAAAGTTTTCACACGACCGAAATGAATGGTTTTCGTCCAGTTCCGTATGCTTTACAAAATTGCGTATTTCAAGGCAGTAAGACAAAAATATCGTGAGTCTTACCGGTAATTATCTTGTCGCTCGTCGAAATCACTATCGTTTCACCCTTGATACACAATGCACTATTACTTTCTTCGTCCTTATGGTAACGTTGTTATGCTAAAAGTTGATGTAATACTTATATATATATATACGGATAAGAAATTGGTGCAATTACAAACTCAATTAGTTAAAAAGTAACAATTTTGCTTAGTTCCTCCACTTAATTATTCGCGGTCTATACCGGTAGCTTCACGTACCGGTGAAGTAGTCGGAAAGACATCGATTGCCGTCGGGCACCAAAACTGCCTTTCTGCCCTTCGGCGATCAGCGATTTTTAACTCCTCGACACCTTCATCGCCATCGTTGCAATGACTTCATTTCCGCCCTAGATAAGTAATATACTATTTTGTCCTATCCCCTTGAATGTTGCGATATTGCATACATGCGTTCTGTGAGCAATAAGCGTTGGTTGGTCCAAACAATTCTTTTGTTTTGTGAGGCTTATTGGTTGCTTTAAATTCGGTTCCTGATGAAATTCCGAAACAACAAGGTTTTCCAGTTTTTCTGGACATGAACAGGATTACGTTATTCATTGGTAGCAGTCATCATTGTCGAATATCGAACACGGTCAGAAAATCATTAAATGTGTTATCCTCGGACTTATGTTCTGGCATAAGGCAGACGGAACAATACGTTTGGTGAGAGCTGATAAATTACGTACCGAACGGATTCGAATGAATGAAAGTTGCCCGCGATGGGCCAAAGTGTGTGAGTTCGCGGATCGTCGCTTTTTCTCGCGTCGTGTGAACGCGTCTTTGTGCTTAGTCATATGAACCTGCCTTGAAAGAAACCATAAATATATTCTACGAGATGCTCAGGTGATTCATCTTCGACGCGTCCAATACTTCGTTTCAATCCTGCACAATTCCATCGAACTTTGCGCATTGTGCGCACGCCCGTGTGGACGTGTACGGTTGGCACATTAATACTGCGAAAGCCCATTACGTATCTCCAGTTATCCGTCTAGAAACGATGAAATATTATTCCCGACGTTTCGTCACTATTAATAATTACGGGCTATATGTGTGGTACAGCGTCGTGCCAGTGCGGTTTCCGCGGTGCCGGCATGAGTAGTGTAAATTCAAACGTCGATATCATATTTCGTAATGAGACTCCTGGTTAGACGGGTGTCCGTTAAGCGGATTTTAGGGCGCTTACGGCCAAAAGAGTTTTGAGAGAATATTAAATGAGAGCTGCTACTTTTTTAAACCATTATGTCGAAAATTTCGTCATTTTAGAATACGGGAAGCTTTTGGGGTTAATCTTCACAGAAAGTCTTTTTGTTGGATCTTGAGTGATAACATGACAACTATATTTTACTATTTTGATTTTGGGAATCAAACTTCTAACAATTTATTGACGTATTGTTTGCTTCTAATGTAAATGAAAACTAGTCGCTTCGACCCTGTGGCCACAGAGCATGTGCTCCTCGGCTGGGCAGAGTTTGGTAGACCCAGCTGTTTAATTGACAACAAAAAAAAAACGAAATAGGAAGTTATAATGGAAACTCAACATGAACATCTTTATTGATAAATTCATGTTGAGTTTTCACCATAACTTTCTTCCATATATTATATTTAAATGGGTAAACACTTGCATACATGTCATCGTTGCTTTCGTTCTTGCCAAATTATGGGAATTTCCCGAGTAGAAAAGTCTATTTTTAAGATCTGGAAATTGTACTTGTAGTTTGTGTTGGTTGTAGCATTAACGTAGGGGATAATGCTATCCAGTTTCATTTCATTTTATAACTTCTATCTCCTACACTGAGAGAAATTTAAGATTACAGACGTAGTAGATATACCTGCGGTGTAAAACGGGAGATGGCTGCCGTTCGTTGATTAATAAGCCGGCTGCCTTAGTTTGGGACAGCAGTTGTCCTAAATACAGACGACCGGTGTTCTAGCGGAAGGGAACGGAAGCAGTACTATATAAAAATGCAGTGTTGGCATAATAGCCGTCTTTTATTTTACAGCAGCCGTCTTAAAAGTCGTGCGGTGATTGTCTTAAGGCATGACACCTCTGTTACTTTATACCCATTACAGCTGATGTCTTAAACTTCTTTCAGTGTAAGACATCCACCAGGAAACTTTCAAGACGGTTGTTGTTCCAAAATATAAGACGACTGCTGTTCCAAAATATAAGACGGCTGGTTTGACAACACACCATTTGTTCATAGCATGGCTGCCATTCCCTTTCACTGGAATACGGGTTGTCTATATTTAGACTGCTGTCTCAAACTATGGCAGTCGTCATCTTAATCGACGAACGACAACCATCTCGCGCATTGCACCACATGTATCTTCACTAGCCCGTCTGTAGTCCTACAGTTCTTTCCATGAAGTATTGAAGTAGGTTCAACATTTCTACTCGGATTATGATGGAACCGACGATACTTGCATTCATTAAGTTATAGCCCTTTCCAAAATGGATTCACTTAGCAAAAAAAAATCGATGTCTTTGATTCTTGTGTAACTCTAGAATAGTGTTCTACTTCAAATTTCATAGGACACGTTTTTTATTTTGACCTAAACATTCTTTTGAGGCTTTGTGGCGATATGTCAAACTTTTCTTCGGAAATGCAGTATTTCAAGGTTTAAAATTCACATTTTTTTCCAATGGCCGCCATTTTGTCCCACATAATCCAATCGGGGTGAATTTTTCTGTAAAATGTATGGAATTTCATCAATTTTAACTTGGCTCTGCCATATTTTGAATTACTTCAAAAATCGTCGAGATAAACGGGAATAACTAAAAATGGAATTTCTCAAAAAGGCCATCTTCGATTTCTGCCAAATTTAGATATGTTTTTGAAGACTATATAAGCTATCTTTCTGCCAAATTTTCATATGCCAACTTACTTTTTTTCTGAGATATGGCCAGACAAAGATAACCGCGAGTTTTGACAAACTTTGGCACCATACATGCCGCAAATATGTTTCGCTATTCTCATATGCGACGACTCTCATCTTTGAATTTGCAAAATATTGTCTTAAGAGCTACTTATAGATGATAAAAATGATAAGTTTCTGAAATCTCATAAGCTCAACTAATTTCTCCTCAATCGAAATTGTTTGAAAATGTATCGAGATGCACGGGAAAAAATAACGTATCATTTTTTTCTGTTGCTGATGAGTAAGTATTACTTTTATTGCATGGTTGATGCTTAGGTTAATTATTTTTTTCGTTCATCGTATGCACTGGGTTGTGCTATTTTTTTTCAAGTTTCGCAGTAGAATTTGGCATACCGCCACAGAGCCTCAGAAGCATTTGTAAGTCAAAATAAAAAACACGTGTCCCATGAAATTTGAAGCGGAACACTATCCGAGTGTTACAAAAGAATCAGACATCGATTTTTTTGCTGTGGTGAATCTATTTGGAATGGGCCTTATAGAACAATGAAATTACTTAATCATATGGAAATGTAGAAAGGTTATCGGTCAATTATTTGTTCTCCCAATAATTTATATTATTAATATAGAACCAATATTTGAGTTTATTATTGTAACAAACGGGATTGTTATATAGGAATGCATTTATATTATATTGGAAAGTCAGATCAGTCTATAAAAAAATATCTAGCTGTAATTCGTCTTATTGTACGACTTTTTATTACGGTAAATTTTGTCTTTATATGTATTTAAACAAGACCAGTAACTTCGACTTATTACTATTAATATTTTATCAAAAAAACTAGGATTGTCATTGTAACAATTATACACATTGTTATTTAACTGGGTTTATCTATAAGATTTTGATAATTATTTCCGTTAACAAACAAAATTCTTTATGTAACACTATTTATGATTTTCTTGAACTCTGTACAGTTTTGTGAATTGGGAATATACTACGGAATAATAAAAATTTTACATTTCAGAATCTGTTATATTCATCATATAAAGTGAAAATACCTATATTGATACGATTTTTCAAGACAAATGTTACTACAGTAATAGTTATTTCTAAAAAAGATTTTTTCCGTCGGATTTTCCTCTTTATTTTTGTTAGGTTACTGATTGGCCCAATTATTATAAAAACGATTACGAGCCAACGATTTTATTTGTACGTGTGTATTTCGAGACTATCACACTTATATGGGTAAATCCACAAAACTTTTTAAAATAAAAAAAAAATAATTAAAACCAAAATTAGTGCACACTCTCATGCTTTGGTGGGCACTTTTGGTTAGTAGTCAAGATGATTATTTAATATCCATTAATCGTTTAAACATGGGGGCGTAAAAGTTATGACGTCAATATCACAAAAATATTTGTTTATCTCAACGTTATTAATACCTGACATAACAAACTTTAATCGTCGAAATTAATAAAAAGTAATACGAACTGCGGGTAAATTCGTTTAATATACAAAAATAAATAATAAACAAATATAAAAATGTATTTTTTAATCAAAGAATAATTATTAAAGCAAACAATATATTTTCTTGCAGTTCTGAATTGAATTTGAATTTATTTTTGGATTGAGGGGAAACCTCTTGGGCCAACCATTACAAAATAGATACATATAAAAATAATTCATACATAAATATACAAAAGAGCTTAAATATAGGTAAGAGTGGAGGTAAAGTGGGTTTAAATGAATATCGCTACGTAGAGCATAAAAGGTATATAAAAATAATAAAAATAACGCAGTGAGTGGACAGTTACATATACATTCCGTGATCGCCGTGGGGAATACAGCGTCTGGTTACAACTAGCAGTATAACTGGCAGTATAAGCTCGTATGTGGTAGTAGAGTGTTATCGCATAGGAGTGATATCGAACGATGGGTTGGAGAGTAAGAAAAATCGAAGTTTTCCCTTAAATTACGTAACATTGGCACTAGAGCGGATGTTGGTTGGCAGGGCATTCCAGAGTCGAGTTGATATGATGATGAAAGAGCGCGCAAATAGCTCATGCTGATGAGGCTGCACACGAAGTTCACTAGTGGAGCACGGTCTTAGTATTCGACTTGTGCTTTCATTACGCCACTGATACCGTTCATATAGATATTTCGGTATCCTTGTTGTGAGGACATTATAGGTGATGATGCCTATAAAGTATAATCGGCGAGATGCGGTTGTAAGCCACTGAAGTTCCTCACGATATGGGGTGATGTGATCGATTCGGCGCAGTCCATAAATAAATCGAATGCCTGCGTTGAGCAGCCTTTCAACCTTGGTTTTCTGCAGGGCGTTGATATCATTATAGACAGCACAACAATAGTCAAGATAAAGTAGGAGCAGTGTTTTTACTAGAGTCTCACGGAGATCGAGAGATAACAAAGCACGGTTTTGTCTAAGTTGGCGTAGAGTGGAAAACACACGCTTAGACATTAGTACAATGTGTTCTTTCCATGATAGTGTGCTGTCAATAATGAGACCAAATACAGGCTCGTAAATTAACTAACCCCCAAAAAAAGAATACCAAAAATAATAATAAAAGATTGACTGATTAATAATGTGCCCGTATACGGGTTAAGAGCGAAATGAGGACAATATGAATGTGACACAACATGAAGAACATGGTGGGTAATTAAAAAATAATTTTTTTTCTTCTTAGAAATCACAATTACTCAGGGGTTCAATGCAATAACGAGATACACTCGATTTTGTCCAAAAAGCTATTATTTATAAGTAAATTTAAAAAAATTTTTCAAATTTCAAGTTTCTTAAGTGATTTTCTTCTGCTGTATGCATACAATTTTAACGCGTCTATTAGTATCAGTTAGGTACATCAAAGTTAACTTGTTGATATACAAAGAAGCATAGTAGTAAATATCATAAGTCCGTTTAAAAATGGAAAACAAAATAATTGAGACTCGCATGTTCCTGGTCTAATAACTTTTTAATGAGCATAGGCACATGTATGAGCTGATAGGTACAGTTACATCACAGGAGTAACTGTCTGGAAAAGTGATTAAGTGGAAAGATTGATATATAGATATAGAAAGTAGACAAAAATTATGCGATTATATATCGATTATATATCGATTATAGATATGGTATTATTCGATAAATTGTTACGCTTCGCTGAAAGCTAAAAGTTTCTTGGATTTACCCTTATACGATCTTACTCAATGGATATTTTCCATTTTATTTGCTGTCCCTTTGTAGAGCAACTATGGTATAATATACTTGTAGAAAGTTTGGGTAATCTAAAGACTCAAGTCCCATCAGGACTTTAAGTTTAGTTTATTTATGATGACCTTAAAAATGATAGGTCACAAAGTTAACATAAGTTTTTTTTAGCATGGTTGTGTACTAACTTTGCAAAACTGATTTGCGTGTAAATGTACCTGAAACGGCGATGAAATCCTCACCCTTGCGGATACACCCTAAAGTTTAGCTATCTCTAATGAACTGGTCCGTTAGTTAGTTTGTCGAATATGTACGCGTAAAACCGTCTCCGCACGTACGTGCATCAGGAATGATTGTGTGTACAAGTCGTTTGTATAGTGTGCACAAGACACGCCCGCCGTGTCACATTCACAGTAGGGGTGAATTTAGCACGTTCCTTGCGACAAGTAGATAGTAAATCGTGTTAGTGGTCTCGGTCAAAGGTTTGCTGAGAAATGTACTATAATGTTTAGTACGAAATGACGCTAAAGTAAATAATTATGGATGTTCAAAAACAATTATATTTTTACTGGCACGGTTCATGAATTTTACTTGAATTTTCATGTTTCTCATTATAGAAAACTACAAATTCTCTGTGTTATTCTTTTGAATAGAGTTAATTTATCAACTTTTTTTGTGATTCCGATAAAATATGTTACAAATTAGATCTCTAAATAGGTTTATTATCGAGTTTTAACGAGATTTTAAATAAGTATTAATATGTATTTCAGTCATTCACTCAATATTGTGCTTAGTATTTACACACCATGTATTACTTCGACCCAGACCTTAGGTCTGGACGAAGTATTGAATTTTAATTTCAATTTGACATAATCAAGATATTTTCGTCTATGTAATTGTATTTGTCTTCAGTATTGAAATGACCAAATTAAGCTTATCCCAATTTAGCGTATTCGAGTTACGCGAAACCTAACATTTCGGAAAATTATGTTCTACATGTATATTTTCGTAATGTTTAATAAACAGATTATGTTTTCTTCAGTTTACAGACAAATGTGCACATTTCGAAATCAGTAATACAAAAGAATCAGATTTATATTAACCAATGAAAGAAACTAAGAACTATTGATATTTATTTCGTGTAATATTGATATAATTTTATAATATAATTGAGTGCTGTTAGTAAACGAACGAGTATTAAGAAATAGCCGACTCTTCACTGGGTCGAAGTTTCTGAGCGAGCGAAGCGAGCGAGGCACCACGCCAACACTAGTTTTTCAATTCAATTTTAACCTCTGCTCTCCCAAAAACATTAAAATCTGTTAAAAATAGCTGGGAATTAAAACAAAAATTACATAAGTTTAAAATAGATAAGGATTTTATATTAATATCTTTTGATGTCGTTTCACTGTTTACTAATGTTTTAACTGATCTCACAATTTTTATTTTAAAAAAGAAATGGGAATTAATAACAAATTTTACTTATTTACCAAAAAAATAATTTTTTGATACACTGAAACTCATACTGAATTCTACTTATTATTTCGACCCAGACTGAGTCTGGACGAAGTATTGAATTTGGTCACTTCGGGCATAAAAATGACCCTATAGTTTTTCATCAAATGTCGACGTTTCAGACCCGAAGGAACCCAAATCAACAATACAAAAATTTGTGTCCGTGATCTTGTACGTACGTACGTCCCGTTTTTTTGTCTCGCGATAACTCGCGAACGGATAAGCGTATTGATATATATTTTTTTTAAAAATACGCGTTTTGGTATAACTTAGATCTGATTAGATTTTGGGGCAGATCCATCCCTCCATTACTAAAAAAAATTAGCCCCAATTAAGTTTCATCGTAGTTTTTTGCATTTATTTTGAAAAATACAAATTTTATTTAAAAATGTTTCAAACAAAAAAGATAGAGCATAAAATTATCTACAAAAAAGGTTGTATGCATTTTCTTCCTAAAGTCAACGATAATGCCATAAAAACTGGTTTAAAATGTTTATGACTATTGTCTGAAAAAGTATTGAATTTGGTCACCTCGGCAAAAAACACAAATTTTTTTATTGTTGATTTGGGTTCCTTAGGGTCTGAAACGTCGACATTTGGTGAAAAACTATAGGGTAATTTTTTTGCCCGAAGTGACCAAATTCAATACTTCGTCCAGACTTAGTCTGGGTCGAAGTAATTATATCGATATTTGGGCGTCCAACCACAGTTAGGTTCAAGTGGCTTCGATAGATATGTTACAACAATATATAGCGTTTCTTACATCTATGAAAATTGAAAGTGATTTACAAATATGACCTATGGCCTGATTTGAAGAAAAATTGAAAATCAGCATTTTCAAAACTTCGACCCCGACGACAGGCCAGCTAATTACTTTCTGTATTATTATGATCTTATATATTAGTCCGGTCAATTTAGACCAAAAAATGAGAGTGAAGTTACATAAAGTCCCAACAAGCTGAATTTTTGTGAAGTTGTTCAAAACACAATTATAAACAATGTCTGGAAGTTCCCCATCATTCCCCTGTAAGGAAAAAATTTAATTCAAGGTCAAAGGTCAAAAAAATGAGTTTTTTGCGATTTTCAGCAAAACGGTAAGTTTTATCATAAAAGTACCTCAGACAAAAATTGTAGATCATAAAATTATCTATAAAAAATGTATGAATACTTTTTTTCTTACGAGCCACCGTTTCTGAGATATAACGATTCTAAAAGTTATAAAAGTTGTTATCGTCATAATATGCATGAGTACGCCACGTATATACATCTAGAGTTGTAAAATTTTATATAATATATATTTGAAAATCTTTGAAAATTTCCGTTATTTTGCAATAGTTTTACATTAAACAGGATCACAACTGACCCGTGGAGTAGGCCTACTGGGGAAACCACGTTAACAAAAACGCGCTAAGTACACTACCTCATAGGTGGCGTGGAAACGTAAAATATACTATATATACATATAGTTCGTCAAAGATATCTTGAGAGTGTCGAAAAGATCTCTGACGGATATCTTTTAGATATCTATGAGACATCTTTTAGATACATCGAAATGGTTATTTTCGTATCAAGGGCGTCAAAGAACTTATGCGCCCGTAGGTCATCTGTAGGGTAATTTTTTTCCGAGGTGACCAAATTCAATACTTTTTCAGAAAATAGTCATACACATTTTTTTTTTTTTTTTTTTTGTTTTATTAATTAATTAACGGGCGGAATCGCCCTTTTTACTAAATTGTTGCCTTATTTCACTGTATGATTTTGCGAGAGCTGCAGATCGACTTAGACAGATGGCGCCGTACTTCACATTTGTGTATGAAATGTAGGACTGCAGAAACCTACACCAAGTACAGCGGCGGTCATGAGTCGATTTCCGCCAGATAAACAATACTTTCGAAACGTAAACACAAACAACGTGGCTCGTCTTACCAACAGCGAGCTGCTGCTTGGAAACGAAATCGAAAAATTGTTCACCAGACGGGGATCGAACTCACGACCTACGACTTCGTAGTCTAGTGCGTTAACCGCCTTTTAACCAGTTTTTATGGCATTATCGTTAACTTTAGGAAGAAAATGCATATAACCATTTTTGTAGAGAATTTCATGCTCTATCTTTTTTGTTTGTAACATTTTTAAATAAAATTTGTATTTTTCAAAATAAATGCAAAAAACTACGAAGAAACGTAATTGGAGCTAATGTTTTTTAGTAATGGACATATGCATCTGCGCCAAAATCTAATAAGATCTAAGTTATGCTAAGACGCATATTTTAAAAAAAATTTATGTCAATACGCTTATCCGTTCGCGAGTTATCCCGACACAAAAAACGGGACCTATGTACGTACGGACGTACGTACGTACAAGATCACGAACACAAATTTTTTTATTGTTGATTTGGGCTCCTTAGGGTCTGTAACGTCTATATTTGATGAAAAACTATAGCGTAATTTTTATGCAGGAAGTGACCAAATTCAATACTTCGTCCAGACTTGGTCTGGGTCGAAGTAATGATTATATCCATAATTTTATGAACTTTTAACACAAACCCTGAAATAAAATTTGATTAGTACACATAAAATACTATATATTCTTAATCTAACATTTATTCTAATATTCATATGTAGGGGAAGTAGGGGCAAAGTGGGATGGTTTTGGAAAAACTTGTATAAAAAAATATGGGGCATAAGAATGGTTAGATGTGGTTTAGATACCCTTATTACTTCGACCCATAGGCCAATCGTTTAAGACAAAAAAAGGGGGTTTGCTTGCAAATGAACCGATACGCAATTTTATTTTTTCTATGTGTAGGAGGGGGGGGGGGTCTAGAAAAGCGTATTCCCAAGTTGTTGTAGTCAGGGGGTAGAGCTTTTTTTGAGAGGCAGGGGGAAGGCAAAAATCGTTTTTTCGCTGTAACTTTGCGAATTTTTGACCAAATTGAACGTATGACCGCGCATTTTGTAGCTTTTTTCAAGCCCTACAATTTTCTATCTCACGACCATCCACCTAAAATAAATATTTTTCGAGTTATAGCCGTTTTAAGGGATCGAGAAATCAAATTTTTTCGTTTTTTTTTTTAATTTATCGCGGTTCGGTTAACAGATAGCACTTTTCCATCTATTATGAAAGTTGTAGAGCTTGAAAAGACGAAGAAAATGAGCCGTGATTCGATCCGATTAGTCAAAAATAGACCATAGAAGGCAGGCTTCCCTTCCGTCGACTCGGTCGCTGGGCGCATAAAATGGCCGCCGTGCAGGAGATGCGCGCCGGCCAAGCTCGACGCGTTTTTCGCTTTTGTCTCTTTTCCGACACATCCAATCGAAAAATGACTTATATGAAACTTGTAGAACATGAATATATCTACCATTTACCGCATATTACGTCGAGATTAATTGAAAATTGCGTAGAGTAGAGAGCCTGAAAGTGTATGATCGGCCAAAATAGTCATTTTAATTTAAGAAATCGTTCGTTCACATTACATATAATATTAATACTATTATCTCCACCAATGAACTATGCGGCACAAGTAGTGTTAATGCACCAAGTCATCTTACGGATAACTTCCTTTTCCTAAGGACAGTTTTGGAGACAGCGATGGAAAAAAAACTTGTTAGTGCTTTAACGAGGCATAATTATATCCTACCAGATGATTTGGGCTCGTTAAGTATTCATCAGTTATTGATTTCCTTCATTGATCATGGAGGACTGATAGCGGCAGATGATTTTTTAACATTTGCTTCTACGAGGATGGAAAATAATTTTGAACAAGTCGAACTGTGTACTCAAGATCAAAAAGACAACTTACTGTGGCACGAATTGAGATATGGCAGAATAACAGCTTCGAAGATCTACGGGGCTGCACACTTTCGAACTGATAGTGGGTCTTTGGTTCGACATTGCATCGATACGAGCAAAATTTTTGATTCGCTTCCAATGCAACGAGGGCGACTGCTGGAAAAAGAAGTCCTTTCAGTTCTTCAGAAGAAGGTCAATAAAAAATTTAAG
Organism: Trichopria drosophilae; assembly: GCA_030407085.1. NCBI lineage: Eukaryota > Metazoa > Arthropoda > Insecta > Hymenoptera > Diapriidae > Trichopria > Trichopria drosophilae. The sequence continues at coordinate 45,878,052 of CM059583.1, forward strand.
AAGTGTGGCCTTATGTTGTCTCCGAAATTTCCAGATCTGGGTGCTTTGCCGGATGCAATTTCCGATGAATTTGTAGTCGAAGTAAAGTGTCCGAGTAGCACTAAAACTGAAAAAAATTTCTTACCCGATGGAAAGATACATTCAAAATGTATGGCTCAAATACATTTACAAATGTTCATGGCCAATAAAAAAAGGTTTGTTTTGTTGGCCGATCCAAAATTTGAAGAAAATAAAAATATCAAATATTTTTGGATCGAATGTAATGGAAATTATACGAGTGACTTAATTAATTTAGCCATGAATTTTCGGAAAAAAATATGTATCCTTTATTATTAAATTCTATAAATAAATAAATAAATAAATATATTACACTGAAGATAAACACTGTAATTATAAGAATTATTAGACACTTAATAACTTCACAAAAACACATTTCACATTTTAACTAAGGGACTCTGAATATTTATTTCGTAATGAACTATGATGCAAACAGGAGTGCGGAATAAGTAATTAGAATTCCCTTAATCTTCCAATCATTCGTTCAATGTGAATCCTCAAACTTGCTACTCGTTTGGTTTCTAGCACTTCATTTTTGCTGGGTTTCGCTTTTGCTGAAACACTAGGTGGTCGAATCAAAACACATTTTTTTTTTGATAATACTGATTGGATTTGTTTAAATCCACGGTCTGCCATCACTGCACATTTTTCGGGTAAAACATCCATTATGCCACTTTCTTCAAATAAATTTATATCGCTGATTCTGCCACCAAATCCATGAGATACAAAATTAATTAATCCATCGGGCGAACAGGATATTAAATATTTCAGTGTGTTACACTTTTTATATTCCGACCAAGTCAGAGATTGATGCAAAGGGTTTGATGGTTTTTCAATCTGGATCTCAAATGCATCAATGATAGATTGAACATTGCTGTAGTTTGCTCTAAATGGTATCGGTAACAATTTTTTCACAGATCTTGGATCTGGAAAATAAATAAAGCTTTTCAGCATATGAGACATTGTATGAATATTACTATTGAAAAACCGACTTGCAGTCATGTGCGATACACCAAACTGTTGGCCCAGTCTTTCGAAGCTGTCATCCAATTTTATTTTCATTAAAATTAATTTAATAATATTGGCGTTAATGCTTGTGTGATCACTAATTATTGTATCGATTAGCCACATCCACTCCCTCGGTTTTCCCAGATAGCTCTTCGGTTCTTGGCTTATAAAAGAAAATTGAGTTTTTTCGCTGTAACTTTGCGAATTTTCGACCACATTGAACGCTCATTTTGTGCCTTTCACCTAAACTCAATGTTTTTCGAGTTATAGCCATTTTAAGAGGAGGGGGATAACATGTTTTTGTTTTTTTTTTATTTACCTCGGTTCGATTAACAGATAGCACTTTTTCACCTCAAATAAAAGTTTTAGAGCTTGAAAAGACGAATAAAATGAGCCGCGAATCTACCAGATTGGTCAAAAATAGACCATAGGAGGCAGACTTCCCGTCACTGACTCCCGTCGACTCGGTCGGTGCGCGCATAAAATGGCCGCCGCCGTGCAGGAGATGCACGCCGGTCGAGCTCAGCGAGTTTTTCGCTTTTGTCTCTTTTCCGACGCATCCGATCGAAAAATGACTTGTATGAAACTTGTAGAACATGAATATATCTACCATTTACCGCATATTGCGTGGAGATTAATTGAAAATTGCATACAGTAGAGCGTTTGAAAGTTGTATGATCGGCAAAAATAGTCATTTTAATTTAAGACATCGTTATAATATTGTAGGCATATCTGTAAAGTACATAAAGTATAATTAATGCCAATAGTAAATTTTTAAACATGTAATATCATATCATACGAAATACATAAACGTTTTAAATTAAATAATTAAAAATTAGTAATGTACAACATTAAAATTAATCTTCATATTTATTATTGAAATTAAGAAATATAAATAAATATTTATTGTTGCAAACATGAAATACGAAATGAAAAATTGTGTGCATGTATGTATATTAGGGTGGCCCTTATTTTAGATATTTCCGAATTTCATACGGGACACCCCCTAGATCGATTCGAATAATTAAAAAATGATTTTTAAGCTTGGTGAGAGCTCTTAATTTTAATATTTAGGGGTGGCTCATTTGACTTGAAGTTTAACATTGGTTATAAATGGGAGAAACCTACTATTTCAGTTTTTTAACTCTCACTTTTCCAGAAAAAATTGTAGTAATTATGTTATTACGTTAAATGTAAATATTATGTTAAATGTAATTTTTTGCCCATTGGCAGATATATTCTGGAATACTTTTAGGTGAGAAAAAACCAAGTTACGATAAAAAAATAGTAGTTTTCGATACAAGGGCGTAAAGTTCAACTTTACGCACCGATTTTAACATGGGATTTAGATAGGGCGGTACGTAAAGTTGAATTCTTACGCCCGAATATCGAACAATATTTTTTGATATATGTATGCGTAAAGTTCGTGCGCCTTTTTGAGTGCGTAAAGGACGACTTTACGGATGAGTGCTGACCGATGGACAAATGAAATAAGGTACTCGGAGGTTTTCTGATTTCAGATTATGAATTTTTAATCTTATACTTTCAAAGAATACTAATTTGAATCAGGTAACTTTTCAACATTTGATCCGCTATTTTCAATTTTGAAAATTGAATATGAGATTCGTAATCAGCGACCTCGAATACCCCCGAATACCAAATTTCAGCCGTTTTCCATATAAATACCTGAGGAGATATTAATTTTGTAATAATATTTGAAAAAAGTCGGTTCCAGATTTTACGCTAGCCAAACGGAGTAATTTCTTTAATGCCATAATTCGCCAAGAAATTTTTTAATCAAATTATTAGTAGGCATTTCGATCCGTAAAAAGGTAAGGAATATGATCCTGTATAATACATTACGATTAGATTTTTTGTTTGCGCGTAATGGCGGATAAACTAAAATATATTTTCTTTTACTTGATTTTCGATAAAAAAACGTATTCTTTAAAAATGCGATAACTACTCTCTATTACATCATTTGGACTTCACTAAAGAGGTCGTTTTACGCAGAAATCTTTAAAGAAATGAAATATCTTTGAGTTAAAATTGTAAAATGTATTTGTCTCGAGTTATAAAGGAAATAAATGAAAAATTGACACTTTTTTAATTTTTTGAGCTAAAAATTGTAATAAGTAAATCTTGAATAAATCGACCGAAAAAAAATTTTTGTTATCGTAACTTGGTTTTTTCTCACCTAAAAGTATTCCAGAATATATCAGCCAATGGGCAAAAAATTATAATTTTTTCTGGAAAAGTGAGAGTTAAAAAACTGAAATAGTAGGTTTCTCCCATTTATAACCAATGTTAAACTTTAAGTCAAATGCGCCACCCCTAAATATTAAAATTAAGAGCTCTCACCAAGCTTAAAAATCATTTTTTAATTATTCGAATCGATCTAGGGGGTGTCCCGTATGAAATTCGAAAATATCTAAAATAAGGGCCACCCGAATGTATGTAGGTTACTCGTATAAAATTATAATTTTATGAAAACATTTTCGTCTTGGCGCCGACCATAGGAGCCCGTGGCCACTTTTAGGTCCTCGCCGGAACCCAAGTTTTTTAGACGTATTTTAGGCCGCTGAATCCGAATTTCGAGGGTTCCCGGCCGAAAAAGTGGGCCTTCAAAAGTTAGAAACAAAGTAATCGTTTAAAAGGCCGTATCTCCGAAGTGAAACATCGTACCAAGTTCAAACTGGATTCAAATTTTTTATTTTTTCATTTCGAAACTTTTCTCTTTTTATAACTTTTCAGCTAATCTTCATACTTCTCGAGCTATCACCGATAAACGTTCATTGACCATCTATGTATAGCGCGCGACCGCCATGCGCCCACGGCGCGCGGCGTTCCGTTTTTGCGCTTTCCTCTTCTTTTAGGCAGATGTAGTATTCTGTGTAAACATGCTTATAATTTTGTTGAACTATTGGAAATAATGTTGATCAATAGTATTTTTCGATACTAGTGCGTAAAATACGATTTTACGCACCGTTTTCAACATGCGATTAGATAGGCCGGTGCATAAAATCGAATTCTTACGCACGCGTGCCGAACGATATTTTTCGATATACTATGCGTAAAATTTGTGCGCCGTTTTTTGTGGGTCAAATATAATGTTACGCACGTGTGATGACCGCGGCGGACGAGAGAAATTGCCACGCTCGCGAATGTTGCTAAATGTATTTAAATTGTTTAAAGAAGATATCTACTATATTTTCCAATTTGACTTAGCACGGGACCCTGCACGTTGATGACGACCAACGTTTTTTGGTTATATTTCGGCCTATTTTAAACTCCCACGCTCGGGAATGTTGCTAAATGTATTTAAATTGTTCAAGGAAGATATCTACTATGATATTTTCCAATTTGGCGTAGCACGGGACCCTGCACATTGGTGACGACCAACGTTTTTTTTTGTTATATTTCTATCCTTTGATAGGTAGTTTACATACGTTTACATGCGTTGCACTTTTCAGAAGTGCATCGAATCAAACTTGACGTCAATCGACTACTAATGAATGGACGATTTTCTACATATTTCTATATCTTATGAATGTATGATGCACAACATGCAACAAAATACTTATTTTTATGTTCTTTGAACATTCAAAACAATATTTTCACCACACTGGGACGAAAGCAGCAATTTTCCTCCCGCAAGCGGGAGGAAAGTTACTTCTTTTCCTCCCTGTCATGAAGAAAAATCGTATACTTCCCTCGGGAAGTAAAAAAGAATGCCTCAGACTACATGTTTTTCATCCTCGGCTTCACCTCGGGTAAAAATTACACGCAGTCTGAGACATTCTTTATTTTACCTCCCTCGTTGAGTAATATACTATTACAGTACTATTGATCTTCCAGTATTTATTACTTTGTAAAATCAAAGCAAAGATTTAAATCCATCCAAAACTGGCACTGAAAACGTCCCATTTGATTTAACCCGTCTATTCATTGGGGTTTAGCGGATTTTTTTACAAACGTATGAAGACGAGGTTAATAATTAAATAAAATCAAAGGTTGAACTACATGGTCATAAAGAGCAGAGTCTAACGATTCTAACGGTGGTATCATAATTAAATTTTCATAAAAGAATTCAAAAGTTACAATCGATCAAAGGGTGAAAAATGCTTAACCGTCCATTCATTGGCATATTCACCCTATTTAAGGAACAAGATATTGTTACAATATATCTACAGAAACTACTCGAACCTAACGATGCTAGAACTACCCTCTGCCGCCTTCTTTCCTGGCAGTGTTAAAATGGGAATATTCCCGGAAGCATCAGCCTTTCGTCAGGGAACTGCAATTCGAATTTAGCCAAAATTGTAGGCACCCGGGTCGAAGGCATCTAGTTTTTTTATATATTCATCATGCATTATACTTTATTCTTTTCCAACATTATCGGTAATCTTCTAAGCAAATACGAATATACTATTAACAACCAATATATTATTAACAACTAATTTAATACATTTTACATCACTACATCACGTCATCGGCTGCCACCAACTTTTTGAGTATTAGACCAATAAAGATAAAACACTCCAGAAAATTTGTTCATACTTTTATGAACAACCTTAACAAAGGAATGTGTGCTTGTTATAAATCTTACAAGTCTGAGTTCCTGTAACGGCTGGATATTTCAGACTCAATTGAAATCGACAGTATGAAAACGTTATTTGTATTTTAATGTTACAAATGCTATTTCAAGTTGAACGATCGAAGAGATCATATACATGATTTTATTTTTCATATTTGTTAAAATAATTTTAAAATATTTTGTTTTGAAAACATGGAATATTCCATGGAAGGAATTAAACCGATGCATAAAATGAACTGAAATCTGAATGTAAAGTAGATAAATAGCGTTATACAAAATAAATGATTTTTCGTCTGAGGCAATACATCGCCTTTTAATGACTCATGCACCAAAAAAAAACAATACTTTCTTTCTTTTACAAAACGTAAAAAAATTGGGTTTAATAATTAAATTATGTACAAGGTTTTGCCTTTTGTATAGGTATCAACTTTTAGAATTGTTTTTTATTGAGCCTGTATTTAAGTCAATGTGTAAATTTTTGAATGACAATCTTTAATTTTTTACTTATAATTTGAAATTCTGAAATTCTAGGTAGAGGCACAACCCAGCAAATAAAGGTAAATTAACCCATTAGCGCCGGGAAGCACACGTTTTGCACTTATGTTATGTACGCATTTGAATTGAAAGGTATGAACCATAATAATTAAAAAATTAAATATAGTCATTTAAATGTAAAAAAAAGCTTATACTTTTGAATAAAATATTTTTTTTCCATCGAAAGAGGGTTTTCAGTCACAAAATGCCTTCACTAAAGGTAAGAAAATAGTTGTAGTATTGAGATATATTTTGTATATATTAACGAAATAATATCGTGATCATAAAATTGCGACGGCTTTGAGTAATTTTCTTGTAAAAGTTAACAAATGTTTTCATGAAAACTATTATAAACTGCAGAGACAATTATGTAAGAATAAAAATGTCTTCGAATTTATTAAAGAGTATGCCCAATTTTTTTCAGAATATATTGATATCATTTTTTATTTTTTAAATTTTCGAAACACGAAATTTTAAGAGACATTTAAAAAATCTGGATAAATTTTGTGTGTATTCTTTGACAAATTCTAAGACATTTTTGTTGTAAGGAAATTTTTCTAAAGTCTATAATTTTCGACAAAATAAATTATGATTCTTGAAATCAATATAAATGATTAATAATTTTGTTTCTCAAACACTATAAACATTAATAGAAAATTATCCTTATGAATCCTTATAATAATAATATCTTATAATTAGTCAAAGATGACTCTCGATTTTTTTTCACATTTTTTAGATGAATTATTTCAACATTTCGATTTTCTTAATTTTCGAAAGATAACAAATTGTATCAATACATTCGTGCAAAAATTGAGAATATTTGTTAACAGATTATAGGAAATTTGTATTCTCAGAACATTTTTTTAGTGAGCAGTTTTCATGAAAAAAAAATTGTTAAGTTGAAAAAGAAAATTGTTACTGCATTCGCCATTTTGTGATATTGATGGGTTTTTAGTATTCAAAAACTATATCTTAATACTTATAAATTGCAACTATTTTTTTCACGTTTACCGAATGAATTTTCTGCTGGTAAATACTCTTTCGACGGGGAAAAAAGGTTCCATAAAAAAATTTATCCAACTTAATGCGTTTTTTTAACATTTAAATTGCTATATTTAATTTTCTAATTAAGCTAGATCAGTTTTGACAACACCATTGAAATCAGCCATCTCGAAAATAGCAATACATATATACATTTTAATTTTTTTAACTTTAATTTTCATACGAAATACTTGATTGAAATTAAAGTGGGTAATGTGTCCTACCCGGCGTTAATTGGTTAAAATATATTAATATTCTTAATTCCCCCAAATTCTCGAAAAATGATTGAATAATGATTTTCAGTTGTAGACATTATTATGTATTAAAAATTCTGAATTTTAATATTTTGGAATGTATTAAACAAAATTCATCCTGCAAAAAAAATTGATTCAAAACTATTAACAATAATTGTGTGATTGACGTCTGAATTTAATTTTTTAACTTTTTAAACTTTCTGTATAGGCTAAGATGAAATCAAATAAATTTACAGGGAATTTGAGTTCTTACACGTTCAAATATATTCAAGAAAGGAATTTGCAATATATTTTTGCGTAAATTCTAAATAATTCGAAAAACTGAATGATCGTAGGTTTTTTGGACATCGAATACTCAATTATTATAAGTAGTTTAATCGGTTTTCGAATATTAAAAAAAAATGAACGATTAAATACTAATATTTAAATGAATTAGTTGCGTTCATTGTTTTATTTAATAATTGTTATTAATAAATAATATTTTATGTAAATTTTTGTAAATGGCGGTTTGTCAAGTGACTCATAGTCGAACCCTCCTTAATTACAGTAATTTACTCCTGACTATCTTGTTTTTTTTTCCACAAATATGGGCGATGCACCCAATTCTTGTACCTGCTCATCCCAAGACCGACTCCCACTAGTGCCGCCGGTGGGTATACCTACGCTGGGGCAAATAAAAGACGGAGTGTCGGAGACGTCACCATCAGTTGACCGAACTTCTATAGTTTCTGACTGTCTCTCGTTGACACGAGCAAGTCTGAATTTCGACCGTTTGTGAAGTTTGTGAAGTTTGTGAAGATTAGAAAAATCGCGGTCATGTTTCCTACGAAATGGTAAGTTTTCATGTCTCAATTCTATTTTTTTTCTCATTGTAATCGGTTTTGCCCATCGTTTTGTTTTTAATTTTATTTTAATTCAAGTGTTACATAATCTTTTTTTTATTTTGCAGGAAAAAATCCGTCGGAACGTCTGATATCCATTCTACAGAAATAGCGCAAAATAATAAAAATGATTGTTATTTTTTCTATTTTGGCGTTACCGTCAAAAACTTGTGTAAAAATGAGACACGAATAAATCGATATGAATATGAATAAATTTATTAAACCTTGGTAGCAGCATAACGCTGCGTTTCCTTTAGGCTACATACATTTTCTTACATATATTTATTTATTTACAATAAGTTATTTTTCACGAATTAAAATTAAGTTCACGATTAACATTTAATAAAGTAAAGTAGTATTAATAATAACAATAAGTCCAACTAAAAAATAAGTAATAAGGGGCTGTGAAAATATGCGAATGATGAAGAAAAGATTTAGAATAAGAAAGATAAAAGTATTAAACTTCCGTCTGATGATTAATGTTTTAATGTAATTTATGATTTGAAGGTAGGATCTGTCATAATTGATATTTTGATTTTCGAAAGAATGAAAGTGTTCGTGAAGAAGGAACTTGAACCTTGTGACGTTTTCGGCATTTTTTATTTCTGCAGGGAGTGTATTCCAGAGTATGGATGCCATAATTAAAAAAGAATTTTGGAATTTGGCCGTTCTTGCATAAGGCACTATTAACGATTCTGACGTGACTATGGTTGATCTTAGCTGAGATTCAAGTCTTGGAATAAAGCGAGAAGATAGTCAGGATTCTAGTTCGAAAAAATGGTGTAAATTAATGAGCCCATGAATTAGAGATGTCGATATTTGAGGGAAAGCCACCCCATCATGCGACGATATGGTGAGATGCTGACATTGCGTCTCAGGTTAAAGATGAATCTGATGCACGAGTTAAGAAGTCTTTGCAACTTATTACTCTTAGTCTTGGAAATGTCGCAGTAGGCAACACAGCAATAGTCTAAGTCCAGTAAGACTAGGGCCGTCACCAGTTTCTTCCTTAATTCGAAAGACATTAGCTCTTGTTTTACCTTAATCTATATAATGAGCAGTATGCTGCGAGAGACGTCGTTTACGAGCCCATTCCACGTCAAAGTTTGATCTATTCTTAAACCAAGATCACGTACCTCTTTGACAAAGTGTATCACGGTACACTGAATTTATAAATTAGGGGTTTTTGAAATGGACTTTGGTGACCCTAGTATGATTGCTTTTGTTTTAGATGAGTTTATAGTTAGACCTAGTTCTTTGACTTATTTCGAAATTGCCCGTATGTCGTGGTTGACTTTTTCAATATCCTCACATAGAAAATTAAAAGGAATGGTACACAGCGTTTCTTTTGAGAAATAACGACTATTTTTGTTTGGAACAACATTTTTTAGCTTTTTAAGTTTTATATAGGACATGGATCTAAAAATAATTTCAACCTAAGCAAAATATATTCAGGGTATCCGAAGTATGTATGTATGTAATCGTTTATTATACCATGATCCAAAGACCGTATATGGTAAAAGTACAAATATATAAGTTCTCATATAGAGAACAGCAGGAAATTCTTTCGCCGTTAGTTTTTAATACATAAACAAATAAAATTTCGTGGTATCTACGGCATATGTACAAAATGTAAACAAAGGAATAAAGGAAAACAATAATGCGCCGTTCTAATATGAACGCAACGCGAATTATTACATTTCAACGGGATCATATATTGCCAGAAAAGTTTATTATGCTATCGAGTAAGAAAAAAACAAACCCCACCTGTTATTCATAAGACAAACTATTGTGTTAAAAAAGAGGCGTTTCGCACTTGGCTGCTTGTTGTGCTCTTCATCAGGGATCCAGCAGCCGTACCCTGGACGCGATCATTTAAATTTATTTGTAATTTTATAAATGTATTAATTGTTTCGAGTTTTTGGGGAGAAAACTCGAACCTTTAATACATTTAGATGGAGATTTTGAAAAAATACCTTTCAAAATCTTAAGAACCATTATAATAATATATAAGTTCTAATATAGCGAACAGTAGGAAATTCTTTCGCCGTTCGTTTTCAATACATAAACAAATAACATTTCGCTCAATAGCATAATAAACTTTTCTGGCAAAATATGATCCCGTTGAAATGTAATAATTCGCGTTGCGTTCATATTAGAACGACGCATTATTGTTTTCCTTTATTCCTTTGTTTACATTTTGTACATATGCCGTAGATACCACGAAATTTTATTTGTTTATGTATTAAAAATACAAAATGTTTGACAAAAAATAAAAATATAATAATAACAACATAAATAATAAAAATATAAATAAAGAAATGATCAGTAGGATACGCGTGACAATATAGTGACGAATATTCGGTAGACGCTGAGAATATGACTATTTTTAAAGATAAATATTATGTTAAGCAATATAAAATTACAAAAGAAATCGCCAAGTACAAAGACCCGAATTAATGCGGTAATTGACAAAATGACATCCCACCACATTAAACTCAAATATTCTCAATGTTATTTATAGCAAGAAAATTAGTTTAGCTTTAACCCTTTAAGGACCAAATGTACAAAAATTTGACACGAAGTTTGTCAGTATTTTTTAGTATTTAAATTCAATGAAAAAAATTGTGGTATATACCTTTCCAATTGCTCGAACCCCGCTCTTTCGAATGGTGGATGGTAAAATACTGTCAAATTTAAAATGAACGAATTACAGACCATTTTTTAACAAAAATCATGAGATTTTAAAAGTTTTTTTTTCATTTATCGTTTTTTTATCACTTATAGCATTACTATGCCTCAGTTTGGTATAAATAACGTGACAAAAATGTCTAAGCTTCAAAATGGTGATATATGTTTTTATTAAATTCGAAATGGCGGTCCCGATAATGGCGTCCTAAATGAAATTTTCTTGAAAAATTTGAGAACGCTCTGACACAAAAATTATGAACTTTATAAAAAAAATGATAAGAGTAAAAAGTTGTTAGACAAAGTTCCAGTGTATTCGTCGATGAATTCTAACAACTTATTACTCTTATCATTTTTGTTATAAAATTCATAATTTTTGTGTCAGAGCGTTCTCAAATTTTTCAAGAAAATTTCATTTAGGATGCCATTTTCGGGACCGCCATTTCGAATTTTATAAAAACATATATCACCACTTTGAAGCTTAGACATTTTTGTCACATTATTTATACCGAACTGAAGCATAGTAATGCTATAAGTGATAAAAAAAACCGATAAAGGAAAAAAAACTTTTAAAATCTCATGATTTTTGTTAAAAAATGGTCTGTAATTCGTTCATTTTAAAATTGACAGTATTTTACCATCCACCATTCGAAAGAGCGGGGTTCGAGCAATTGGAAATGTATATACCACAATTTTTTTTATTGAATTTAAATACTAAAAAATACTGACAAACTTCGTGTCAAATTTTTGTACATTTGGTCCTTAAAGGGTTAAATCGATCATATGATAGAGTGAGTTTAACATTATTTGGTAGGATTTCTCTCTGAAATTAGTGCGACAGTACGGCACATGAAATTGGATGGCCTGAAGACGAGCCATCCATTTCCAAAACTTTGGAAACAGTCTTTCTAACTTTTGAAAGAAAAAAAATTTTTAAAATTGCTGAAATACATGAAACGATTTTTCAAAAAAGCTATCTTTTTTGATAGGTGCCAATCCTATCAAATCGTCGTGGGGCACGAGGGGAGATGAATATCTTAAATGCAACATGGGTCGAGCGGGGCTCATTTGAAAGATCTCTTCGAGACGAAAACAAAACACTGGTCAAAGATGGCGCTGCGATCACTTGTCGCGGCACTATTCCACTTTTAACATTTTTAAACCAGTGACTTCTGAACAAATGAAGATTTCGAAAATCACTAAAGTACGTGAAACTATTTTTCGGAAAAGCTATCATCTCTGAGGGGTGCCCCCCCCCCCCCCACGGCAAGGGGGGGCGTGGGGCACGAGGGGGGATGAATAGCCTTAATGGCAATGCGGGTTGATTGCAGAAATTTCTGATCTCAGAAACCAATATTCGGATCCAACATACGACACAATATTTGTAGCGATTAAAAATGCCTAAGCACCCCCTCTTTTAAACGGGCTTGGGACCGTCATAGGCACAGTTTTGCTACTTTTTTTACATTTTTTCTATTTTGTTTTTTTTTAAATTTTCTTTCGTTTTTTGTGTTTTATTTTCTGTAGTATTGAATGCCGTTTAAAAAGTGTATTTCCAAATAATTTATTTCATGTGCTCAAATTAAGCACATGCAACTTACTGACACTGCCCCAGTCTTAAATAGAATTCGTCCAATACTGTCAGCCTCATATCTCTTGAAATAAGATGTACTTCCTGGATTATTCGTCCTCGTAGTTCTTGCAAGTTGGCGGGTTTCGTCGTGTATACCCTGTCTTTGAAGTATCCCCAGAAGAAATACTCCAAAGGAGTTAGGTCTGGTGATCTGGGTGGCCATTCGATGTAACCATGCCTTCCCATCCATCGCTGTGGAAATGTTTCATGTAGGAATTGTCGAACCGGTGTTACATAATGTGGTGTCGCACCATCTTGTTGAAACCAACCATTTTGTATATCATCATTGTACATGTTTCGCATTGCAGGTATAACTTGATGTTGACGTAATTCAAGATAAATGTTTCTATTTAAATTCCCGTCAATAAAAAACGGTCCGACAATTCCTTTTTCACAAAAACCTGCCCATACATTCAACTTCTGAGGCCATTGTGTGCGAATATCCGACATCCAGTGAGGATATACATCACTCCAATATCGGAAATTATGACGGTTTACGGCACCGTCTAAATGAAACGTAGCTTCATCGGAAAAGATAATACGATTCAACAGAGTATTATCATTATCAAGGAGCTGCATAAATGTGTCGCAAACTCTTTTACCATAATCTACTTCTCTGAGTTTTTGAGTAAATTTTATTATAAAAGGATGCCATTTCTCATTTCTTAGTAGATGATGAACAGTCATTCTAGAAATACCGATTGCCTGTGCAGCTATCCTTACACTAACATGTGGAGTTTCTCCAAATTTTTGCATGATTTCCAAACTTCCAAAGTTGTTTGTTGCTGATTTCAATCGCCCACATCGTGGCCGGTCTTTTACAGTACCTGTATCATGAAATCGTTGAACTGTTTTCTGCACAGTCGACTTAGATATCGGCGGGCGGTCTGGATGCGAATCATTGAAAAATGTAGATGCTTCCTCTTAAGATCGAGTCAGATTTCCGCACCCTCGTGCAATTAATATTTACATTCGCTCACGTTTACATAAATTCATTTTTCCTTTTTCTATAATAGATGAAATATTTTTGTACTAATAATAATATAAATAAAAATACCAGTAGAAAATCGATTCAAACTATGTATACGAGTCGGAACTCACTTGTCTGAATGTAAGATTTGGTATAACAAATATGTGGCGAAAAGCTTCTTTAATATTCCAAATGAAAATCCATTCCTCTAACGGACGCAAAACGCAGGATAGCGAAAGTCACGCTTGTGACTATCAGCGAAATGAGGAACTACAAAACGAGTATTTTCTCGCGGGGAGGCCGGGGAACAAAGTTCCGAAAATCAACATACCTCAAGGCCAAAATTTCGATATAGCATGGTTCCAGCGTGATTTTCTTCACTTTGTCTTGGAAAATTTGGCAAAAAGAAAACAAATTAAAATACATTGTACTCTCGCAATATCGAAATTTTATCCTTTCGGCGTTTTGATTTTCGGAACTTTCTAGACTGGGTATACACGACGAAACCCGCCAACTTGCAAGAACTACGAGGACGAATAATCCAGAAAGTATATCTTATTTCAAGAGATATGAGGCTGAAAGTATTGGGCAAATTCTATTTAAGACTGGGGCAGTGTCAGGAAGCTGCAGGTGCTCAATTAGAGCACATGAAATAAATTATTTTGAAATACACTTTTTAAACGGCGATCACTACTATAGAAAATAAAACACAAAAAACGAAAAAAAAAATGAAAAAAAGAACAACAAAAAAAATGTAAAAAAAATAGCAAAACTCTGCCTATGACGGTCCCAAGCCCGTGTTAAAGAGGAGAGTGCTTAGGCATTTTTAATCGCTACAAATATTATGTGGTATGTTGCATCCGAATATTGGTTTCTGAGATTAGAAATTTCAAACAATGAATAAATCGGCGAAAAATGATTATAACGCCACCTATGACCAGTGGATTGCAATCGTCTCGAAGAGACTTTCAAATGAGCCCCAATCAACCCACATTGCCATTTAAGCTATTCATCCCCCTCGCCCCCCCCCCCTTGGGGTTGGGAGGTTGGAACCCCTAAAAAAAGATAGCTTTTTTGAAAAATCGTTTCACGTGTTTCAGCAATTTTTAGACTTTTGTTCTTTTAAAAGTCACAAGACCGTTTCCAAACTTTTGGGACACACCGTATATATATATATATAATTTTTAATCGAATTTTGTTTGGAAGTTTGGATTATCTTAATGTATCAGTTCTGAAATTTTGTTTTGCAACATATAGCGTGTGGCGTAATGGTCAGCGTGCGTGCTTTAGGATCTAAGAGTCGTAGGTTCGAATCCCGGCGGGTGCAAAAGCTTTTTTTCATTTATATTTGCGATTATTTAGAATTATAAGAAAATAGAGTATAAAATGTGAAATACGTAATGCGAGAAACAACAATATTTAATTATTTAATAAATAAAAATACACAAAAAATATTAAGACAAAATAAAATTAATAAAATATTGAATTTACTTTTTTTTATTCTCAAGAACTATACCGGTAATCATTACTGGTCCAGTACTGCTTTACTCTGACAGTCAGTACTGGGCAGAGTTACCAGCCGGGGGTGGGCCGTTACTGACTCAGTACTGGCGGTCAGTCCTGAACTCCGGCAGTCAGTACTTATTCAGTACTCTGCCGGTGGTCAATTGCTACCTGGGAATATGGCCACCCTGGTAAAAATGAAGCGTACACTTTAAATGTGCGGGAAATGTATAAGCTTCGCTGAAGAGTACGTACCCTTCATGTACTTTTAAGTTCCCTTTTGCTTGCAGAGAGTACAGGAGTAAATTTGGACAGTTTAAGAGTACTCGCGTACACCTCATGGAGCGTACTTCGAGAGTGAATAGAAGGTACGCGAAGATTTTTAAAAGTACACTTTTGATAGTCATATTTAAGTATACCATCCCGCGTAGAAAACCAAAGCATTAGCAATATATTGGCAATTGCAATTGGCAATATATTGCCGCTATATATTATTCTTAATTAGCCAATAAGTGGACAATACAGAGCTAAACGAAATTAGATAATTTTTCCGTATCTTTTATCAAGTAACTTACAATTAGTCACGATTACATTTATTTATATATTATACTTCTGTACGTAAATTTTAATCGTCATATTTTTAAATATTTCGAAACTTAACCTGAAGAAAGTATTTCCTACAATACATTGAAAATGGTAAATGGCCAATGATAACGTTTTTTTTGGTATACTCTTTTAATTTGAAAAGGAACATTCCTTACACCCACTTCCAAATAATAACAGCTTTCATAAGGGCATTAATAGGTATAATCTGTAAATTCGAAATGATAATTTTGATATACACACACTACAGTTATAGCAGAATAACAACTTGAAACTTAATAACTATATATAACTTGATGTTCTATCAGTTTACTTATCAATTTGAATTTAAAGTTTAATTCTGTCTATCTCAGTTTTCAAAGCTGAGTTTCTTTTCAACCGATAATATGTTTGTTAAATAATTCTGTTCTCTCTAACTCATGGAGGTTAGAGCCTCCACTGTTCACAGGTCAGAGCCTTTGAACGTTATTTTATAACTTCCAAGTTAGAGCCTGTTAGTTCCTTTTCAACCGATTTGAAGTAAAAATTCACAATTATACATTGCACTCATGCAATTTTGCAAGCTCTTTTCTAAATGCATTTAATTCTACTTTTTCTTTTCACTTTTTCACAATTTTCGATATTTTATACGTTTTATTACCAAAATGTTTATATAGTATTCAATACTTTATCATTAACCTAGAAAAAGTTTGCTGTTAAGTACACTTTTATTATAAATAAATCAAGAAAAATTATCTAACGTTTTTTCTGGTCGCTCAATACGAATCGTGGACCTTTTTAAAGTGTTGAAGCTAATAGGCAGAAGGCACTACTAATAACTATAGTAGATTGAATATTCATGAAATTTTGTATCTTTAGGCTATTCATATTTTTTTATCATGTAAAGAAAAGCTTAATAAAACCGTTGTTTACGGTCATGTTGTATATTTTAAAAGTCGAAATTTTTATTGTTCTCTTCACAGACTATTCGAAAGGCAGTCAAAATGCCAATGGAAGGAAGTGAAGGATCAAGTGGTTTTATAAAATACACGAGCAAAACTCTACGAACTTCGCGATACAATGTAACATGAATAATAATTTGTATGTATTGTAATATACGGTTCTAGGTTATAATAATGATTTTCCCGTAATCTTTTTTAAAAGGAATATTTATTACTATTAGAGCTATCGAATGAGAGAGCTTGGAGTGATATGTAGCTCGGATATAATAAACATGCGAAATTCTCGAGGCTCATGTAAAATGACAGGTTTCCTAACGTGACACAGAATTCCAGATTTCTATTTTTATTTTTTATTATTTCCTAGCTTTAGAATCACTCTAAACTAACTCATTCGCTAGCTCGAATATTAATATATATTTAATAATAATATTATTACGGAAATAATCATTACCGAGAATATGGAGTAAAGTTTTCCTCGCTTTGCGATGCACTCGAGGGCCGTTAAATAGTTATGTACAATTATATACAGTGCAACCAAATATACAGGGTCATCGAAAAGTATCGGACCCCCCTAATATCTTCAGTTAGAATGCACTTAGGAGAAAATGTCCAATAGCAAAGTTGTATGGTTTCAAGCGGGGAGTAAGATGATGACCTTGACTTTGACCTTGACCATGTCCTTCAAGGTCATTTCAAGGTCAATGTTATTTTTTTAAATAGAACCCCCTACATTTTATTGCATATTCTTATAGCTTATCTTGAGAGCTTTCCAAAACACTATAATAAAATATTTTTTTATTAAGTACTTTTTGAGTTATAAAGGTTTGAAGTTAACAATTTTTGGACACAAAATGTAGAATATCTCGTAAAATATTATTTAGTTTTCAGTAATCATAACCTTAATACTTTTGTGCGCGGAATAATGAGACCAATTAATTGGTTTAAAGAAAATACATTAATCGGATCCCCCTACTATTTTCAGTAAGAATGCATTTTGGAAAAATGTCCAATAGCAAAGTATTGTACGGCTTCAAGCAATTGTGCTAATAGGCTCTGGCGAAAAACTGCCCGAACGTAATCGCGAGAAGCTGCTCGAATGCGTGATTTCCGAAGGCGTTAGCGGGAATCTGACCGAAAGCGTTGGCCAATCTTTATTCTCTCACTCTCGCAGGCACCAATGTACGAGCTCTTGAGCAAACAATACGGATCACTGATTTGAAACTTTGATGCAGTGCTGTCTTCTTCTTAGCGAGCAGCAGTCACCTCGTGGACGAAAACGAACAGCCTCAAAAATTTTTTCTGTAACAAAAGAAACCATTGCGCTTCAATTGATTATCCCAAACATCTTCATTTTGTTTCCAATAGCCCAGAATTTTTTCGTAAATATTATTAATTGATCTATTAGATTTTCAGTTGCTCAACGAGCTTTTTGCTAGTGCTGGTTAAAATAAACAAATCGATAGTTGGACCAACACTTAATAATTAGTATTTTTCTCTACTTAATTATCTACATCAATTTCCTATCACTTACCTGATTAATTCTTCTTCGCTCTAATTAAGAATGGCGGAGCTTTCTGAAAGAGATCGAATAACACTGTTAATGATGCGAGGATGGGGAGATCAACAAAGAGGGTATAAAACAGTAACGCGATTATTTAATGAAAATTTTCGGAATGAAAATAATAGGATCTCCAAAAGTACTGTAATCCGTACTATTCAACGTTTCGAGGCCATTGGTAGCGTTAAAAGCCGCCCAAAATCTGGTAGATCTAAAACAGCAACAAATACTGATAAGGCATTCGATGTTTTACAGTCTTTCGTTGAAGATCCCCATATTTCCATCAATCGCGTTGCACAAGAACACGAAATCGGTCATGCATCTGTCAGTAAAATTCTGAAATTGAATAAATGGCATCCATACAAACTCCATTTGGTCCAAGAGTTGTCCGAAGACGATTTTGATAGACGCATCGAATTTTGTGATCTTATGATGGAGATGATTGTCGACGATCCTCTATTACTTGATAATATTGTTTTCTCTGATGAGGCAACATTTGAACTGACTGGAAATGTAAATAGACACAATTGTAGATACTGGAGTGACGTTAATCCTCACTGGAAAAGAGACAATCATACTCAATATCCACAGAAAGTTAACGTATGGGCTGGTATTCTTAATGGTAGACCAGTTGGCCCTTTCTTCATTGAAGGCAATTTGACAGCACAAGTATACCTAGTCATGCTTCGCGAACAAATTGTTCCAGCTATTCGAGACATAGCTGGTGGAAATATGGATGAAATTTATTTCCAACAGGATGGAGCTCCACCTCATTATGGTGTCATTGTCCGTCAATATTTGAATGATGTCTTTCAGGACAGGTGGATAGGGCGAAGGGGTCATATTGAGTGGCCACCTCGGTCTCCGGACTTGACCCCACTTGCCTTTTTTTTGTGGGGTTACTTGAAAAGTAAAGTTTATGCCACCAAGCCTCAAGATTTAGATGATTTAAGAGGGAGAATAACTCGAGAGATAGAACTAATACCGCCAGAAACGTACCGGAATGCGGTTTCGGCTGTTTATAACAGATTGGCACATTGCCAGGCTGTTGAAGGGCAACAATTTGAACATTTGTTGTGAATTGTTTGGTACAATTAAATATTTTGCCCAAGCTAACCAATTGGAATTAAATTTGCCTTAACTGGCCGGACTCACACACCACTCTTGCCTTAACTGGTCGGACTCGCACACCACTCTTGCCTTAACTGGTCGGACTCGCACACCACTTAACAAATTGTTAACTTCAAACCTTTATAACTCAAAAGGTACTTAATAAAAAAATATTTTATTATAGTGTTTTGGAAAGCTCTCGAGATAAGCTATAAGAATATGCAATAAAATGTAGGGGGTTCTATTTAAAAAAATAAGATTGACCTTGAAATGACCTTGAAGGACATGGTCAAGGTCAAGGTCAAGGTCATCATCTTACTCCCCGCTTGAAACCATACAACTTTGCTATTGGACATTTTCTCCTAAGTGCATTCTAACTGAAGATATTAGGGGGGTCCGATACTTTTCGATGACCCTGTATATGTATAAAGGCGTACGTAATAATTATACAAATATATCTAACTATATATAATTATATATAACTATATACACATCTGTATATAGATGTAATATATAAAATATGTACTATTTACTATATATATACGTTCACGCGACTACAACTCTTTAAATTAGTTAGTGATCTTCAACCTTTAAAATGGATTGATTCAGTCAAAGATCCTGGACAACGGTTAATAAGATGGAGATTAAAATTACAAGTTTGAATTTGAATATAAACCTGGATCATTGAATACTAATGCGGATGCTTTGTCAAGAAACCCAGTTGAGAAAAGAGATAAAATTCTAGTGCCCCGTTGATTAAAGATAGTAAATCACTTCCAAATAGCCAAAATAAAGATGATAGTCATGACAAGGAATTAATTAAGAGAAACCCGGTAGACCCTTAGGGTCAAAAACTAATAAGATCCCTGCTCCAATAGACATTAATGCCATTACTGGCAGAAGAAGATCATATTATAAGAGCCCGGACGAAATTAGACAATCTATTCAGACAACATCAAATAATAACAAAAGTGATTCAGATGCAGACATATAGAATCAGAATCAAATGATGATCAAGAGAAACAGCCAATTCTTCAGAAACGGAAAAGTGCTTTTCCTAATCTAGAATGAAATGCTCTTCAAGAGGTTATGTGTAAAACCCCGATTCCGGAGAAGGATGGTACTACTGTTTTTGGGGAAATATCAAGTGACATAGATATTGAGGGAAAACTCGCCTATCTCTATTAATTTGACTGATAACGAAAATGACATTGACAGTGATTATTTCGATGACGATAAAATAATTTCTAAAAATTCGGATTCAATTTCGTTAAATCTTCGAGAATTGCGAGAGTCTTCTGATCTTTTGAATGATTCGATTCGCGGTCGAGGATATGTCTTTATATCGGCAGAGATTATAGGGTCGGACATAGAAAAGAATATTTTAAAATCTAGGGGAATGCAGTCATTACCCACAACTAAAAAAACAAGTGAAAACAAAAATTTTAGAATTATTCAAGACAATGAAATTCTTTTAGAGGGAAAGAATGCAGGAAAATCGATTCAAACCCCCGAAACGAACTTTAATCCTGATTTAAATGTTATCGAATAAAATTGCGAAACGGAATTTTTAACTGGCTACCGACCTTTGATAGTAGATGCTCGTATTTTAAACAACCGTATTCCATGTACGTCTATAATGACGCCGCAACATACGCCAAAACCTATAGCTCTATCCACTCCTTTAGATGAAAATAATTTAAAAAATATAGGAGACAAGCAAAATTTTAAGAAGGGAGGAAATGGGGAGTTTAATGATGTTATGCGACCTAGGGTTTTAATTCCTTCCAATATTGCTGATTATCCTAGTAAATCGCAGATGAATAAACTTATTGATAGTGGTCATAAGTTACTGAATGAAGGAATAGACAGTATTAATAAAAATTTAAGCTATGTAAAAAAAAATCTTACTTTTAGTAAGGATAACTATGTACATTTCATCTCAGGAGACTATGAATTGGTAACACCAATTTCGAAACTTTTATCAGATTTAGGTATTTTGAATGCAGATGAATTTAAAACATTAAAACCAAAATTCAAAAACTCAAAATTTCTTCCATTTTTTAAAGTCTCTACTCTGTCTCCTTGCTTTTGATATAAAATGTCTTTGACAGAAAAAGAAAGAATCGAAATCCTTATTTTACGAGGATGTGGTGATAAACAAAGATCTTACGAACAAGTCGCCCAACAGTTTAATGATACCCATCCTGATCGTCTACCCATATGCAAATCAACTGTTTGTAAAACTGTTTCTCGATTTCACGATACTGGCTTTGTCAGAGATCGTCCAAAATCGGGGAGAACAAAAACCGTTTCAAATGAAGATAACAGTTTAGCAGTCTGTGCTTGTGTTGTTAAGGAGGTCCATACTTCAGTTAGGAAGATTGCGCAACAAACTGGTATCGGCAAATCATCTGTCCATGAAATACTGCGACAAAGTAAGTTTCATCCATATAAAATAAAATTTGTGCAAGAGCTGTCGGAAGACGATTTCGATCACAGATTAGAATTTTGTGAGGAAATGATGAGACGGTGTGACGAAAATGAGTTTTTCAAGTTCTGGATATGCTTCTCCAATGAAGCTACGTTTCAATTGAGTGGAGAAGTTAATAGACACAATATGCGATATTGGTCAGACGAAAATCTTTATTGGGTGAGAGATACACACAAGATCTACAGAAAATCAATGTTTTGGCTGGAATTTTGTACAATCAAATTGTTGGACCTTTCTTCGTTAAAGAGAATTTCACAGCTGTGGCGTACTTAAATTTATTGAATACCTACATATGTTATACCAGCAATCCAAAATATTACTGGTACAGCATTTGACAATGTCTGGTTTCAACAGGATGGTGCTCCGTGTCATCTTAGTTTGATTGTACGCAATCGATTGAACAACATTTTCCCCGGGCGTTGGATCGGCAGGAGAGGTTCGATTGAGTGGCCACCAAGGTCACGGGATCTAACTCCTCTGGATTATTTATACTGGGTTTTACTGGGTACGAAACAAAGCCTATAGACATTGATGAGTCAACAGAAAGAATAATTCAATGTTGTAATTCGATATCTCAAGAAACGCTGCAAAAAGTAAATGATAACTTCTATGCACGATTGGGATATTATCGAGTTGCTGAAGGGCATCAATTTGAACATCTCATTTAGTAGTTGGCACAAGCTCAATAAAATACTAGAAATATTAAACCTAAAAAAATAAAAATCATTACTTTTAGATTCCGTAATTCCATGGCTTTTTCGATGAAGCAAAATTAAAATGCCGAATTATGTGTATTTAAATGTAAAAAAAAGTTAAAAAAAAAAATAAAAAATAAAAAAATAAAAAATTCTCAAAATCGTCCATCTCGCGGTGAGAATCGGGAAACTTTGAAATAGTCAAGGGCAATGGACGCCACTATAAATTTCAAAAACGGCATCGTCTATTGCAAGTCTGCAACTAACGAATTGCATTGAAATCCGAGAAAAATGATCCGACATTTTATTTCAGCCGTTTTAAATTATTGAAATGTATGTATACATGAGACAATCCATGTCAACCGAACACTGCTCTGCCCACAATTAAAAACAACCAAAAAATACGAATGAGGGCTCATTTTATAGCTTAAGGTTTATACTTTCGAATGCCGAGTGCGCATTTGCAAAATCCAAAATGGCCGCTCCAATATGGCGTCCGGAAGCTCTTAATTTGTTGGAAAAAATTTAAAATTTGCCTAAAATTCCATATATGTTTATGTTATCAAATGCTTTTTATGCTATCCGATGTATTTTTGCGTCCCAAACACAAATCCACTCATCACCTTATATTTTTTCTAACCTCAAAAACTAGTAGAAATAGATGTTTTTGAAAAATGGTTCGCTTAATTCTACTTCTAATGCTTTCTATACTATCCGATGTATTTTGGCGTCCCAAACACGAATCCACTCATCCCTTTACATTTTTTCTAACCTCAAAAACTAGTAGAAATAGATATTTTTGAAAAATGGTTCGCTTAATTCGGCAATTGTCAAAACCTTCATTTGTTCAAAAGTGACTAGATTAAAAGTCGTAAAGATCGATTATGACCGCTAAAATTGATCGCAGCGCCATCTATGTCTAGTGTTTTGAATTCGTCTCGAAAAGACCTTTCAAATGAGCCCCCACTTGACCCATGTTGCCATTTAAGATATTCATCCCCTCTCGTGCCCCAAGTTTTCTGATTTTTAACGTCTCCCCACGGACTCAATTTTTATCAAAACAAAATGTATGAGGGGGCGAATTCTTCATCTTTTCAAGCTCTCCAACATTGTTTATATGACATTTCAATAACATTTAACGGAAATCAGTTACACGCAAAAAACACCAAAAAAAAAGCCATTTTTACCCTTTTTAGGTTGATAACTGGCGAAATATACATTGCAGGTCATATGCTCTATGAGGTAAGTTGTAGCGCTATAAAAAACAAAATCACTCATCATTCGTTAAAGTAACAATATAACGAGCCGAGTTATTGCAAAAAAACTATTATTTTTTTTAAAACTTCAATGGCTCGCCACTCAAATTCTGAGCTTTAGATCCGATTTTGGCATCAAACTTTCTTGCTCATAATGATGTTAGGATACACCCCCTGCAATATTATTCGGGCGTTCTGGGACACCCTGTATATATATATATATATATATATATATATATATATATATATATATATATATATATATATATATATATATATACCCACGCCTTTGCTCTGCGCTGCTTCGGATGTTGTTATCGGATTCGATAAAAACGCTGAAATACTTGATAGTTGCCTATCAATTATTTGATAATAAAATTACGAATTATAAATATAAATATACTTTTTAAATTAAGATGGCAAACAAAGTTTGTTGCGTGGGTCGTTGCGTCAGGACGCGCGGAATACATATAGCGCACACGCCGCATTGAGCCGCACGCGCTCGCGTCGACCGACCAACTTCAGTAATTAATTTCTCAAAAACGAGGAAAAACATATCGTTGCTGATTTTTTTGTAGAATACACATATGTTGGTAGTTTCTAAAAAAAAATTTTTCAGAATTTTTTACTATCTTCTTGGTTGTTAACAAATTCCGTAAAAAATATATTGTTAAATAAATAACAGAAAAAAATTTATTTGCCCAACGTTCATAATTTTGTATTAAAATTCAACATTTTTCTCACAAATTCCCCTCCTAATATATTCCGATAACGTTGCATTAAGTCAAGTTATACACTTTTGAAAAAAAAATGTCGACATTTTTAACTGTTTCTAACTCGAACAATTTGGCAATTTAACAAAAATCACTTGAGGGAATATTCTATTTTGCCAAAAGCTACCGATATGTAAAATTACATCAATTTCTGAGGCATGACTGATATTCCTCACGTGGAATGTCTCATATACATGTCTGTGTGTGCGCGAGGGTCTGCGTGTGGGTGTGCGTGTACATGTGCGTTTGCGTGTGCGAGTGCATGTGCATGTGTGTGTGTGTTGGCACATGTGCGAGTGTATGATTTGAATGTATGTATTCACATATGCAGTAAAGAAGAAGTATTTATTTTTTGGCATAGCATTCATAAAATTTAATTTTACGCACCGTTCGGGCACTGGTGTGTCGTGTTCATCGCATTGATTGTTAGATCCTGTCTGAATGTATGTCATTCTTACTACAGTACGCGCAATTTGCAGCGTTTCTTCTATTTTAGGAGATAAGGACTTGCTTATATTGGGCACATAAATATGGAAAAGTATTGTTTGAAGATGGCATTACAATTACGCAAAATAATGGAATGACTGAATAGTTTTTGCCGATGTGAAAAAGCCATTCGGTAATTTATATCAAATATTGATGATATCTGCATATTTGAATGTCTTTCAATAATTCCCTCGACGTAAATTTTGAGGATAACGTTGGATTCAATCTACTTTCTTTGCAATGGTTCCATACAACTGCAACATTGTTTATGAATTCGCAGTTTAAGTTTTTTACATTATCTTCCAAATTATTTGAAATATGCTGTTTGTGGCAGATAAAAGGGACTAAATCACAGAGGTTGGGAAATAATTCACTCAAACAAAAATCAAAAGGTTTGGACGTAATCTGTAAGCTGCTCTTGTTATATTAGCTCTAGTTACAAACAACTAGTGTCGGCGTTGTGCCTCGCTCGCTCAAAAACTTCGACCCTGTGGATGATCCACGTGTTTTCGACGTACTTTGGTCTCTTGAAAACGAATATCACAACACAATTTGGCGCTCGGCCATATCTTGGCCGCCGCTATTTCGAAAAAACAGCACAAACACGATTTTTAAGAATTGTTTGCATTTATTTCGAAAAGTACAAATCGTACGAAAAAATGTTTTAAACAAGAAAATGTAGACCGAAAAATTCTCTACAAAAAAGGTTGTATACACTTTTTACATTATCCCAATGGTAAGGTTGAAAATGAGCGACTAAATTTCCCATAAAGAGTTTCTGTAAGATATTATGTGAGTTATAATCACTTAAATAACTAGGAGATTTAGTTATACGTCCTGATTACATCGATACATTAGTTACTACATTATCAACCCTACTCTGTACACTTGTCGGTAAAACAGTTAGTTCCGATTGCTTAACTATATTATTATGATCTAACTTGTCCGTGTTTATCATCTTTAAATTTCCATTATTTTCATTTGTGATATTATTAATTACATTATGAGAAATGTTAGTTTCTTGTTTTACTATTCCCGAATGTAAATGTTGTCGATTACGCTGCATAATAGATCCATCGTGTAACCTAACCTCGTACGAACGTGGTCGCTCTTCGATGTTTACAATTTTGCCTTGTTCTAGTGGTTTATTCATTTCTTTTTTTACGAGCACATTGTCATCTATTTGGAAAAGCTTTAAGTTGTGCGCATGCTTGTCATAGTGGTATTTTTGTATTGTTTGTCTATTTTCCAATTCTTGCTGTATTTGGATATTTTTCGTATTTTCTTGCACTATTTTTATAGACAATACACCTTTTATGTTTCGACCAAAAATTATTTCTTTCGGTAATGGAATGTTACTTAAAATTGGTGTATTACGATATTCCAATAGTGCAAGATTGGATCCTTCCCACTATCTTCCACTTTTTTAAGCATGTTTTTTATTATACCGACATAACTTTCAACCATACCATTGGACTGTGGATCTTGGACTAGATGTTCTTAACTTGAAATTCCAAGATTCAGCAAATTTAATGAGTGATGCATTATTAAAATTTTTACCATTATCTGAATAGATTGTGTCAGGAATTCATTAACAAGAGAATATTGATTTCAACTTAGTAATCATTGCGTGTGCTGTAAGATTTTCAAAGTTTAGTAACCACTACATATTTACTAAAATAGTCAACTAACAACCATTCTTGTTCTTTGAAAAAGAATACATCTAGTCCCAGTACTTTGCATGGACCATTTGGAACGTCTCTTGTTATCATTGGCTCTTTACTATTTGCTTTTTTATATTTAGCGCATTGAAGGCAATTTTGAACTACATTTTCTATTTCTAAATTCATTGTTTGCCAATATAAGATTTCACGAGCCCTATATTTACATTTGTGAGTACCTAAATGTGTATAGTGAATTAATTTCTACATTTCCTTTCGCAATCTCTTCGGAACAACAAGGCGTTGACCTTTGAAAATTAAACCATTTATTACTACAAATTCTTCCTTACGTGTAAATTGGAAATGTTTCTATGCAAAGACATGTGTGCTCAGTTAGGTATATCTTTTTCAAATTCCTCATACTTTTCTTTTATATATAATTACATCACGTTTTAACAAGTTTCTTAATATCGCTGTTTTCTCTCATCCGCTTTTTTTAACTCCGAACTTTGGATTCCACATGTAATATAGTTTTTTATTAAACTGTTTCTGATATCTCCGAAACCACACCCATTACTTAATTTTTTAAGGTCAATTAAAAAACTTGACAAATTATCACCAATTTGCTGAACACGAGTAAAAAATAGATGTCGATCGACACTTTCATTCGCCTTCGGCGTACAGAAATTTTCGAAAGCTTGCAATACTGATTCCAATTTTTTTTTATCTTCGCCAATTATATGTAGTAGAACTGCAACTTGACGATCTTCAGGCTTAGAATCTATGTACAAATCGTTGTTTCCATTTTTTTCATATTTCTCTCATATTACCTTCAAAAGAAAGTTGTGGCGGTGGTTTCGAAGATGATTCCATATCTGATAATTCTTCTATATTTTCAGTTAACTGGATGGTTAAACGAGATTCTTCAATTTCTAATTCCGGTGCACTTTCATATACTACTACCGTATATATTGATGTTGTTAATTTTTACCATTTAATTCAGAGTCGTATCTAGTAAGCAATGGAGGACTTGACTCGTGCTTATCTTTATCCATTCACTTTTCTGCAATCCTTCACATTGTTCATTAATTTCCGACTGCGCCATGTCAGGTTATATAAACACTGGTTATATAATATAATATTTTTAATATAATAGGAAATAAAAATAGACTTTTTATAAGTTTCTTGTGAGCTCTTTATTTTAGCATGTGTTGCCGTTAACGAATCTAAGGCGCACTATCTCGCCACACCAGTCCTCCATAGTCTAGTTACTATAATATAAGAATACATCTAATATTCCTGACAAAGTGGTAATTGTCTTAATGTCCGTTGCAATTTCCGACATATGGAATTGATAAAAAATCGTTAGACGATTCCGTGCTATTGGAAAAAGCAGTATACCCACATGCTTCCACGGACAACGCTATCATCGACAACTCAGGAGTGTAACGCAAGTTCTCATTCTGGTAAGTTTTTTTACACTTTGTATGTTTTAGTGTTACCTCGTTTTATGAAATATGCTAGGTGATTAAAATAAGTGTCTCATTTCTCACAATCGGATGGGCGTTTGTGACTATTGCGTATTACTCTGTTACACTTTTTTTAAACAATTACTACATATAACTAATGTGCGAAAGAATGCTTTTAAATACATTAAATCTCGCCACTATTTACTCTCATGCGCCAGTAGCTTATGGTGCAAAAGCTTATAGACGTGTCAGAATTATTTTTACACTTTAAATTGGCTTGTGTATGTCAATAAGAATACATGTATCCTTAATAAGCAATAAGCACAAAGCGTACAAAATTGACAAATATTGACAAAATTTAGTAGTTTTATCTCTTATCTTAAATGTTGTATCACACATTCACGAAACTTTATTATTTTTGCTTGCATTCAGCATTTTTACCCTATGTGTAAAGCTTATATTATGTGGAAATATTGAATATTTTAAAAATAATGCAGCACGGTTCCTCTTGTGATGCACTTGCATTGTACTGAACCACAATTATTGATGTTAAGTTTGTAATGGTGTCTTTTTTTATGAGACACCGCGCTTGGAAGTGGCGGTATTTTAGAAGAATATAAAGAAAAATAAGGAATTGGGAAGGAATCTTTCAATTGTTTTGTTTATATTTATTGTGCTTGTTTACAAACCTGCATGGCACTGTATAAATGTCAACGCGGTTGATCAATATCAGTTAGTTTGTGTCGCGAATATCAGTAAGGATCAGTTACAGTTACTTTTGAAATCGTGTTGCTTGACAAAAATGGATTGTGATCGAAAAGTATCAATTTAGATCACCTACATGATAAATTACAAATTTAACTTTAATAATATTCTTCATATTTGCAATGGTACACTTAATATTTTGAGTTTTTTAAATTTCTCATGCTTTGATGTGTGTACTAAATACGTGGCAAGTACTAAATTCATTACAAATTGTAGATTCTGAATAATATTAAATGTATGTATCAGATAAACTATGCATTTAACCCGCCAATTTATGCAACTTCAATTTTGTATTGCTGTTACGTCTGCGTGGAATGCATACACCCATAATTCTGTATAAGAGATGCCCATATAGATATATCAATAATAAATAAATGTATTGCAGTATGAGGTAACACATATTATTATTTTACTAGGTAAATTGCAGATTTATTAATCTAATGTTCATATGTTTACAGGTAGTTACAAGGCCAGAAGATTTCCGTTGTCCTGCAAATGTGTGCAACAACATATAAGCGCACGACATGGCGCAATGTTTCTCGACTCTTTGGATAAAAGAAAACCGACAACACCATACGACTTGAAAGACCCACATTGGTAATTCGAGACACCATTAAAATATACTGTTTCTGTTTTAAAACAATTCGCTTTTTTGTACCGTTAGCAAGTAGCATCGCAACTTTTTAAAAATAATAAATTTTGATCCGGAACGTTCATCGTAGTAATTATTGATAATTATGCCTTATTCTGAAAGAAAGATGGAAATTGCATTTTTTTATTTTTCGAATCTCTAAGCAGTTTGACCTTCAGTTTTTTTCATAAATCATAAATAATTCAAAAAAATAAGGTGTTTATTAATCCCATATATTTTGGAGTGTGTCCGTTGGAGTGTGTGTTTCTGGTTCGTATATAACCTAAACTCTTCCGTTGCTCTTCCAATTCGACTGACTATTGTCCGATCTACGGCCACTACAATTGGTTGTAGGTCAAGGTAAGTTACATACTCATACATACCCATAAATAATAACACTCTGATCCTATGCACATAAGTTTAGTTAAAATTAATTTGTGAAAATGATTGATTATGTACGATAATGTCCAAAAAAATGTTCCCCGGGTATAGTTGCAGTGATGATCCAGTAACGTTACAGGAATGGAGAATGTCCTACTTCGGAAACGTTATAATGATACGTTATTTTTAAAAAGTGCCCAAATTAGAGCTTGTAAATAGAATAAAAAGGAATTTACCAATGTGAAAATGTAATTATTTCATTGCAGTTTATAAGATTTAAATGTATAATTTTCTAGAATAACGTTACATTGAATCGTTCGTGAACTTTTCAGTGACTAACGATGTGTTAATTTTGGTAGTTGGACATTTCATCGTATCCCATTTGATAGTCTTCCACTTGATCGTCTGGACATTTCATCGACTTGGACACTTCATCGTATGGACACTTCATCGTCTGGACACTTCATCGTCTGAACACTTCATCGTCTGGACACTTCATCGCCTGGACACTTCTTCGCCTGGACACTTCATAGTCTGGACACTTCATCGTCTGAACAGTTCATCGTCTAAACACTTCACAGTTCACCTAATTTCCTCTTCCCAGACATCCATCTCGATCAGTCCCGAGCTTTTTCGATATTCCTGGTTCTTTTTCAACCTTTCTCGGTCTTTCTCGATCTTCCTCGGTCTATCTCGATCATTCTTGACATTTCTTCATCTTTGTCGATCTTTCTCGATATTTCTCGACTTTCCTTGATTTTTCTCGATCTTTCTCGATCTATCTTGATCTTTCTCGATCATTTTCGATATTTCTCGATCTTTCTCAATCTCGGTGATGGAGAGGGATAAAGAGAGACCCAGAAAAAACGAGAATGATTGACAAAGACCAAGAAAGATCAGGTATGATGGTGGGTGATGGAGAGCGAAAGAGAGATAGAGAAATATAGAGAAAGGTCGAGAAAGATCAAGAAAGATCAAGGAATATCGAAAAAGCTGGGGAATTATTGGGATAGATGTCTGGAATGAGGAAATTAGGTGAACGATGAAGTGTCCAGAGGATGAAGTGTCCAGACGATGAAGTGTCCATACGATGAAGTGTCCAAGACGATGAAGTGTCCAGACGATGAAGTGGAAGACTATGAAATAGGTTACGATCAAATGGGATACGATGAAATGTCCATAAGTCGTTAATCTTTAATATGTGTATATATCAGAATTGCTGAGTAGTTAATTTTAAGGTACAATTTTTACCAACTATTCTGTGTAGTAAATAGAAAACTAAGGATGATTTCATGAATACTACTAAATTAAGAAATTTGAGGTTACCAAGTATGTCCAGTAGAATATCTCTTTTCCGAGTAAAAAATGACATATCTCATCTGAACGCTTCTTCTAAACGAACAATAAGATATCCATCTGCAGTAGAAAAACCAAATATTGATTGCTTATTACAACTAATCGGAAATACCGTATATTAACAACCAAAGACCTCATAATTCACATCTGTTACTATTTCCTTCTCTGCATTGCTGGGTGCAAGATCATCCGAATCAGTTCAGTTGCCACCGGCACCGCCCCAAGTCTAAGTTTAGTCTTAAACCGAATGGTACACGTACATATGTACATATCCACTGCTCTGTTCTGGCTAGTCTCTTGGCAGCAAGAGGAAGGGTCGGAAATTTACATTTTTACGGGATTACGCGCAAATAGGGGCTACTTGCCATTGAAGCGTTCTTAAGGATTAACACTAACAGTTACAACTGCAATAACAGAATTGGCTGACTATAGGGAACGAAAATAGATTCGTAAGGATTCTTTTTTTCCGATAAGTGATCAACTGTCGTTACAATTGCAGCGTGAAATTAAGTAATATTAAATACATAAATAAATAATGAGCTTAAGTCACGCCTTCGGTAATGAATTTTTGGAACTCATATTAGATTTGCTGCATGTATATTTAGAATTTTTTGTTCTACATCACGGGAATTCTATGACATTTTATTATTTTATCACGACGTAAAAATTTGTAATGTCGAATATAATGTATGCGGTTCATATAAAACAGGTTGAAGAATGTATATCGAAAAATCTTACTTTTATATTTATAATCTAATATTTTGAATTAGGCAATTTGTTTTTTCTTTTAACGTTTGAAAATAACATATTTAAATCATATATAATAATATATGTCTTGTGATATAATTTCCAGACATCAATTTTTATATTGTTCAAATTTAAGCACCATTACCCAGATGGAAAAGTTTTATAAAAGATTTATAACATTTTTATAAAGTTACCATATAAAAAAGGCATACAAATGATATAAAAAAATGATTCTATAAATACATTATATAGTTTTTATTAAGCATACATACTTAAAGATTGTATAAAATTCATAAAAAATTGTATAATAATTGTTACTATTAATATGGCGGGCGAAAAATCTTTTTTCTCTATTTATTGACTTTTATTTATATTTTCAAGGAGCTACCGATGTCAATAAAATCTGAATGCTTTTTTATGGTTACTACAACAACTGTTTTTTTTTATATTACTCGTTCTCGACTTTTCCCGCATTCGTTCAAATTCAAATTCGAATCGTCTAATAGTGACTCCATTGATTCGAAGGTCCTTTACAAACAAATTACCAAACAGGTTATCCTCATTTTCATGATGGGAAAACCACTTTTGCGGGAAAAACCCACGCCGAGTACCGCAGTTGATAAAACATTGATTCTGTTAGTAAAAAAATAATATAAAAAGAGAAACTGTGGAGTGAAAATAAAACCATTTTTTCACAGAAGTAACCTAGGAATAAATATAATTTTATCTAAAAATTGACTACTTACTACTAAGCGTCTCAGAGGGAAACGTATAAGGAAAGTAACACATCTGCGTAAATGATTGGGAAACTTAGAAAATTAGAAATGCTTTTTAGACTATTTCCCTATCATAATAGATGACAAACTTCATACAAGAAGAATAAAATCAGAAAAACTGGGTCCTCCTATCTGGACCAAAATTTCCGCGACTCCCCAATGCCGATAAAATAAAAAAATGTATGGAACATTATGTTCAAGGAGAAATGAGAGCGGTGAAATCTTTCTTCACTACTGATGTACATTGAAGACGGGATATAGCTCCTTGATTTGGATAAATTTGAATAAATTCCTAGGAAGAATGTGAAAAAGAGGTTATTCCTTCAAAATATTTTTCATTGCGTTCGTTAAATCGAATGCTGTTCGCCAATAGGGCCCTCGAGCGTGGCAAGCCTGTGACGTCAGAAGCGAGAAAAAAGGCGACAAAATTTTGCGCCGATCTTTAAGCATTACCGAAAACTTTTCTGCTAATTTTTTTTCATGAAAATATTCTTCACTACATTCTCTACCGAGTGAGTGTTTTTGGATAAATTCTGTAGCTAAGAAGTGATTAAAAATAAATATTGAATATTTAAATTATACGTATGGTTATGGAACCTGTCATCTCGCAGTTGTTTTTAGGTTCAGTCGTTCACGTTTCCTTGCAGCGTGCATGTCGTCTGCGAATTTACCTACAATTTTTGGGAAAAAATATGGATGACTTTTTTCAGATACAGGTTCCAAGCACGATGAGGTGAGATGGAGATACTGTTAGGTAAGAATTATGATAAGAAATAATAAGCTATTCGAAATGCGATGCGATAAAGTTGTCTCAACTTCGTTGAGGTTAAAAATGAATTTTGAATTACTTCTGCTTTTCCGCGCTTCCTACCTAAATAATCAAAGCGTGAAGTAAATTATAAAAAGATAAATCTTCAATATTTGTTTTTTTACATTTTATAAAATTTTTTAAGAATTACGATAAGAAATTTTAGAAGCATCCTCACATACGCCCCGGCGTTTTCGAAGTTCGTTTTGAAATTTTGAAGTTGAAAAAAATTGTCATCCATATTTATTTCAAAGACATGTGTACGCTTTTCTACAAGAATTCCTCTAAAACATGGATGAACACCTCTGCCGTACCCCGGAAGAAAAGTCGTATCTCCATTTTCGGTGAAATTGGGATAAAAAGATATTTATATTCCTTATAATGCAATGCATTATTTCCTGAAAGAAAATATCTGAAATATTTGTTATTAGCTACAAAAAAAAGAAAAATACTTTTATTAGAAATACAGTATTTCTGGTATAATTTGGCTAAAAGAGCCGCAAATTCAAAAATGAATGTATTTTATTATAAAATTATATCCCAAGATTCCTTGTATAATGAAATATCCTGTATATTTTCTAAAATTAATCGTTAAATTAAGTAATTTAGTTTTTGGTTAGAATCGATTTATTGGCGATACGTCAAAATCGAAAAAATGGAGATACGACTTTTCTTCCGGGGTACGGCAGACCTTGTAAGGTGGCATTCGTAACCGGATAAAATACAATACGGCTCGAGGAAATAAAACCCAGCGTTTTTTAGCGATCTTGGTGAACCACGATACTATAAGTACAGGGTACATTATAATTTATCTTCTACCAAATTTGATCGGTCTAACGCGGACGAAAAAGAAAATGTAAAAAACACAAATTGATCCTATTGTAATTTACTTCATGCTTTGATTATTTAGGTAGGGAGCGCGGAAAAGCAGAAGTAATTAAAAAATAATTTTTAACCTCAACGAAGTTGAGACAACTTTCTCGCATCGCATTTGGAATTGCTTATTATTTCTTATCCTAATTCTTACCTTACAGTATCTCCATCTCGCCCCACCATGCTTGGAACCTGTATCTGAAATAGATCATCCATATTTTTTCCCAAAAATTGCGGGAAAATTTGGAAACGACATGCACGCTGCAAGGAAACGTGAACGACTGAACCGACAAACAAATGCAAGATGACAGGTTCCATAACCATACGTATAATTCAAATTTTCAATATTTATTTTTAATCACTTCCTAGCTACAGAATTTATCCAAAAACACTCACTCGGTAGAGAATGTAGTGAAGAATATTTTCATTAAAAAAAATTAGCTGAAAAGTTTTCCGTACTGCTTAAAGATCGGCGCAAAATTTTGTCGCCTTTTTCCTCGCTTCTGACGTCACAGGCTTGCCACGCTCGAGGGCCCTTAAGCACAGCCTACTTCCAACAAAAATTATTGTTGCTACATCGAATCAGAAACCGCTATTGTTTTTCGATATTCTTGAACCTGCAGCATATATGGAACATAGTAATAGGAAATAAACAAAGGTTTTCAATTCAACTTTCCAGTGCGCTGCTCTTCTTATGGAGGTTGAACCGAAACTGTAAAAAAAAATGGGTGCGGGTTGAAAAACCGATAAATCAAAAAGCCGACAGGTCAAAATACCGACAGCCAAAAAACGGACAATCCAAAAGCCGACAGTCAAAAAACCGACAAATAAAAAAATTACTGTGCTTGTCCATGTGTCTATATTTTTATGTGTCGGCTTTTTGACTGTCGGCTTTTCGACTGTCGGATTTATGACTGTCGGTTTTTTGACTTGTCGGCTTTTTGATTTGTCGGTTTTTCGACCCGCACCCAAAAAAATCCGCATTCTCTTTTTTCGGTGTAATCGTTGGTCGCTTGGTGGTTGATTACGTGGTTGCTACTTAAGGTTTGTTGATTTCTAATGCACGCGTTTTTTTTATTATTTTCCTTTTAACCTCCATGAGAAGTGCATCATACTGGAAAATAAAATTGAAAAAATATTAATAAACCCTTTCAGTGTTCTCTCCTATTGTTTTCCGTGTATGGGATTCTTCGTTCAAACATTGTTGAACGATACTGATGCGGTTAACCTATGTTGTAATTATGACTGCAGCTAAACAGATTCGAATTCATCTATGCAAGGGCAACTAATTTCGCAGATTTCGCCTAATAATCGTTTTTTCTTTCATATTCGTTCAAGGAGTCTCCGCGTTTGTGGAAATTTGCCTACATATAATCTGTCATAGGTGTTTTGATTTTATACGTATCGTGGTGTAGCAGAAATTTCAGAGCAGAGGAGAAAATCATTTTCAGATAGATTATGTTTATCTTTTATGCGTAGTTTTTTACGTAGTAAAATATGGAAAAAGGCATAATCGTCGAAGCTTTCCAGTACTTTACGTATATGCTTGTCCTATTCTTTTTTTTACATGCTTATTTCCAATGAAATTATATTTAATTCTAGGTTAATTCTGTGAAAAATGGTTTTATTTTCCCCTTTTTATATTATTTTTATACAATTTTCGATGGATTTTATACAATCTTTATGTAAGTATCTATGCTTAATAAATATCACATACTGTATTTGTAGAATCATTTTTTTGTAAGTTTTATACATTTTTTATATGGCGACTTTATACAAATTTTATGCAATTTTTATAAAACTTTTTCATCTGGGTAGATATTTATTGATTAGTTATTTTAAAATTGATAGATCAAAACGCGCTTAATAGTATAGTATAATAAGAATAATTTCAATGTACTTTGATTTTAGTCCGATTGAACCTCTGATTGAAGTCCGTAAAATCAAATTTTGCGGCTCGAATGCGACACCAGCGATAGTTCGTATGGGTTAGTTTTTGACAGCGCAGATTCATGTTACACGAGGTCCGTAAAATTTCATTTTACAGACTAAAAGTAGGATTTTACAGCTATAGTACCGAAAAAAATATTTCGGATGTGGTATCACCATGCGGTAATTTAGTAATAATCCAAAAAAGAGTGGTCAAAAAATGAATTATCTCTTTAATTTTCGAAGCCATGTATAACATAACATCATATAACCTTTCAAAAGTTAGCTTATTTGTTATAAATAAATGATAGACCGTTTTCTATGTTTTGAGAAATTGTTTTTTTACATCCTATGAGTATTTAGATTTTTACAAAATTAGGATTAATATACTACGTCGGATCGTAGTCTACTCTTTTTAGGTGTGCGCCGTGAATATATTTTTATCACTAATTCTTAGTACCGTAGTAATTTGTTCGTTTTATACATTTAAAATGGTACAGCAAAATTTTTAATTGGTATGGTGAATATAATCAATACAATCAAGATATTGCAAAAAATGATTTTAAATATTAAAAATATTATTGAATGTTTTATAAATAAACTGGTAAATCAGAGTAATTAACAATTAGTACAATTATTAACCATCCTGTGCACAAGGATGAGTATACTCGTCCAAAATACATTGTTTCCATATGGGAAAAGAAAAACTCGTGTTCAGGAGGGTTAAGTGTTCTCGCAATTTGACACATTTTGGGCAGTTATTACATGACGATCGTTAAGAAATTATTAAGTAAGGTGTGTCTTCGACGCGTTATGTATACAGGGTGTACGAAAAGTCCCGGGACGGTTGAATAACTTTCGAAAGAATAAAAATTTCAAAAATCGCCGAAACACGTGATTCGATTTTTCAAACAAGCTATCTTTTGAGGGGGGGTTTCGGCCCCCCAACCTCAAGGGGGCGGGGGGCACGAGGGGGGCCAAAAATCTTAAATGGCAATATGGTTTGAGTGGGGGCTCATTTGAAAGGTATTTTCGAGATAAATTCAGATCACTGGTCATAGAGGGCGCTGCGATCATTTTTCGCAGAGATTTTTGACTTTTTCAGATCTTAGACGTACTAACGTTTGAAAAAATGAAAATTTCGAAGTCGCCGAATCGTGTAATTCAATATTCTTAAAAAACTTAAAAAACTTAAAATCGTGTAAAACAATATTCTTAAACGGGTGTCAACCCGTTTCTGAACGTTACATTGAAAACCTCTTTTACTTGTATCTCTCCGAAAAATGATCGCAGCGCCCTCTATGACCAGTGATCTGAATTCGTCTCGAAAATACCTTTCAAATGAGCCCCCACTCAAACCATGTTGCCATTTAAGATTTTTGGCCCCCCTCGTGCCCCCCGCCCCCCTTGAGGTTGGGGGGCCGAAACCCCACTCAAAAGATAGCTTGTTTGAAAAATCGAATCACGTGTTTCGGCGATTTTTGAAATTTTTATTCTTTTGAAAGTTATTCAACCGTCCCGGGACTTTTCGTACACCCTGTATATATATATACAGGGTCATCGAAAAGTATCGGACCCCCCTAATATCTTCAGTTAGAATGCACTTAGGAGAAAATGTCCAATAGCAAAGTTGTATGGTTTCAAGCGGGGAGTAAGATGATGACCTTGACTTTGACCTTGACCATGTCCTTCAAGATCATTTCAAGGTCAATCTTATTTTTTTAAATAGAACCTCCTACATTTTATTGCATATTCTTATAGCTTATCTCGAGAGCTTTCCAACACACTATAATAAAATATTTTTTTATTAAGTACTTTTTGAGTTATAAAGGTTTGAAGTTAACAATTTTTTGACACAAAATGTAGAATATCTTGTAAAATATTATGTAGTTTTCAGTAATCATAACCTTAATACTTTTGTGCGCGGAATAATGAGACCAATTAATTGGTTTAAAGAAAATACATTAATCGGATCCCCCTAATATTTTCTGGTCGGACTTCGCACACCACTTAACAAATTGTTAACTTCAAACCTTTATAACTCAAAAAGTACTTAATAAAAAAATATTTTATTATAGTGTTTTGGAAAGCTCTCGAGATAAGCTATAAGAATATGCAATAAAATGTAGGGGGTTCTATTTAAAAAAATAAGATTGACCTTGAAATGACCTTGAAGGACATGGTCAAGGTCAAAGTCAAGGTCATCATCTTACTCCCCGCTTGAAACCATACAACTTTGCTATTGGACATTTTCTCCTAAGTGCATTCTAACTGAAGATATTAGGGGGGTCCGATACTTTTCGATGACCCTGTATATATATATATATACAGGGTGTCCGAAAAGTATGGAAACACTCAAATATCTCGGAAAATCGACATCGAATCGAAAAAGTAAAAATACACGTATTCAATGGTTTCAAGAGAGCTATCCAGTGACACCTAACACAACCCCCCACCCCCACCCGCTGGGGGTGATAGAGGGGGTAACTTAAAAATTTTAAATGGGAACCCCCAATTTTTATTGCAGATTTTGCTTCCTCAGAAAAAGTTACGTAAATTTTGCCTACCATTATAATTGTTTTTGTTGACAGATGGCGCTGTAATCAACGAAATTAAAAAATTATTCTAAAAAGTTTTAAAAATCTCGCGAAAAACACAACGGATCAAAAAAGTAAAAACACACGTATTCAATGGTTTCAAGAGAGCTATCCAGTGACACCTAACACAACCACCACCCAGATCTCGACTCTTGCGCTACACGGCGTACTTTCGATCTTTTAAATGGGAACCCCCAATTTTTATTGCAGATTTTGCTTCCTCAGAAAAAGTTACGTAAATTTTGCCTACCATTATAATTGTTTTTGTTGACAGATGGCGCTGTAATCAACGAAATTAAAAAATTATTCTAAAAAGTTTTAAAAATCTCGCGAAAAACACAACGGATCAAAAAAGTAAAAACACACGTATTTAATGGTTTCAAGAGAGCTATCCAGTGACACCTAACACGACCCCCCACCCCCACAGGCTGGGGGTGATGGAGGGGGAAACTTAAAAATTTTAAATGGGAACTCCCAAATTTTATTGCAGATTTCTCTTCTTCAGAAAAAGTTACGTAAATTTTACCTATTATAATTATTTTTGTTAACAGATGGAGCTGCAATCTGCGAAATTAAAAAATTACTAAAAAATATTTAACTTGACGTACATGGAATAGCATACCACGTTTTCAGAATTTTAAATAACGTCTTTTGCCTTTAAATATTTCTAGTTTACCGATTCTCACCGCGAGGAGGTAGACGATTTTGAGAATCTTCTGTTTTACTTTTTTTTTTATTTGATTTCTGTTTTTTACCTTTTTTTTATTCTTCACTATTAAATTTTTTTATGTTTTTTTTTAATGTATTTGCTTACCTTTTCTTCCAGATATTAAAATTCTTTATTCGCTCCCCCCTTGTAATTGTGCATACAAAGTTTTTGACAGAAAAATGAAGAATCGACATCCTTATTCTACGAGGAAGTGAATGTCGTGTATCCGAATAGCGTAAATGGTGACCAAATCCGCATATGGTGTTATGGCTTTCTTGCATGACTGTGATTTTGTATACTTGTGTGAAAGTACTGTAGGTATCGCTTGCGGAAACCCATTGCATACACTCGGTCGATTTTTTCAACTGCCAGTGTTACAGAGAAAGTAGTCAATAATCGAACATCGTCAGCGTCCAAATCAAAACAGCACGTCTTAGTATTAGTTAAGCTCTATTGTTTGAATGAGTCAAGGTCTCGGTTATTTTTCAGCTTTGTGAAAATTACACATGCGAGCGTCACTCTTGTCGAAAACTTGGTCAAATTCGTACCGCAAAAAATCGCAATTCTCTTCGTTCTCGCTATTTGATACTTAATGTAATGTTTCTCTAACATTTGAATTTCTTCTAATTTTTTATATTTCTTTTATTTCTTCATTCTTTGCTTCATATTTCTTCCATTTCGATACATTCTGTATTCTGCCTCCTGTTGTAATTTGGCATACTATGTCTTTGACACAAAAAGAAAGGATCGAAATCCTTATTCTGCGAGGATGCGGCGATAAAAAAAGAACATACGAACAAGTCGTCCGCCAATTTAATGATACCCATCCTGATCGTCTACCTATTTGCAAATCAACTGTTTGTAAGACTGTTTCTCGGTTTCAAGATACTGGCTCTGTCAATGATCGACCAAAATCAGGAAGACCAAAAACGTCCACGAACGAAGACAACAGTTTAGCGGTCTGTGCAAGTGTCGTTGAGGACGTCCATACTTCGGTAAGAAAGATTGCGCAAGCCACTGGTATCGGCAAATCGTCTGTCCATGAAATATTAAAAGCAAATAAGTTCCATCCATATAAAATAAAATATGTACAAGAACTTTCGGAAGATGACTTCGATCGGAGATTAGAATTTTGTGAGGAAATGATGAGACGTTGTGACGAAAATGAATTATTTCCTTTCTGGATATGCTTCTCTGATGAAGCTACGTTTCAGTTGAGTGGAGAAGTTAATAGGCACAACCTACGATATTGGTCGGACGAAAATCCTCATTGGATGAGAGATACTCACACACAACATCCACAGAAAATCAATGTTTGGGCTGGCATTTTGTGCAATCAAATTGTTGGGCCTTTCTTCGTTGAAGAGAATTTCACGGCTGAAAGGTACTGTAATTTGTTAAATAACCAGATTATACCGGCAATACGAAATATTGCTGGTATAGCGTTTGATAATGTCTGGTTTCAACAGGATGGAGCTCCTTGTCATTTTGGTTTGATTGTACGCAATCTATTAAATAATATTTTCCCCCGACGTTGGATTGGTAGGAGGGGTTCGATCGAGTGGCCACCGAGGTCACCTGATCTAACTCCTCTGGACTATTTTTACTGGGGTTTCTTGAAGAACAAGGTCTACGAAACGAAACCAAAAGACATTGATGAGTTGAAAGAAAAAATAATTCAAGGTTCTAATACAGTATCTCAAGAAATGCTGCAAAAAGTTTATGATAACTTCTATGCACGATTGGGATATTGTCAAGTTGCTGAAGGACTTCAATTCGAACATCTTATAAATTAGTGGGCATAGACATGTTAAAAATCCAGTAAAGAAAATAGAAGCGAAGGAAAATTTAAACTTTAAAATAGAAAAAAAATTAAAAAAATAAAAAAAAAACAAATAAAAGGTAAAAACAAAAAAAAAATATACAAAAATAAAAAAAAAAGATTCTCAAAATCGTCTACCTCCTCGCGGTAAGAATCGGTGAACTTTGAAATATTTAAAGGCAAAAGACGTCATTTAAAATTTTGGAAACGTGGTCCGCTATTCCAGGTACGTGGTTCGCTGATTGCAGCTCCATCTGTTAACAAAAATAATTATAATAGGTAAAATTTACGTAACTTTTTCTGAAGAAGAGAAATCTGCAATAAAATTTGGGAGTTCCCATTTAAAATTTTTAAGTTTCCCCCTCCATCACCCCCAGCCTGTGGGGGTGGGGGGTCGTGTTAGGTGTCACTGGATAGCTCTCTTGAAACCATTAAATACGTGTGTTTTTACTTTTTTGATCCGTTGTGTTTTTCGCGAGATTTTTAAAACTTTTTAGAATAATTTTTTAATTTCGTTGATTACAGCGCCATCTGTCAACAAAAACAATTATAATGGTAGGCAAAATTTACGTAACTTTTTCTGAGGAAACAATATCTGTAATAAAAATTAGGGGTTCCCATTTAAAAATTTTTAAGTTACCCCCTCTATCACCCCCAGCGGGTGGGGGTGGGGGGTTGTGTTAGGTGTCACTGGATAGCTCTCTTGAAACCATTGAATACGTGTATTTTTACTTTTACGATTCGATGTCGATTTTCCGAGATATTTGAGTGTTTCCATACTTTTCGGACACCCTGTATATATATTATATATATACATATATATATATATATATATATATATATATTTAGAATTATTTGTATAGGCTTCCTTTAGTAACAATAATGATGAATTTGGGTATATTTTGAAAATATTGTTAATGTTGGCATTCTTGTATGTGAAATTATCAAATTTACAAAAAATACTTTCTTCTATTTTCATATTTGGTAAATCATCAAAATGTGTTACAGATACCGTAAAAATTACCCAATTTTGTAGATAATTTGAAAATTGGCTTGAAAGAATTTGGAAACTTGTACGTCATGTTATAGAACTTTTACAGAAACTGTTGAATGTATCACGATAATATTTACGGAAAATATTATAATACTGATTTTGAACATCCCATCTTCTACTTATTGCATGTTTTATTAAATATATTTGCGAAGACCTTGCAAAAGAAATCGGTAATTACACACTTTCAACTTACTACCAGATGAAAATTTGGTTCTGTTTCATACTGTCTGATATTTGCTTGAATTAAGTACTCATATTTATTTATTGTATAACTCTATTGAGTTGTTATTTAATGAGAATTATATGTAGCGTAAAATGATCACCATAAATAAATAATTAAATAAATAATTGAACAATGTTTGATAATAAAATGCACCAATTCCTTATTCACAATGCATATTTGTTTTATTGTACTGTATAATGACCCCATAAAGAGGCAATATATTCATATCCATCTCTGGGGATGTCTATATTAG
Source organism: Trichopria drosophilae (assembly GCA_030407085.1). Lineage (NCBI taxonomy): Eukaryota > Metazoa > Arthropoda > Insecta > Hymenoptera > Diapriidae > Trichopria > Trichopria drosophilae. The sequence goes on from CM059583.1 coordinate 45,921,188, forward strand.
CCAAGCTGTGAACATTATTCGGACAAGCCATAAGCTCCCCTTGAGCTTACGACCCTTTTTCCGGTTCGTGTGGGTGGATTGGCTCAGCGGGACTATCCGTTCGGCATATTTAATGCTTGTCATTTGGTAATTGACACCAGTTATTTCTTCATGGAATGAAGCAATAAAAATAAGTGTTATTAAAATTAATAAGGAAGGTTCAATGCTTGTTATATAATTATCGTATGTAACCAATTGTTTTATTACTTTAGATTGAGACTGATTTAGATGAGAGTTTGATATATAAAATATGACAAAAATCTGACTGTCCTATTGACTTTTATCAAAGTACCCAAACAGCAAAAATACATATTTAAGAGCTCTTTAAGGAGTTTTAAAAACTGTAAAATGTCTTATATCTTTATCACAATCAAGTATGAGGTTCTCAAGTATGAAACTTTAGAAAAGAGCTTTCATTTAAATGCTTTGGCATGTATAATAAATAATATAAATGAAAAACAAATTTCTGAGAATGATAGATTCTATTCTTATACCTTATTTATTAATTTAGAGTAAAGTCTTGGTATATTTGCCTACCCGGTTTCTCGCCTTCTCCTGCGGTCACCTTACATTTGCCAAAAGAAGGGGAGCGTCGCTTCTCCACTCTCCTCAATCGCGATATGCGAGTGATGTCACAGCAGGCCCTTCATGAGGCCGCAGCCTGCAAAGTGGGGGAAAAAGAGAGCGGTGACAAACAAATATAAAGAGACGGAAGCGGACAAATATGCTGGGATGTAAATATAGTGAGATGCAATTATACCAGGACTCTACTGTTCTTACATAATATGACCATCTGTACAAAGTTACTTGTGCCGAATATTACAACTGAAATAGTAGTTCTAACTACTTTACCTCCACGTGTAATTTCTTAAAATTGCGGAGACATGAAAGATTTTATAGAATCGAGCGTTTCTTAAAATAATCGGTAATTGGTTAGGGTAACACTTCAGCTGTTTTCTGTGAATGTTCAGTAATAATAGACAAAACATTCCGATATCCTCAATCATATAATACTTCGATTACTTTCACGGACAATATTTTTTGTACAATCACTTTAAACTTGAAAATATAATCGACAAATGGGAAACAAATTGGATAAATTTTTAAAAATCTAGTTCATCCTACTGGAACCACTATTTGTTGATTCTGACAATGAACTTTGGATTCCCATATGTGGATTTTCAGATGATTAGCAACTATATTCGAAATATTTGAAGGTCATAATGTTTAAGTACATATTGTGCGATTAAAATATACATTTGGATATGCATTGATAGCTATTTTCATTATCTCTGACAATTAATTCAAACATTTTTCGGATGTAATTGTACAAAAGTTATCAATCTAAAGTAATAATGTATTCGCGGACATGCTATAATAGAACATCATGTGCCAAGGGCGTAATTATCGATCTTCGACGATTGTGAAGTTTGTCGCGCGAGCGAAATGAGGGTAACGATCACACTCGTCGGAGATCGAAATTTCGCCCGTGATCAATAATGTATTTTTTTATTCGATTGTCGTAGGATTCGATAATTTGCGGCCGGAGGGTCAAAAAAGGCGATTACATTATTGTACGAGTGTTTCTTTACAATGCAAAAAAGTAAAGTGGAAAATAAGAAAAAGATTCTATAAAATAAAAAAAATACAGCTATACTATACTATTGATACTTTATGTTCTTATATATTACAACACTCCGCAATTAATAGTTTAAAAATTATTGGACACTCTACGGTAATAGTTATTTAGCACTATTCTTAGATTTAGAAAGAGAATGATACTAAGTATTTTTTTGTTTAGTTAATACGCGGCTAATACAAATTTACGTAGAAAAATATTTTTGCAGACGCCTAAATTGAAAATCATAATCTTGCATAACTAATTGTTTAACTTAGAGTTTCACCGAAATTCCTAATAAATGTATTTATTACTGTTAATTTTGATATAGAAATGTAATAACATTTTATAATATAATATTTTTTCGTGATACGGCAGTTCACTTCTGTTTGACATTCTCTTTAAAAAAAGGAAGTTTATTTTCTTCTCTGTAACTCCATGAAGGCTTTGCAAAGATAATCAACGAGTTCGGGTCATCAAAGGCAGGTTTTGTAAGTCGATCAGAAATTCCATGCAAATCACGAGGAAAAAAGGCTTCTTCTTTCTTTCACATCGTCTGTGCTCTCCATTTCCTATACCTTCCTGTCAAACTGCGGAATCGCGAATTAGCCGCTTTAGCCTCAGCTAAAAAGAAAGTTAAAAGAGGGTTTGAACCACGGCAGTTCACCCTCAAAAAACCCTTTCAGCATTAGTGTCGAAATTCACAATTGATTAATGCTGACTTTTACGCCTTGACTCTCGTAATTGTTTTAAGCATTCTTATTGAATGGAGTGTAACTAACAAAATAAATTACAACCGTTGTGGTGAATTGATTAAAACTTCTACTACTGGATAAATATGTAACGTAAATGACAATGACCCCAAAATTTTCTTATTTTGATCTTATCACGAATAGTGTATCGTTTAACGCACCTAAGGCGTACAGTAAATCCGTAACGTTTCCGTAATATCCCTTTAAACGTCATTTGAAAATTTGTTAAGGAAACAATCATTATTCCCCAAAAAAAAATAATCAGACATAACCTATATATTTATATACTCATTTAAAATTTACGTGGCGTATTAACCCCTTAACGCACAAATATACAAAATTTCTCATGAAGTTTGACACTATAATTTAGCGCACTTGAACTGCACGAGAAAAATGTGATATTACTAATTACTTATTAAACATTCATCATTGCAACTATTCATACTACATGTCATAATTTTGCAAACTATCAAATAAATAGTATATTACGATCCTAGGGCAGTAAAAAAGAAAGTGCTTCAGATCACATGAAATTGTTTGCCGAGGCGAAGCCGAGTCTGACAAACATGTGATCTGAGGCTTTCTTTTTGATTGGCCAAGGGCCGTATACTAGTTTTCTGTTCGACGTAGCCAGAAAGCCGCAACTGCGTTTCGCGCAGCGGCCAGGAAGTTACGGTTTCTGGCCGGAGGGGAGAAAAGTTTTTTACGTGTTTAAAAAATAGTGCTTTTCGGTCCTAGGCCGTAAACTGTTCGCAAAAGTAGGCACTTTACCGACTGTTGTTAGTCCGTAAAGTGCAGGGATCAGTCCGTAAAATCACACTTTACGGACTAAAGTAGATATTTTACGGACGCGTGTATCAAAAAATATTTTATTGTAGATAAGGATTAGCATACCTCTAAGAGTCACAAATATCGTGTGAAAAAGAGTTATCTTTCAGATTGGCATATTTCACAAGGCAAACATTTAAAATGCAGGACACAAAATGGCGAAAGTGAATATTCATTGCTAATATCTTAGTTATATGTTCAAAATCGTAAAACTTAATGGGTTTTTATATTCCTTGGTAGCCAAGCATTCTTCACGGCGCTGATAACGAATCTGAAGTCAGTTTTTGCAAAATGTCCGTTTGAATATGGCGAACAAAAAATGTTAAAGGTGATCAGATTCACTCGAGACTTACCATATAGGAATTTTTGGGGTCGTTGATGACTACATTGAATCCACTGTTTTGAATATTTAAAAACTGATCCAGGTTTGTGATTAGCAATTTCGAAACCAATTCAACAAAATCATTGCATATCAGTTTCATAAAAAACCCATTGATCTTTGCGATTTCAATGCCTAGGGTATTGTGAATAAAAACTATTATATGTTGTGATAGCTAATTAATTTTTTCATTCATTCAGATGCTTCTGGGAATATTTATTTATTGATAATTTTATCAAAGGAAAGACTAAAAAAAGTATTAAAAAGCGCAAACAATAGCTATTGCAATAAAGACAATGTAAAACAAAGAGTTATAAAAAGTAAAAGTGTATTAAAAAAATTTACGAATAAATAATATATGGTAAATGTACTAATTACTGTTATTACTGCTTCATTAAAGTTTATGTCGCAACGAAATGGCATTTTTGTCACTTTCGCATTGGAAGCATTGATTTTTTTTTAGAATTTCTTGCTTAGCTGAATATTTACTCAACGTGAAAAATGATATATCGTATCAGTTATATATGAAAGTAATCAATTAAAATATAATAAAGTCGTAACACACATCTATTACTGCGAGATTGTTCATATTACTGTGTATATTAGTACAGTTCTCCCTCCGTAATTGCTGTCTGGTCGGGGCCGAATTTCTCTTCATGCCCCTATAAATGCTTGTCTGCCATTCCCGCCCCTACCTCCCTTTCTCCATGTATGAAACAGTTAATATAGTACATACGTGCGCATGCGCGAGTGTACCTTTCTTCTTACGGTGCACCTAGAAGGGGAAACCTAAATAGCAATAAATGGGGGTTCTAAAGTGATCCGCAGGTAAGGTAGGATATTTCACTAAAAAACGTAAATAAGAGATGACTGAATAACATTTTTAAAATTCGGGCTCTGTAAAGGCAATTTTAACCACTATAAACAGTTTCCTAGAAAATACCAAAGATATTAATTGAGAACTGATCGAGAATTATCGGAAATGAATGATTTTTATTTACTCCCGAAAATTCTTGGTCGGTTCTCAATTAATTTCTTTGGCATTTTCTAGGATATCGTCTATATATAGTAATTAAAATTGCCCTTATAGAGCTCGAATTTTGAAAAATCGATTCAGTAATTTATTATTTACGGTTTTTAGTGAAAATTTCTACCTTATCGGTCAAGCATTTTAGACCCCCTTAAGGAATATTTTTGGACTGCAGTTACGGATGGAATTAGGAAGCTAATAATTACGAAAGAGGGAAACTAATAGATGTACCGAAAGCTGATAGAAAACACTTGTTTTTTACGTGTTCTGTTTGTTTAAATTTTGTTCAAAAAAATTAATCGTGATCTCAAATAGATAAATATGTTTAAATTTTAATGTAAATATTGAACTATTTATGGACATTTTTTTAAAATACAAATAATTCTATATCATTTATTTTTACACATCAACCGAAAAACGCAGTAATATTTATAACCGTAACAATTGGTGCATTTACCCTAGTATAATATGAGCTATTATTATAAAAAATATGCATAAAGTAATATTGTCCGTATTTTAGTCAATTTTAAACCAATCAAGTTAAAATTTTTCGTGACTATGACCGCTTTTTATGAATTCATATGATAGCGGTCATCTACAGATTTCCATTTTTGTTTCTGTTCAAATAGTAGATACGGTTAATAGGTGTTTTTGCGCACGAGTGCAACGAGTTTTTATTCAATCGTAGCTCACTTTATACCGTGTATTGGTCGAAAACCCGACAAATAAAAAAGGGGACACGTCAAAAAAACGATAATCGAAAAGCCGACAGTCAAAAACTCGTCTGTCCGCTGGTCTACGTGTCAATTTTTTGGATGCACCTCAATAACCCGACAAATTACAAAGCAGACCCTTTAAAAAACAGACATTCAAAAACAAGACATTTCAAAAAATACTTTTAATATATGTGTGCATTTTGAAATATCGGGTTTTTGAAGTATTTGTTTTGTGATTTGTCATGTTTTTGAGGTGCACCAAATTTTGTTATGTTTCGGATTTTTGACTGTCGGCTATGTGGCTGTCTGTTCTTTGACTTGTCGGCTTTTTGATTCGTCGGTTTTTCAACTCGCACTCACCATGCCGATATATATAAATACCAGATGTAAATGTCGACAAAAATGTTAACCAAAAAGCACATTTTAGCTGATAAAAATTCAGAACATACCTACTGATTCTATACAATTTTATACAATGGTGCAGGATTGTAAAAAAGTATTTTTCTCAGACAAGTAACATGGAAGAGCAGATAAAAAATCTGCTAGAAAATCGTTTCGTGCATCACACATAGTATCCGTATTCGCAAGAGGTACAGGGTTTTTGTTTCGTCGATGGGAACGGCAAACACCCTTGACTTTTTGTTTCATTTTCAATCCAATGAATGTCTCTATTTCGAGATTTTATGCAGTGCGCGGGTCACAATATGCGACCATTGTTTTTCGAGACGGCTGACAATGGCAGGTGAAGTTGCGTAGGTGGATGGCGGTGGCCACAAACAGGCGTAGGTGCGCACGAAACGTCGAAACGTAACAGGATTAGAAGGGGTGGAAATCCCGAGCAGAGGAGTGCGGCATAGGGGCTGATTCGCCAAGGGGTGCGGACAAGTGGACCGAATAATGTTACTCGGTCTAGGGATTCAACTTCACGTCTCCGGGTAAGCTCGAGGGAATCCCCCGACGCCTAATTCTATCTTTAACGCTTCGCTTATCTTCGTGAGATACGGAATTTTCTACTCGAACTGGAGGAATAAAAATTTTCTGCTTCGATGTCTTTGCTTGCTTGGAATTGCAACTTTTCCTTCAACTTTTGTATATTTATACTGGAATGTCGATGTCGACCGTTTTTTTTGCGTTTTCTAGATATCTTAAAAAAGTAATCTCAAAATTTCCAAATCAAAAATTACAAAAATATTATTAAGGAGATATTTATCAACTACAGAGAGACTGTCTGACAATAAGTTTATTATTGTCCTGGCCTCTAAGGACCGTGGACAAACCACAAGACAACCAGCCATTACAGTGGAGCGGTCAGGATGTGTACGTACATAATTTGTTACTTATATCTATATATCTCTCAAAAAAAAGAGTACAAATAATAATAATAGTATTGAGTAATTGAACGATTTAACTAATTTAAAACATTTAATAAGTAGGACCTAAGTTAGAATAAAAAAATGCGATCGAAAAAAAGCTGATGATGAAATGTTTTGCAAGTGGTGCGGAAATGAATTCCAAAATTGAATAGCAGTGGTCCAGAATGAATGAGCAAAAATGTTTGTACAGGGAGTTGGTAGCATATATCGGGAGGATTGAATACGTGACGAACGACGCAATGAACTATGGAGCAGAATGAATCTGGATGACAGATATGACGGCTGGTTGGTAGTGATATTCTGATGGGCCAGATTACCAAGAAAGTACAGTCTTATGGATGAAACGGACAACCAATTTGCCTTTCGTCTAAAGGGCGCGAGCATATCGTCACGCCGTAATCGATAGATGAACCTGAGAGCAATATTCTGTAAGCGTTGCAGTTTGGTGTAAAGGTAGCCCGACAGATCAGCAGTGACGAGCGTGGCATAGTCAAGGTGAGAGATGACCAATGAGTTAACAAGCGATAATTTGATAGATGGGTGGTAAAAATGATCCGTATTTTAGTCGGTAAAGGACATTATCTATTTTAGGTGATATAGAGTTGACATGTTTATTTCATGATAGGTCAGAAGAAATTATGACACCCAGGTCCTTCATCTCACTAGAATATGGTATTACATCATTTCTAACTACAGCATGGGGCAAAGTTAGATTTTTGATGGTAGCAAGATTCTGGGAAGAGCCGATGATAATAGCTTGCGTTTTACGGGTTTTGAGCGTAAGCCCATAATCTTGCGACCACTTGACTAATTCAACAATATCAGTGTTGATACATCTGATACTTTTACTAAGCCGACTAATTGGGGTGGATAAATAGAACTAGGTGTCATCAGCAAAGATTATGGTAGTATCCTGACAATAATGGAGTATGGAAAAAAATGTATTGATGACAATGATAAAGAGAATCGGTCCAAGACTAGTTAGTGCCTTGAGGGACTCCAGATGTAGTGTACACCTGTTGGGATGCTTGTCCATCGAGTCCAATGATCGATTGGGATCGACCGGATAGGAAAGAATGCATCCACTGGAGCGCAGAGTCCTCGAAGCCAATGTCACGTAGGCAGGCAAGAATGACTGAATTGACTAAGGAAGTCAAATGCCTTTGAGAAATCGAACAGGACTAAGGTGGTAATGTAGTCTCTGTCGATTCCCGATCGGTTGTCGTAAGAAGGGATATCAAATCTGTTTGCTATGGAACCTACGGAATCCACATTATTTAGGATGTAGCAACTGATTGTTCTCCAAGAATTATTAATTAACAATATACGTTTATTGCCGTTATCCGCATGATGAAGCCAGTTATCTCTCTTTGAAACAAGTCAGAGATTCGGATATTCTTACAGAATAGGTAAAAAATTCCGTAACTGCGATGAAGTTACAGAAAATGAGTTTGCATAAAATTTCGATCGTAGTACACTTTCAGAGCAGGACCGCAGTTATCATGACGTTCTTTGTTCGCATGACACTTATGTACGATAGGGAAGCTCAAGTTCTTTGGTTGCTAAGATGTGAGTATGTAAGTATGTGAGCCAAAGTAGTATAAAGTCTTCGATTTATTGATTGAAAAAGAACGATAAAGAGCTTTAGAATTTTGTCTAAGCTGATTCAACGAGCCGTAGACTTTACTGAAAATATATTGGACAGGTTCCCTCCACCATAGTGCCTGATCCATTATAATACCTATTTAATTTCTGAGAGCAAGGAATAATTACGCCTAGCGATGTTTAATAAGAAACCATTGACCACGGCCCACTCAGCGAATCTTTCAACGTGTTCAGAAATTAGACGAATTTCTGATTCGATTTCCTGCGATTTGCAATTTAATCGTAATTTGGGAATCGTCTACAAAGGTATTGTGACTAGAATGTTCTAATACAGATGATAATTCATTCATATAAATAGAGAATAAATGTGGTCCAAGAACTTAACGCTGAGGCACTCCAGATGCCATTTTGAATTAATCTCATTGACCATCGATAGCATATCATACACACAAGTATATCGTGATTGGAAAAATGCGCATTCTACAGCATGGATAACAAAAGCGCATGCTTCCATATTAAATGCACGACTAAGGTCAAATATTAAGATATTAACTAAGTAATACCATTTAATAATTAATAGAATTTCTCGACCCTTGTATATAATATTGTATGAGTAGTGATTAAAAATGGTCACCATAAAAAGGAAAAAAAATGGAGTTTTAAATAAAACTTACAGAAAAAATTAAAAATAAAAATAAAAATATGACGTTTCGGCTCTCGGATTGTAGCCCTCTTCAGATAAAAGTAATTATGCATAATCCAAAAGTCGGATTACGTCATATTTTTATTTTTATTTTTAATTTTATTCTGTAAGTTTTATTTTTCAAACCCCCCCCTTTTTTCTTCCTTTTTATGGTGACCTTTTTTAAACACTACTCATACAGTATTATTAAGTATTTCTTACTGTTAAACCATTTCTTACTGTTTAAGAAATGCGTGATCTGCTCCCTCCAATAATTCGTGATCATTCGTTCCAATAATTTCGAAGGGCTCCACAAAATAGAAATTAGTCGGTAATTTGAAGTAACTTTATTCAGTGGATAAGAAATGCTTTTGTAAGAGTGATGAAAAACGGAGTCATGTAATTAAATGTATGGAAATGTTACGGGATGAGTTTTTAATAGAAAACTAAGTGAAAGCTATTTCGCACCTTTTGAATCGGAGTGAGTTCTAGTTATGTATTGGTAAAGCATTTCAGGAGAAATTATTGAAAAGAAAAACCATTTTTGTTAATTTTTGTTAAGTAATTGAACTTACACCTGAAATACATTTCCAGTAAGTATGTACGCGTTGTGCTATGCCGATATTATTTCGAACGACATATGCAGCTTCGCTGAATTTAAATGTTCGCCGGATTGGAGTGCACAGGATAAAAAATAATAAGGGATGCACTTATTATGATATTCTCAATCTTTATTGAGTGCATACGGTACAGCCATATACTACACGAGGTGAGTCTTATGCTCACGTGGCCGCAATCGAATGCTCGGATGTTAATGACTGTAATACCGGATTACAATGTAAACGTTACTGAAAGCGAGAGCGATAATTGCCCTGACGAAGCGATGACTTTCGTGAGAGCGACGATCACGAAGACTCCGAATGCCGATCACCGAGAAAGATACAAAAGCGTGTCGTTTATGGATACGTAAAAGCAGTACAGAGGTGTGCTGAAAACTGAACTCCCAAAAATGCGGAAGTTTCTTTTAGCAAGAGGCCGCACAGATCGGCGGAAACCATGAACGCCGCTCGCGGATTTCATAGAAGTCCTAAATATCGGACTATTTATTTGGCGCGAATTACAAACGTCAAAATAAGGCGTAATCAAAGTAATTTAAAGTCGGTAATTGCAACAATGTATACACCTACGAAGAATATGATTCTCGCCGACGCACGGAGATGTCGCACAAAGTGCCAGTTTCACGACAGAATATTAGCATCACGGTAAACTAGATGGCGAGTATCGTTCACACGCCAACAAAGTATTTAAAATTGTTCCTACCATGTTTTAGGTTAGGGTTAAATAGCAGAAAATAGAAAATGTTGAACATATATTTGCTACAAAACGTATTTAAATTAAACCAACCACGGAGCACCTACTTCAAAATATAAGATCAACAGATGCATGTGATGTGCATGAATGTAACCCAAACTATACTAAACGAAACTAAAGTAGTAGATAAATTATAGTGCCAAGCAAATAGTTTGTTGCGTCGTAATGATTCTTGAATATGAAACTAGGGTGCCTCCGACCCGGGTGCCTACAGACTGGGTGCCTACAATACATGTTCGTTTATGAGAATATTCCCTTTGCAGCATAGTTAGGAATTAATGGCGGTTGGGGGGGGGGGTAGTTCGAACATATTTTAATATAGTGCAATAATGTTTTGTTTCTGCAATGAATAAAATCTGAAAATGAGCATTTTCAAAACTTCGCCCCGAACGCAGACCAACCGAGGTATTAATAAGGCAGCCATAAAAACAGGAATAAAAATAAGTTAGGTAATTTCAAATCCAACATATCAGCTGCCGCATTAACAAATAACATTTTTTTTTTTTTTTCCCCCCCCCCCCCCCCATTAACATACGGATGCATCCAAAACATTGATCAAGTCTAGCGCCTCACTTGGCATCCCTCCTACTCGCCGCCATAAAAATCCTTAACTTTCACGAGCTTTAGCGAATGTTTTTGAATTATTACCACATTATACCAGTTGTTAAATAGTTCCAATAACATTACCTTCTATAAGTTGGGGGGGGGGGGGGGGGGTTGGCTACCCGACACCAACATCATAACAAAAATGTTTATGGCCCCCCACCCGGACCCCCTCCCCACCACCACCTCCCCTTGGCTACTCCACACCAACATCACAGCAAAAAAAATGATATGCCCCCCCCCTCCCGACCCCCGAAACCCCCTCCCCACCACGACCTCTCCTTGGCTACCCGACACCATCATCACAGTAAAAAAAATTTTCTCCCCCCCCACCCGGACCCCCTCCCCACCACCACCTCCCCTTGGCTATTCGACACCAACATCATAGCAAAAATTTTTTTTTGCCTCCCCCCCCCCCCCCCCCGCGCGACCCCCCACCCGAGCCTTCTCTCCACCACTACCTCCCCTTGGCTACGCGACACCATCATCACAGTGAAAATTTTTGTGTGCCCCCCCCCCCCCCCTTTCGGGAGTATTATAATGCGACTTAAACTGAAGGAAATGCTTAATTATATATGAGTGATTTTTTTCATGTTTATTCGTTTTTACGACATTACTGTTGGTTTTTCGAAAAAAATGTATAGAACCTTTTTTATAGAGAATTCGATGCTCTATCTTTTTTGTTTGAAACATTTTTTTGTGTGATTTGTATTTCAAAACGAAAAATGCAAAAAACTTGTTTTTTTGTTGTTTTTTTAACCGACCATCCAGTAATCTTGTATGGATATACTCCAAAAACTAATCAGATCTGCGTTTTACCATGCCAAACTGAAATATAGCAGCAAATTTTAAATCGGCCTTACCGTGTGCGCGATATCGCGAGACATAAAAACGGGACGTACGTACGGACGTACGGACGTACGGACGTACGTACGTACAAGATCACGGACACAAATTTTTTTTTTCGTTTTTTGGCTTCCTTAGGGTCTGAAACGTGGACATTTGATGAAAAACTATAGGGTAATTTTTTTGCCCGAGGTGACCAAATTCAATACTTCGTCCAGACTTAAGGTCTGGGTCGAAGTAATTAAATTGTATTGAAAATTTAGGTCATAACTCAATTAAGCTACCACTTCGCTGCAAGAATTTAATTATAGGGAAAACGAACTTTGGATATAATAACCTGCAATTTGTTTACTAAATTATGACCATGTGTTACACGTAGTTATGTTTTTATTCAAAATATCTCCGAATATAATTGCATAAACTACATAACTCCTCTTACCTCAGCTGTGTCTTTTTATGCTTGATATTTGGCGTTATGGCGTATGTAATTATTTATTCTTATTATAATTGTGTAGTGAATTGAGATATTCATCTATCTATTGGTTGATTAAAAATAACATTGATAAATTATAACATTCGATATGAAAACTAATTGCAATATTTAAGTGTAATTTGATTATAGGAATGATCTGAATCATTGAAATATCATGCTATTTAATAAACTCCTTTCGTCTTCGGGTAGAGGTAGATGATCAAACGTTTGATTATCTTGTTAGTCTCAGTACAATTGCGAGAGTCAGCTAAAAGTGCTTTTTGAAATTCTCTCCCCTTTCGCGTTTTATTATGCTCTGCTCGATATTTCAAAACGAAAACGAACCGCCCCTGAGCCCAGTCCGACTTTGCAGTACATCCCAAAAGTGCACGCTTCTCGTTCATCCTTTGCCCGTGTAACACGATTCATAAACCGAGCTCTATTCCGATGACTAGAATTATGTTCCCCAAATTATGGGGCTGGAGAGGCGCTAACTATTACCGAACCTCCGTATGCGGTTACATAGTCGTTGAATTGACCAATAGCGGTGCGCTTCAAGGGGTGCATATGTTTAAGCAGAATGGCGTAATGATACAGTCGGTTCGCGCTTCTTCGCATATGCCTTACTTTCCCTCGCTGCTCGATAATGAACGAAGAAGGCTCTGATGATGACTGATGATGACTGATGATGAGAGACCTGTCAAAACGGAATCACGGCGATGAAAATCTAGTTTAAGCAATAGGTAAATTGAGGATTTTACTTTTTTTTTAATTTTATATGTTCGAGAATGCTTGTTACAACATAATAACTGCTATATTTTCATACACTATTAGAAATGTTAGTAAAATTACCATAGATTTCAGTTACCACAGGAACTTAATTTTACCAAATGTTGTACCCGAAGGCAAAATTCAGTAATTTTACTAAACTTCACCTAAAATTGCGAAACAGGATCTTATATTTACTTACGGTTTCTTAAAATTACTAAATTGTAACATTTGAGAATCAGTTATGGAACAAGGTGCGCATAGCGTACTGCACGTTTTGCCGTTATTAAAATTGACAGGTGCAGCAGATGAACCATTCTGCTAGGTCCTTATTTCACACACTCGCTGCTCACAGCATGTAAACATTTTATGACCACGAATAGAACATCTAATTTTTTTCATCCGTGTATGTAAAGTATGCACTTTGGGGACCATTTCTGGTCTTTAAAGTAGGATTTTGTGGACTAGCAGGGGCTGGCCGTCCTCGGACAGGTTTCACTGTTCGAATGATTAGCAATGGCTAGAAGGCCGTAAAGTCCTACTTTGGGACTGGAGCTGGTGCGTAGGGTGCTTATTTTGCGGCCGCGGGTAGAGAAAAAATTTTTGCGCTTTGAATTTTCAGTTACTGAAACTGAAAACTACTAAATTGTAACGGAATTTTCAGATGCGCGTACTTAAGCTGTACACCGTGACGGTTTCTGAAATTTACTAAAAGGAAACGGAAATTTTAAGAAACGGTAACTGCGTAAAACGTCGGTTGCATGTTTCCTAAATGAACGTCAGGAATTTCTAACAGTGTAGTTTTTACAATATTTTTATCAAGATGCATATATTTGCAATCTTCTATCGCAATCGAAAAATGAAGCATAATAACCACTGATTTCTACAGTAATAAATCGGTAACTTTTAATTAGTTAAACGAAATGTATTTTGCCATATACCAAACTGACAAAGCGAAATGTCAAAAATATTTTCTCATTTCCTTAAAACTAATTTCATTCCATTTTTATTAGTTTATGGAAATGTAATATTCCCTGTTTCACTTATTGTCAAATAACCGATTTAGTATTTTAAATATATATTTGCCCGCTTGTTTCCTCGTCTTCCCCTCCCGTTTCCTTATATTTGTCAAAAGAAGGGGAGCGCCGCTTCTCCCACTCTCCGCAGTCGCTGTACTTGCTGACATCACAGTAGGCCCTTCCTGAGGCCCCAGCACGTAAGGTGAGGGAAAAAAATTAATTCGATCAATTAATGAATGATACATGTATTTATTTTGTGACAATAAGTCAAGTGGAATAACAGTCGTTCACTTGTATGAAATACAATATAGTAAAGTTGTTTATTGAGAATTTGTATACCTTAGATTTTATTTCAATAAAATGATCTTTATGTGGCTTGATGGTGTTTTAAAATAATGTTAATCACCAAAAAGCATGTATGTGAATGAAACAGCGTAAGACATACAAACTAAAATAAACAAAACAAAAATGTTAGCGTTCATTTCCAAAAAAGAATTGGAATGGATCGATGGAATCAATTTGCTAATTATCGAATCGTTAGAATAATGTTTTTTTATATAAAATTGAAGAAAACAGCTGCTACGAGAAACACATACTTTCTTTGAACTTGATAAAATAGTTTGACGTTATAATTGCTGAAAATATCAGTACTTTAGTTATTCGATTTTTTATGGAAAAATTTTTAATCATTACCAGCAATGAATAATTACCACAAAGGAAATAAATAAATGTTAATTATTAGGTAAATTGCTTTGTTCGAACCAAAAGCGATTTGTGAAACTACGAGGTTGCTTATGACAACGAATCCGGTCCTTGATTTTCCTGAGTTCCCAGTATTTCGAATAAAGTGATACACTCAATCAGGTGCGATTGTATATACCTACTGTAATTGTATCAGGTATGAACGTCGAAGCTATTTGCGTGTCGTTCTCCTGATCCTTTGAAGTATCGTCGACCCCTATACTGATATTTCACCTGTTTATATGTGATTTTTTAATTTATTTTTCTCAAAAAGTTACCAATAATGTTTTTTTGCGTGTTTTTGCATTTTGTCATACAGAGATATTAATAAAACAAAAAGATTTATATATTTTTTTTAGAGAAACTATTTATTCTTAATAATAACAAAAACAGAGTTCAAAACATAATTTTTAATAATACTTCGTCTGTCATTTGAAACGACATTTGGGACTGGTGATTTCTCAAAACACGGTGGGGTGTGTCGATTTAAAAATTTAACACAATATTCGTAACCAGTATCGTAGTTATTACCCGTAGCTCAGAGTTGTTGATAAATTATTTTTATAATTTGGTATATTTTATGGTGTAGAAATGAGTACACTTTGTTGCTGTCATTTTGTTAATTAAAAAAAAAACACTGCGGTATGGGAAGGGGCGACATCATTGATTAATAAACTATTTCCATTATCTGTTGCAAATTACCTAGAGGGCTGGAACCTGCACTAGTAGACTTTTACTAGTCGAATTTTATTGCACTAGTAAATAAAAAAATGAATTTCTTCACAAAAAAAATGTTTTATTCTTCTATTGAATTACACCTTTAAGGGAAAATACAGAGCGGCGATGGCTCAGTTGGTAGAGTATCGGCTTCGTAATCAGAAAACCCTGGTTCGATCCCGACCTCTGCCATCTGTCATCGGGACACCTCTGTATTTGTTTACAAGTATCTAATAACGCCAAAGCTCAGGTGGTTCACATTCCACCTTCATAAACTGTAGGTCTTATCGCGATTTAGTGCCATATGGGTTCAGAAAAGTCGGCGTAAATTAATATTAAAAAAAAAAGAGAGAAAAAAACATTTATTTGATTATATGCAGGAGTTTTCGAGAATAAAATTTAAACAAGTACGATTTTTTGTTTGAAGTTCCCATTAGAAGGCCCACTTAAATTAGACTTCATTTTCGTATACAGTGACGCCACAAACTATAAAGTCCATTGCTTCTATCGCAATATATGTGGTCAGCTCTATCAATCATAAAATTATATTAATATGTAATAAGACATTGAAGAGTTTATTTCTCAGACTCAAATAATGTTCTTTTTTACGGTTCGAACTGCATTTTAAAGCTGAAAAGTAGTACTTTTAAAATCCGTGTCGATCCATTTGAAATAAAATTATCTCCTGATATTAGATGACTTTAAATGCAATGAAAAAGCGTGACTTTTGTGGGTACTTTTACTTTGGAATATCTTCGAAATCAGACATGCTGTTTTTGGAGGCCAGATTCGGATTTAGCATGCCAAAATTCATCGGGAAAGTATTGTCTGATTCTCAGTTCTGATGGTCAGTAAAATTTTGTACGCCTATTTAATCACATAAGAATGCAAACTTAAAATATCTATATTCGGCAGGTTTCAAACGTAGCTAAAATTGAATTTTTTAAAAATTCAAAATGGCGAATCCAATTCGGCGGTCAAAAATTAATAAATTG
The DNA here is from genome assembly GCA_030407085.1 of Trichopria drosophilae. Classification (NCBI taxonomy): domain Eukaryota; kingdom Metazoa; phylum Arthropoda; class Insecta; order Hymenoptera; family Diapriidae; genus Trichopria; species Trichopria drosophilae. The sequence continues at coordinate 45,937,742 of CM059583.1, forward strand.
ATGTAATGTTTAGGAAAATCACTGTTTTTGCATTTGGATGAATTTTTAACAGTTTTGTTTCAGAAATGTTTTTTTTTTATTTAGTATAATAATTAATCTCCACATGTTTAGAGATCGTCAACTTTAAAATTATGTTAATGTGTAAAGAACGTATATTTCACACGAAAAAAAACCGGGTTTGGACGTACCGACCAAAGAAGCGTTGTGAATTAAAATATTGAGAGGTCGAGCACTGCTATTGAAAAGAGAACTTTGCATATGGAAACCCTTTTAACAAATATGGTCCCAGCCGCCATAGATATGTAAGGGAATAATTATCGATATAATATGGTCAAGACTAGCACATCTTAGTTTGCAACGACTGTGGTGTTTTTTCCGTGCATTTATGAATTTAAACTTAAAAAATTCGACATTGGATAATAAATCTAACGTGGTTATGAAATTCGCTTTCATTTCTTTAGTTTCATATATTAATTTATGTTTAAATTTTTACAAAAATCTGTATACTGAACATGTTCAAAAACAATGCATCTAATTTTAAACAATCGTCCGTTATATTGCACCCTCCACATTTAATTTTTGAAATATGCCTTCAGATTCGTAACTGTAAGGAAAATGCTAAATAAAATGGAATCCAGAATATTGTTTACTACGGCGATGGTGAGATTCAAATTAATATTTTGACTCGAGGTCTCGAATTAACCACACGATTATAAAACACATAACTATTTATATTGTCCAATCTTTAATGTCATGATATTTACATACTAACTCGCCCCTTACATAACCAGAGATGCAAGGAACAGTTAAATGTTCGATGGTATAAAAATAACCAATTTTTAAAAAGATGAGTAAACTTGCAAAAGCAATACTTTTACTGCTTACTGCATGAACAAAAAATCCTTTTTGAAACAAATTGTACTTTCAAATGTTGAAAAAGTGCAAGCAAATACATCAAGATTGATTCTTAAAAGTTTTAACCCATTAAGTCCTGAATTGACATTTTTTCACTACATTTTTCAATAATTGTGTTTCAGATAAACATGATCTAAAATGTTCAAGGAGGCACATCTGACGCAAAATTAATTGTACTTTCAGAATCTGTTATTAGAATTAAAAAAAAAAAATTAAAAACTGTACATGATTTTTGCCACCAAATTGTTTTTTGTTTGTTTACACTGAAATCATTTCAGAATTCTTGCTTGAAGTAAATAAATTCTGTCCTTGAGATTTGACCTTTACAATGTGTGTCCAGGTATTTTGAAAGTGTAGGTGAAAAAACCCAAAATGGGGGCTCAAACACGAAAAAAACGGTCGAAATGTTGTGGAATTTGTTGCTTAAAAATGATAGACTTTAAACAAACAAATTATACTAAACAAAATGTTCTTAGAATTTGTAAAAGAACACGCACAAAGTTTTACAGCATTTTTTAAAACACTTTTTCAAACTATCCCGAAATGTTGAAACATGTTTGACATTGTTCCAAACATTCTGTAATAATGTAAATGTCGTTTCCAAGTTAAAAAATTCCTGAACTTATAAAAATGTCATTTTTCTTGAATAACATTTTTTCCGAAAGTCTGTCGAAAAATACTCTTTTATTATTTAAAAATTAAATTGAGGTTTCGCTTGGCGCTATTTGCTATTTGCAAACCTCGTAAAAATTGTCCGCAAATCCAGCAATTTTTTACTTGGAAATGATATTATTATTATTACAGAACATTTCGGGATTGTGAAAAATTTCCAGCCATCTGAACCACTTTTTTTGACGCTTTAATCTTTATTTTCAAAATGCCTATATACACATTTCAAAGTTTAAATTTGGATGGAATAATTTCAGTGTGGAAAACGAGATAGAAAAGAAAAGCATTTGAAAAATCCATGTTTTTTTTTCACGTATAGCTTTCACGTATAGCTTTTATAGTGTTTACAAAAATTTACAAAACGCATTTGCGATCGCTGGTGAATCAGCTATTAGACACTGATTTCTTTTCTAAATTGGCTGCAATATCATTGAAATGAAATCACATTTCTGCCGCTTCAAAACAATGCCTATTCACTGGTGGATCCAGTGAATTTGACTGAAATCAGTGGAATGAAATCACGTGCTTTTCGCTGGAATTTAGTGTTTACTAACTAATAGATTAGGCGAATTTCACTAAAATCACTGTAATCAAACCAAATGCTTTGTACCGGTAATCACCGTTTTTCATTGGAAAACAGTGTCTATTTACTGATTAATTCAGCGAATCGAACTAAAATCAGTGAAATGAAATCACGTGATTTTCGCTAGAATATAGTGCTTACTAACTGACCAATTAAGCGAATTTAGCTAAAATCGACTGAATGGACTGTTTGCGCTAAAAAATCAGCTCCTACTTATCTTAAGTAATAGGCAAAGTTATTAAAATTATTTTAATTGACACAAACACTTAATAGTTAAGCGTGTTGCGTGGGGCAGAAGCTAATTTTCCAGTATAATTAATCTATTCAGTTTAAGCAAAATCTTTAATACAAACTTAGCTTATATAACTTTGTACAGTCCCCTGAAACTATATAGTAGCACCTACAAAAAACGAAAAATTACGATAAACATTATAGATAATACCTGAAACAGATCACTATTATTCAATTTTTCGGTGGCGTCTCCAGTATCTAGAATTTGGTGTTTGCATGGGCAACTTGTGAAACTCAAATGCGAATATGAAAACGCAAAAGACAATACAGAACATTTATTTACGTTCCCCTTATAAAAACTTCTTGGACCAGAAAAACCTGCTAAAATTCGAGGAATAAAGTTCTTGCAGCCTTAAAATCTACTTTATTGAAGTTGTATATAGATGTTCAGTTTTGTGTAGGATGAAAAGCCAATCACTGGTCATATTCAGTGATCGGTGTTAAAAGAATGTACAACTGAAGAGACAGTGAAATAGTGGACATTACGGTTGAGTTCTGCAAGAGTTTCAGAAAGCACAACTGGTTAAATAGTAAAATCAACTGGTTCAACGACGAAATTGACTGATTTAACAGCGAAGATTGTTTTCGCTGACGCATTTGGCGAAATTTTCACTGATTCAGATAAAAGAGTAATAACAGATTCGGAATGTTCAGGTAATTTTACGTCTGATTTGATTACATCCTTTTCTTCTCCCAAAATACATCTGTTAAATACTGTAGTAAAGAAACGTCCAATCAGGACTTGATGTTTTAATTCCGAGTCTAAACTGTATAATTCGAAAATAATGGACAGTTCACTATTAGAAAACAAGTGTAACCCTCATATTACATAGTTCCTTTCGTCATGGTTATTGGAGATAAAAAATGGAAAGTTCACGTACCGTTTGAATATATTTTCAATATAAGTATAGCATTTTGGGTCTCGAAAATATTTGTGTATACACACGATACATCAAAGGGTTGGAAACTTATTTTCCTACGTTTACGAACGATTCGGAAAAGATGAGAGGGAAAAGCTGGAGTATCGAGGAAGAGCAAGCGCGGAGGCATAAAACGAATGACGGTAGGGTGAAACGAGTATACGTTGGGCGGTACGGGAGTTTTCGTCTATATGCGGTGCGTATATACAGTGGCTCCTCGTTCCGACCAGTCGTTCCAATATGGCTGCCAAAAGGGATCGAGGACCGAGGGCGGACAGAGAGGTAGAAGAATGAAATGATCGAGTTATGCCTGATTGCCGCTTGTTGTTCCAGCTCGATAAACCGGACTGAATCGCACCGAATTCAGTCTGTTCTCCCCAATTTTGCGTCGCTGTTCCGCGATGCTTTTCCAACCAGCGTATCTCCCTTTTTACGCGACACGCAGATACTCTGTGCGCCGCTTTTTCATCTTCAAAACGAACGATTGTGTTGCTGGCCACTTGCCTCTTATTCGCGATCCCGCCGAAACCTGACGTTGATTACAAATTCCCCTGTCGATCGGTGTCCGGAAAATTAGAATGCTCGGAAAAGTTCAAACTTCGTCCGTGTCCAAACGTTTCCGGATCCTCCAGTTGTTTGTGCGAAAGGGAGAAAAATAACTGCAGGTGAATTTTGGAGTTTTTCACCAAATACGATCCTTTTTCAGAAAACTTACTTTAGAAATCATTCGACACATTTTGGCAAATTTTGGAAATCAGGTGTGGTTGTTTTTTCACTTATTTATATCCCGAACAACACTGAAATTAAGTTGTAATTCTCGAAATGCAACTTCAAAAACGCTATATGCAGTTTTCGTGTCATTTTTAGCCGTTTGAAGCTCGGTGTCCTTTCTATTGGACGCCTTTTTGTAATTCATTTTTTAAAATTTTCAGTATATTAAAATTGAGTGCTAATTTTTTCATCCATACTTTGATAACATGTTTTTAAATGTAAACAAATTAATATTTATTATGAATTATTGTGTTAAATTGTTGATAATGACGAACAATGTATAAAAATTACGCGTTTTTTAGAAAGAATGTGTGCTGAAAAGAAACCGTCGTTGAAATAGGTCGAAACTGGGTACTCTAGGGTTTCCGGGGTCGCTGATTACGAATCTGGCCATAGATTTTCTAAATTCAAAATAGCGTATCCAAGATGGCCAACCGACTGTAAAAATTTACTTGTCCGAGGTGAAACGGGGTATTTGGGGGTTTGCAAGGTTGCTTTTTACGAATCTGACCATAGATTTTCAAAATTCAAAATAGCGGATCCAATATGACTGACCAAAATGTAAAAATTTACTTGATCGAGGTGAAACGGAGTACTCGGTAGGTTTTGAACGGTGCAAAATATAAATGGTTATTTAACCGAAATCAAACTGAATACTGAATAATGTTATATTTTCAAGATAAATTTCGCAGATTCAACAAGCGGTCACGAATGCTGAAATAGTTCGTCTTTTACGATCTCGAAAACTGTTTACATTTTGGCTGTCATATTGAATCCGTCATTTTGAATTTTGAAAATCTAAGATTAGAGTCGTAATCTACGATCCTAAAAACTCTCGAGTTCCCAGTTTCATCTCGATGAAATAAATTTTTTAATTTTTTGCAGTGCAGCTATTGATGGTTGGTTTTTTATTATATTAGTGCATACCTTTTTGAGTTTTATGCTTAGTATCGCATTTCTTGATCTCCCATCATTCGCAATACTTTTTCGTTTACTGGGTAAATAATATTAACTTAAGTAAAAATAATAAAATTAACAACATCAACAAAGTTATACTAACAAAAAAGTAGGGGAATGTAACCATTGGCGGCCCGGCTCCATGAGTGGCCCACCCTTCTGATTTTTATCAAACTAAAAACGAAATATCCAATCTTTGGTTGAAACAGATGCGTGCGTATTATCGCGAAACCATTTTTAATAAGATCCCTAAGTCAATACATGAATTTTCGGGTTCAGTACAGCTGCTCGTAGAAATGTATAGTTGAAAAACGTTGTCAAAGTTTTGCGTTCATTTCAATTGAGTATTAAAAAACATTATTACTTTTCTAAGGTAAGTTTTAGTTTTTTCTTGTAAATTAAACATTGAAATTCATCATATCTGAAGGGTTTACAAATATTTCAATGCTACGAAAAAATTTTATTTTCGGCTTCCATTTCCATGAGTGGACCACTTTTTGTATCCATAAGCGGTCCGCTTATTTTTATCAGAAAGGTTATGGTGCGGAAGCGTAATTTCTGAGTGTAATTTAACATTTTGTTTTTGAATATAAATAAGTCATTAAAGTAGCGTTTAAGTTTTGTATTAAACCGGAATACATATTAAATGTTTTTTTTCACAAAGTTTCCTTTTTATGTTGACCTTACCATTATTCATATTTTCTCCATCTATTACACACAGTAAAAGTGTTCAAAATAAATAAATTATTATATGAAAATTAGAATTTCGTTATATTTTTGCTGTTTCTATAGCCATTCTAAGGGGATTTGAACGAGTGGACCACTCATGGATACAGTTGTTTTTTAACCAAAGAACGCCCCTTCGTAAAAAAGGTTTAATCAATTTTATTTAACTGCAGAAAGTAACCCAAATGCGATTAATTTATACCTAGGGACTATATTTACCTAACGGTGTATGGAAGACTTAAAAATGCCTTTATTTAATTAACTTTTTACACTAAATTAAAAACGAGGTCCACTCATGGATACATTCCCCTACTTCTGTTAACTACTCTCGACTCAACTTCTCAGTGGTAGTAGAATTTGTCATATACATTTTTTTTTCAGTGTATTAGGTAATCGGTAATGTCCAAATGAATCAATAAGACACTACTTACAGGAAAAATGGGATTCAGATTATTACTTATATATGTAAATCTGAATTAGTAAAAACTACTGACATACTTATTAGAAAAAATGTATTAATCAATATTACAATATCTGAACAACTGCATGTTGCTTATATAGATAATATTAGAGTTATTATTATAGCTTCTCCATTACAAGCCATTACATATTATACCGAGAAATTACCGTTTCGAAACTATTGATATAGAGTATTTTAATCGCAAAACTGCAACTTACAGGCGTCAGACTATAGCCGCCATTTTGTTTTTTGAAAAAAAAGATAGATGAACAAAGGACTGAGCATAAAGACGCGATTAATACCGTTTGCTAAGATAAGTATTACTCTTTTTATTATAATATACTCTTTATCAAACGCAATAATTTTTAAATCTTCAAGTGTCATACAATATCTTACTCTCCCTTGCATGAATAATATTACTACTCATTATTGAAGTACATGAAATTAAATTTGAAATGTTATTGTCAGTTGGAATAAGTATGATTTGCCTTCCAGCGTATATCATTTGCAGCAGCTTTCATGGTGGGAACTCATGACGAGTCCAGCCTCAATCGATTGGAATAATTGTCTCTAATCCGATTTAGTAACAAGTAATGCATTTTGCTGTAATGAGAGCAATAGCATACTTATAGTGTGCAGTAGGGGGACTATATTTTTTTACCATCAAGATGTTAAACCAACAATTAGTGTCTAAAAATGTCAAAACTTTTTTTATTCGTTAGATTAGATTAGATTACGAGTTTTTTAGCCATGGGTATAAAACCTCTGTAGCATTTTACAATATTTTTATAATATTTTTCTTAATTGATATCGCGTTACATATATATCCATTGTGCATCCACACACAACAAATTCCCATTTCGTATAATCAAAAGGTATGAAAAATTCTTTGTTTAAAGATATATGAAGAACTAACAGTCGTAATATTTGTAGGTAAGGAATGTCATTGATGAACACCTAAAATAGTAGTTTTCGATACAAGGGCGTATGCGTAAAGAACTTTACACACACACACGTGTGCCGAAATATTGTTTACGTACGGCTTTTTCGTGTGTAAAGTATAATCGAGTGCGTAAAGTTTACTTTACGCACAAGTTTACTTTACGCACCGAAAAGACGTACATAAAGTTATTTTTTTTTACACCTGCACGAAAACCGCGCCTTTGAGTGCTGGTAAAGCGTGCGACATAAAAATTATTCAGCGCATGTGCCTTCTAGGGTCCGGCAGTCGCTTTTCACATTTTCGCGCTCGCTTCTCCTTTTTCACGATTTCACATCCTCCGTGTACTTCACCGACATTATAAAGGCGCAGTTTTTTATATACAGATGTGACAAACAATATCGTGTATATCACGGGCGAGAATGAAGGAATCGGAGGCAAGCCCCTACTTGCAGCCCTCGGGGTCAGGAATTTTGTCCTTCCCCCTCGTCGTGCCCGGCATGCATGTCTACAATCTCTTCCTTTGCGCCCTAGATATACAATATACTATTTACTATCAAGGGTGTAAAATAACTTTTATTCCCGTGATACGAATAATTTTTTGATTTAGCAGGTATGAAAAATGGCCATTTTTCAATGATTTTTAACAATGATGAATCAGCAAAATCCTTATCTTAATGCGCTGGTCATTTTACGCCCATATTTGCGGGCGTAAAATGCTTTTTGCATCAAATAAATTTTAGGCTCGCAAATCGAGGCGTAAAACTCAATTATACGCCCTGGATACAAAGCTGCTTTGACTTTAGTAAGTGGTGTGGTGTATATAAAATATTTTCCATGCATCAGGATATGCCTTTGTTGCCATAGAGTAATTATATAAATACGTGAGATGAGGAGCAATAATAGAAAAAGCATCCTTAACGCAATGCAAAGATACATTATTTTCCGAACGGTGAATATATCGATTATTCCACAGTTGAAAATGGGATTATCTCGTTGCAACGGTTGTGATCTTACACATTCTAAATTTAATGGGATACAAGACTCTTTCGATGAAACTGATACATAGTGAGCATTTAGTGGCATAGGATCAAAAAATGAATCGATATAGTTATTCCATGATTATCTAATAAAGTTTAAAGCTTCGTTGGTTTTGTCACTTTTGCGATTGAATCAATTGAATACGAATTTTGTGACATGCTGAATATTTGTGAAAACTAAAGAATGCATCTTACGATATTCTGCTGTGAGCAAATTTCTGTGCATTTGTGAGCATAATTAAGGATATTTTTTATATAATTCATCTCTGAGTTTCAGTGTTTTCTTAAGTTCACTTGAAAGCCAAAGTGCTGCTGAAAGTTGTAGTATATACAGGTGCGAAATTGTCTAATTATTCAATAATGAATTCAATAAAAAGATTTGTCATAAATTTAAATTTAAGTTTTCATGAATAGAAATGTGTTGACATTTAACGTCGAGCATTTTATAGATTTTGGTATAGGATTATTGAAATGAAATTCATAAGCTCTTTGAAGTAGTCTTGATCTGCTGCAAATAGTGACTGTGATTTTAAGTAATGTAATATTTTAACCAGTGAATCGACAAGGAATGCATTAAGCCATGTATGCGAGGTACACATGTGCTGAGTATAGATCCATGTTGTACTAATGAGAGGGAATGATCCACTATAAAATTTGATAGATATTGAGAGTAAAAATTGTTACTTATTAAGTCAGAATTTAGATCTCCAGTAATGATAATATTTTTATGTGATGACTAATAAGAACGAAAAGTAGAATAAAAATATGTGGATATTAACCCATTTGGAAGACAGAAATTATGTTTCATTTATGTCCATTATTTAAGAAGAAGTTAATATTTTATATGCAAGCGAATTATACCCATAACAAGAAACTCCTCCACCATATATGGGGCATTCCACGCCAACTCACCCAATTTTAAAATCGACCATCACTAATTTTGTTCGTAATTTTTTTATAGATGCATTTCGGTAAAACAAGACTGGACAAATTTTTTTAGATTTTTAAAATCACTCGTTAACGTGTGAGAATTTTTCAAAATTTTGAAATTTTAGAAAATTGAAAATTTTTAAATTTCCACAATTCGGTTGCTACTTATCGTACAGTAACGAATAAAAATCGGAATTGTTCGTCTTGAAATGTACTTTTCTATGGGTATAATGAAAATTTAACTGGAATTTATTGACATGTGTATTTTTACGTGTTAAGTAAAAAATTCAAAATTTTTCCAAAATGGACATTTTTAATTTTTTTGAATTAAATTCACAAAAAAACTACTGAAAATAACGAACAATTTGCGAGGTCGTACAAGATGGCAAGTTGTTTCGTTAATTTTTTACAGATTTTTACATTCTTTTAAACAATTTAAATTTTTGCTAAAATCTCGAGATTTAGTTTATTGAATTCACAATTCACTGTTTTTCACTTTTTTTGTGTGTTTTTGATTTTCCGTGATTCAATGCATACATTGAAAAAATTAGAAGTTTTTAAATTGATTATGCAAATTTCGTTAATATTATTTGATACAGCTCTTTCCTTTTGTTTTAAATAAATCTGTGTGTCAAGGGTTTAAGAATTATACATGTTTCTTTTTCGAACTCAAGGCTCTTACTTGTCAGGTGAACATGTCGCTTATATCCATGTCGCATACAAAATCATTGGCATAAGCATTAAGGAATTTGTCATTACAATTATTGGCTGATGTAAATGTTGCCATCCGAATTTCTAGTATTATAATGACATTATATTTTCTCCGTACATTTTTCTCTGTATCATACTTTTATGTGTATCTTGTTTTTACGCAAAAGCTCTTAAATATATTGGGGCATCTTTTCACGATTACCGCTAGGTGTCGAATTACTAGCAATTAAAGCGTTCCCCAATTACATTAATATAGCCATCATCCGTGCAGGTTCTACATTACAGTCAAAATTCATTTCCCTGTTTTTTTTTCCCTATAAGAGTCATGTCCTTATAACATACATTCAGTGACAGATGTGTAAATCCTTTTCAAAAACCAAAACATGTTAAAAAAACTAATTTGAGACATTTATCGGCTGCGCAAATGTTACTATTTCTTGAATTGCCGAAAAATGTAAAAATTTGTAGTACATGTAGAAATGAGATTCAGACTTACAGAAATCTGAAAATGAAGTCACAAATATAGCGGGAAATACATATGAAGAAGTAGATCATGAAACACACAAAGTAATAGAAGAAATAGATCCTGAAATAGAGGAAACAACTCAAAAAGACTTCGAAACTGGCGACCCCAACTTTCAAACGGGGGACAGAAATCAATGTTATGATAAAAATCATTTAACGAGTCTCGAAGTCATGAATCAAATAAGATTTTTAAAATAGATTTCTAAAATAGATTATCCTGAAAGACGGAAAATCCTGAAAGTGAAAAACAGTGAATTGTTAATTCAATAAACTAAATCTCGAGATTTGAGCAAAAATTTAAATTGTATAAAAGAATGTAAAAATCTGTAAAAAATTAACGAAACAACTTGCCATCTTGTACGACCCCACAAATTGTTCGTTATTTTCAGTAGTTTTTTTCTGAATTTAATTCAAAAAAATTAAAAATGTCCATTTTGGAAAAATTTTGAATTTTGTACTTAACACGTAAAAATACACATGTCAATAAATTCCAGTTAAATTTTCATTATACCCATAGAAAAGTACATTTCAAGACGAACAATTCCATTTTTTATTCGTTACTGTACGATAAGTAGCAACCGAGTTATGGAAATTTAAAAATTTTCAATTTTCTAAAATTTCAAATTTTTGAAAAATTCTCACACGTTAACGAGTGATTTTAAAAATCTGAAAAAATTTGACCCGTCTTATTTCACCGAAATGCATCCATACAAAAATTACGAACCAAATTGGTGATGATCGATTTTAAAATTGGGTGAGTTGGCGTGGAATGCCCCATATGTAAGATGCATTTCATAAATTTAGTAACCTTCGATCATTGCGTATTAGGCAACACGCAGTTATACTGACTGTGTCATCGTAGATCAATGGATTTAACCATGTTTCAGTTAAACAAAGTATTTTAACTATATTATTGCTAAGGAGGCATTGAGTCTCTTTAAAATTGGAACGTAGTGGATTTATGCTATCGTGGCAGATTACAGAATCGTTGGAAACTATATTACAACATTTATTTGCTTGTATCGATCCGATATTAAGTGATTCCAAACGCGATTAATCTGAATCATTATCACACATGATATGGAATTTTTATTTTCTAAAATGTATAGGACATTTGTAAGTTTATAATAAATATGGACTTTAAAAAAGGTAAATTAGCATTTAGAAACTTGAAAGTTTAAAAGTTCTGGAGACTATTTTTACAGAAAATATATTAAAAAATGAAATCATTAGTTTATTGTTAATTTTTTTTTAAAATGTCTTTTGGAGACTATTGACCTTATGTTTTCAAGTATATTTTTAAAGTATTTAATATGTATCAGCAGGATAATACAATAAATTCTTTTATCATTGGTGTAATTAAGAAGATCACACCAGTTTCGATATTCACGGTAGGAATAAAAATTGATAAATAAACATCGTAACGAAAGCAGTAAATACAGACGATGAGGCTTTGCGAAGCTTCGATTTGAAAGGGAAAAGCAGCTGTCCACTTATCTTAACGGTAATTATCTTGAGTAAAAAACACAGTTGGTGTTATAAATTTAAGAAATGGCAACAATTACAATCTATAAAATTCGCGGTTCCTTATTACGAACATCTGGTTGTGTTCGGCAAAATAAGCCACGTAGTTATTTAACAGTAAGTCGTTTGTGAACCTAATTATTATAATATATAATAACAAATCAAAAAGTGAGGTAATGTAAAAATTGGTAATATTAATGATCAGATCTTATTTGATGCACCGCTCAGCGTGGGATTGCCACGAATTATTAGCCGTTCGCACAAGTGTGTTATTTTTTCATTTCTCTTTTTATTATACGGCTAACTGGTAGTTATGATTATAAAGAATATGTTAGTAAGGTCCGTACAAATAACAAAGCGAGCATATAAGATGGCAATTACGAACGCTGACACGTCGATTTTGCTAACTCGAAGCTTAAGTTCAAACATACGGTGACTAATCGTTCCGATTCTCTTTTTTGCCGCCTTTCAACGCGTTCTCGAAGTATTTATGTTACATTTCGAATTTTTCAACATCACACTGTGGTTGTATAGCATTCTGGTAAATCGATAATATACGGAACACACTAATAACTATTGATAATTATTAACATTAGTTCCTAAATGTATTACAGTTTTAAACTGTCTTTAGTAACAAGATTGCATTAAGAAGATTGGTTTTTTAATTATTTCACACTTACGCATCGCAGATTCGAATTAAATTGTCGTATAAGTATCGGAATTACAAGTTTCATTCAATGTTGTCCAGATTCCACACTAAGTATGTATTTAAATATTTCTTACGTCACTTTAGTCGCATATATTATCACTATCTTCAAACGTTTGGAACTAAATATCACTACATTAATGTCTAGACATTTTTGGCTACTTTTTAATTCTAATCAGAAACTTGTAACAAGGAAAAGTATAAAAAAATGAATGAAATGCGAAGCAAACATCTAAAATTGGGTTTATTATTACACCACTAGAAAAAGCGGAGTTTGAGGTAAAATAATTTGTTTTTAAATGGTGAATATTTTTTATGTGTCCTACAAGATCGTCATACTCGTTGGAGATGACCTGCACAAGTTAACCGTTTCTTAACTTGCACGTAACTTTAACGTAAAGGAATGGTTCATTTTTTTATGCTGCTGTTTATTGAATTCTGTTTCTTAGTCATTTCGATTATGGTTGACGGTTTCTTTAACCCGTTGAGACACGGGATTCAGGGAATGGACTGATTTCTTCACAGCTGTAGGCCTTGTAGTATTCAGGGTTGTTGATTATAAATCTATTATTAGTTTTTCGAAATTCCGAATGACGGATCCAAAATGACGGACAAAGTATGCAAAAAGTGTGTAAAACTTACGAGAATCGGGAGCAGGAAGTTTTTTGGATCGCTAATCAAGAATCTGTGTTCGTTTTTCGAAATTCAGAATAGTGGATCCAAAATGGCGGACCGCCTACATATTAAACCATATAGATTGGAGATGAATGTTGTCCTTTTAATTTGTTGCAAGAATTCTTGTTACGTGGATGGCAAGCGAGATCATATCCTACGATTTTTATTAAACATTGTTTCGTTGGCATTTTTCGGTTTATATCCTTTTTCAAACCACTCATACTGTCCTTACATATCATTTTTATTTTTTAATGAATACATTCTATATACATACTCTGCAATAGTTCTTTGCTTTCGACGTTGTTAATGCTGTATGTTCACGAAAGCAGGGTTATAATCGTTCCTAGCAAAGATAATTTATCACCAAACTTGACCTAAATTTAATATGTTTATACTTAAAATTTGCCAACATTATTTTATTGGTGTCAGCAAAATGTGTACAATTTATCTACATATGATAATTTGTATTAAATTGATAAATATGGTACACATTTTTGGTGTCAGCTTCTGCATGATAAGAAGAGAGGTTATGGTATCAATGACGTTTTTTATTTTACTTGCATTAGACACCTTTTATGTGTAAAATTAACTATAATTACATAATATCTAAAGTACGCAACAGAAAAAAATCGGCTCGTTACCAAACATTTTTTATGATCATGTTACCGACACATGGTGAAAGGATTCTTTGAGGAAACCGTACATTTTGCAGGGCAAATATTTTTTCAAATAATTCAGATAACTATCTTGAGCTTTAAGAATAAAAAACAGTTAGTGATCAATTTTTGACAATCATCAAATTGACATAATTTACCTCTGCTACACCTGTTTGTTACCACAATCGAAGAATTTTGTAACAGAAAATGTTGGGCTTGTCATCAAAATGAAGCTGCTTATCGATAATTAGCTTCATAGTGATCAATGACAAAAATAGGCCCTGGATCCTGGACTATACTTGTTTATTTCCATGTATGGTAATTTGATGTCTATAATAATTATACTTTCTATCTTGGAGTGTACTCACATATCGATATTAATAACCACTGTGCATCAAGCTCTGAATGTTGTCGAAGTATAAACTTTTTAAGTCACAGATCTACACAATCAACATCCATAACATTTATTGTAGACATTCTTTTTCAATTCAAAATGTTTCAAATTAAATATAATTAAGATTCATTATCATGGGATTGAATAAGTCGCAGGAAAATTAATGATTAAATACAGCATTTTTCATTTAAAATATATTTTACTTTTACATTACTATTTAGTCTGTAATTGGCAAATGGAATACTTTTCTTATCCTAAACTACGAATATACTCATATCGATTATCAGTTTGTATTTAATAACGCATGATGACGAAAGGAACTTGACCGCTCGAATTTACCAAATTTTATTTTTGTATGTGTCGATATTTTTGGGAAAACGTAGCTATTTCTAAGAATTTTTCTTTAATTTGATATAGATCTAACCATTTTAAAATCATTCATTGGTAAAATGAGAACGAAATGTTTATAATACTAAATTTCGTCCTAACGCCTGTATTGTTATTTTTGTGCAATGTACACATTTATTATCAAATAACTTTTGCTTAGACATATACCATTATATTTATTTATTGTTTTATTTGTTATAACGGAAGGAACTCCCTTTTTTCACAAATTACACACGTATATTATTCATATTTTTATTTCAAGAGCTGCAGGTCGTCTGCCGAGATTGCACCGTACCTCACATTTATTGAAATTGTAGGAAACTACAGAAACCTACATTAAAGTACCGCAACGATCATGAGTCGATTTCAGTCAGTCGGATAAACAATATTTTCAAAACGTAAACAAAGAACGTGGCTTGCCTTACTAACAGTGAGCTGCTACTTGAAAAAGAAATCGGAAACTTGTTCACCGCATGCAGGGATCGAAATCACGACCTACAACATCGTAACCCAGTGCGTTACCACATGAGCTATACAAAGCCAAATTGAAAAAATTAATTTTTATATTTTTGTTGTTAATTTAACTGGTTTTAAAAACGATACCTAAAAGTTGAGGATTTGTATAAATCCTCGACATGTTTCAAATTGAACCTTATTTGACTTTCTTGGAGAGTGAAGTGTAAAATTGAAATCCATACATAGAGTGCTCCAGTGTTGCATCACACAAAGTGGAAAATATTGTGACTTTTGTAGACATATTGTGTCTTCCCTTTACGAAGCATACTCCGTTTGTTGACAAGAACAGTACATCGGTAGAAATCTGTGAAATTTGTAAATCGTTCGTGATCCGACAGCAAGCATATATATATATATATATGTATGTCTCTGTGTCGCGATTAATTCACCGTGTAACCGTACGCGGGATCGAGTTAACGTTAAGATCAAATTGGATTTGGTCTGGTGCTGGCCTCGCTGAAACTTAGTCATCCGGCAGGACCCTCCTAATCCATTTATGCTCCTTCGTTCTCGTTGACGATGCTGTCTCGTCCTCGGCACAATCGGCTTGAGCAAAGACGGAGCTTTTTGGTATTTAAAAATGCAAGTGGCGTTCACGCATTTTTAACGCAACGAAGCATTATGTTCAAGTTGTTCAGTTTAGGGAGATTAATGAAACATTTTATTATTTTATTATAACTTTCTAGTATTATAGAAGGTTTCGATTTTTTGCCCAACAGTGTTCTTATCTATTTATTTATTAATAAACGTCCAGTAGGCCTTTTTACAAAAATAAGTATATAACCTATCAATTCATTAAACAAGAACCAACAAAAATATACCAATACTAATAAATGTAAACATAGTCGCTCAATGTAGTTGTGAATGCTACAACGAAACGGAAAATTTTGAGTATCGAGAAGACTAGAATGAAAACTAAATCTAGGTTTGCTACAATCTTTTATCGTACCCCGAAAACGTCTTATTTTGTGGGATTGAGATTGAGAAAGAAATAAGTTTACCAGCTGATTACAGTTGACGGTATTGGTAATCATTCTACAAATGCAATTCGAATCAATTTCATGGTAAATGGATAATATAGTTGGTATCTTAAATCAAGCTCAAATATCAGTATAAACACAACTAATATAACGCATAGGAGTGACTGTTTTAAAGGACAAGAATCATGAAAGCGTATATCGTATCCTTTAAAATTGAATAATGTATTTAGCAAAGAACGGACGCCATACAACAGACTCATAAGTCAGGTACGGTATTACCAATGATCTATATAAGTTTATACTAGATGAAGTATTAGTGAAGTCAAAGGTGGAACGTTTTAAACCAAGAATTACTAAGGAATTGCTAACAACATTTTTTATGTGTTCTGAAAACTTCAATCAGATATTACACCAAGATTCTGAGTCCATGATTTAACTCAAAGAGGTACATCAGACAAGGAGTAAATCAACTGAAGTGGAGTCTTTGATGTACTGTACGAAATTGATTTGCATTTACTCATATTCAGTCTTAAACCATTCCTAGATGACCAACAAAAAATCAGGTCAAGCTCACGTTGCACTCCAGAAGGTAATTAATAGTTGCAACTATTTTTATAAAATTCGCATACATCAAAAACTGTGAATCAATGATACTATTATCTAAGTCAGTAATAAATAATACGAATAGGGCCCAGGTATGATCCGTGTGGAATGTCCCACAAACCCTTTGAAATTGGGACACTGAACCTTTTACATTCACTCATGCTTACAAAAGACCATCCAAATAGGATGTCAACCTGCGCGAGAGATTGCCCCCCACCTGGACCCTGTAACTTATGTATTACCAGTATTAAGGGCATTAATGCTCGTATATAAATAAATAAATAAATAAACAGGCCGTACTGTACGGTATCGAATGCCTTACAAGTCTACGTAGATAGTATCTCGCTGAAGCATAATCCTTAGACGAAGAAACAAAATTATTATGAACTAAGAGATTCGTGATGGTAGACTTAGCACCAATAATCGCAACTAATAATCGTTCAGCAATAATGAAGCCGAATAATTTCGCATTACACTCAATATAGAAAAACTCGTGGATGATAATATGTAACCTTTTGCTTATTACAAACTTTGTGGACTGGTATGACTTATGCTTGATTCCACAGACGAAGAAATATACCTTTGATAAAATTTGAATGTTACCTAAAAAAATGCGTTGTCTGATGTTAGTTTGCTTTATAAAAGGGGGAGGTCGTTTTCCACCTGTGAAATTATATAATAAATAAATACAAAAAAACTTATGACAGGCTCCTCGTGGTACATTTCGGAAGTATCGCAAATTTTATAAACTGTAAAACGTAAATTTACGATCGTATGTCAGATTCGTAACCAGGAGTCTGAAATATTTAAGTAACTAGTTACTGATTAAACATATATGAATTAATATTCAAAATTATGTAAAAATGTTGTACGGCTCGTAGTTTAAGAGATCTGTTAAAAAAAACTAATTAAAGCCTTATTTCCGAGACGGCGTATTTCCCTCACTATCTATAGGCCCCAAAACATAGTTTCAGACTCACAACTGATCCGAAAATAACTTGCGAAATAAATCTTGCTTCTTTCCCAAAAAGCATGGCTTCATGCTGGATTGACTATACCAAAAGGCCTTCTTGGATTCTTCGACCGATGTATACTCGAAAGAGGTTTCCTTTGAAGGAATCGGAATTCCGGTTGCTGAGAGTAAACACTTCGTTTTAATGACTTAATTGAAGACTAGTTGTTATTTGATCGGAGCAATTACATTGTGTTAATGAAACCGGTTGAGTAGCAGTTATATTCCATCAATTTATTACTGATGTTTTATAGATTCAGGAATTGATGAATTTCTCTTAGAAATCAAAGAACATAATAAATAATACTATTTTAATAAAACATTTATTTATTAAAAAAATGTATAAATAACACAATTATCAAAATTCTACATGAAAAAGATGACCTGGCTGGGATAATGAATAAATTGGTTGCCCCAACTAATGGACTTATTCTTAGTGCTCTGATATCCTGACGATAAATTGGTTGGGACAACTATTGCAGTTAGTTGAATTTTATTAGTTATATGTTACGTTGAGTTAGATAAAGTAACTAATTTTTTATTGATATTAGTCTCAGTGTACCACACTGTAGTTCAAGAGTATTTCGCATTATGAGGTAATGCGATACGATCGCATACTACCGGAATACAATCGTATACGGTAAACTTATTGGATATTTGTCTTTACAATAATTTTGCACATTCTTTCCGAATTTAACAAGTTATAAGATGTTTATTATTTTTGCAAAAATATGATGTTATTAGGACCATCAAATAGAACAAATTTTAAAATATTGGAAGAATTGCACAAGCTTTATATATTGAGGGGAAAATATAGTAATAGGATCTAAAGACACTCAAAATAGGAAGACGATTTTTTTTCATTTTGGGTCCAGACTTATTTACAAGGCAAAAAATCACTAATGAAAAAGAATCTTGTTCCGAATTTCTGGTTCATGTTAGTAAATGTAAAATGTGATGGTAGAAGATTTATTTTCGAACTATCAGCGTCAGTAGTATTTTTTTTATAAATAGATGCTTGTTCTCTTGAAAAGGATTAAATAAATGTTGAAAATGGTTCTTATACTCAATTTTTATTTGTTATACTAAGTTACCCGACATAATTTATCTAGCAAAAATAAGATATTTGACTTTTTTAATTCGACTTTTCATTATTGTGTAATTTATAAATTGTATGCTTTAATACTCAAGACTATTGTTAGTCAAATATGCGTTGAATCTGATACATATTTTAAACGCGATTGACCCCATTTAATAAAATATCTTTTTCATTAATCATTTAAAAACCAAATATATTTAACAATGAAATCATACGCACTTTCAGAATAAAGGCCAAAATTTAAAATTTCGTGTAATTTGTGATTCGTAGGCTAGCGGAGAACGAACACGCCCAGCAACGTCGCGACGGTTTTATCGATTATCTCTGGAAACCTCCGGTTCCCTCAGCGAGAGTCCATTTTACTTTCTGTTCGCGAACAGTCAATTTTTACTATTTACTTTTGCAATGAAGTTTACTTCGGAATCTTGTAATTAAATTTATAAAATATATCCCTGGAATATCCAAGTACGCGAAGAATGGAATATATTCATGGTTTAAACATAGCAAACTATATCACGAATATAATAATTAATAATAGTTACTTAATTTGATATTACTCTTAGAACGAGTTCATATGATGAAATAGTAGCGATAACAAAATAAATATCAATATTGTTGACTGAATTCATAGTGCAAACAAGAATATATTTTCGTATTTTGATTTTACGGAAAGCTTTTTATCCTGTAATATTTTACATAAATTCATTTACATATAGGATAAAATAGCAGAGCACATTCCCTGGTGGAAAATATGAGTAGATTGACTGGCCATTACCCAGAATATATACATAGTTTTGGTGCCCAGTATTTGTTTTCTAAATTCTAGCAAAAAACTGGGTATTTACCCTAAGTAACTAACCTTCTCGACGTTCGTGACGTCACGTTAGATATCATTGTACATATTCGCTACATTTTAGTGCAAAAGTGCAGAAACAGTGCACATCCCGAACTCGCTATTACATATATGGGAATCATATTTTCAGAAACATCGATTGCAATTGTAGAAATGTGGATAAAACTTGCTTGGTGCGGAGGTTATCAGATTATATTTCCTTAGAAATGGGGATTTTGTAGTCAACCATGTATGTTAATTTGTACATAAAAAGTTCAATTGCAGGTAAAGGACAAAACAAACTCTCACTAGCAATGTAAACTATTTGTTAAATAAATTTGGGAATTTTGCAATCACATCAAAATTTGTAGGCTAACGTAGATTTTCCTATTTACATTCTCTCACAAACACCTGGAATACTCTTCCAATTAAATATAATTATGACCACACAATTGTGCGATATAAATACATATAATTATTATATTATATTATTATTATATTATACATGTATTAATTATTAACTTTCTTTGACAGATATACATATTAGCTATTTCTTAATAGGAGATGACAAACCTAACCTATGTAGATCCATAAAATCTGCAATTACGAATGACGAGTTATTGGCCATTTTGTACCCGGTGCTATATACCTTAATTTAAATACAGTTTGCGATGACTAGAAAATAGCCAACTTATCTAGCATTATATTCGAACGTTTTTTGGGCATCAATGATGGCTAGTTCATGGGTGCATCAACGTTATATTACCACAAGAAAACCGACCAGAATTTAGCGAAAATGTTGGCCATCATCTGGCTATTAGCCGGTAATAATGGCCATAAACTAGGCAAAGAGTGGTAAATTTTTCCACCAGGGTTCGAAACTATTTTAATCTAGTGTATTGTTAATAATACATTCTTTTTATACTCAATAGAGGGGTTGTTTGCTACTAACATAATTGATTCTGTTCCGAGTAGTTTAGTGGCTATTGATTTGACCAAACTGACCGGTTATCGTTGCCGAAATGAAATTGTTCTGAATGGTAGGTTGCAGCTACAAAGTTGATTTGGTTTATGAAAAACACTATGAATGTTTTGACGTGAAGGTGGACGATGAGTCAAGATTAGAAGTCTTATAGTGTGCTATCAATGACGATCGAAATGATCTGTCATTTCTGTGTTATGGTCGATGATGGGTGAATTTCGATGCTATGCGATGCCAGATTCTATTATTTAATTAAATAAACTGATATTGAAAAGGGTTATTTACCTTCCACTGACCCTTACTAGTGACCGCAAAAAGAAAGCTTGTTAAAAAATTTATATTAAATATAATCAGTAAAAAATACACCTTATTAAACATGCGGTAAGGCAATAGACTACTATATTTTATATGTATATGCATGTTATTATTGTTATATATTCAAGTGAACTGATTCTAACGTATTTTTTAAATAAAGTTAATAAAATTTGTCGAATAAATATTAGCGAAATAAGAAATTTTCTCGAAACCTGCTATTCTATTTCTTCGGCTTCTTAATTTACTTAATTAAAAAATTGTTATTTGTCATAGAAAATATTAATAAACAATTATTATATATATTATTATTATATTATATATATATATATATATTTATATATATTTAATTATTTTTTATATTTAATGTATATTATATTTATTACGCAAATTAATAAGCATGTGACATTTCCTGAATGTAAGAGTGTCGATGGAAAGAGATCATTTATTAAAACATTAAATTTATAAATCTGATTGAGAGAACATGGGTTATTTTTACATTCTCTTAATTCAATACACTTCATAGATAAATGCAATTTACATAAAGTTCCATTGTTGGCAAGGGATACGTTTTTTCTAATCTGGACTATTTGGCCGCGGTTGCATTTATACAGACATTTTTCTTTGATTTAAAAAAAATCATATGTAAAAATCGTGCCCATGTGGATACAAAATAATATATAAAGAAAATGTAAAAGAAGTATATGACATATTCTCTTAATGGACTTTATAGATTAACCGAAGCACTGAGATAAGTCGAGAATTGTCTTGTATACTAAATGTTACAGAAACTTCGGGAGGCAGCTAAGAGGAGCCGATTGATAATTTGGCAAAGCACTTCTCAGCTACCGGTTTCTTATTTCTTCGCTTTCAGTGTTTGAAATAAAATCGCATTTTAGTAATTATGATCGTAAATTTAACGCGTAACGCACTTTTTTGGCGGTAAAGGCGTAAACTGATGGTTTCTTTGATATTTTAATTCCCTGTCTCAATGTAAAATGTAACTTCAAAAACCTGGAGACGAAAACTCCGTAGCCTATTCGAATCGCTGATTTTACTTTCCAAATGTAATTTAATCAACCTTTTAAGACAATTGTTTGATTTGAGTACCTGGTGAAACTATATTCCGCTCCCTGGTAATTCCTTTGTTACACGACACTCAGAAAAAAAGTTAAAATAACCAGAAAAGATAGGCCCATGTTATTTTTCATATTATTTATGATATTTTAATAAAGTTTAAAAGCCTCAATGTGTGAAGTTAAAAGCTGCTTATTCTAGTCGATATGGACTGGACTTCCATGGTGCTCATATAGTGGTTTTACCATCATTTTGGGCGACAATGTTCAATTTTGGTGTCGTAAGGATGACCAGAGTGCGTTATGTTCTATTTATTTCGGCATAAAGAATTCCTGGTTTATCATTTTTGGGGTTGCTTTTATAGGTAATTTTTAAGAACATTTTGGTGAGATCTTGGAAATTTTGCGCTATAATTGCATCTTGGATTTCTTCAATCTGCAAATCTCCAGAATATCCAATTATTTTTATTCGTGGATTTTTTTTTCTCTCTTCAATCTGTACGATGTAGTTTTCTGATAGTTTTTGTGTAAGTTCCTCAGTTAAATTTTCAGCATCAACCTTTGAATTGCATTTTATTTGTGCTTCTCCGTTGCGGTTTTCCTTTATATTGGTTACCTTTAAATGTATTTCGTCTGGTTTTATATTATTTTGAATTTCACTTCTTGTTTTCCTTGAGGCTTGTTGTTGTTTTGGTTTAATATTTACAGTCGTTAGTTCAGAGCGTATAGTTTGTCTATTTGATTGATTTATATTTGCTACCGTAGCATATGTTGGAGTTTTTTGTATTAAATTGTTTTCAATCTGTTTTTTCAGCAAATTTATGTTTTCTTTTAGTACAATGTTATTCTCTTTCAACGTGTCGTTATGCTCTTTCAGTATGTTGTTGTTTTCTTTTATTTCAACATTTAACGTTTTTAATTGATTATAGTCCTTTTGTAAAGAGGCATTAAGATTTTGCAATTTATTTATTTCTTCATGGGACAGTATTGCTGTTGTCGTTAAATGTTCGTCTTGAGATCTGTCAATAAGACTGTTATCGAATTTACCTTCCATTGATTTAATTTTCTTTTGCAACTTAACATTTTCTTTCCTAAGTAGATCTGTTTCATAATCTCGTTGTCCAGTGTTCTGCTTGTCTAGTTTTAGTTGAGTTTCATATTTGCGTTTATAATTCTTCTGATCTATAATGGTTTTCTTTAATGATAAAATAATGCTCCGTAGGACGTTGACATCTTCAGAATTTTCCTGCTCCTCGTCGTATTCTTCCACTAAGGTTATGTTTTCTTCACAACCGCACAACACATAAAAGTTATCTATTATCACGAGATCTTTACGCGTTAACGCACAACTTATGTGCATCAGTGCATCGCAATTTATGCACATGCATACTTTAGCTTTTTTTGTTTTACAACACCCGAAAATTATTCCGTCTTTCCACTTATCGATATCCCGTCCGTCCGCATCGGTCGCCGCCATTTTTCCCAACAATTATCAACAAATGTAATACTATTTCCTTTTATCGGAAGGAACAAATTATAAAGTTTGTTTATTTTATTGATGATATGTCTATTGGGTGCGTTAAATCTTGGCAAAATAACTCAAATTTTTTGAATTGAATTGAAAACTTTTATTATGCATTGGTCGGCTCGACCGTATGCAACCTTAGACGTAACAGATTAGTACAAAAAATAAAAATAAAAATATAAAGTAACATAATATACGCAATGATAATAGATAATAATACAGTTAAATAACATACGCTATAAGATATTCAAAAAAAAAATAAGTAAAGAAAAAAGATCTAATCGGCGCGCGATTACAATAATCACAGTGTATGTTATGATATGAGATCGTAAAGATTACAAGGCAGGTACAACGACGTAAAGTAGTCATCCGACGAGGGATAAACGTAAACATAACGCATATACAACTAAAATATGTACATTAAATGCTAACGCGACGTAGCCTAGCAATAACGAGATCGAAGAGACTACGGATGCGCAAAGAATATAAAAAAGATGATAAAAATAAAATACAACTGTAATCGCAGTATAAAAATTTACTTAACGCTACTTAAAAGCTAGATGCTAACGCGACGTAGGTGCGAGCTCAGAGCACTTCGGAAAGTCGTAATATTGGGTGCGTTACGAACACTGCAAGGAAGAGAATTCCAAAGATAAATAGCTTCGATCCAGAATGAGTTACGAAAGTAATCGGTGTGACAGACTGGTAGTCGATAGTCTGAATGAGCGAGCCGTGATGAAAAACGTTGTGATGGATGCACGGGGACAAAATTAGCATGAAGGTACGAAGGCTGGGATGATGACAATATCTGGTACGTTAACGTCGCTAAAAAGTAATTCCGACGATCTTCAGTTGACAACCAGTTTGCTCGAGCCCAGAATGATGCTAGATTTTGATCCCTACGGAGCCTGTAGATATATCTCAGCGCGGAGTTCAGTAATCGGCGAATTTTTAATAACAAGTACTGAGATGCATCACGGTAAACTACACAGGCGTAATCGATATGCGGTAAGACAAGTGTGTTAACCAGCATAAGTTTAAGTCTGGTGGGTAAAGTAGAACCTCTGAACCGTAACCGATGTAAGGTAAAGTGAACTTTAGAACAGATCGACGAAACGTGACGGTTCCAAGTTAGGTCCGAAGAGAGAAATACTCCAAGGTCGCGCACCTCATCGACGTATGGGACCGTAAATCCGTTGACGATTATTGGTCAGACGTCCGTGGTTTTTAACGTGGCTAAGTTGTACCTAGAGCCGAAAATAATGGCTTTTGTTTTTTTACTGCTCAATTTAAGTCCGCATTCCTGAGTCCAAGACAGAAACGTAGCAATTTCGGCATTCAATTTGTCCACGGTCTCGTGAAGACGACTAATCGGCGTAGTTAGATAGAACTGGGTGTCGTCCGCAAAAACCACTGTAGTATCACGACAATATCGCATACGCGCGAATAAAGTATTGAACACTATAATAAATAATATTGGCCCCAGGCTCGAACCTTGTGGTACTCCAGATGTAGTTGACACCTCAGGGGCCAGAACTCCGTCCGGGCCCTTGATCGTTTGGGAGCGATCACTAAGGTAAGAATGCACCCATGTGGTAGCGATGTCGTCAAAACCAATATTCCGCAAACACTTCAATATGAGCGAATGACCTAGTGAGTCGAAAGCCTTGGAAATGTCGAATAATACCAGAATAGTTATAAAACCCTGTTCAATCCCATATCTGACGTCATCCAAAATCTTCAGTAAGGCGGTCTGCGTGCTGTGAAACCGACGGAATCCACATTGATGAGGGTGAAGAAGATTGTTCGACTCAATATAATTGACAAGTTGCCTGGTTACCAAAGAGTCAAGCAGCTTGGCAATGTGGGGAGGGTTAGCCACAGGTCGAGTGGAGGCATTGACATCAAAAGCATATTTAGTATTTGTTTTTTTTTTTAAAGATCTGTTAACCCTTTGCGGCATGGTGGTATAGAATCTATACCACCTGTTCCTCACCGTTTTTTTCGTCAAAATTTGATTGAATCTTTGGTTTCTTTTTTTTTTATTGTAATATCGTAACATGTCAAAGAACTTGAAATGATGTGCAATTAGTTAATATTTGCTGCAAATTTGTTGATATAAATAAGTAAATTAACACTGAAAAATAACACTTTTGTCAAGAAAAACGCATTACTAGGAAAAGTATTTAACGTATTTTTGCAACCTAAGGTATACTAGGGTTTTCAGGGTCGCAGCTTACGAATCCAGCCTCGGATTTTATAAATTCAAGATTGCGAATCCAATATGGCGGACCAAATTCAGAAACAGTTACTTGATCAAGTTGAAACTGGGTACTCGAGGGTTTTTAGGGTCGTTGATCTCAAATCTAGCCTCAGATATTTAAAATTCAAAATGGCGATTCTAACTTTTTTAACTTAATTGATTTGATCCGCCATATTGAATGTGCCATTTTGAATTTTCAATATATGATGCTGGATTTGTTATCAGCGACCCTAAAAATCTCAAGTATCCAGTTTCAACTTGATCAAGTAACTTGTTTTTGGATTTTGTTCGCCATTTTGAATTTTGAAAATTTGAGTACCAGTTTCAGCTGTTTTTCGCGAAGAAAAAAATGTACGCTTCAAAGGCTTCTCTAATATACACTTTTAAAATGTCGTAAGCGAAATTCTCTTGTTGCAAGTGGAAATCCTCTTGTGATATGATCAATCGGATTAATCCACTTGCGGTAAGCGGATTCCCACTTGCCGCAAGAGGACTCACGAGGCTGTTTTATGAGTGTACATATGCATACAAATATCTGTATATGCATTTATACCGATCCTTGGTCAAAGCACATTTGATGTATGGCTCAGTTATTTGGTTGCCTCTATGTATGAAATATATTAATCGTTTGGAAGCTGTTCAAAGTAAATTTCTACGGCTATAATCTTATAAGGCAGCTCCTCCTACACAGCTTTTGATCACCATGATTTTTTGCAATATCGACTGATTTTAATATTTCCAATATAGCTTTCTCCCATTCTCACATAGATCGGACTTTTGTATACAGATTATACATTAACCAATTAACTGTAGAAATTTGTATTTTTCATTTCGAACACGGCAGGACAAGATCTCTCAAAACATTGACAGTGTCATATTAAAAGCACATGCAGTATTAGGTTTTTGAAAGAGTTCTGTTAACGATTTCTTTAATGTCTCTATTGATTTAGGTTAAGGTCCATAACGGGCACCAAATCAAATTACACAGAAAAGTTAAGGAGAAATCATTTATTGTTTTGTCTTTTGATCAAGTCTGATTACCAACAAGTTTTTTTATTATCAAGACATTTTTCACTATTGAAAAAAAAATCAGAGTAGTAGATTATGTAACAGGGGTGCAATTCATCACTCTTCGAAGAGTGCGAAGTTTGTCGCACGAACGAAGCTAGGATGACCATCACATTCGTCCAAAGTCGATATTTCGTCCGTGTTGCAAACGATATTTTTCAATGACAGTTACAAAATAAATGACTAATAACTTATTTGTTTCATCACCAAAAATAGTTATGTACCATGTCTTCCTATAAAAAATAGCATCTTAAGAAACGATGAATTCATTCACATATTAACAATGTTTTCTGTCTATTAGTAACACGGTATCAACCTGTGAATCCAATTAAATTTCTTTATAGTAAACTATCCTCTTTCTTAGTGTAGCAATAATTACCAAATGAATCACCCGTCCTTGATAATGTTATTACGAGGAGCGGAAAAAGTACACGACCTTGTAAGTGTATACAATTAAGCAGTACAAAAGTGCGTAACATTTCCGAGGGTTTTATAACTCTTCAGCGATACCCTCAGCCTTCGAATTATTGCACCGATACGTGGTCGCAAGGTCCTGGTAGGTTCTTACAACCTACTGGAGATGCAAAACCTTCGCATTTAACGATCGGGTAAAATAATCGCCGCTGCGTAATGGATTAAGAAGCTTGCAATTGTATAAACGCGACACTCAGAAACGGGCCGCCAGGCGCGATAAAGGCATTCGAGGTCTCGCCACTACAAATGCAACTGAGATGTAGGGAAAGAAAACAAAAAGGGGAAAAGTGTAGGGAGCCTCGTTCACAACAACGCAGATGCGGCGAATTGGTTATTTAAAAATATGCATGCCGACCGATGCGGTTTCCATGTCGCGCGCTTTCAGTCGCCCCCATAAATATGATAAGGCCTTACAACAAGATATACGAGTCTATAAGGCGGGGGCTCGCGTCCAGGCTTACCACCTGTACACCTCCTATGTGTGTCGTCGGGGGACCACCTCCGGCCTGCTACCGGCGAAAAAGAAACCCTCGGCTACTCGGTAAAATTCATTAATTAGACCGATAATCGATAACTCGGCTCGATTCGAGATTCAAGATCCTGCATATATATATTTTTACGTATTCGAGAGCCGACGAAAGGATCATTTAAGTCCTAGCCCCGGTGTTATCTGCGGCGGCAAGCCTTATCGTTCCTACGAGCTGCATTCTTTGCGGAGTGATGAGTTAATTCCTTGGGCGGAATGGTGCTGTTGAGGCACTTTTTGCCCGGCTGAGGCCACACGGATTTATCTATCGGCGCGGTGCCACACACGGGTCAACCGGACCTCACACCAGTTTTCTGCATAGAATCGGAAAGTATAAAGACATCGGCCACGAATGAAATGGGCAGAATAACAATTTCCAGGCCTCTGGGTTAAGATTTCTTGTGGCTGAAACTCATATGTATTTATTTAATTGGAGCAATGCCTTTATTTGAATATTTTACATTGAAATATAAGGTGCGGATAATGCAAAATAAGAATAATAGTCCACAGGACGCCGTCCTTTTTCCTTAATGATTAGTAACGGGCTAAATCTTTGTGAGTAGCTTCATTTTGCCAAATCGCCCAACTTTTCCCTTTACGAAAATGCTCGATAGTGGTAACTAATAAAGTGAGCGGGCATCAAACATGTCGATTGGGCGATTGTAAAAAGTTTATTAGTAACAGGATATTTTTAAGTTCAATCTCAAGATAATTAATTTAAATACACGAAAAAACGTTTGTCCTACAAAACGGATGGTTTGGCTTAAGGGTCCGCCACTCTAAACATGTCGAAATCAGGACGTCATAAAAAATAATTAGTAACAAGCTGATTTTTTTACTGTTACTTAATCACTATTTTTATAATTAAATGGTCACATTGTCCTACAAATTTAGTGGTATGTTTTCCCAGTCCTACGCTCGTAAGTTGTCCATTCCACGACAATACTCTTTTTATAAGTAACCGTAGGACGGAAATGACACATGCTAGATTAGTGTATTCTTTGCCTAAATAAAATAGTGACCTACACAAAAATGGGTATGTATAGCTAGTCCTACAAGAATTATTTTATAACTGCGGTTATGGCAATTTAATATTACTAATAAAATTAATTTCTTTGATTAGTTGTAATGTATTTATTATACCGAGGACTGTATCATCGGGAATTAATTTTCCGAAATTATTTCATGAAACGGTCGAGAATTTCCATATTGTTGCTTTGCAACAAATCAAAGTAATTGAAAAAATACTAAATTTTCATATTTGAATTTTTTCCTCGAAAATTATCAAGTTTTGGAAAAAATGGCAAATAACAAAAAACGCTTAGAATTCATTAAAAAATGTACCAAAATTTTTTCACAATTTTTTGTAAATATTAAAATAATTGTTTAAAAATTTAAATTAAAAAGTTTGTATTTTTGTATTAATTGCCTAGATTAACATACATAATTTTACGTTTTACTTCAGAATTTATCTATTGTTATACATTTTTAATAATATTAAATAAATTTGTTTTCAACTTCGTATTACTTAATTTATATGTGCTTATAATTAATTAATAATTATTTCACAATTTTTCGTTCATTTATTTTACTTGTAATTGTATTAGTTGATCGATAAAAACAAAAAAAAACAACAAAATGATATATCAAAATTACATGAATATCCACGTGTTTTTCTTATATGTATTACAACTTGGAAAATATTTTAAAATGATTAAATTTTCAATTTTTGCCAACATTTGCTTATATTCATTTTTACTTTGGTTGTTGAAAAGTGACTATAAATTTTTGTTATTATTGCTTAACCCAATTGTTGATAAAACAAGGTTGTTTGTAAAATTTTTTGTAAAATTCAAGTTGTAAAGTTCACAGTGGTTTTTCAAATTCTTGCAAAATTTGAATTGATAACTATATTATAACAAGACACTCCCGAGCATAAAGACTTCAGCGTATGTACTTTATTTCTCGCACAATAATACTTCCTTGAGTAACAAATTGTTGATTGCATGTCCTGTAACGAGATATATTTAATGATATATTTAAGCAGTTAATTATGCTGTAATATACTTACAGGGGGATTTTTAACTCCATATAAATAACCGCAGTTATGAAATAATTCTTGTACGACTAGATATATATACCCATTTTTGTGTAAGTCACTATTTTATTTAGGCAAAGAATACACTAATCTAGCATGTGTCATTTCGGTCCTACGGTTACTAATAAAAAGAGTATTGTCGTGGAATGGACAACTTACGAGCGTAGGACTGGGAAAACATACCACTAAATTTGTAGGACAATGTGACCATTTAATTATAAAAATAGTGATTAAGTAACAGTAAAAAAATCAGCTTGTTACTAATTATTTTTTATGACGTCCTGATTTCGACATGTTTGGAGTGGCGGACCCTTAAGCCAAACCATCCGTTTTGTAGGACAAACGTTTTTTCGTGTATTTAAATTAATTATCTTGAGATTAAACTTAAAAATATCCTATTACTAATAAACTTTTTACAATCACCCAATCGACATGTTTGACGCCCGTTCACTTTATTAGTTATCACTATCGAGCATTTTCGTAGAGGGAAAAGTTGGGCGTCTTGGCTCACAAAGATTTAGCCCGTTACTAATCATTAACTAAAAAGGACGGCGTCCTGTGGACTATAAATAGTTACAAACGACAGTTAATAATATTCTATCCTGCTAACTAATAAATGTTGCACCAATGTACATCTTTTTA
The DNA here is from genome assembly GCA_030407085.1 of Trichopria drosophilae. Taxonomy (NCBI): domain Eukaryota; kingdom Metazoa; phylum Arthropoda; class Insecta; order Hymenoptera; family Diapriidae; genus Trichopria; species Trichopria drosophilae. The sequence continues at coordinate 45,968,530 of CM059583.1, forward strand.
TTTAAAAAATGGGATTTATTATCTTCTTCTGAAATGATTCTTGGGTATGGGTAAAGTAATATAGTAACCTTAACCTGAATTAATAGAGACATTAAATATATATTAAAAATATCAGGTATATAATTAGTTGGAATTTTTAAAAATATTATCTAAATAACGAAAATAAAAAAGTAATTTACATGGAGGTTTATTAATCATGATATTCTCTGTAAAATGCATACTCATATCTGTTAGAGGAGAAATAGAGGGGATAAGTATAAACGAAAGGAATTATCCCCCACTTTAATGACATTTTAAGCCTATTCGTGGGTCGGCTCTCGGGTGGATAGACAATCGAAAACATTACAAGACAATACCCAGACAATACTAGGGACACCCCATCCAGAGCCAGTCCCCTATTACTGCGCCCCGTAGAGCGACTTGACCCCTCTGTATCGCATTTGCACGGTGTCTGGGAAAACTACAGAAAACCCAGACAGATAAAGTCGACGAACTACTTTATCATCAGAGGATACCCTCTGATGGTAAAGCAGCTGTGTCTCGCACTCAGCAATCGCCTGTTATCTTTGCCGTAATGGGCGCAACACTCGTTTTTTTTTATTTTAACAGTCATCTTTCCAAGCATGGATCCCCAATCAAGATGCTTTACTTGAAAGAGCGACTAGGCGTCGCGGTGACCACAGGGCAACTGCTGTTGGTGAAATAGAGGGGATCTGAAAATTTTAAGCTTTTTAAAAAATTAAAATCCTCCACCTAGGTTTTGTAAAAAATTCTTTTCATCATACCGGGTTGTAAAAGCAATCACGATTTACTTCTTCGAAAATGACATGGATAAGGTAGGAGTTTCACACTCTTTCGAGTATTTAATTTATAAGCTCCAATTTTAAACCCGTTAGCAAGGAAAATTCCCTTTCTGAGGCCATCACCGGTGACTTTTTAAAAATATACTCGATCTGATAAAAGATAACATAACCCCTATAAAGAAATTGTACATATTTTTTAAAACTCGCGATTTAATTCAAACGATGGACTGGAACCTCTTAACGCCTATACATTTTATGAGGGGGATTTAAGCACCTTATTAGCATCGTCGTTGTTATACTAAAAACTCAATAAAATAAAAAAATATTGTGATGAAAATGTAATGAGATAATTCATTAAGTAACTACACTGAAAGAAATTGTATCGCAATTCTTTGCATTCTGATTAGGACTCCGAGGAGAGACCTACAATTACGTTAATATTTACTATCATTTTAGTAAATTTTCCTATTCAGATAGGAAACTTTGCTATAAAAAATATAAATATTTACTAAAATAATTGTAAATATTGCCATAATCATAGGTCTGTCCTCAGAGTCATATTGTCAGGATATTGAAAATGGTGTAATTTGGGATTGCAGAGTAATTATTTAAAAATTGTATGATACATGTAATTGAACCTACTCAGTATTTACAAAATCGAAAATTTCCCTGTATAATCATAAAAATGTTATGTATAATTATATATCAAATCGTCGCACTCAATTTCAATCGTATATATCATAAATATAAATCATAAAAATTACTTGGGATGTGAGCTATTCTTTAACGTTGAAAAGGTGTAAATTTAATATGATAAATGATAAAAAAACTCTCAAAGCAACGACTTATTTTACATTATCATCAGTTAAATATTCTTTTGCAGTAGTTTTTAAATCATGTATTTCTTCTTTACATAATTTAGTAACGGAGTATTATCGAGTATTCTGTAATTGAGATATAATCCGGAGTAATAAACATCTGACATTCGGAATTTACAAACACTGCTGTGGTAAATCTGCGGGATTCTAATTGCAGTTTGTTTTAACAAGAGCTTATACTCGCATACCATCAATTTATATCGATATCAAGTCAATTTCTAAAGCTGAAAGATATGCAGAACTTCAATTATCTATTGCTATTTACGTTTGCATAGCGAGGGTTTTATTATCTGAAAGTATTTTCAATTTTATTCAGTTTATTGGTCGAAGTTGTATAGGAATAGCACTAGGCGATATGAAGATGTCGTATATATCGAAACCGATTATTCTAGTAAGTTCCAAGGAATGATAAGAATTAATTACAAGTATATAATTAAGATGTATCTGCAGAATTTAGTATTTCAGGATTTTGTTTTATATTATGCTTGTCGCTTATCATCAGAGCATATTCGAGTAACTATTCATCTAATCCCTTTTAACAGTATAAGTGTATATATTGTTAAAGATGTTTATAATTTTATCATAATTTCATGACACCTCAAGTGTATCCTTGAAAGGCATGGTAAAATTACAATTTCCGTAAAATAATTTTTATTTTATCGTAAGTTATGTTTTGCATTGTGTATTTATAATATATAAATAAAATATGCGGTGAACATTGATTAAATATTCACACATTGAATATCGATCTTTACATGAAATCATTTTCCTTGGAAATATTCCCGTACTACGTTGTATGGGCGGAATATACTCGGAAAATGAAATTTTCTACATTTATTGAATTATTTTAGTACCTGTAAAAAATATTATTAGATACAGGCACTTTCCTATATAATGATGTTTTGTTAAAAAAAAACAGAATATATATATATATATATAGCGTAGTAAGCGAGAGACCCGGGTTCGATTCCCATGCGGAGTAAGATCTTTTTATATTTATTTGAAAGCTTTGAAAGGGGTGGAGGAGAAAAATATTTAGTGCGGTAAAGCGAATATTTATTTTCTTTAAGTAAATGTTTATTTAAACTCAAAAGTCATTACTGTAAGTAAGAATTAATTTACTAGAAACACGAAAATGTTTTCTGCAATGATGTAAATACAAGTACAAGTCATAGGAAGAAATTTTGTAGAGCGATAGTAAATATCTATTTCTTTCAAATAAATATTTAATGAAACTAAAAAATGAATTGCTTAAACTAAGAATTGATTTTCTTAACAAAATTAAATATTTTAGTCAAGGGTTATTTATTTTTTGTCAAGTAAACGGTGAATATTCTTTCTAATAAACATTTAGTTGCGACTATTCGAAGAAACCACTTGAATCAAGTAAAATTTGAATGATACCACTCATTTTTTTATTCAGTATGGGACCTACGTGATAGATAACGATTTAATTTGGTTATTGGCAATTGTTATTTTTTGCAATACACACTCTATACAACGTTGAGCAGATTGATTAGCGGTTATTCAAAAGTATATGCAAAAAGTGTCGGTTTCGCTGAAAAAATAAAAGATATTATTAGATTATTTCACTTGGTTCATTACACTTGTATTGCAGAGGTGACCTGTGCAGAGGATCAGTTAAAAAAGTAAGTGAAAAAATAGTTTCATCGTGTCACCCTCTAGCGCAGTACATTATACGGATTTCGAATTGTGAAAAACGGAAAAAATGTTCCACACCAACCGCACGTGGCTTATCTGACGAATCGTCATCTTTTATATGTAGAATTGGGGTAGATCGGTACGCGTGTCTGGAATTTGCGTAGAAGACTCAATAACATAATCCTCGGATTTTCGGGATTACTCAACAATACAAATAGACTCTTGATGAAATGATTCTCTATATTATTACATTTTTCGAACTTCTTATTTTGTAATGTTATAGTTTTTTCCAAAATTTATTTCCAAATTTTTATTGGATTTGATTTGATATCATTTATTAGTGTTGTGGACATCAATGCCCGTGAACAAATTAACTTACATACACTACATGAACAACGGAACAAAAATAAAACAAAAAGACAATGAAAATTACCCTAACCTTAACACTCATACAAAATACGGAGATTTCACTTCCTCTAATGAGCAACATGCTTCGAAAATTTGCTGTAAAGATCTAAACCGATGTACATCATTTGACGCAATTATATCTTTACAATAAATAAATATTAAATACCTACATCACGGCCACTGAGTTTGTACAAAAATTTCTTTACATTTGCTCGCACGTCCGAAACAAACATTGACATATCTTTACTGTGGTCATTGAAGTAATACAATTAATACTAATAATAGCAAGTCTATGCAGATTACTTGTTAGTAAAGTTATACCAGAAGGTTGCATAATATTGTAAGTAAAAATGATAAGAGATAAGTATGCATTTTTAAAAAAAACTTTAACTAAGTTATATTGGAACTGTATGTCATGAAGGTAAAAATATTAATATTGCATTGATATATATATATATATATATATATATATATATATATATATATATATATATATATAACAACTTGTGAGAAGCTCAAATACTGAGATTTATATCTGTTATCATTAGTCGATCATTACACTCCACGAAAAGATAGATGTGCATAAAGGACTTTCGACCGACCTTTGAAAATTGACAGATTTCCTTGACTTGTTATGCAAAATGATGAGCAAATACTTATTCCTTTCCTTAATGTGTCATGGGATGCTAATCGTGTCAAATGTTGATGATGGCAACTATGGATGAAGATGATGATGACGAAAAATTACATAAACTGAATCATCGGCCATGATACAAACTATCATATGGGTCGTGTTATTGTTGGTTAACTTTTTTTTTACTTCGTTAAGGTAACTATCATAGACTATTCAGCCTTCAAAAATTGACGTTATATTACCTTTTTTATTTACATTATGTCATCAGTGTCATAAAAGTTCAGTTTACGATCATGTTTGAATATATCTGTAAAACCAATAAACGTGCTTAAAATAATTTTTGAAGTTGCACATTATTTTGTTGACAAAAGCAGAGTAAGAATTTGAAATTAACATATTTTTTGTGCACTGATATTAAAGTGTCAACAAATCTGTTGATTGAAGAGCAACAATATAATACACGAGTCTAGTGAAATTATGTATTATTTTGTCATGCACCTGCCATTAGAAATGTATCATTCCAATGTGTCAACTACTTGAAATGTAGTCCTTGTATTTAACATATTAACTTATTTAAATACGCATCGCGGGCGAATACGACATTTGAAATGAAATTGACAACATTACAACATTTAAATAAATTGTTTCATGTTTTAAAAATGTCTTACCAGGACCTATTATCAGGGTGTAATCAGGGCTCAATAAAAGTTCCTATTTGAATTAGATTCTCTTTCAGAACTGATAACTCAAAATGATGTGGTTTATAATTAAATAAACGACGTTAACCTTTAGACTGCCAGGGTTTTACTGTTTCAAAACACCTTTTCAAAGTGTCCAAATTTGTATCTTACAACGGTCATATCATGGGTCGCGTCTATATCTAGACTTTCCGGCAGTCAACAGTTTAACAAAATAAAAAACTGTTTTCTTGTGTAAAAATGCTACGAAACACCTTGAATCTTGTTACTCGGGAGTTTTTGGGGTCGCTAATTACGAATCTAGTATCGCTAAATTTCAGAAATCAAAATCTCGGATCCAAAATGGTAGCCGAATTTCAAAAAATTAATTGAATTTGCTTGAGAATTGTTACTCGGGAATTTTTTTAGCCATTGATGATGAATCATATCTGTCATTAGTTTCATATTGCTAAAATTAATATTTAGTAAGTGGATAGAATGATGCAATGGTAGTCATCTAGATGGCATAAGTACAACATTGATTCGCTATAGATAATCTCAGAGCTGGCCATAATACCAATAACCATTTCATCCTTTTACAGTAAATACTAAAGGTTAGTAATATCATTTTTGTTCACTTTTCAAATACTGATGACAGATTCGTTATCAGCGGCCCCAAAATCACCGAGTAACGAGTTTCATGCGAATTTATTGAATAACTTATTAACGTCTATATTTAGATTTTCTGGCAGTCTAAAGGTTACTGCAGTAAGCAAATGATAAAACCTCAAAATACCAAATTGTTTTTCAAAATTAATTTTCTGGGCTCAAATGATGAAAAATTGTCTACTATACAGTGAGCGTCGAATCATTCGCATTGCTCAGTTCTGCCAGAATTTCCCTGCGGCTAGGTTCAGCATTTTTTGCACACGATCCCTTCACTTCCCGTATTAGCTTCAATACGCCTAGTGCGAATTCGCACGAGGTTGGACGTGCGCGAGGAATTCGTTGATTCGAAAGAAATAATCGGATTAGCATTTAATACTACCGAATACTACCGCCACCGTAGGGTGAAGTTCATTGTCAATGGTGACTCGCGAGGGATGGCTCGTCCTTGTACGTATAGATGGACAACCTTACTCTCGATTGCTTTTGCCGGGTTCGCAATTTAACAATGAGAGAACTCGAGGCGCCGCAATCGAAACGGTCGCCGCCACGTGGCCCCTATTACATACTATTAGGTGTACACTTCCCCCATTTTTCTAGATCATCCGACTCGACCCCGTGTCGCATCACGCCTCGTCCCACACGGTCCAGTGGGTTCTTCCTGACTTACAAATTTCATGATGCCAAATGTGGTCTCACGCGATTTCCTGGACCGTGATTGAAGACTCTTAAACTCCCGGCACAATTACTCTAGAACTGAAAATATTATGAAATTCACAATCATAATACCGGAAATGATCCTTCAGTTTCTGCAAGGACCGAAAAAAGTTATGGTATTTCTTACTCAAACTGGGAGATTTTTTATAGGTATACCATTCCCCAATCCCCATATCACGGATGTAACGATATGTATTTTTAGAATGGTAATCTACTATATCGACACGGTATGATATATGAGGAATTTCATAGAACTTGTAAAATTCGACTTTCAAACAAATTTGTTTTCATGGCACCTTAACTCTTTAAGACCCAAATGTGAACAATTTGAATACCGATTTCAGCATCGTTTTATTTATACCATAAAATTTTGAAAAAAAATGGAAACATTAATATCCGAATAGTTTTGAGGTCGCTCTTTCGATTGAAGCTATACTGACATTTCGGAGAAATAGCATTTACCACATTTTTTTTACAAAAATATTGAAAAACACGCAATTTTTTAGCCACAACGTCGTCTGAACGTTAAAAGTTTTTGAAATTGATGAAATTGTTATTATTTGATCTGCTAGGTTTGCTTTGTAGTAAAAGCGTACAAATAATTTATTACGAGTTTTGCAATATCTGTGTTGATTTACGGAAGCAGTAGTATCCCATAAAATCCATTTTGAGTTCTGTTACAACTAAAATTGGTGTGAAATTTGCCAATTAACAATCTATATGATATTACTGCTTCCGTAAATCAAAATAGGTCACACAAAACTCGTAATAACTTCTTTCTATGATTTCACTGTAAAGAAAACCTAGCAGATTCGAAATACTTGCAATTTCTTCAATTTCAACAAATTTCAACGTTCAGATCACGTTGCGGCTAAAAAATCGCATTTTTTCAACATTTTTGTAAAAAAATATGGTAAACGTCATTTCTCGAAAATTTCAGTAGCTCCAATCCAAAGAGCGACTTCAAAACTAGTCGGATATAGATGTTTACATTTTTTAAAAATTAATTTTGTATAATTAAAACTATGCTGAAATCCGTAGGAAAATTATGCACATTTGGGACTTAAACGGTTAGTCAGTCTAATACATTTCCAGGGCTACAAAAAGTCAAAAAAAGGTGAGACCACTCGTTTTATAACAGAGTTATTTTTGTAAATACATAATTAATAGCGTTTAGAATGTTCTAGGACCAATGAAAACATACCTAAGTATTTTTGTGTCTGAATTCAGGATTCGATTATAGAAATATTTGCAAACATTCCTTCGACAAAATTTCATATCTAGGAATGTAAGGGCCTAACATTCTGCATTAAAAAAGTCAGTGTCATCGAGTTTAAACTTATGAAGATAGTACGTACCTATAGTATATCGTTTTAAGGCTTTTTGATAACATAAATTTCAAGAATAATATAACAGCTTTATTACACAATAAAAAATAAACAAATATTATATTATAAGAAAACATAAACACGGATGCGGATGGAGGAAGTATCGGTTTTTCGACCCATATCCTCATTTATTCTGTGTCATAGATGTTTACATAAGTGTAGGAGGCAGGGGAATAAAGTTCCGAAAATCAACACACCGAAGGGCCAAAATTTCGATATTGCATGGCTCCAGAATGATTTTCTTCACTTTGTCTTTGAAAATTTGGCAAAAAGAAAGCAAATTAAAATACGTTGGACTCACGCAATATCGAAATTTTAACCTTTCGGGATTTTGATTTTCGGAATTTTGTTCCCCGGCCGCAGGGACCGTTTCGTAGCCTTTTATAGGTCCCCTTATGCAATAAGGTGTTTCCGACGTATTTTGGGCCGCTGAATCCGAATTTCGAGGGTGGATTACTCTCCGAGTGGGCCGAAATTTTTTATAACAATTTTTTTAAACAATTAAGCAATTTTAAATTTTTGGGTCCAAAAAAAATTTTTTTAACTTTTTTGGGCCATTCTAAACAAAAAAGGTCTTTAGTAACTTTTGCGTACGATGGCGCAATCTCGAGATAAAAATTCCCGAAATAAAAAAAAAATCGATTTTTGCAGTATTCAGCACACTGCCACATCGACACATGTAATTTTTTGTATCTACCTATGCTTAAACTCTTCTTCTGACCTTATATTTCAAGCAGAAAGTTAGTTTTAATCATTCATTTTAAACCTTCGCCATTTATTGAAGTTTTACTAACGCTGTTTTTTGTCTGTAAATATACGCACATCTAGTATTGGCACGCACGACATGTTTCAAGTCGCCGGATCCACCTCGTTATTTTTTACGTATTTTGGGTCACTGAATCCGAATTTTTAGGGTGGAAAGCTCTCCGGATGGTCCGTCATTGTTTATAGCAATTTGTTTAAACAATTAAATATAATTTTTTTACTTTTCGCTTCCTAAAAAATTTTTTTATATTCTTCGGGCAATTCTGACCAAAAAAGGTTCCATGTAACTTTTGCGCACGATGGCGCAATTCCGAAATAAACATTCCCGATATAAAAAAAAAATGCGATTTTTGCAGTGTTTAGCACACTACTACATCGACACATGTAATTTTTTTTTTTATCCACCTAGGCTTAAACACTTCTTCTGACCTTATATTTCAAGCAGAAAGTTAGTTTTAATCATTCATTTTAAACTGTAATTCCGAGGTCCAAAATACGTAAAAAAATACCTGGATAAATCCAGGAATTTAAAACGTGCCGTGGGACAATACTAGATGTGGGCATGTTTACAAAAAAAGCAGCACTAGTAAAACTCAAATAAATGGCGAAGGTTTAAAATGATTGATTAAAACGATTTTCTGCTTAAAATATAAGGTTACAAGAATAATTTAAGCCTAGGTGGATAATAACAAAAATTACATGTGTCGATGTGTTGTGTGCTGAACACAGCAAAAATCGCATTTTTTTTTTATTTCGGGAATTTTTATCCACACTAATTTTAATTTCCACACTAAAAATTCGGATTCAGTGACCCAAAATACGTAAAAAATAACGAGATGGATCCGGCGACTTGAAACATGTCGTGCGTGCCAATACTAGATGTGCGTATATTTACAGACAAAAAACAGCGTTAGTAAAACTTCAATAAATGGCGAAGGTTTAAAATGAATGATTAAAACTAACTTTCTGCTGAAATATAAGGTCAGAAGAAGAGTTTAAGCATAGGTAGATACAAAAAATTACATGTGTCGATGTGGCAGTGTGCTGAATACTGCAAAAATCGATTTTTTTTTTATTTCGGGAATTTTTATCTCGAGATTGCGCCATCGTACGCAAAAGTTACTAAAGACCTTTTTTGTTTAGAATGGCCCAAAAAAGTTAAAAAAATTTTTTTTGGACCCAAAAATTTAAAATTGCTTAATTGTTTAAAAAAATTGTTATAAAAAATTTCGGCCCACTAGGAGAGCAATCCACCCTCGAAATTCGGATTCAGCGGCCCAAAATACGTCGGAAACACCTTATTGCATAAGGGGACCTATAAAAGGCTACGAAATGGTCCCTGCTCCTACACTATATAGCTGATATGCAAATTTAGAACAAATTATTAGTTATTTCAAATTCTGCTCTCATTCCTATTCATTCGGATGAACTAAAAAATAAGAATATAGAAGTTAAAATAAAAAAAAAGAAGTTACACAGAGTAAGAGGGTTTGTTATTATTAATTAACATTTGTCTCCCAACAATCTAAATCGTCAATATTTTAGGTTGTTATTACGAATATTCTAATCTGGTTCTTTTTACATTACCAACTGCTGTAAGAAAACAGATTTTTACATTTATCAAATTAGAACTATACATAAGAACTTTTAAATATATTGATCCATAAATGATTTTCGAAATATAGATGAAAATCGTTCGGATTTGATACAAATTTGACATAAAAAATGTCAAATTCAAAACGGCGTATTCAATATGGCTGCCAATTTTCGACAAATTTATGAAAATTTATCGGATTCGATTCGTAGGTGTTATACGGAGGTTTTCGAGGTCGCTAGTTAATAATGTGACGTCCAAAATTTTACGAACTTGTCAATTTTTCAAAATGGCTGCCATATTGAATGCGTCGATTTTAAATTAATACTTTTCGATCTCTTATTATGTAATGATAGACTACACAAATACATGAATGAAATTGAAAATCAAAATATGTGTTCCACATAATGCCTACTGCAATGATTCATGTTTGAGTTATGACAGGTATGTAAAATTTAACGTTATTAACGAATTTCATTAGGATTATTAATAAATTAACTAAATTTTTCAAACAGTCGCACCTGATTAAATAATTGGAGACCTGCATGAGTATTTGGAAAAAAATTGCATTGAGATTCGTGAAGTATTCGCGGATGGGTGGTCATTTTAAATTGCGTGCCACTGTGCGTTGCGGCGGGACAGCTTATAAAAGTTAGAGTTTGGAAAAAGTATTTAGTGGGGATGAAACTTGAATGTTCACCACTTCTGATTATAAATTTAGAAATTTTAACAGAAAATTGTAACCTGAGCTAAGATCTTTATTAAGAATGATCAATAGAGGTCAAAATATATCAATGGAATAAGATTAGGAAATATGAACAGAGATTTGGACTGATAGATGCAGATCCAAAAAATCGAGACATACGGGATCGATCGGTAGCAATCACGAAAGATGGAGGAAGACAGGTAGAGACCAAAACAGATGAAGAAATAGACCGAGATCGAGACAAATGGAAATTGATAAATATATGATGCGAACTCATGAAACACTGAGATATAGAGGCGCAGAAATATCGTCAGATAAATCTCGAGATGTTGACAGAGATCGACGTAGATCGCGAAATATTAAAAGAGATCGATATTCTTGACGGCCTTGGTTTTACGCTTGTTTATTTAGCTAATATCCTCCTCTAATGTAGCAAATTAGTTTAATTGTAATTTCCGTCTAATTTATATTACTTGCTGGCATAGCCGGTCATTTATTGTGCATATGGTATGTTACAAACGACTTGTAGGTTCGAATAATTCTCCAAAGTATTGTTAAGCAGCAAATGATAAAATGTTAATTAGCAGTTAGTATTCCTGGATTATTGCAGTAAATAATTATCAATTTTCAAATCACGCCGTGGGATGAATTGATGTGCTTGAACCGATCGTGTCGAAGCTTTAGTAGGTTTGAGCACAGTTTTCGCGATAACGAGCGGATTTGCAATCACGGCTACATTGTACGATCCTGCTGTTAGCTAACTTCGAGAGGGATGAAACTCAGACGTCTGAGATCACAGAGCAGAAAGCTGAGAGCTCGCCGGATGAGGCGGAGGATGAAGGAGCTGCGAGCTCTTGGGAGTGTCGAGGGTGGGAAGTGGAAATCCCTAAATTACAGGACCATATAGAACGGCAGGCACGTGTATCTAGACACGTACCTATGGATTTAGATAGCTCTACGTTGTTATAATCAGATCTTCGTGTCTCCGTTGAATGATATGCTATACACGCGAATGCTCTTTCTGAAATCTGGTTCATTTTATTTACACTCAGAAATTAGATCGTTTCTGTCAAATAATTGTGTCTTGTTCGTAGTTTATTTAGTATACGTCTATAATCCGAATATGTACTGAGAAAACGAGATATTTAGGATCAGGAAGATATTAGCTAATAACATATTAGATATTATCCACGGAAAAGAAGGAATTGTGGTCTAAATATTTAACCATGCAGATTTTTAAAACCAAACCAACAACCCTGGTAGAAATCTGTCCAGTCTTTTGTTACACTGCCAGTTTCCGTGTACCTTTAGCACGGGAAACATGTAAATTGGATAGAAACTAGCCAAAAACTGGATTGATTTTCTACTAGGGGAATTCGATGTATTTCTAGACAACAAATGGTTGATATAAGAATTATAAGGGATAATATCAGGATTTGTTAGGATAACAAACGGAATTTTTCTATCGAATTGAATTAAACCAATAAAATTATGTTTCCATTACAACACGCTATTTTAGAATGTATATTTACCAAACTGCGTTAGTGTATGTACTATCCCTTTTTACAGCTCATAAAAACATATCTCAAGAAGACAACATGTCAAGTTATGTTCGCATCCCAACAAGTATAGAAAATTCCCATACTGCAACACATGAACGAATATGAATTCTACAATCCAAACATATGAAAACAACATTCTCGGCTGTATAGTCTATTTGACTTATCTTGGCATGTGAATGTTCCACACTCGGGGAGTTAGGTATAGCATGACTTATCATCACCACGAGAAATAATAAATTTCCCTGTCGGCCCGGATCGACCGTAAATCGTTCGACTTATGCAGAAAATCGACCCAAAATTATCGGCAATTGACCGAATGCCGAGTGCGATCGACTTTCAATTTTGATTAGGTAATGTATTGGGTCAATTTAGTAAAAGTCGACTGAAAATCGACCCAAAATCGGTATTCGGTCAATTGTCGGTAATTCTGGGTAAACTCCCTGCACAAGTCGACCGATTTTCGGTCGACCCGAACCGATTGGGTTTCCGTAAGATAAAACCTACGAAGAACGGCAAACTCATAAATTTTTAATTGAAATGATATATAATTGTTTCTTTTGTTATAAGAAACAGAAAATATATCTGTTATAAGAAATATAAAAAGCAAAGTGTCAATTATAATTTATCAGTTCATATTTTAAAATTATGTTCAAATCGTAATTTGAAATAACCAGATTTTGAGGTTAGGTTTGGAACTATTTTATTTTATAGCTCACCTTACAAGTAATATTAATGATTAATTTTCCAATCGATTAATAGAATTGCACATTCCATTTTTCAAGTGCTAATTTTTTTGATAATGCTTTGGTGGTACTTATAACATATATAAATAATTCATCATAAAATCTAGTCAATATTGATCTCTCTTAAAACTGTCAGATTATTTTGACACGTAGACTTCGCCAACTTAAGTCCTTCATTAACTAATTTGTTGGGAAATATTCAATAATTTTGAAACTGTTGTTGTGTTAAATACGAATATACATCAACTTATAATAAACTCAAGGTGCAAATTAAATATAGTTTTTTTAATGTTTTCTACGTTTATAAATTTTTGTTGTACAAATGTTTTCAATCGTCAATGTTGAATGACGCAAAATATTTTAAAAAGATTTTTGATAATTTTTTGATTATTGACAAAAAAGGAAGGCTGAACGTTTAGAGATTCGATGAGTTTCAGAAGGTATATTTGAAGTGTTTTTATGGAAAAAACTGTTGGTTGATCCAACAAGTATGTAGTTGCACTTACAGCTTTATTATAAATTAGTTACAAACTAGTCGAAAGCATTAACTAATTATTTGTTAAATTAGACAACTCTTTTCCGTGCGTATATTCGTTTTTTCGATAAAAGTCAGATTTTTGTTCGTCGCTTACGTAACAATTTCTACCTCTTGTATGAAACTTTTTTAAAGACCAAATGTACAAAAATTTAACATAAGATAGTACATGTTTTTCATGGCTTAAACCTCGGTTTTCCAATGGTGTTTCGATGAATACGGTAAATCCTAAAATAAAAAAATTACATGTTCTTAACGAATAAAAAACACGAGTTTCAAGGTTCACCTTCACTTATTGGTTTTTTTCCGCTTTAGAATATCTGAGAAGGGTATAAATAATGCGCTTGAAATGTCTAGGTTTGAATATGGTGATGCTTACTTTAAAAAAATTCAATATGGCGGTCTTCAAAATGACCTCTGAAATGAAAATTTTATGAAAATGTATGGATGCACTAACTATTCACAGATAAATGCTAAAAATGTACAGTTTTTACATAAAATAACCTTTTAGTCATGCATAATATATAATACATAATGTAATATATTATTATATATTTACAGCACCACTGGTATAAAATTTGAACTTTCACCTTGACCAGCTCCAATCAAGTGAATTTTTTATTTAATGTTGATTGTTAAAGCTCACAAAAGTGCAGTTTTCGAATGCATCATATGAAGACGGTTAAATAAGAAAGAATTCCTGCGAGAACATAAATTACTTTTACAATCGACGACATCATTCTAGGAATGTACGATCGAATTTTCGAAAATGTCTCAGTGTTCACGGATATCTACGAATATTTAACGGATACGGCAGATTATCATAATAAAAGAATGACGAGCTGTTCGCACTGCTTCGGGTTGTCCTTTCGGTAGTGTATCATCTTATTCATTCATATGAAACACCCATTCCTTGGATTCGTACAGTTCCTACGTCATGCTGAATATTTAATATAAAAGAATACAAATTATATCGAAAACGGCGTGACATGCCACTCATACATTTATACCGCCTGCTGTGCAAATAGTTTAAAACTCCACCTATGTGGGTCGAAACAAATATTTCGATCGAGAAGATTCATCATCTTTACTCAATATTATATATTTAAAATCAAAATATATATTATATAATCTCTAATCATCAATATAATTGACTTGTTTATTAGTTGAAATATTTAATACGTAATCCTTATTAATGCATACCGAGAATATGTAACTAGATGGAGGGATTTTTTTACCATACGAGAGGCATCTTCTTCAAATAGGGTTAACAATATTTAGGTTATATTCATGACAATGGGGATTCGTAATTAATTTGAATCAAAGAATAATTTTATTACAAATAAATAAACGAAATATTAAAATGTTTTACAATCACATGTCTATACAATATCGTTGTCAGTTAACTTTAATTAAATGTTACTGTATTTAACTTTTATATTAACGTCGTCTTCTGATTTCTAAAAAAGTTTTGTGAAAAAGTAGTTACTTTTAATGGGTAATTAATTAAGTCTGGGAGATGCACATTTCTCGGTTGATAGCTGAATATTGACTTGAAAGAGATCATTCCTACAATTTTCGAGTATGCTCTTTCGATTGGCGTACTCAAAATACCATTATAATTGCATATAAATCCAGTATGGCGCTTTTTAAATAAAAAATGAACAAAGTTTTGGGTACTTCGGTTTTTGTGAATTTTTATTCTCGTCATCAAAGTTGTGGGATCGAAGCAAACAAAGTTCACAAAATCAATGAACTTCAACTACACGTTTTTTTGTTTTGCCCAGAACCAACTTAATCTCTTAAAAACGTAAATCTATCGAAAAAACAAACCTTACTTGATCCATTATGAACATATTTGATGAAATTCGTATTTCTATCATGATTTCAAGTTCTTTCATGAAATTGGGACGGCCATATCGGATCTGCAATCTTGAAATTTAAAAATTGAGCCTCGTATTCATAATCAACGATCCCAAAAACCCCTGTATATATACATGTTCTCGCTATTTTGGAACATTTTATTGAATTTCGGTATTACATACTGGATTCGCCATCCGGAATTTTAAAAATCTAAACTCAATTTACTGATTGTCGACCCCGAAAACCGATGTACTTAGATTTTAGGAACAATTCTACTACTTGAGATAGAATTTCACCAATAATATTTATATTTGATAAAAGAAGGTTTATTTTTTCGACATATTGATGTTTTGAAGAGGTTAGGTTGATTCAGTGCAAAACAACAAAATGTCATAGATTTTCTGCACTTATGACATACGCAATTTTGTGTTAAAATGATTTTTTATTTAAAATGCCGTACGTTGGTTTTTAAGTAATTTAAATGCAATTTTAACCACGTCAATCGGAAGAATGAACTTGAAAATGGTACAGTTCCTCACTTTCGAGTCAATATTAATTTTAATATTTATATTTGCATGATAACAGTATTAATATTTCCTGCTAAAAATGTGCATATCTAGGAAAAATATTTAATAACGTTTTGAATAATTTCATTTTGACTAATAATGATATTGTTGAAGGGAAAAAGTATTATTGTTCATGAAAATAATTGAGACCTGTTAAATTGATTTGTTGAACAACTATTGTTAAATTCAAACTTCCTTCTTCCCTAATGGAAAATGAGTCCAGTTTTTGGTCAATTTCTATCTAGTTTCGTTTTTACCCATGTTACAGGTACAGGGTAACTGGGCAATGTAACACTAAACTGGACAAATTTCTAACAGGGTTATAACCAGTTAGAAATTTGTTTAAATATACTGGATTTTAACTAAATGATAAATTTATTTTGTTGAGAAAAAAATTCCCTACAACTTTATTTTAGCATATATATCTAAATTCTCATATAGAGAACATATGGTGAAATTTCTTTGCCGCTTGTTAAATAAACATTCGCGTTGCGTTCATATTAGAACGACGCATATTTATATTTCCTTTTTTCCTTTATTTACATTAAGTACAATGCCGTCTAGACCGAGAAATTACTTGTTTATTTTAATTTTATTTTAGTAGTTGTATACCTGATACTAAAATTATTCCAAAATTGTGAAATAGAGATGTTTTACCTTAGCTTCAGAAATTTGCAAAAATCGTATGGTAAGGTTATAGAGAATCTCTTTTTCGAAAAAAAATGCGTAATTCGTTAAAATCCATTACTTTTTTTAAAAATTCTTAACTGGCGAAAAGAAGAAAATTTGAATGATTAATAAAATTTCAACAAATTACTATTACAGTCTTCAATATTGTTTAAGAGAGGTAATGCTTTCTTTCGTCAACAATATCATTAATAATGAAAATTAATTTCTTGGTAACGGTATTAAATATATTTTCCAAACTTACTATGTGCTTCCCGAGATCTAACTAGCTTAATATTGATTTGCGGTCATAAATCCCATCCATTTCTGTTATTAATATAGTAATTTCTAAATTGCGAACGTTCAATAATTATTATTATGTACAGCACCTATTTCACTGAGTATTTTACGCGAAAAAATTATAGATAAAGGATTCACTAATCCTTGAAAACGATAACAACAAAAATATTTTCTCGACCGTTTTAATTTTAAATTAAATAATAAGTATATCTGAAAATGTTATGTGGTTGTCCAGTAAGAGTCGTTAAAATTTTTGGATGTCTTTAACTTGAGAAACTTATTTTTCCCTGTATAGCAATCTAACGACAAGTAAACATTTTATAGCAGTAACATTTTCATTAATTTTTCAATTAAAATGTATAATTATGTCTAGTATCAAAACATTTCCAAAAAGTTCTTTAAAATTTACGTATTTATTAATGTACTCACGGTTATAGAAATGTAGAAATTTTTCCGAAAATACGAATAGCTTTCGAATTGTAAATCTGACATTGCATGGATTTAGAATGATTATATCTATTAATTATTACGATAAATTGTCGATATTACATATCATTTTCTTCATTTATTAATCCAGCAATCTAATTTAAAATTGCGAGTAGGAGATACAAATTTTAAATTTGAGAAATGATTCCTAATTTCACCCCTATTTTTCAGTTGAAATGTTTTCAAATATGAAAAACGATTGAAACAAAATCATACGGTTCTTCGTGTTTCAGCCGTACAACTTGAAATATGTAAATAAAAAAGAAAACTTATGCAAATATAGGTTACGTTTTAAACGTAGTGGAATCTACGTATATACGGCGTGAGCGAATGGACCATTTGTAACGCTTACTCTGCATAATACGAGAAAAATAGCACTCGAATTATTCGAACCAATGCCGAGACAGCCAGTCATCCGACAAATAAAGCTCTTCCACTAGAGGTTCTCTGCATTCGAACTGCAGGGACTCAGATTGGCCTCCTGCATTTTGCACATTTTATAAGGGAAAAGAGTTTGGAGTACCCAATCAATCGCTAATGACATTGGTATCAATGTAAAAACTGAAGTAAAAGAAAGGAGAAAACAGTTCCATTAATTGTATTCAATGGCAAATGAAAGCATATATGTTCTAGCTAAGTTTGATATTGAGTAGTCCTGTTTGTGGTCATATTTTCATGTATACTTTATGAAGTGATCAATTCCATTTCAAATCGGGTAAAAAGGAAATGTTGTCTACTACAGTGTTGTTTTCCATGAAATATGTTGTTCTTTAGCAAATACGGAACCCATATATTTTTGTTTCACGAAAATATTTTTTTTTTCAGTGTTGTGCGTAATTTAAAATTAGAAATGAAAATCCGAAAGTCCAAAAAATATAAAACTTTTTAAATAGGTTATACTTTCTACTATATTTTTAAATTCACTAGAAGTTCGTGAATTTCAAATTTAACGCAACTCAGGATATGCGTTTTTCTTCTAGAAGTTCATTTAGCGGCAACCTTGAAGCTCAAATCTCAAAAACTCGACGAGCAAAAATCGTACTCGAGTGTCGGATTTTTGAGTATCGGCGTTTATGAGTTGTCGGGATAATGCCTGATACGTTTTTGATGTCTTTCTTTTTTTAAGTAATTTATGGAAAATGCATCTTATCTTGATCGAAGTACTTTACTTTCAATTAAAAACCAACAAATTCTGCAACCGAGTATCAGCTTTTAGCGGCTATGAAACTAGTGAGATATTGTGATATAATATTACCGGTAATTGATATAAAATGAAAGCAACATGTTGATTGAGGGGAAATGATTTTTAAATTTACGTGTATTCGTGTATAACAGGACCGTATTTCATCAATATAGTTCTGGTACAAGATAAGGTCGTAAGTGTGTTGCACGCAAGGTGCTTCCGAACTGACGATTTTAACTTACTTGATTACACTGAGAAAAGTGTCTTTTACCAGTTACTATTCCTTGTTTTTTAAAACAGCGTATTATAGCCCTTAAAAGAAATATTATAATTGGTAAAATCTTCCGTCTTTTAGCATTTGTTTTTGACAGGTTATAAGAAACTGTATTAAACTTTCCTATTTTAAAAGAATGTTTCTTTACGACTAAAAGAATGCATTTTCAATATTTTACATTCCTAGATGAATTTCAGTAAACAAAATTGCTTTTAGTTCAAGAGAAAAGGCTAAAATAATCTGACATACACGTTAGAAAAATCTAAAATCTTCCTTTTTGTAACCGGTAATAGAAATATTGCTATCCCTATACCTAAAATACGATCTTTTACGGGATAAAAGAATTCTAATACTGGGTAAAAGACACTTTTCTCTGTGTAACACGCACACGAAGAGAGGAGGTTCAGAATTGGAATATATACTTCTGAGATATTAAATTTAATTTAATAACGATCAACATCCCGCCCGCCTTGCGGCATTAAACTTTTACATTATTACAATTCATACTTATTTCATGACATACAATATCGCGATTTCACTCAATGAGGAGTGAACAGATTTTCGATACACATCTCATCGTTTCGCCAAATATCGTTTTCAGTTGAACGACGCGTATAGTATTGTCTTTTCCGGGAATTAGTTTGATAAGACATGCATACCGCCACTGCATGAAAGGTATATTGTCATCTTTCAATAAAACTAAGTTGTCTATTCTCCGTGACACGTTTGCCTTACTTTTATGCTATTTTCTTTTCCCTTGCAACTGTGTAAGGTATTCCACCGACCATCGGGCTCAAAAATGTTGCTATAGCTTGCTCAGCAGTTGATATTGCGTGCGACAGTCTTTCGAAGTTTCATGAATATCTATTTCCGATAACTTTGTTAATTGCGGTCCAATTAAAAAATTACCTGGAGTCAGTGCAGATAGATCATTACTTCGTCGGATAATGGTACAATGGGTCTTGAATGTAATATTACTTCGATTTGAGCAAAAATTGTATACAGTTCTTCGAATGTTAGTTTCACATCCCCTACTACTTGCCTGATATGGGTTTTCGTGGTTTTAACCGCTGCTTCCCACAAACCCGAATATAGACATGGTCCAATTTGACCCCAATAGAAACAGGGCCCCAGACGGAATTTGCCATGGTTAATCCTATTAAAAATTTGGGCCGGGTTATGGCTGGAATCCCGCTGGGCAACCCCTATCCTATTGATTTCTGAACATAACGAGGGTACTCGGGTCGGATTCCCGTCATAACCCCATCAGTATCTCAAATCTGACCGGGCTCTAGTCGGAGAAGCGTGACAATCCCGGTCGGATCCCAGATACAACCATGGAAACCCCACTGCTTTCCGGTCGAAGCCCGGTTATAAATTCTACTTGGGAACCGTCCATATGCGGAGAGTATGCAGGAATACATTTATTATTTCGCACAACGCCTAATTCTGTTAAGTACCTTTAAATCACTTCATCTTGATACTTAATCCCCTGTCTGCTTTTTTTTCGTGTCAACACAACAAAATATGATGCTTTTGAGAAAATTTTCGTTTGTCCCAAATTATCCAACATTTTGTTATAAAAAGTAACAAATTAATACAAATATTTTGTGCAATGAGAGGCAAACATATTTTTTCAACATAACAAGAAATTATCATAAATATAACTGTGGTGATTTGGAAAAAAGGCATAAGTCCATTCATTTTGTGGACGTCTTGAAAATGTTGTTATTTGCAACAGAAAGTTGATGAATTTTTGCGATTTTTAAAATCATTTTTTAGTTATATAGGACAGAGTTAATAAACCTGATATTCATTTTCATGCTTGAACGCGATTTTTTTTTATTTTGGTCCTTTCTATCCTCTAAGGCTAATTGGCATACATTTTTAGAAAAAGGTATCGTGTCCTATTACAGTATGAGATCTTAATAATTCATAATAATTACACTGATTATGTGTAAATAATTTCTTGACCGCTTATTAATATAATTATAAATGTATAATCATTTCTTGGCTAAAAAAGAATTTTTTGGTAGTATATATATTTGAGTGTCGCATTAACTTCGCTGTTACGCTTATTTACTTCTTTTTCGTTTATTTTTCCCAAAATGTAAATAGATCGTCTAGCCAAGAAATGACTACTACTATATTTATAATATGACAGAAACAAATAATTAGATGTAAACATACCACACCAGAATTTTCAAAAGTTTATTTCTAATTAACCATCATTTAGTAGCGTGGAATAAAAAAAATATACAATTTTGCACCATTTGTGAACCATATTTAAAAAAAAATGTATTTTTCTAAGGCTATACATATAATAGCCAATGTGAGATTATACGATATACCGTCTTTTTTAAAAATTAAATTTTCAATCTAAAGTTGATAATAGGGATCATATCTAGCTGCCAAATATTTCAATGGATCTATTCTAATTAGAAATTTCAAAAAATCAATATTTTGAACTATCATTTTCATGCATGAAAACTTACTAACATGTATAAGACATTTTTTTAATATATTTCGATAGTGTATTAATACAGTGTAACAACTTTCATATCAATATTTATGTTACAAAACTGTTTAAAAAATTCTGAAAAAGTGTCTTTTATTGAAAGTTCTAATTAAGGTAGACCCCTTAGATACATGGTTTTATAACATTTTAAAAATATTAGACGGATAATTTGATTATTGAAAATAAAAGCAGTTTTTCAAAAGACAGTCCTGTCAATTAGATCTGGTTGACGTATATACTATCTATCTATCTATATATAGAATAGAAACTTTTAGAAATAGAATCTTATAAAATTATACGAGTATAAGAACACAATATAGACTTAAAATGGAAGTAACTGGATACTTGTGGAATCCTTTAGTGCACTTCGCCAAATTCTAAAGAAGATAACACAATTTTCAAAATTGTACCAATCTTATTATAACCATTCAAGAAGTATAATTCATACTATACAAGTTCAAAATACCAACACCACGTGTAAAAAGAATCGTACAATTATAATTTTGAAATTTCCATTGTGCAACATGAGAAAAAAATATGATCCAAGGTGTTTTCAAACAAAAAGTAATCGCGCGATGTACTCGTCTTTATATTGTTCTCTTTGAAAGTTGAGAAAAAAGCTCTGTGAACGCTAAAAATCTGGGAAAATCAACACGAGAACCTACGATGGCCGATAGGCATCAAACAACTTAGGGGAAACTTCATTGGGTGTGAAAGCGAACACGCGCGGCTCCCTGCGGTGTAAGGGAATGCCGATATAACTCGAGTTACAAAATAGTTGAAACTTTTGGCTTTTTATCATGAACCGACTAAATGCTAGTCGATTTATCATGATGGGTTCGAGAATCAATTATAAATGTAGTTTTTGGAAATTTTATTTAGGTTTATTGGGCTTCCTTGGTAACGTGTCAATAACGGTAGGAACTCGATTTAATAAACTTATGAATGTTAACTCAGGTATAAAATTACATTAATTATTTTAGAGAACTATGCGATAACTTTTAATTCCATTAATAAAACACATAATATTCAATACTTATGTAAGACACACCATTTTTTATTTTGATATATGAAATCTTTTCGTTGTAAAATATAAGAATTAGTTAACAAATAATAAATTGTTATGGTCTGAAATGGATTCAAAAATTGTATTAAATTTTATTTTGATAAATAACAAAAAATTCTTAGTCACTTGAGTTTCGAGATCTGATGATTTGGTTGAGAGAGACAAAAATGTAGTGTCGCATTATAAGCGCTTTAGAGCTCTAAATGTAAAGATATTTTATGTGCGCGTATTTATTCCGTAGATTTGCGAAATTCTATAAAAACTTAACGACGATACTTTTGACTACATTTTATACCTACTTTGTTCAATTCAATGGTTTCTGAATTACATTCACTAGTCGTAGGAACTATCCTAAAGTAGTTAATGTAATATGGAAAGGTATGTGTATTAAGATTTACCATCCTTATTTTAAATATACTTTATGCATTGTACTATTTATTACATGTATTGTCTTATTTGCAATAATTATTGTAAATATTATGACTTGTTATAATTAACATAAATTATTCTATGTTAACCCTAAATATTGTTCATCAAATAAATTGCCGAAGTTGAATTGAAATTTTAAAAAAAGTTATGAGATTTGACTAATAATCATTAATTACGTAATTAAAATATTTTTTTTGTCAATAAGCGCGGAACCCCAGTTTTAAGAAATTGAATCACATTTTGTTCGTCTATTTTATGAGACAAAGGTTATTTTCCACAAATAAATAATTATGTAAAAGCATTTTCCCATATGAGTAATGAATATTGTTCCATTGATTTCTTTTATTTCAGTATATTTGTTATTTAACCCCTTAACTGGCGATGACGAATATAGGCGTCAAAATAAATCGTGACTGGTGGTAATGTCTATTAGACGTCATAGCAATATCTTTGAAACGACTTAACCAATCGTCTTAAAATTTGTAACTGAAGGGTTTTTGGGATCGCTGAATTCAAATTTGTGGTCAAAATTTAAAAATCAAAATGGCCGATTCAATATGGCTATCGAATGTGGAAAATGAATTTTGACCTTATATTAGCGACCTCAATTTCATGTATTTCATAAAATACTTTTGCCATAGTTTTGCGAGATTGTAGAACTGCACTAATAGTGCACGAAATTACTATTAGTGAAAACTACTAGAGCTGATCATTTGTGCGTACTAGTGGTTTTGTTTTTACGAGGGGCGGGCAGGTACGCATATTTTTGCGCAGGTATTCCATTCTCTCTTTCTTCTGCTCAACGAAAAGAAGAGGACGGAGAGTATTGTCGACCCCAAAAACTCTCGAATAACAAATTTCTGTTACATCAAGTAGCTTTTTGCATTTTGGTCCGCCATCTTGGATCCGCCATTTTGAATTTTGAAATTCTGACATCAGATTCGTAATCAGCGACCCTCAAAACCCCCTAATTAACATTGTCTTCGAAATTGGACGAAAACTGGCTCGTACCAGTTTTGGCAATTTTTATTTGAAAACGCCTACCAGTGAATGTGTTAAACAACAAACAATTTTAAATGGTAAAATCGACAGTACATACAGTTTACAATGAGCCTATATGACAAAAGTTGTTTTAATAGCCTTAGAAATAAGTTGTTATATATAAATACGTCATTTATTTTTCAGGTTATGCAGAGAAACTGCAGAAACCTGCGCTTCCATTCCTCACCGCTGACGTTTCTGGCGCTTATTGGTAAACAAAAATAGTATACCACGTTACAAGTGTGAAAAGTAGGTGATTTATACTCCAGTGAAATGATTCTATTTTTGTTACTCCATGAAAGAAATTTTTGGCGCATTGATTTGAATTTACGAAGTTCTTCGCCTACTGTTTTTGGCGTGTAAAATATAGTGTGCAAATCGGGCACTTCGCACACGAAAACCAAAAATATAGTTAATATCTATACAACAAAAATGTAGGAAGTTTAATTTGCTATAACTTTGCTTGTATGTTTTTTGTAAGTTTTTCGGAAACGCAAAATGAGAGAGATATTAGCCGAAAACAATTTCATCCCTGCATCTCCATATTTAGTATCAAATTCTGCGGTTTACGGTTTATTAACATTTTTCACCTGTGTTATGAAACAAAAGTCGACAACTTCTATTTTTCTACAATTGAATTTATTGTCCTAGTTTGAAATTTTCTTTCATCGCCGTAAAATTTACTTACATATGTATCAGAAGACAACCATAACAAATTTCACGTCCATAAACGCTGGTTACCTCAAATGTCTGTTGTGACAGAAGCTCATCTTTTTAATGTCCAAGTCGATCGCGAGAAAATGATTTTGAACACAACACTCTACTGGTTTTTCCCACATTATCGCCCACGCATCTCGACTAGTGCGAGGTCATTGATACGTCACTAATACGTCCATCGTATTGTAACATCAGGATCCATGTCCGAAGCGAAGAATTTTAATGATCGAACGTAGCAAAGGTTCATTCCTCATAGGCAACGGTCCACCCACCCCTTTTATAGACGAATATTTTATTTCTCACTCGCATCGTATTTATTTTTTTTTTTATTCCGAGCCTCGGTGGGGTTCGATCCGAGCACCTGTTTGTATTTCTGTTGCGCCGACGCATAAATCATTTTAGAATGGAATAACGCCTTTTATCACTACTGGCTCTCCGTCTCGCCAGATCTATTGTATTTGCGAATGTATGTAGCTATAGATATATGTATATTGCTACGTATCTAGCGACATACGTGTATTCTATGAGGGACTTGAATCCAAGTGAATAATACAACCAAGTTTCTGGGAAGAAATACATATAACTCGTTTGCTTCGTCGTGTGAATAATGCCACTGATAAACAGCCATGTTTCCTACGAATTTATACATTTTTATCTTTTTTAAACAATGTTCCCAATTTTATTCTAATATGCAGTGGATAGTACCTCCTTTCATAGTTATGTATGTCTAGATGCGGTCCCTTTTTATGTTCCTAGATTTAATTGATTATACTAGGAATATGCATATCTTTTAGCAACACTTGTTCCGAGAGAGTTACGTCCACAGTACAAACAAAAAATCGATTTTTTTTAGGAAAATAATATTTGATGTGTAACAATTATATAGTTATATCAACTAGTAATTTTACTTGAAATCACTGTGTTAATTCTTAGAGACTATCTATTTAACTCTTTTGTAATTAAAATATTTGTCTCGATTTAAAATAACGGAGTGTCTATATCCACGTACGGTTTCCTATATGATCCGTAAGTGGAAGAGAGACGGATGCAATAAAGGTTTATGTGTTTGGTTAGGTTAGGTTAGGATAGCTATAGCAGGGGTCTGGGAGATGGCAGTCCCCCAGAAGGCACCCCAAATTTGGGGGAAAAGCATTTACTCGATTTAACTGCCAAATCCAAGCATATATGAAATTAATTTATACGTGGATTTAGATCCAACCTTAAAATAATTAAGAGAGTAGTAAAGATGATCTAGTATTAAAAATAGTTGAGATAAATATTTTATTCGTGGTTTCAACTATGTTGGAGCTACTTAAAACTTATATATATCATTTTAGTCTAATTATTACTAGAGTTCCTGTTATTTTAATTTTAATCATGTTCATGAAGGGTTTCAATTACGAAGCTTATTTTCAGTACATCCTAATTTTTGGTACATGTATACCTACTGAAAAAATAGTAACATTAAAAATTGTGGACTGCCCATGGTAATAAAATGTTTGCTAAGTGTGGACTGTTAATGACGTTTAAAAATGAAATCTTTGGTTTATCCTTAGTAAAGCGTTATTTAATGGCATCTATTTTTAATCACTCTCTAAGTCTAAATTAACTGAAAACTACTAATCTAATTAAAAGTTAGTTTATTATCAATTATCATTTTTTTTACTAGAAATCAGTAAATGATACTATAATTAATAGTTCATAATAGTATCGATCAGTAACTTTTTTTATTTGAAAAAGATAAAAAAACTAATTAAATTCTACTAATCTAAAAGTGGAAATTGAATGTTTTAGTAGCTTTTCAGATTACTATTAAATGAGTAATTTTTTGTTTACTATTTACCAGTTTTGTAGTTTTTTTGAGTGAAATCTGTTATTACAATAATTTGCGCATCAACCACTTGCAATAACTATCAAGTAATCTGTTTTTTTCTTAATTTATTAATTAGTTTAATTAGTTAATTTAATTAAATTGGGAAACACAGTACTAAACTCAATAAATTTATATATTAGAGAAGCATCTCTGGAACATTATAAACTTTAATACTTCGATGCGAAAGCATCTAGTAAATTTTTCGACCGCTTGAAAATTTAACTTTAATATTTGAATAATCGTATATGTCGGTCAACTTACTAAGCAAAAATAAAATTGATTTTAAGTGTCTACTTGGTTTTCGATGGAAAACATATTTGACATATTAAATGTAAAAAGCCGGGATTTGTGTAATTATCGCCGACAAAATCTCTATTTAAAACGGCCTGTATAAGTATTTATAAAATTAATTAATATCAATGAATGGACAAACGCAAAATATTTACAATAGACATTAGTTTATTAAATTATCGCTAGAGGGAAACAAAATCCATTGATATTAATTAATTTTATAAATACTTATACAGGCCGTTTTAAATAGAGATTTTGTCGGCGATAATTACACAAATCCCGGCTTTTTACATTTAATATGTCAAATATGGTTTCCATCGAAAACCAAGTAGACACTTAAAATCAATTTTATTTTTGCTTAGTAAGTTGACCGACATATACGATTATTCAAATATTAAAGTTACATTATAAACTTTGTTTTAAAAAGTAGTTTAATGGCGACAAACAGTAACTATAAATATTATGAGCATATATATAGTAGGAACCTGAATAAGAGGAACCTTTCATCAATTCCTCTTTATAAAAATTGTAAAATAATATAGAGTTGCATAATTTCCCTGTTTGATTGTCGTGCTTGTTTATATTTAATATTTATTTCTGAAGAGTCTCAAATATTGGACCGAAAATTAAAATATATTTTTTACTAAGAATTATGTATTTATTTTATTTATTTATTTGTAGTATAGTGACCGATTTTTAAACCAATAAGCATTTTAAACATTATTTAAATAAACGGTCGAGAAACGGAAAATCCTTTAAATATATATAGCAGTCCAAAAAAAGTAGAATCCAAATATATATACGCCAACATTTTCATGTGGACCTAGGTTTTGAGCAAATTGAAGGTCAAAAATCGTGTTTTCGGACATTTCTTAAATCTACGCTATAGAATGCGATGCAAAAAATTGAGAAATACGAAATGTCGGCTCCAATGTGTCCGACGAACTTTTTGAAATTCGAATCGCTAAACATCTCGAATGCCCATTGTTCCTGAAAGTTTCATCAATAACTAAATGTAAAAACATTCGGTGATAATTGAATTGCTGTTTTGTATGAGATAAACGACAAATTTGTTATTGTAGCGCATTGAGTGAACTTTAAATTCATGAAATGTGCACGAGGAGGACCGTAGTCCTATTAGAATTACAAGGATTTTTTGCAGCGCTTTTTTCCATTTTTCCAGCGGCTTCTCTTCTCAAATCAGAAACTTGTCTATACAATTCAGAATGTTTAGAGCAATTTTTTTGCGGCTCTTGGAAACTTTTATTTTTTAATTTTTTACGACTCTTTGTAGTTTTTATTTTCGAAATACATTCGTAAAAAAGTGATATAATACAATGTGTATTATTTTATTGTAAAATCAATTTTTTAACTCCCCGATAGAATTTATTCGCGACGAAGGCCATTGTCTATTTTTAAGAAAAATATTGTTTCATAATCAAAATTTTATCATTTTGACATCGGAACCGCAATAAGCGACGTCGAAAATTTCCGAGTTCTTATTTTTAAACGATTCACGTTATTATACGCGAGACTGTAGAATTTACACCCCTTTATGTCAAAATTTAGTAATATGACTATGGATTATTTTATTACCATACAAAATCAATGTCTACGCAAACTGTAAAAATGTTTAATCAATAAAAATCATTTTACATAAAGCTTTTCCCATTTGGTTCTACACATGCACGGAAAAAATAGTTAGCACAACGATAGAAGTTGATTATGAAACTACAAAAAGCAGTAAACAAACCCCAGGGATATTTTCTAGTTGGCACTACTATTTCAGGTTAGTTGACATTATTACTGTTTTTCCTTGTAAGAACAACTATTTTTCTACTTGGAGTTACGAAATTTGATTCTTGCCAATTTATAATTTGTTATTACTTCACTTTCGTAATTAACCTCTTGTTTTATGTAGTACTTGAGTGAGTATCACTAATATTTATCATGGCTAATTATACTTTGCTACATGAGTATAATAATATATTGGTTATTGGAAAATTCTCTTAAATTCGTACGCTTAACCAACAAATATGCGACAGACACCCAAAATCTGCATTGCAATTTTTTTAATAAATCCGTTGTTTTATTATATTCGTTCAAATATTATTGCTATACAATCAAGGTACTTAAAAAATATGTATAATATACCGCCAAATATTAAAATATATTAAGGAACATATCCTTCAAAATAGGCTTAAAAAATAAGCTTACAAATGTTTATTAACAGCCGTATTATTGTGCCGTTAAAAAATGACTTTTCAATCCATGAGTGGAAGGATGTAATTCTGCAAATCGATATGCTGTTTGCGTCGATAATAAAAGAGTTCTAAGCAAGGACACACTCCTGCCAAAATGGATTTCGGTCCTTATTCAGTGAAGAATACATTCCAGTAAAACAAAATATTGACTTCAAAAATATATTTTTTTAATGATGGATATAATAAATAAAACAGAATTTCTCAAAAAATTAGTTGTCCACATTTCTAAACGTTTTTTTTCCGTTTTCTGTAAGAAGCACATATCTGAGTGCATATTTTCACGAACTTGTATCATTGTAGAATGTTTCAGGCGTTTTTCATTACGATATTAGGCAAGAAACCTATTGAAAAGAATCATCATAAATATTTGTAGTCAGTTTTATGTGTTAGTCCATGTAAAAATGTTTTATAAAGTTTTTATAAAATCTTTATGCAACTTCTATAAAGAAACGATTCTATAAAAATTTGATAAAGTTTTATAAAGTTTTTATTTCACAATACAAATTTAATATAATTTTCATAAAAAATATTCTTTGGAGGCGATCCGGAAATAAAAGTTTTTTACGCTCTGATCTGAAAAAATATTGTTCGACGGATGTGCGAAAAAGTTTTTTGTACCAATATATGAATGCGGTACAAAAAACAACAACCCTCACATTCGTAGAAAAAACATTTACGCACTTATATCGAAAACTACTATTTGTGCATTCAGAACATTTTTTATGAAAATTGAACAAAATTTGTCTTTCCATATAAAAACTTTATAAAGTTTGTATAGAATCATTTCTTTATAAAAGTTATATAAAGATTTTATAAAAACTTTATAAAACATTTTTACTAGCCTAGATAAACGTTGATAAAATGGCCTGTACTCTGAATATTAAAGGTTTCAGAAATTTCCTCATATGAAACTTTGAGAATCGAATCATACATCCAAGTCTCATACATCGGAATATCCTTATCAGCGATTTTCTCAACAAACATCACTAATACCTAAGGACGCTTATGAAAACATCGTATCGCTTACATCGTCAGCGACGAGAAGTCAGGGAGCGGAAACTGCTGCGGGTCAAATATAATAACGTCGCCTACATCATATTCCTCCATGCACATATGCAGGTACGACATGCTAGTATTGTGCCTGCAATCGCATACGATATTTCGCGCATGCGTCCCCTGTGAGGGAAAGGTAACCGAAGCGAAACAGGGGCGTGCACGAAGGCGGAGCTTGCAGTGATATCCGATCTCCACCCGGAAACTATCAGACTCGTACCTCCTCTTTAGAATGCGTAACTTGGCTGGAGTAAGGGGACACCAACCTGACCCACACATACACAGGGAGAGTTGGTCCGTATGCAGACATCATCGACCATCGTCCGTGTGTACCACGGCCCGTATGGTGCGAGACTCCTGGTAGGAGCAACCGTTCAGAATGTCAGTCTTCTCCGGACCTCGAGCCGGATGAGAGATATATTTCTGTCGGTCGTTTCATGAAGCGACGGTATAATAAACCGTGAATATCAACCAAATTCTCCCCCTTTTTCTTATTTACGGATCGATAAAAGTTAATAAACGATGATTATGTAGATAACCGTCGACGATCCAGCTCCGATTCGGGCCATACTCGCTATAAACTTTGCGATTAAACTCCTGGTGCTAACTTCGAAGGAGGAAGGACGTGACTGCTTTGGTAATACGATTCCGACGTTTCGTTTCGATAATTTGTGGTATTATGAAGAAACAATAAAGTGATTAAGTGTTGGGTGCACCAGATAAAGGATTGTTTACAAAGAAACAATAGTTCTATGATCAGTGTCATTTCATGATTGCGCAGATGCAGCTGGATTTTAAAATGAAGGTGATGTATACAAACATTCAATACTAATTTTACACCTTCTATTCTTCAAATGTTTTTTAATTTTGATTTTTAAACACACATGTCATTAAATAAACCAATGCTAAGTTGACACCAAAATATTGAGTCCATTTTGTATACAAAAGAACATTCGCAATACCGATTTGCTAATGCAACACAGTGGCCATAAATGCAAAGACAAGAATGACAACTACTAGTCGATAATTACTATTTATAGTTTACGATAAATAGTTTGCTCAAATATCCGAGAATTCTGGATTTTTATCTATGTAGTTTTGATGTTATGGTTTAAAAAGGCTAAATGTTTTCATATTAGTTTTCGTATGGAAAATGTTCTTTTAAATTGTTACATACCTGATGCTAATTTGCTAAGGTATTTATTACTTCCAAAATTACTTGCATACTTCAGAATATTTACTGTAGAATCACGGAAATTATTCGATTTAAATGGTAACAATTCTAATAACTATAAACGGAGTGAAAAACACCAACTAATTGGTTGACATAACCAACTATTTTAGCGATTGCGCAAATTGGTTATGGGGAATAATTTAAATAACTTCTTGGTTCTAGCCTCCAATAAAATAGTTTCCCAATCAAATAATTGGTTGCACCAACAAACTTAAACCAATTCACAGCTAATTCTTATAATCGTGCTATTCTTTCCGTGCAGTAAATCGTCATTTCATATTTGGGAGTAGACAAAATTTAATTATTTAATTCTAATCATTATTCAACCCATTTCACTTGACGACAAATAGCAAATAAATATTTACTTTAAATTCTTCCTAATTTAAAAAAAAAATAACTCCTTTCTTAGGCAGTGATTTTGACAATTTTTTAATGTAGTAATATTCCATTTAATGTAGGGAAACCGACAATAGTTAATTATTATATTGGAACTGAACGTATTCTGTATTATTATTCATTTTTTAATTAAACAAAACAATCATTACAAAATGGCGATATAAATAAATTCTTTTCTTGCGTTTTATAGAGTGGAGGAAAAGATATCTAGTTTTTTAATCTGTGCTAAGTAATTACTACAGAAGATTTCAAATTTGTTAAAATATTTTATGATTTGCAATTAAGATTTTGTAAAATAGCTTAATACAGATAAATATAGCTTTTAGTCTGATCATACCACAAACATATCTCTTTCCGCCACTCACAGTGTTAATTTCCGGAAATATCTTTGCATTGATCTAGGCGTCCCCATTACTGATGTAAGTTGTGAGGTCAATTAGGCAAATGCGAATATCTTGAGGATTGTTTTTCACCCGCTGTTATATATTGCAATTTAATGCGTGGAAAGAAACGGAAAGTTTGTATCAAATGTCAAGGATACGACGGGAGCACCATATTTATGGGTTTTATGAGCTAATAAATCTGTTCGTTGTTTTAAGAATTTATGAGAAAAACGAGGAAACTTTTTGTGATTAAAAACAAATTATGTGTGTATCGAAAAGTAATTTTTTCCATTTTAAGGATTCGATTAATGCGATACGAATTAATAATTGTAATATATTGTACATTTTATCATAGTGTTTGCTACTGAAAGACAATAAATTATTAAAGTATGTGTGATTTACGTTAACACTGTAGGTAATTATGACTTAGGCCGATTACCGAAATAACCAGACAGAATTTTTTGCATCGCGGATAACTCTCTAAACCTGAATTAATAAAAACGATTTATCTACAGCGAAAAGTGGGTTACCATCAATTAGTAAGTTTTTTACTGACAAAAAGTGTGAAAATAATAATTCATTAATAAAATTCTACCAATGGACAAATAGATATTGACATTTTTAGTTTTGTAGTTATTTTTAGTTGTAGAATTAATAATAATTTAGTAGGGTTTAACTTGTTTTTAGCAAAAATGATTATTAATTAATTTGGTAATTCACTGTTCATTTTCTTATTGGTAGTTTTTAACTAATTCAGATTTAGAGAGAATGTATAAATTATAATTTGTTAATTCCATTATTAATATACACATGGCAGTAATATTATGTTAATAATAATAACATTTGATTCCACTGAATATACAAATTCGATTGTTCGATTCCATTAACCGTACGAAATACGTATCATATATTGCCATTGTGCTGACCGGTGTTATTTCAAAGTATCATTCTATTGCACTTTATACAATTCAAAAATTCTCTGTAAATTGAGTATTTGACAACAAAATAAAACCTATTCAGGTGTTATGATAAAGCAGCAGAGTTGCGCGTTAGTACAAAATTATTTGTAATTGAAAAGATAATGCATCTGCTTATGCCTTATATATGGATGGAATTAAACAATTAGGCAAAATCGAGACTTTTCAATACATCTAATATTTGATTAAATATGGAAATTTTAGACCATCTATACTTTCAATCATATATCATACTTTGCATCATAGTACAGTATATTACGCCATTTGATCCTACCGATTTTTAATTCATTAATTACTGGAAATTCTCAGTTTTGTTCTCGCTAAATGGAGTTCCACTCTATTTTTTTTATTGTGCAAGAACTACTAGTTAAATTACTCAAAATCTTATATTTCAAAGTAATTATCCTGTTAAAAAAAAGTTGAAAATTATATCGTCATAATATTTTTTTAAGCAATAATTGTTAGTCGCTGTATTTTCTGTCATGGCGTATAACCTTTCCAATTTGCTATATATTATTTATACACGGAGACCATTCTTTATAATAAAAATTACTATAATCCATTCTACAAGACTGTCCTAAAATTACCATCTGAAATGGTAAAATTTCCAACAACATTTTTCTTAATGTAGTAAATGGCGAATTTTATGTAATATATGCGTATTAGTAGGAAAAGTTACTTCAAATATTCGTGTTTAAGGGCGGTATTCAATGCGATAGTTGCGTAATGTAAATAAATAAGTATTTATTTTTTTGACATTTCCGCGTACCGCATTAAAATGTCATCCATAACGCTGTTTGTTACTAAACAACGAGGCCCACAGAGGCGAGTCTTAAGGCAAATTTTTCGTTAAATAATATCTAAAGATTCTCAGATTCAGTTGTGATCTGGCACATTTTGAATCAGTCATTTCGAATTTTCAAAATCTGAGTCGAGATTCGTAATCGGCGACCCCAAGAATCTCAATATAGCAAATTTGATGAAAAAGAGATCTTTTGAATAATGTGTAGAGCAAAAGGTGAATAAAAAGATACAGGTTTTTTTAAATTATTAAAAAATAGATGGAAAAAATAATTTTCAATTTGGAGTTTGTTATGTTCTCCAAAAAACTGCTATGCTTTCCGATGTGCTGATTCATAGAATACTTCATTCAATGATTGATTGTTTATTAGACTTCGTAACTAGTTAACATAATTCGAGGATTAACATTCTGCATAATATCTTACCTATGTGTTATATTTCTTTTGGTTTTTAATGTAATATGCTCAGTTTTCATGCATAGTAGTATCAACAATCGACATATAATATCTTTAGTAAACACAATAATTCCGGGATACTGGCACAGTTACAGGTTCGTAAACTATATTGTACTGCTAGGTCGTTGCTGATGTAAACGGAAGAAATATAGAGTCAAACCGATTAAGATAGTTCACATTTTTCAACGTATTAAATGCCTATTGTAACCATGCATTTTTTAAAGCATAACATGTATATAGTTAAAATAGCGAAATACTACAGGAATAAGAGAAATTATCTATATGTATATGTATATCTTCCATACAATGAGAACATTTTTATCGCCATGCTTATGAAGGAATTAAGACTTTATATAATACAATTATGTAAATTCTGCCTATAATTGCTATAAATCTAATTCTCATTATACACTTCGTCAACAAGCAATAATTACTTTTCAAATGAAAATGTGATAATTTACATTTTGAGAAAAAGACAAAAGTTTTGTACCTGATCTACATTTATACCTATGTAGTGTATGGAAATAATACTAGAAAAGTAGTAATATTTTTTGCTAGATTGAATTATTATAAACGAAAAATTTACTCAGAAAGCTTATACATAAAATTTGGGTGCAATATTACCAGGAAAATGAGTTTAGTTTGAAAACATTTTCCATGAGCCTCTTCTGGCTCAGATATACAAGTAATGCTCTTAATTTCAGATATGCAAGCAAGTTTCTCTTGTTTTTTAAACAAATATGTTTTCACATATAAAAGGGTCACATAAATAAATGGAGACGTATTACAGTTACTTAAAAAAATCTTAACTTGAAAACGGGCAAAGTTTCCACTGAACTTTTATGCAAACTATTTGCAAGAATTGCACGAGAAATTTATACATTTTTGTGCTACATGAGTGGAATGTTTATTGTCGGCTAGTTTTTAAATAATAATATTATCAGGTCGATTTGTTACCAGGTAAATCGACAAACCGGTTGGTCACTTCTGAATAACTATAAATATTAAACTTTCCACTATAAACCTACTTCAATAACCTTTCCCCTGAAAGGTTAGTTTATTGTGTGCCATTTACTTTATTTAGCCTATGATATATTGTTTAATGATCAATATTGCTTAAAGCTAAAATCGAGTAATGCATTAAAAATTAATTAAATTTAATGAACATTTCGGAATCATATTTGAAAAATGCAATTAAACATGTTTTTGCATACAGAAACTAATATAATTTAAAATTAAAACTCATCATATTGAAAATGGCCTCCCAGTAGATTTAAAATCCTCATAGTTATTTATTAGCAATTCATGAAAATGTTATTGAATTATATCAATAGAATTATTTCCAATACGTTTTTGTTCAATTTCATGAATATCAATGAATATGCACGTTCAATAGTACCCAAGAATGGATTGGAATTACAAGATTGAGATAAGACACTTAAATTTATTAAAAATATCAAAATGATAAAGTATTATCATCATATTTTGGAGTTCATGTTAGAACAATATGAAAATGTCCAAAAGTGAATTATAATTTAAATGTCCAGTAGTCAGTGATGTTGAGGTCCGTTTGACCCCTTAGCTGGCGAACATTTCTCAGTTTGTCAGCTCATCTTGCCTTGACGGGCAGACGATAAAAAATTATCCCCATTATTCTTCCTTATTACACGTTGATTGCATTCCTTGCACAATACCCGTGGGGTTCGAACCCGCATATTTGAAAATTATCATTCCCTGATGGTGATTTCCAAATGATTGTCTATAGATGTTGCATTTTTTCACGTTTAATTTATTTAATAGTACGAAACGATATTCTAATAGTGATTAATAGCACATTCTAGAGATGTGAATTTGATGAAATCAATCTCTATTCAGACGGAACGTTGTCACGTAATTTAAAAGATATGTCTTCTCTATTAGCGAATTAAAACCGTTACATTGGAGGAAGTATCTTTTTTTAAACGGATACGGGAAAACATCACTTATTTGCAATTTGCTATCTTAATGCGAATATAGGATTTAGTGAGAGCATATTTGTGAATATTATGACTACAGTTTTCATAGTTAATCCATTAGGCTATAATAACAGTGTTAGAAAATTATCGAAAATGATTATTACTTTAACAGAAAAAGATTTTTGAAACGCCTGGGTTTGTTTTTTGATTATTTTGTCCTCTTAATTACAATCTTTCCCAATTATTTGCAAATATTTTATTTGTTATCTTTGAATTTGAAATAATGGATTTTATTTTCAGTCTTTTATTGTTTATGTTTTATTCAAGAATATGGTGTTACTAATCGGATGATTTAAGATGCATAGGAATAACTAATGCAGATGTCAAATATAATAATACCATAATTGTGTTAAGGCCACTGTCGATTAGATAAAAAGATAAATTTGCATAGTCATAACTAGGGCGGGGTATGAAATATTTCACACATTTAATTAAAGATTTACTTAGATATATTGAGAAATTTTTATTCGATATGACAAGTAAATATTGTAGTTTCTATATGGCCTTAGAAATCAATACAATATTTCTGTTTATCTTTGAAAAAGATAAATAGAAAGTTGGTCGTTTTGTTGATCTCCAGTGTGCCTTTCACGTATTCACATGGAATTAATGTGGAATTAAAAACATTCTGTCGCATTGTAACATTTACAGTTATATTTCAGCCGATATTTCTGTTGTAAATGGGTAAAATATTCTTCTGATAGTTAAAAATCGCTTTTTACCTTAAACATTAATAAAAATATCAAAACATATTATGTGTACTTAAGAAAACAGATAAATCACGCGAAGAAAACATTGCATCATTTTTGTTTCATAAGGATATATTTTTAAATTCATTTTTTATGGTTATCAATTATTCTGTCAACGATGTTTATGTAAATCATGCTTTGTGTGTTTCGCATCCTAATCGTCAGCTAATAAATTCTTCTAATTTTTAAAAATTTAATGTAATAGTTACTAATTATTCTACAAATATTAGGTTTAGTCCTACTAATATCCCAGTTTAGCCTATCTACCAGCCTAAACCCAAGTGGGGGCGGTCCATTTAAAGAAACTGAAATAAATAAATAAATTAACAAATATATTTAATGAATTATAAATACGCAGTTTGAACCAATGCAGTTTTGAGAAATTTTTCGAATCGAAAATCGGAGTACTGTGGCGCGGGTTCTGTATGTGTTACCAATGTTGAAACGTTACTTGTCACTAAACAATTCCTATATAAATTTTAACAAATTTGGAAAATTCAATATAAAAAGTTTTCTTAATATTTCCTAGTCAATTTTTCCATATTATATATAATTTCCATATGGGTAATATGAGCTCATCATCAGAGAAGTAGGCCAATAAAAACTGGACTCTTTTTGGCAATACTATAAGGGAGCAAAAAAAATGATATATTTTTTGTAATAATTAAAAAGACACTAATATGAATTTATTGTATTATCTAAATAAGATAATTTTTTTTTAATATTTACAAACCGAATTTGACTACCTTGACATCACCGTTAATGATTATGAAATTATTCTCATTAATTATGAAAGTTTAATTAACTAAATTCCGCTTACTAACTGGAAGTTTGAAAATAATCTTTAAATGTGACACCCTTCTACAATTGTCCTTCCTTTAGAAGCATGTGGATTCAATTTATAGGATATCGCTACTAATATCTCACATTATCTACTTAATTTGTAATAAAAAATGTAGATTAATTTGTGCTAAATTAAGTAATGTTATCTTTATTTCTATCAGATCCAGAAGAAATCGCACCTGCTTTATTTGATGCATATTCATTATTTGTCCCTATTTAACTTTTCAAATCATCTTACTTTTATTTTAACATCGAATAATTTATTAATAATAATGAATTTCTTGTTTAAGATATAAAATGTATTATTTATATATTTTATGTTTGAAAGGTAGCTTATATTTATGATACAATACATCAAAGCTCGTTTCTTATTATTATTAACACTGGTAGTGAATTAATTTATTTAAGTATTTAATTAGCAAACTAACAAATAAGGAAATTATCATGTTCGGTTGATGGGGTAGTGATATAACACGATAACTGTAATTAGATTTACCCCAGGTAGGAAATTGATTTATTATTAATTTTGTAAAGGGTTCGCATTATTTGCAAAATGTTCTTTAGGCTGCGTTTATGCGAGAGCAACAAAACAAGAAAAATATATGTGATTAAATTATTTATAGATTTGAAACAATCGTTGGTGTATTTTTCTTGATCGCCATACAGATTGAGGTACATGCAAATTGAGATTAAATGTTAACATAATTACAAATGTAGGGACATTTCACATATCTATATTCACGTCAATCTCAACTATAAAAATTAATAGGCGCGAGAGATGGAGGGTCGATAAGGCCTATTTTCCACCCCCTCAAAATTTCCGTCGAAAAAAATTATATTTTTGATGGTACAAAGTAAAATGCAAGTTTTGAAATATTAACCCCTAAATAATAAAGGGGTTTAATGGTCGCTATTTATGAATCTGATGTTAATTTCCCAAAATTGAAATTGGCGAATCCAATATGGCGAACGACTTTAAAAAATTTGATGAATTTGTTGGAAAATTGTTACTTAAGGGGTCTTCGTGGTCGTTTGATAGAAACAAAATACGTTACACCTAAGTATTTTCTAACTTGAAGCATTATATTTGACTTATTTAGTTCAAGATGAAGACCTTCCAGAATTTCTTGTCCTTTTCATCTGCGGCACAATGTCCATTCTGCTATAAGTATATATCGAGTAGTATATTAATAAATTCACATTCGAATTGTTTCCTTGCGGAGGCATTTTTGTTCGAACTTAATATATTCTAAAGATCGACTTCGGTTAGGCGAAAAGTATCATCCAATTCGTCTGAAAGAAAAAGATCGAAGATAATGGCCACCAACCTTCTTTTGAGAGACATCTTATTGTAGATCCCTATCATTGGGTAACAGCCCAACAGAAGTTCGAATTGGAATCAATCCAACTTTCTGGTCTTAAAATTGTTTTATTTTAGATTATATGTTTCTATTAGTATCATTAAATATGAAATAACCTTTCATGATATAATCATATTGTATCATCGTATAAAAATAAGAATATTTTATGAATATATTTTATTTTGTAAACAAAAAAATTAGTCAGATTTATTTATTGATTCCCATGGATACTAAGGAAAATTCAAGTGTTTTTTAAAAATTCTGCGTCCATATTGGTTCTGTCATTTTTAATGTTTAAATACTGATGATAAATTTGTAAACAGCGACCCCCAAAACTTCCAAGTAATGACTTCCATTCGAATTTATTCAATAATTTAGTAAAGTCTATATATAAATACACGGAAAAAAGAAATACTTAAATTCGGTTAGAATTAAATTGCTCCATTGTTAACATTTCGACTTCAGTGGTCCAGTACGTTTAATACAACGCTAAATTATTTCGTTCTATTCCACTTTTAATGAGAATTATTTTTATGTAATGCAAAGCCACAGAGAGTCAAGGGATATTTGAAAACAATACACAAATATTGACAAAATCAGTTAAATACCCTCTTAAAAATGACTTACAAAAACGACAATTCCTTCTATGAATGCTCACATAGAAAAATTTTATTTCATCATATAAAACAATTTTTCCAGCATTATACCTCCCTCCTCAAAGTCTTTGGTTTTCTTTTATTCACCTTCTCGTAAACGTCCATTATTCATCCCAAGAGTCATTCCCATTTACTCGAAAAGCACGAGTCCCGTTGCGTTCGACTACAAATAGAAAATTCCCACAATTTTTCGAGTTCAGTTCATTGTTGGGGCCCAGGGTACAAGAGCGTTGCCCATTCACTCTGAATTTTTCCGCTTTTCTTTAAATCGCCAGGTTTCGGGGTGAAACCAGCCGCTCTTGAACCTCTTCTTCTACCTTTCGGCATATAATCGGAGGACGACAATAGTCCTCGGTTGCGAACTCGGCGGTCGGTGGCCCTTTATGCGTCTTAGGACTGACTTTACGACGGCGGTCATCGTTCAGTCGCTCGTCCAGGAGTAATTTACAGCATCTTGGAATGCGAGACGGTGCCTTCGGAGCTGTGCCGAAAAAGTGAATATCAGCGAGATAAACGTGAGAGATCTCGGGGAATCTCAATTACGTTCGTCGGGATCCTTATGGCGAAAACGGCGATCGATTAATCAAGGGACCCCACTGGGGGGATGGCTCGGCTAAAAAAGCCGCAACACTATATCGCGTAGGTGCAAGAGAAAACTATTTGGATTTACGAG
This sequence comes from Trichopria drosophilae, assembly GCA_030407085.1. NCBI lineage: Eukaryota > Metazoa > Arthropoda > Insecta > Hymenoptera > Diapriidae > Trichopria > Trichopria drosophilae. The sequence continues at coordinate 46,009,401 of CM059583.1, forward strand.
TGTCGGCTGTTCGTCCGAAGGCACGGCTGTACTACTTTTTTACCGTAGTGTACGCGGCCGTCGGATAGGTATGTACGGTTTCTGCTCTCCGACTCCCAGTAATGAGCAGCTGGCTCTTATTTGTTTCTGATTGTTTGGGGTCTGCACAATTTTAATACTTTGATTTTCTTAACTCTATCTTGGAAAAGGCGAAAGAAAAAGGAATATTTAAGTAATTTGGACTACTGGAAAATGTGTTAACCCTTTGAGAGGAATGAGTCACAACAAAAATTGGGATCTACCAAACAAATCCAATACTCGCCACAAATCCGGTTTCGGAGAATCTAACGTAATCTAATTGAATTGAAATAACCGGATGTCAGAATATTCTTTGAGTTTGAATCCCTAGATGTCACTTAATTCGTCCAAAATTTTCTTACAAATGTTTAATTCGGTTATTTCAGATTTTTAAAAAATGCTTTGTCAGCACACTGAAAGTGGCACCCTAAATTTATTTCGTTGGCCTCAAATGTTGGGTCAGGCGGTATAGGAAATGAAAGTTTATGATAATAGATTTCCTCGTTGTCAAATTGCAGATTGAGCATATGGCTCAATCTTTATATATAGAGGTTCAAAAGGGGGATTTACTGCAAAAGTCATATTTTTTGATAATTTGACATTTTTTATCTTCGAAAATATACAATTGATCCCAAATTCGGAAGAGGTATTTTTTGTTTAGAAATACCTAAATAAACATGTTCTGGGCCGAAAATATCAAATTTTCAACATTTCCAAAACAAAGGACAAATTTGTTCGATCCAGAGAAAAGTTGTTTAAATTCTTTGGACAATTCTGAAAAAAATACCTCTTGTAAGTTTTTGGTAAAATGCGTAATTTCGAATAAATAATGTAAAATTTTCAAAAATTCCAATTTTCGCAGTAAAATCCACCGTTTACACCGTCATATCTCAAGGTCAAGATATATACTCAATTTGAAAAAAAAAAAAATTTTGACACGATTAATATAACATCAGAATCATTGTCTCTCCCATGTTTATTCTAAATTTCAGGTCCAAAAACAAGCAAACTTTTACCACTTTTCAAGGTGACTCTTTTTTGTATTTTATCTTATATTTATTATAATAAAGGTTTTGTACTATGCATGAGCTTCGTTTTATTGCAAATTGAAAAAATTTCAATACGATGGTGAAGTTTCGAATTATATTTGAGAACTGATAAAAACGGAGAAATAAAATAATGTTCAGGGAAGTGCCGCCAAAAGTTTTGAAGATAGCCATATGTTCAAAATCGCATAGCTCAATAGGTTTTTATGAAATTCGTACCAAGGTTTATAAAAATCCATTCAATTTTGCTATTTTGAACATCTAGCTACAATATTACGAATCAAACATTTTAGAGGTATGCTAATGCCATTAGCCATATTCAAATTCGATAAACTTAAAATGAACTCATGATTTTTTTTAAAAAACGCGTATAACTATTTTATTCAGAATTTTAAAAATGTTGACATATACCATTGGAAACGTATCTTGGTCAATAAGAAATTACTATTGTCAAATTTTTCTTGTGGCGTTAAATGTTAAAATATAGTGTCCAACTTTTTGAAGAAATTTGGGCGTTGATGGGTTAATGAAGAATAAAAAGAAAATAAGTTAAATACATAAACTAGCAGTATATGTAATCAGTTAATATAAAAAATTAATAATGAAATGTTTTGAATTTGTTTACCAAACAACTTATTTATATTTGCTATACGGCGTTTTTGCTGTTGTTACATTTAAGTCAATAAAATTTCTTACGCAAATTTATTTTCTCTCTCTCTCTTTAAATTTTTGTATTTTTCTTCGCCCTTGGAAATGTATCGAAAATTTTAAGTGTATTAGAGTTTCTAAGAATGAACTAACAGGGTCTCTAGTATTTTAATGGTTTACCACATTCGAGAACATATTTCAGCGTACATTACCAATTTAAATATAATGATCATAGTTTGTACTTGGTATGTCATTTTATGATTTATTTGTTGAATTAGAGACACGTGGAATTTTTTAAAAGTAGATGGAATTTAATTAGAGCACGAATAATTTTAGATAATATTTAGCATGTATTTTTTATTTTGCACTATCAACAATTTCGAACTTTTCAATTTTAATAAATTTTGAATAATCTGTCCCTGAATGGTATAAAAAAACCGAGTAGAAAATTTAATTTCAGAGTTTATTTTATTCATATTTTGTACAATTATGGTCAAATGTTATGATTTGCTGAAATTATTTCTTAAAAATATTAAATTATTATTGAAACCAATATTGATCACAATAACCTAATGTGGGTCAGATTTAAATTCGAAATATTTTCGTTAGATCATAGAGTAACATTAAAGTCGACCAAAGTAGATTCAAAATAATCAGTAAAATATTAAACTTCAACTTATTAATTAAACTTGTTTATATGTGCTTCGTATTGTTGTTTTCCTTTGTGATTTTTTTCTCATTTCGTTGTAGAATTCTTCAACTTTACATTGAACTCGCAGATTTCCAAATATCTGTTATAACTAATGGACCTCTTCAAAATTGTGGAATATCTTTGTTTAAATTATCCCACATCAATTTTATTCTAGTTGTACAAGAGCATAATAGGCATTGAACATTATTATATTGAATTTTAGCGAGGTACACTCTCAAGAGCTCAAAGTCTGTAGGCGTATATCTAAAATATATAATCAAATCAATATAATATTTATTTAAATATAGTGCAATCTGAAGTTGTATCATAATACATCCGTAAAGACTTCAAAGTCTCAAATGTTACAGTTATTGAGTGAAAATTATCATCAAAACTTGATATATGGTATACGTCCTCATTGGAAATCTAGAGTGCGGGTCGAAAAACCGACAAATCAAAAAGCCGACAGGTCAAAAAAACGAAGTAAAAAAATCGACAATCGAAAAACCGACACATCAAAATTAGGCACATCGGGTGCATATCGAAAAACCGATAAATCATCATTTTTATGTGTCAACTTTTCGATTGTTGGTTTTTTGACTGTCAGTTTTTCGACCCACACCCGAAATCTATAAATTTGTTTTGGTTAAATAACCTCCAAAAGACAGATATTACCTTGAGCAACGTACGTATCAATATCGCTAAATGAATTCGAATAATCTATATGCTTGATTGTTATAAAAGCTGACATAAACGTTTAAAAAGATATAGTCAATGCTTTATAAATAACGGTAGGTTGTCAAAAACGAAAGCAGAATACCGAAATGTCATTCGTCGTGTGCAAGTAATCGTGTAATTTAAATACAACTCCGTTTTCATTACTGATAATTTTCTTCTAGTAATTAAACAAAATTTGTAAAAAATATTTTCTTATTGTTTACTTTGAAAACATTTGTAAATACAGGTAATATCAATTAAAAATCCGGCGCTCTACGACTTAATAGAGTTATCGACGGGTTCGGAATGCCTCCGTCGAAGACGTATTGGAGTAAATAATTTACTCGAAAGGAGTAAAAGTAGATGTTTCGAGAATTAATGTGGGTGCTCTAGCAATGCTGGCGAGGCGTTTAGCGGTCGAAGGGGGGATCGAAAAGCCAGGAGGCATAAATCACGCGCAGGAAGTCCAAAACGCCTTCGGCTGATCATAAATCAATGACTGTCCAGTTGTACATGAAATTATTACTCGTCGACGGGTGTAGTAGGAGGTGGATAAATTAAAAATAAAAAACGAAGAAGAATCGGTTATCTCTTCGAAAATTACCTGTCGACGCGACGTAACTGACCAGTGGCCTTTCGTGTGGATATTATATCCACTACTATTTCTCTGGTGAAGACTATTTCAATTATATCACTTTTGCCAATTAAGTAGTCGCATTACCGTATATGATTTCGAAAAAGAAAACGCAAAACAAGTGCGATCATTTATCACTTTCCTTATTACTCTCTTCCCTCTATAGGTTTTAATGCGTCAGATGCTGGAAGAATGATTTTGTTTTTATTTTTGGCAAATATTCCATTGCACATTCCAAGTGAAATTTGTTACTTATTTCTTTGTAATAAATACAACTCAAATTTTAAAGAAGTGTAATTCAATAATACTATTACACTGTGAGAATGTTACAGGTTAAAAGTCCAATACTGTTTAGTTCCAGCGGGATATACTTGCAATAGGTGCCAAAGTGTCATACTGATATTAAAAATTATCATACTGGCATTGAAAATTTGTCATATTTTAAAATATGAAAATATGAAAAATTTCAATATTAGTATGGCACTTGTACGCATATTGCTAATATATCTCACTTCAACTAGATGAAAGTATGGGATTTTTAACCAGAAGAATTCTCTTAGTGTACATGACAAAATTACTCTGAGGAGGCTTAATGATTTCAGATTTAATTTATCGTGTGAGAATTCTCTACCAAAAATTAATAATTGTCTCATTCATTGCGTCATGCCATGGGTTCCGAACGGTTTTTAATCCCACGTGATAACACTAAAAAGTCGGACTGCATCCAATACAAATTCGATTAAAAATCACTTTATTGAAGTGAAATTGCAATAAACCGCTTTTCACATTAATTTCAAGTCTTAATTTTCAATAAAATTAAATTATTTTGGTAGGTTTTTTATTGTCGAACAATAATTACATAAGTTAAAAATGGGCTTGTGACCTACCACGATGTTTTTCTTCCTCCTCAATATAAGAACATTTTTTTTTCAATACGAGTGTGAAAAAAGTAAAAAAGAAGAAACCAAATTCCCTTTCTCGACATGCGAGAAAAACTTCGAAAAGTAAAAGGACCAAGCTTCTAGGGTTGACCTCAAAAGTTCGGATCTTATCGATCCCATTTTAGGAGGCAAATACCCTACGGTGGAAACAGGCATCCTTTTTATGCTCAGTCAAAAACGAAAACACGATTTCACCTGCAACAAAGGGTGTTCATAAACTATATTTTTGTTTGCGTAAAGTTAGTGCGTAAAGTACTTTTGATGCCTGTTTTTCGTACGTAAAGTTCACTTTTACGCACTCCAGACGACAAAATTCGTAAAGTGAAGGGTCGTGCGTAAAGTTGCACTTTACGCACTCAACCAGGCATCAAAACTTTACACACTCTCTTTACGCACCCAATTACAAAAACTAGGATACCTAACTTGGGTGTAAAGTTCAACTGTTACGCATCGGTCGGGAATTTTACACATCACTCGGCGGCTTCGGCGCCTCGTGTGTATAGTTCCCGCCCGGTGCGTAAAAGTACACTTTACACCCTTGTTGGGTAATATACTATTAAAGTATGTGCGTCATCATTGTTATTAACAGGATTAGATTGCAAATTGACATGGAACAAAACAAAAAAAATTTGCTTCTGTGTCAAGAATTTTTATGTTGGTCCAATCAAAATCATGATCATAATGTAATCGGTGATCTATTATCACAGTGTTTGGTGATGTTCAACGAATGTTAGATTCGTGTTCTCTGATTCTGGCTTTTAGACATCTTTTTGTCTCACCAACATATGCTGACGCTAAACTACAATATAATTATAATATATTATAATCTACATATTGTTAGCAAGGAGCGAAATACAGCAACGCTAACCATATTTTTCAGCCTGACTCATCTTTATAACGTCGATTCTCAGACAATGAATTTTGATTACACATTTTTTTTGCAAAATCTTTGCTTCATCTTAATTTTGGCTTTGGACGTTTCAATTACAAGTCGACAGGAATGTATTTCATCATTGTGCCAAAAAATTATCATGTTCATAGCAGTTATTTTGGGACTAAAATTTTTCAATTTTGATAAAATATTCGATACATTGAGACGATAGGATCGTACATTCTCGGCTGGCTATCTATCCTCGTCACAATCGACAAATGTCTCTAAAAATCGTTTTGCATATTTTTACCGAGCCAGCAACCCTAAAGATGAATTATCGCAACCGTGGGCTTCGCGTTGACTAATAGGTCACGGCTAGTTTGAGTGCGTCCTAAAGTAATTAACTCATTGATTCCCCGCTGAGACCAGTGAAACGGCTTTTGTATCGCGCTGCTGGTACCGGGAATTAATGCGCTCCGGTTAGTCCGCGTCTCGACTTTCGATATTCGAGTCTCGAACGTTATCATAAGCGCGATACTTGCCGCAGCGAGAACTCAAAAAAGAAACAGTTTTCGCAAATAGTTTTGCACGACTGGCGAATCGATTGATAAATTCCTACCGCCGTTATTTTGCCACAAAGGCGAGAAATAAAATCGCGATCATTAATATTAACAACGAAGTGGTCGAGATGGGCTCCTTATTCTTGTGATAAAGCGATGGAAATTCTCGTTTTAAACGACCATTGCGCGTTCTGATTATATAACCTGTCCTATCCTATTCTGTCTAATTATGTGATGAGGTACTTATCTAATGAATTAGAATTTAATTAAATATATACTTTCAGAGGTGGTTCTAGATCTCACAATTGAACCGTTCCATTTAGGTTAACTATCAGATGTTTTATTCTAATGGAATAGTTAGGGCTGCGTTTAGGAAATATTTACTACAATCAATAGAAAAAGTAGTCAAGTAGCAGCTGTATAAAAACATATCTTTATAGCACTGATCTATTTTTATTTCAGCTTCCTTCATATAAGATTCTGTAAATAGCTGTTTGTTATGTTGTTGTCTATGTCCTGCTTCGCTGATATCAAGCAAACAATAAGTAACTGTAGTGATGTGTGTATTTGGCGGACCAAATTCATAAAAAGCCACGTCCTCCTTGTTCGTGTCTCCGGTTTCGGCTGAATACGGTAGTTACACACCGGATTTTTTAATCTTTTTACCATAATCACCATTGATTTCATGAATTTCATTAGCACAGTTAGAATCACTATTTTGAATTTTAAATATCTGAGGCTGGATTTGTGATCAGCGGCCATAAAAATCCCCGAGTACCCAGTTTCAGCTTGATCAAGTATTTTTTCTGAAGTTGGTCCGCCATATTGAATCCGCCATTTTCAAACATGGACTTGTAGTCGATAAAGAATAGTAGCTGACTTAAAATACAATAAAAAAATCTAAAATTCAGAAAACATAAAACTAAATGCTAATCTAAAATGATTTATTTTTTAGACGGAAGTCGACACCGGAAGCGAATGTTCGGAATCGTTTCTGTGTTCGAACAACAACAATAATGGACCCAATGTCAAAAAAGGTGGTATCAGGGACCCCGAAAACAATGATTGCCTGGACATGGAGTGTGGTGGATGTGGAGAAAGTATTCGGGAACGCATAGTTTTATGCGTGGGCGGTCGTACTTGGCATTCGGAGTGTTTGAAATGCTGCGCATGTGCGGTGTCACTCCAGGACCACCATTCCTGCTTCCTTCGTGGCATGCGTCTTTACTGCAGGCACGACTATGCACTGTAAGTTCATTTTTACTTCATTAAGTAATTAAATCGCTATGGCTCTCTAAAAGGCAATTTTTGTATTTATTTCGTTGGTTGGTATACACATTTTTCATTTTAGAATAAAATTCAAACAATTTAATCACATTATATGAGATAAATAGCAGATATTATCTAAACCGTTATGATGTATGTTCGGAAATATGATATCTCAATTCTTAATTGTACGGTAGTAATATACTATCTCAATTTAAAACTCGAGACGTTTCAATGGCTAGTTAGTGACTCTCTCAGTATATTTATTTCAAATTAGGAGATGCGGTTCGTTCTATTAGTTAACAAAATAAAGAAAATAACAATAATACGATATCAATGCTTAATAATATATATACATTTTGTTTTTCAATTTTCTAATTTGATCCGCATTTTGAATTTTGAAAATGTAACATCAGATTCGTAATCAGCGACCTCGAAAACCTCCAAGTAACAGATTTTAGCTATTTTCCATGTATATACCTGAGGAGATGTGAATTTGTTGATAATATTTGATAAGAAGTCGGTTCCAGATTTTAAGATAGCCAAACCGCGTAATTTCTGTGATGATCTAAATAATTATACTCAGTTTTGGGCCAATATAAATACCAATTTCTCTATCTGCATAGATCTTAAATTCAATTACTTAAATGAAATGAGTTTAGATTTAAACATAATTCAAGAAATCCTTTTAAATTAGGTCATAACCGGACTTTCATGGTACTAGACATTATGACTACATTGTTCGACATCCTAAACAATACATTGAATTTAGTGGATAGTAACATCAGAATTTGTTTTTAAATCGTTGCAATTGGATCACTTGTAAAACGGTGCGTTAATTCATTCACTTCAGTTCATAAACGCACCAGCTAAAATGGCTAATATTGACTTGAATAGTATTGTAAATTGAAACATATCATATTTATGTTTAGCGCTATGTTATTTCATGTTTCTGTATCCAGTTTGCATTCTTATAAGATTTACAATTACGTTATTGTGTCTTACAAAAAATAAAAAACTAGCTATTATGTGAAGAGAATCAAGGGATACTCTTTTACAAACGTGATATCTCAATCTAGTTAATTAGACAATTGCTGGTGGTACCACAATCCGTATCGATAGTATCAAGATTCTGACAATCGATTTTGGAGATTCGCTTTTCGGCCTCTACAGCAGCAAAGACGTGTCCATTTAGAAACCTCGTCCTTCGATTAATTATTCAGTGCTTAGGATCAGTCATGAATGGAATCGGATTATACGCGTGTGACTGGACAGAAATGTCAGATTTGAGTGTCGCTAGTCCCATCGGCTGACTAAATCAATATTTTCGTTAAAACGTTTTTATTTCTGCAATCCGTCAATAGCGTATAACGGATATTCTAGTGTAAGTTTATTTGTAATAATAAAAAATTGTATTTTATTTCTATTGAAATACTTTTAATGTTGTTTTTGATGTTGAAATACTTTTAGTTTATTCGAATCATGTTTCATTTTTCATCATTCTTATTAAGTTCTTCTGTCTATAGTGGTTTTTTATTTTTGTTAAGATGGTAGTTGCTATTCTGAATATTTTTTTCATCTGGAAATTATGGAATACTTTTTATTGGTTGAGTACAAATCCTAAGCATCCAAATTGCTATAATTTGCGTATATCATATACAAGTATATTGAAATCAGTGGAATCACATTGACGTTTTTAAATAATTGCTATATTCTTTTTTTTCAATAAATCTATTTAATACCATAAATGTCTATTTAGAAGGACTGAAGTACTGGATGGGATCAAGAAGTATAATATATAAGGTACTAGAATTAATCCAGTAAAAATAGTTCAAACTTGCAAAATGGACGGTTTTCTAACTGCACATTTATAATCGTCAAGTTATTAAATACTAGTTTACATTTCATGTTAAGGTTTAATATACACTGAGAGCTCGTATGTTAATTGAAATATTTTGACAAATTTACTAAGGGAATGATTGAATGTGAATTGTATCCACATAATAAAAGTGGTTCGGAATCATATTTCCTAATAAAAGTAGTAACATTAAGTACTTAACGTTTAAACTAAAGATTTTTGTTTTAAATTGTTTAAGATTAACTTCAAAATATATTTCGCTTCACAGAATTTGTATTTTTTAACTGATTTATGCAATGGATGAAAAGCACTTAAAGACAGATTGAATTACGTATTGTAAAGGTAATGGCATGTATTATGTGTTTATTTTTGTCACTGAAATTGTGGATAGATTATTTGCACTTCTTTACAATAGAAATAATGTATTAGATAGTAAGTAAGCAATTACTTAATGGCAGTTTCCATCGTTTCAATTATAACTGTTCTGTATTCTGAGGGTCTTTAAATTAATAGGATAAATGTTATTAACAATAAAATATTTTACATACATTTTACTATAATTACACACATTAAAAAGGATACATTTTAGCAAAATTTTGTTATGTTATTAGATAAATAGTCGGCAGATTGTGATCATTCAAATGTCTTAAACTAGAGTTTGAAAGGTAATTTTTTAAGCAGTAGGCGTAAATAGCCGATTTTACACCCTCATTTGCTGGCGAAAACGTTTATTTCACGCCTCTTTGGACGTGAAATTGGCATTTTAGGCCTGCAAGTTGAGGCGCAAAAACCTTTTTACGCCTACTGCGTCAAAAAATAACCTTGGACCGGCTTCCCCGACTCTGGCGGCTGTCACCGAGTCGCAAAACCCCCTTTTATGCCCTTCATACAAAAATAACTATTTGTTATTAATGTAGATTATTTTACGCATTATAACTTTTATTTTACTTATTAAAAAATTAACATCTTTACGAGCAAATAAATAAATGACTGCCTTTAATATAGTGTTATTTATATATTTTCATAAGAAAATTGAAGTGTTTGCTTTACAAGTTACATATCAAAATACATAAATAATAGCTTTTTAATTAATTATTAAATAAATAATATATAGTCAATTTCATTATTTAAGTTGCAAAAGAAATATATAAATTATGTGTCATAAATAAGTTAGAGACTAATATATCGACGTTTTGAAAAATGTGATTTTATTAGAAGCATTCTGAATTCTGAGAGCGGAAATCGCACTTATGTAAAACAGTGGTTATTTTGCTCTCTATAGGACTGCATCTTAGTTAACTTAGAGAGTGTATCACTAATAAATATATGATTGATTTTTAACATGTTTTAATAAATTTCTTATCAATTTCACTCCATCAAAAATAAGTTTCCACAAACTTGACTTTTTGTAATTCAATTATCAGAAACAATGTCAAGTTTTTTTGGCAAAACTGTCATAACACCCCTCTATTGACAGTTATAACCTTCTTAGACTATGTGGAAAGACCACTTCGTCAAAGAATTGTCTCAAATCACCCACGTCTGATAGACCAAGATTCATTTGTGATCCTCTATGGCGTAAACGGGTGATTAATGTCTTGCATCCAGAGTGACTTTTTTCATTATATTTTCCGCCTCTCCGTCACAGCATATTGCAGCCCTCTATTCACGTTAAAATGTATCTGCAATATAAGCCACCCGTACGCATGTCGTATGCTAAGTCACGTACACCGTGAATACTTCTATGTAACGTGTGCCAGAGTTTCGTCATGAAATAACAGTCTCATGGATTAAACATAAGAAACTTGCAGAATTCTCGTGCAGTAATTTCAATCCCGGATAAGAATTTAGAAAAGATTTGTTCAAATCCTCAAATACATCTCGAACCAGGACGCTAAATAACTACCGTGGTAAAATATTCTCAAACAAGTCATTTTCACTAAAATCAATGAGTTAATTCATAATGGTCGACAAGGTTTAACTTTTTCGACCACGTGAAAGAAATTAAATTTCTCATGGAAGATTAATATTTGGACATACTTATTTTCTTATCTTCTTACCATTATACCTAAACTGATGTTCCTTGAAGTGCATCATTCCAAGTCTTAAGCATTCAACTCCACTTGAATTATTTGATGTAGTAATATCAAGGCAAAATTGCCGACCATTTATTTCAGACCAGACCATAAATCAACATTTAACGTCAAACTATTTTTTTTAAATTACTGTACATGAGCATCAAGTCTTGTTAATTGCCATAATCCATTTCACACGCAAAATCATCTTAATGACGAATTTATTGTGTTTGGGGTATCAATTGAATTCCGATGGCCGTTCAACGGGAAAGGGTGGTCTAAGGACCTCACGTGGAATCGTCTGGTTGAAAGTCGGTACATTTTTTTTTGGATTCGAGTGTGCTTGTTGCCGCGTCACGAATCGGGACTGCCGAGTGTTGGTGTTGAGGATCCAAGAATTTGCCTCGTAAGGGCCCCGACCAGCTGGGCCATCCATTGCGCGGCGAATCGCTTTCAAACACGAGATGCTTCTTTTAAATTGATAAATATTCCCTTCTGTCCACCACTTCAGCTTCGTGATCCCGTCATCGACGCCTTGAGCACATGTCAAAATTGAAAAGCTCAATTAAAGGTACGAGGATAGTCATAGACGCTTTCTCCGTGAGAGCATTTCAACAAATCAATAATTATGATATTTAATTCGGACATACGAGAATGATATTTTACATAAATGGTAATTTAATCCCTTACGCAGAAAAATTGGTTTAATGCTAGTAATTTTAAATAGTTATACTAACTATCGAAATTTGTCAAACCTGCTCCTCACTATTTTTGTTACGATCACATTGTTTAGAAATGAAACGAAACTTTTAACCTTTTCAGTACCCGTCGATGAATAAATAGGACTGAATTAATATCTTTACTGCAAACAACAAAGATATTACAAAATTTTCGATGTAATAAAAGAGTCTACTAGTGCAGTACAATAATTATTTCTTTGCAATAATAAATTATATCATTTAAACTCTATAAGACATGCTGCTTTAAAACGAATGTGGGTATTAAATTCGTATTCAGTACAGTTAAAAATTCATAAAAGAGCACTTCATAATACTTATTTAAGTCTCGATTAAACATAATTAAATATTATTGAATCAATAAACAATTACCAAATAAGATAAAAACAATAACATTTGTTAGGATTTGTAGGATCGCCGAGCTTCAAACATTCCTCTGAAACCTTAAACACAAATCCGGTCTCCAATCTAATTATGAATGTATAGCAGTAAATAAAATCACGTCCATTAATTTGTGAAAATTACGATTCGGTTTGTCAGTTCTTAACGATCATCATCATGTTTGTTTTCTTAGCGAAATTCGCATAAATATATTATTCGGAATATTAACTCTTGTTCTGAAGTTCAATTAAAAATTGGAGGCTGCGAATTAAAGGGCATAATGGAAGTGCCACAGATTCCTTTTCTAACTGAACCAAGAGGAATAAGAAAATCTGGTATTCATTTTTCTGCTGGCCAATTCGAGGCGATCGACTTTTAATCCCTGCTTGACTTATAGGGCCTCCCTGATATAGAAGAACAAATGAATAAATTAAGGCGGGGTCGTTTTTTAAGCACGCACACAGACACGACCCTGAAGATTTATTGGCTCCCACTCGCTTCGATATATATTCATATTAGTCGAACGGTTTATTTATGTTGCACATGTACTGTGCTCACAAGCACATTTGCGCGAGAAAATCGAAAGAGCGTGACAAAAGGACATAGCTTTACCGTTTCTGCTCATGTCATTGACGTGCTGATTGAATTTTAAAATACCTTCAAGATATTTTCTCTCACCTTGAAACGCGCTATTATGTTAGATCGTATTATTGTAACGTCACTATGTTTTGTTATTTATTTACTGCAGTTAATTGATTTGTGATAACATTGGACTGAGTTATTGTATTTGCCATTGCCTGAAGGGTTTTTGCGTGCTCCTGAATTTCATTTTAATAATTCAACTCTAACATGTGATTGGTTATGTACATATTTTCTAGTGGACGTTTAGAAAAATAAACGCTATTCAAATTTATAGATATCTAGTTGATAATATTATCCGAAAGTACGTTGGCGTAATAATTTAACGTGACAAACAGGAGATGGATTATTCTGTAATTCCGGAATATTCAACTCTAATCAAAAAGTCTTCCAATAAAAAGCAATTTATGAGATTAACATTTTTATCATTACGTCCTCCTTTCTAGTGGCCTATGTCATTTGGATGCTCAGGAGGCGCTGAAAAAAATTATGAAAATATCTAGTCCATAGAATTTCCAAAAATATTTAATTTTATTGTGTTAATGTTACAACCCCTATAATTAGTATTATTATTTTAAGTGGATGAAGTTAGTGGATTAATTCATTCAAACATTTAGATAAATATTGACTTATCAAGAGAAGGTTTTCAGATTTAGATTCAATGTGATATTTTTAGCAAAAAAGTGAGACATTTTGAGTTATAATGGAACTGCTCTTCCTATAGCCACAAAAATGGTAAAAATATCTCATTTAACTGAATAGATAACGAAAATTACGTAAAAAACGCCAAGAAATTTATCCTTTATATGTTACGCGTAGATATAAATGAAATTCACTGGAAGCCTTTTCATGCCACGGAATTGTCGGAAAACGGATTTAATGACGGTTAATTTTAGGAGGATACCTGTGAGCTTACGTTTTATCAAAATGTAATGTATAAGAAATAAATATATGGTCATACGGTGGTATTTCAATAAAAATAATTATTTTTATTGTAATGTATAAGAAATTAAATTCTTCGTTTTTTCAAGCCCTGCAACATTTTCTAATATGATTTTCGTTAATTATTTTCAAAATCAGTTAGACGTGATAAACGGAAAAATTGCATTTTTCTACCTTTTTCTGGATATTACAAGAGAAATAGTCATCGTAGGTCAAAATATCTCAAGGATAAATTTTAGGGCTTTGAATAATCTTTAAAATGAGCACTGATTCGTAAAAAAACTTTAAAAGCAACCGAACTATTGCAAGAAAGGGATTTTTTTTTCGAAAATTCAACGGCTCGCCAATACAATTCTATGCTTCAAATTCAATTCTGGGATAGGAGTGGTTCGTTAGATTATCACGATGATCTTAATTTGAAATATTTTTAGTCTGTTCGATATCCTGTATATCGCGAAAGAAGCTTGTTTTTTTATTAATCATAATTATCTTCGGTTTGTTTATTTCTTTATCCTTTTTTTTATTCATTGCTTAAATGTCAATAACATTGACAACTTTACGTAATGATATTATTTTGGATGCCATCGAAACTGAATAGTTATACTTGGGTTAAGATACGAACGGCATGGAGAGTAACCAACGTTTAATTGTACCATCTTTCATTGTCAATTTTTATCTAAATTTCTACACGAACTCAGACATCATTAAATGACCAGTACGTACTAGAAATTCTGCGGGCTTAAAGGTGCGTTTAGTCATGGATTTTATGTGAAAATAAATTTTAAAATGTATTAATAATGAAATGTATCACGTATATTACAACATAACACCAAAAAGCACAACAGTTTCTATGGGTTTTTAAATTGTAGTAGTAAAAAATAAGAGTTTTCAATGGGAGTAATACAAAGAAGGTCGCTATTTTAAACCAAACTCGACATTACTTATGATTCGGTTAATGAATTCTAAACAAACTTCTTTTTAACACGCCGGGAGTAGAACCTGATTTTGCGCCCTACAGTGACATATTCGGGCTCAAATTATCAAGCCCCACGTCTGCCACACACAGTGAGCTACGATTGAGTTCAACCCAAAAGTCCCCCCACCTCCTGGTTTTTTCTGATATCATTTCAGCAATGTTTTATGGTTATTTTAAACCATAAATTAAAATAATCCATCGGGGGTTACGGAAAATATCCTAAATTTTCATTTTTTTTAAAGGTTATTAGACACTTTTATTATTTCTAGACTTTTTTCAGATGTTTTTTTTTCATTTTAATTCGATACTATGTGTGAGAAAACTAATCCTGGCATGACTAGTATATTTTTGTAGTTGAAATGAAGTAAAATTTTCGAAAATAGGCAAAAATGTGCTATTTTCACAGCTTTCTTGCAATTATCTCTTCTATCAGAGTTTCTACATTAAAATTACAAAGGAATGAATAGAAGCAAGTAAAATTATCTACAAATAATTCGGAATATTTGCTATATTTCCCAAGATATGGCAATTTAAAATTACCTATCCATGAAACAAATTTTCTTCGCTTTCAGATTTTGTTGATTATCTTTTTTCTGAGGAGTTTCAGAGCAAAGATATAAGGAAGTAAATGAGAAATATCGATCTTCGATAAGTGTGATTGTCATCCTCGATTCACTCGTGCGACAAACTTCGCACTCTTTGCAACCTATATACATTGACATATTTCTCAGATTTATAGATATGGAACAAACTAACTGTAACTGCAATTATCGGTCGTAGTTAATTAATTTTTTACCGAGTAGTATATCAAATTTCATTTAAAATCGTTACAAATTTATCCTAAGACATACATACAGGAAGATTTATCGCCTTTGTTTATATTATTATACTGGTGAGGAACGGTATTCTTTTTCTAAAAAAGCGTATGACATCGCGCAAAAACGAATTGAAAAGTCTCATCCGATATATTTTGCTGAAAAAAGGCCTTTGTCTTGGAACCCATGACAAGTCAGTCAACATTTTACCTCAGACGGCTACTTGCCACCTCACTCCTCGTAATACAGATCGGCGCATTGTATGGAAAAATATGGTAAGCTAGTAGAGAAGAATAAGATGGCGCAGGATTACAGTACTTGCATAGTGCGTCTGTCTCGTCATCCTCGTGTCGGAATATTTTTGAGTATCGATTATGTTAATCGTAACATCGAGACACACCTAGAAGCTCGCGATTTCGAGACCGGTAACACCTCCTGGTCCAGAGATATTTTTGAGATAGGGCACGCACGCAACGGTCTCCCACTTTAGTTGGCTGTTAACTCGATTTGATCTTCGATGTATCTTCTTCGTATCTGTATAGTTTATTTACATAAGTTCTGGCGCCACACGGTGCCCTCTTTCTCCACCTCTTTTTAACATCGAATCCCTCTCGTCCTTCTCGGTTTCTTCGTTTCGTTGAAACGGAAGTCGTGTAATTAACGCCTCGGGACTTGCAATCGCATTCTGCACGCTTTCTCGTTTTTTCGACCTCTCCAGAGATGTTCGATCTTATCGACTACTCGATGCAAATATTGAAGTTATTATTTATTCCAAAAACAAACGAAAAGCAAAGTATTCCTGAAAAATAAAAATCCATATGGAAATAATGAAAATTGTCCTCTTCCGACCCACTTTATTCGATAAAATATAAACGATGAATATTTTTTGGCACTGAACTTTGGAGGAGTTACTTATATATATGTATATTGAACTTATTTGAAATGAATGGGGGAACATCGACCCAGATGGAGGAAAGTCAAAGTCTGAGGCTGTGGAAGTTGACTCTTATTCAAATGTGTACTTGAAAGGCAAAACCTATACAACATAGCGCAAATAAACACTTGCTCTCTAACATACACTACGAATCTCCCCATCCTATGTCGGAATGATATACGGTTTAATCGACCATGCTATAAAACTGTCCTCTTTTGAATTTCATCGACAAAACTTAAATCTTATAAAAACAATATTACTAGAAAACGGATATCCGTCCTTATTAATTGACCAAAGTATCAAAATACGTATAAATTTTATAAATTTAACTAACCAAAACAATTTGAGCATAAATATTAACGAAAACATAATCAAAACATTAAATTGCCCGTATATAAAAGGACTTTCAGAGAATATAGTTAAAATTTTCAAAACTCAAAATATAAGGATAGTTTCAACCCTCTTTAAAACTAATACTGCACAAATCAAACCACGAAAAGACCGACTTCCCTTTGAAAAACAAAGTGAAGTTGTTTATCAAATTCCTTGTTTTCACTGCAATAAATCTTATATCGGACAGACGTACAGGCCTCTCAAAATACGAATAAACGAACACAAGAGGAACATTGTTGCAAAAAACTCGGAACAGTTTACAGGTCTAATCAACCACAGAGTTGAAACTGGACACGATTTTGATTATAATAACACTATATAATCCTTGCAAAAGAAAAAAAAACTGTCCATAAAGAGGTCACCTTGAATATTATTTTATAAAAAAAGAGAATAACACCGTCAACATCCGTTTCGAAACATCAACGCAATCGGAAGTTTACCATCCCTTTCTGTAATGAACCTCATCTGACCTCCTGAATTCATACATAGTTTGTCAACGGTTCCTTTATTCTTAGGACCACACCACCACATACAAAACTTCATATCCCCTAATTTAGTATAAATACGACGCAATCACCACCGTTTTCTTACATAGCCTTGAAGAGAACCTCATATCAGAGTCGAGACATTGCTAAATTGATTTGTTATTTATATTACAAAAACCCTCCAAATTATTGACCTTGTTTGTTTTTGTCTCTTCTTCTAATTTTAAAATTTTTACTAAACTCAAACATTTTTAATTTCTATTCTTTATGTGACCGAAATACACCAAAAGTATTTATTAAGAATATATTAACTAATTATATTCATTAATTCTCATTTTTTGACATTTGAAAATTGATCATATACCAGGTTGAATAGTAGATTAGAAAGGCGTTGCATAAATCGTGTTAGTGTAGTTTAAAAACCTCATGACTTTTAGATAGAATGGGAAAAGTATAATGCAATGTTTAAAATGTTACAAACAGGTTGATATAGATCGCACAGCACAAAATTGTTTTCATTCTCTTTATAAGAAAATGTTTGCAGCTATGCGAAATTGATAAATAAGAAAAGTTTTGTTAAAGTGTACAAAAGGTTTTATTTCCTCAAAACTCGGATATACATGTTAACGGTTTCATATCTCACGCTTTAAGATGGAATTTATATTGTACATTATGTACGAATATTCATTGCAATGTATAATAATAAATTCGGTATCTCGTTAATGATCATTTTTGTCGATATATCTTTTCTGAATTAGAGCATTTAGAGAAACAATTTTGGTATCAAGTCGCAGTGGTATGATATCCTCATAAGAATGTGAGGATAAACGAAGTATTAGAAATCTGATATGCATACAATTTCGGTAACCTATTTTTGTAGTACCTAAGAGTAATATATTAGCTCCGGGTAGGTGGAATATATCTTACTGAAGTGATGTAAAGAAATGAACACTACCGTAACGCCCGGAGTCAAAACATTGTTCATTGAAATTTGAGATAAATGTTATCACTAATTTTGTCATTCATGGTAATGACGTGAGGCATTCCTTTTTTTGAAAAATGTTTTTGCAACAGTTTGTCAAATTAGTAAGCACGATGGGATTTAATTAGTTTTTCCAATTAAAGTTATTAAGAGTTCATATTTATTTCATTCATCAAGACTTGTTGTCCGAGCGTATTATATAACAGTCTAATTTATTTATGTTTGTGTACTTTAAACTCTCGTTAATAAAGGCAACTTTTACTTCATCTTGAATGACTTTTATGATTGAACAATTTTTTTCTATAATTGCATGCAATGTATAGTGATAATACGAACGGAATTTGGCGTTACAATAATTCAGTTAGTATTCTAATTAGGAAACTATAGGGAAAAAAATGCATGCTATTAGGCAGACATATTCTTGAGTTATTATCATTATAGCATTTAATGTCATGTACATATAAAATTTATTTAATTGTCGAACATGTACGAAAATGCACTGTTAGTTCAATGATACGCACGAATTAAATGTGAATTCGAGATATTTTTTTAACCGTTGATTCTTCTTGAGACATAGCAGCGAACCACGATTCAAAGTGTGATGTTAAATACCGGTTGAGGGAGTAGTATGTTAATGAACGCTGGAAGGTCACGAAGGTCTTGATGTTCTTATTTAGTCGAAGGATCCTCAATGAATGCAATTTAGTCTGCAGGGCCCTATCGAAGGCCAGTTAATATAAGTCTGAAATACATAACTGATAGCGACCGCAAATTGCAGTAATAAAACAGTAAATACTCGTATGCTTAATAAATCTTTTTTAAATTGAAATTGGAGACTGTTTAATCAATTAATGTTTCTAAATTATGATGTATAATTGTTTTATTTCTGCATAATATCTTGTAATGTTCAAAAATGTACTAAATATGTACAAATATAAATGCAATTAATAACTTTTATGAGTTGAATGAACCTTAAACATTTTTGTTATGTCTGTCAAACTGTAAACAAGTTTATTCCTAACAAAATTAGATGAAGTGAGCAATAAAAGTAATTTTTTTCTTAGAGTTTATATATTTTATGAATCTTTATACATAGTTTCAATATTGTCAATAGCTCCAAATTTCTGACAACTGAAACTCAATTTTGATCTAGGAATCTTGAAGAATAGTAGGATATAGAACTCGAAAATAGTAGGATATGCATCTTTCACATTTTTTCAGTTTCGATTTTGATATGAAAAAAAAATCAATCCAGGTGTGATAGTTCAATAATGGGAACTACCAAATCACATTTTGGTCATTTTACTTACAAAAATATTAGATAAATAAAATAGACATTAAATTACCCCATGATTATATTGCTATTCGCAATTGTTAGCGAATAATTTAAACAGTTTAAAGAATGTCCTTTTCAAATGTTATGTTGCAGAACATTCGGAGCAAAATGTGCAAAATGCAGTCGAAGTGTCGGCGCTGGTGATTGGGTCCGTAGAGCTCGGGAACGAGTCTACCACTTAGCTTGTTTCGCCTGTGATGCTTGCTCTCGGCAATTATCGACTGGTGAGCAATTCGCTCTTTTGGACGCTCGACTGCTGTGCAAAGCCCATTACTTGGACGTGGTCGAAGGAAACAACACTTCATCTTCGGAAGATTGCGACTCAGAACACGGTGGCAAGGGTAGTAAAACCAAAAGGGTACGAACCACCTTCACGGAGGAACAACTTTCCGTTCTTCAAGCCAATTTTCAATTGGATAGTAATCCAGATGGTCAAGATTTGGAAAGAATAGCCCATGTCACGGGTCTCAGCAAAAGGGTTACGCAAGTTTGGTTCCAAAATTCCAGAGCGAGACAGAAAAAGCACAGTGGAAAAGTCAAAACACAAAGTGAGTATATTTCTATGCTATGTTCAAACTATTGCTAAGTTACTATTCCTCGAAAACGTTCATCTATTGTGCTATTTTAATACTGTTTTAGTTATTATGTTGCATATCTACTGTTCACATTACTAAAGCTTTCTTTTTACGATATTGATTTGCCTATTTATAGCAATACTTGATAAAATGAGATAGAGAAAGTTAATCGTTACCGAATCCACTAAGAGCCGTTACTGTTCCATTGGGGGCTACTACAATTCCACATAGAAACTGCTTTACTAAATGGTGGATATGGTAACAGCTCTTGGTGAGATCATCAACGCCACACAGAGTTTCTTATTTGTATTTAAAAGTCAATTCAGATCATTCAATGTAATTTTATATTTTTCCAAAATCGACTCAATGACCTAACATTATTGCTAAACCTAAATCCTTTTTACGATTTCATCAACATCCCTGAAACAATTTCCTTCTGATTGCAGTGCACCAATCACCACCGTTACAGCATCACCCTGGTGAGTTGTTTTCCAGCGGCGTAAACATGATAGGTGCTTACTTGGGCGGCTATCAGGGAGGGAGCGCAGGCAGCGAGAGTCCCGGAAGTCCCATGACGCCTCTGACACCGTTGACCCCCATGACCCCAACAACGCCGACTCACTTGCAAGCGCAATTCTGTCATCAAGCCAGTTAATTTGCAAACATGTCGCACGTGAGTTCGATTTATCGCCCAAGTGTGAGAATCAATCCTAGCCATGGTGTACAAAAAAGGCGCTTCACCGTTACGGAAACTGCAGCTATTATGTAAGACTTAAACAGCGTATCGAAACGCGTCTTACGTATTTCCCGATTAGTTTGCGCGTTAGTCCAGCGTTTAGGTATTGGTGAGAATTGTCGTGGTGAACAGGACAAAAAGTGAAAAATGCGCAATTCTTGTTTGTTGAAATTACGAGCCGCTTGCGACAGTATTACATTAAATTTTAAAATTTAAACATAGCCATCGAATGGTATAGTATATTACGTAGCAAGGGCGGAAAGGAAGTAACTGCCGCAAGGGCTATGAGGGTCGATTGTGTGAAATGCGTTTCCGCCCGCTATATCCGCATGGAAAATGAATATATGCGACATATATGCTAAACAAATGCACATATATTTTCGGCGAAAAAGGCAATATGGGACATATATGCCACATATATTCCCATCGTTTTTTTTCTTACGGGTATGTACACTATTTTTTCTCACATCTAAATGTAAATTCGTGGACGTGCAAAAAAAGTCCGGCGGGCGGAAAAATGCTCGATCGCCCTTTGCGCATGCGCAGAAGCACAGCTGTGGTGCCCGGCGGCAAACGACGCCTTTCCGACTACTTTACCGGTACGTAAAGACTTGGAATTTGTGCAGGTGTAAAAAAAATGGTTTGCATCAATATTTTTGCTTTTATGAACTTGCATTACAAAAGTAACTTCATATCCTGAACATTTTCGAGTATGGTGATGGCGATTGGCATTTTACCTATGCTACTGCTATAAAGTTGCTATGCTGTGAAAGTCCTGTAAACGATTGTAAATATAGCGAATAGATGTAGTGGCCATGAATGCAAAACAATGTGATGAAATTACATTACTGTACATATATTTCTGTATAAATATGGTTGACGTTATTTATAAATATCGCACTACGTAAGAAATTATTTATTACTTCGATCATTCAGATCATTTCACTGTTAAAAGTGTTGAAATGTATTCCATTACGTAGGTATGCGTGTGCGTGTGTATGTGATTCTATTAGCGATGTTTGAAATATGATGGAATTTTTTATCGCTTCGATATATATACGTGTGGTGAAAACTGTTACAGTTGATGCGAATTGTTTTTCAACGTCCATAAAATGTACTATATATAGCGAACAATACGGTGAGCGCGTACAACAAAGTCGAAGATTCTTGAAGAAAGTTTACTTGTAATATAATTGAGAGTAAAAATTAGACATTCACGATTATGAATAGTGTTGTGTATACGTAGCCGCCATTGCAATACTAGAAAAACCAACGTACTTGTTATTAATAAATTTACTTTTATTGTTATTTTCTGTTCACGCTTTTCTTATCTACTCATACCTCTACCCCTTTTTATTTCCCAAACTCTTTTGAAATCAATTTTAGCAACTCCTAAGAAGTGTAATGAAGATGGATTCAATACGCAGCTGAAGTTCATGGCATCCAATCATATTAACTAAGCAAGTAAGTGAAACTATAGTATAAAGTATAATACTCAATATATAGTATATATTTACTCTAGTAGTAAATAGAAAATTGGGTTCTGATCTGGAGTTGAAATGTCTGGAATCTTTATTAAGTATAGAATGTATGTTTCAAATGAAATACATAACGCATCATAGACTTACAATTACCACCCTTCCAGGAAGTATAGCAGGACTGACTGAAGAAAATATTAGGAAAATAAATGGTTATTGGCTTAAAGACTTCATAGAAATTAATTTAAAAAATAAAATAAAAAAGAATGTTATAGATGAAATGCCAAAGCAGTTAAGAAAAATACATTTTAGAGAAGCTTTGAATTAGTGGCATTTTAGTCATGGATGTAATCAATTTATGACAATTGTTCGCTGAATTTGGACAAAGTAGCGTAGTGACTGATTCCTTAAAAGTATCAATTGACCTAAAATACTGATGTTTACAAAAACTTTCACATTCTTCCTTGAAAACAACTAGATTCCTGGTTATATTATATTACGATACAGTTGAGGGAAATTAGTTTTGAATTGAATGTAATCGATAATTTTCCGTGCATTTTTCTGTGCTAAAAACAAGCACTTCCCAGAGAGAAATTTGAAACATACCTGGATGGTACTGACCTAGAATTAGATCAGTACTGACTGCCACAGACGCGAAGTACGCAACCAGTATTACCTTTCAGTACTCATAAATGTATTATGATGTATTCTCACGCAAACAATAGTAACTTATCATGTAACATTTTGTGCTGTAATGTAGCTGCCATAACATTGCTACGACAAAAAATGAAGCGATATCGCTGCCACAGCATCTCTTCGTAGCTCTCTGTCAGCGCTGCGCTGAGGTCGCTAACCCCAATGTGGGGATTGCCACCCGTCTGCGACAACGTTGCGAAATGATACCGCAGCTGTTTCGCTGCCAGCAATTGTAGCGATGACTATAGAAGCTTGTTGCATTGCAACTGCCAAATTAGCTATCGCAGACATATTGTAATACAATGAGCGCGCATGCTCGATTGCAGCTGCCAAAGTTACTATCGCAGGCATTTCGCAGCACCCCGCAAGCGTTTGCTGCATTGGAACTGCCAATTTAGCTGTTGTAGGCGGATTGCAGCACTTTTGCTGTCGCAGGCAGTTTGTAAAGCTTTCGGAGTATATGCTGTATTATGGGTGCCAATTTTGTTGCCATAGAGTTTTCAGCGCTGCTGGTAGCATTGCTGTATTTTAACATTTACTTAGCTGCAAAAATGTTGCCACTGCTGTTGTTTAGCTACCGCAGCAAATACTGTTACTTGGGATTATACCCAAATCTAGAAGCAACAGAAAAAACTAAAGTCCGGATCTGGGAGTCAGACTACGTCTATAATATGTTTTTTTTTTTGTAGCTGAATCTGAATCTGAAGTCTATGTAACTCCGTCAAAACCATAAAACTTAAAAACTCCTATAATTAGATCGTAAAATGTTAAAATAAAGAATAATTTGCTGTTGGAAGTTCCTGCTACATTTTTGTTATGTTTTTGGGGTCGTTGAAACCATATCCGAAATCCATTCAGCCTCATCTCGTTAAGTTCTTAACATAACCTCAAAAAGAAATCTAAAAATCTACTCTGAAATATGAAAATAAAGAAAAATCTGGCCTACATGTTTACTGGATAGGCCTGGGCACTACTGGAATGTATAGTGGATAGTTCTCCACAATACTGGACTGTACTGAAAGTACTGGAATATGATGAGCAATACTGAACTATACTGGACACTGGTTATAGAGTTCAGCGGCCTCAAAAATATAAAGAATACATGGTATCGCTTCCAGGCGAGAAGTTTTGTTTTATTTCAAACATTTTGGGATCGATTTGTAGATTTTTGAGGTTATATAAAAAATCCGTCGTTAATTGGACTCTGAATCGGATTAACAATTGTTAATATTGCAAATAACTTCAGTCATTTTTTGCACTACTGCTATTCTTTGAAAACTGCACAATTCAAGCGGAAAATTTAAAAAAAGCTTTTAGTAGTGTCCAGAACTGTCTGGTACATTTCAGTATTACCCAGTACATTCCAGTATTCTCTAGTACTGTCCAGTACAGTCAAGTCCAGTACTGCTCAGCTGACAGTTCCGTTTATTCCAGACAATTCAGGGAGTAACTTCACAGCACAAGCTGTCCAGACCTGTTATACACGTGATGAACTTCGGATTCAGGTTCAGCGGCCCAAAGAACTAAAAGCAAACATGTATGGCTTTCAGGTTAGAATTTTCCTTTATTTTAACATTTTGGAATAAATTTTGTCAAAAGACTGACTTGACGAGATCGAATGAACTTCGAATTCAATTTTAGCGGCCACAAAAACATAATGGAAACATGGTATGCCTTCCAGAACAGAATTTGTTTTTATTTTCATATTTTAGGGTTGATTTTTAGATTTCTTTTTGAAGTTATGTCAAGAACTAAACGTGATATGGCTGAACAGGCCTTGAATATGGTTTAAGCGATCCCAGAAATATAACGGAAACGTGGCATAAACTTGTACTGTATACTTGTGTGTATGCATAGAAATATATTCAAAAAATAAAACCGGTATCTGATAATCTGGAAATATATAAACATTTAGTGCTGGATTAGTACTGATTGAACTCAGGAAAGTAGTACAAAACTGATAATGATTTAACCTTTCTGTACTCATTAAAACATGACTGATTCTTACCGTTTCTTAGTACTGTCTTGACTCAAACAATCATTGCTGACGTCAGTACTAAATGAGAGCTAAAATGGACTTTTTGTCAGTACTAATTCAATTTGAATATGAATACTGATAATTAGGGCTGAGTCGGTATTGACTTATTTCGGAAAACAGTAATAACTTGACACTAAAAATAGTAGTGGTAATCGGTATTGCGAAAGTACTGACCGGCAGCCAGGCGTGATTTCGTACTCATCAAACTACTGTCAGTAAGCATTGGGTTAGTACTGATTTACTCCGTAAGTCAGTACTCGTTTAATACCGAATGTAGTACTGTTTCTTATTGATACGGCGAATACTGTACGACTGATGGTATGAGGTATGAGGTACTGATTTACTATTGCAAACAGTACTGTATACCAGTACGGACTGATTTCCGTCAATCTGTACTGGCTGTCGGTACTGGGTTAGCATCTTGCCGAGGGTTTCCTCCACCGATCCACCCATTTTTACCTGGGTTTTCGCAGAGCATTTGAAAAATACAATTTTTGTAACGAGAGAAAGCGAAAATTAGAATTCTTTCCATATGTTTACATTATCCAGATCTATTTGATTTTGAATTGAAGTAAGGGGCTAACTTCCAAAAGTGCCACCCTTATAAATTAAAAACTGATTGACATTTGAACAAGAAACATTACGCTGTAGTGAGATTTACTTATCGGACATGAAGATTAAATATCTAAAAACCGATCTCACGTACTTTTTCTAAGATGACATGTTTTTAAGAGTAACATAATATTGCTTCAGAAAAGTCAATGAATTATAAAAGTGGGCTGGGGAACGAAGTTCCGAAAAATCAAAACCACGACAGGCTAAAATTTCGATATTGCGTGAGTCCAAGGTATTTTAATTTGCTTTCTTGTTGCCAAATTTTCAAAAACAACGTGAAGAAAATCACGCTGGAGCCATGCTATATCGAAATTTTGGCCCTTCGGTATGTTGATTTTCGGAACTTTGTGCCTAAAAGTGTTGATCATTGACTGGCTGAACTTGATGTCAATTTTTAAGGTTGTGTGAAGAGCATAACGCATTATTTTATTAGTGAACCCCATTTTTTACCGCAAAACCTGTTTTTTGACATTGGGCTCTTAAATAATGGTACTATATTGTAAGGAAATTAACTATTGCGTCTGAATTTGTAGGCCGAAAATAAGCATTTTACACCCGGTAAACTGGATGTACTATTTTATATTTGCTGTGACGAAAAAAAAAACATTGATTCACTTATTTTAACATAGAGGATCGTATATTATGACAATCTGCGAATACAGTCGAACCTCCGTTATCGAATATGGTCGGGGAAAGGCGAGGCATTTAAATTTCCGTTAACGAATACTTGAAGGAAAAAATTGGCTCCCCACCTCCAACATCCACTCTTTGGCGTGGGAACATGTGCCCATCCGCCGCGCATGCGCATCTTTTCTCGTGCACCTGAAAGCGTCTAAAAAGGGGAGACCAGCGGAGGAGAAAGTATTCGTTAACGGATGCGTCTGAATGTTTGACTGTAATATCTAAATGCAAGTTGAATTCTTAATAATAAACTTACCTTTCATCGGCTGACATTGTATCCGCAGCGATCAAAGTGAGGATTATTCTTCCAAATTTGAGAAAGAAATTGTGTAATGCAATAACGAGTCAATTTCAATTTTGGATTTAAGAATATTGAATGTAAATATATAAATGACATTTTTATCATTCATGATACAGCTTATTTCAGGAGAAATGGAAAGAGTAGTAAAGAACTGCAATCAGGGCGTTTCAGCAGAATAAGTGACAAATTCAATCCTGTGTGATAATACGGTACACATATATTTAAAATAATAATTGTTTACAATATTTACATCGCAGTGCGTTGAAATAAATTCGACACATATTGCAACTTACATATTTATAAGTTTATCGTTACGTATCACGTCGATATTGCTATACGATGATACCCTGATTTTCGTATCACCAGATCATCAAGTTGATACTCAGTTTCAAAAGCGAAATTAGTAACGAATATCAGTCTATAATTTTCAATGATACGAATTTATAAATTGGTATCGATTTACAAATGTTTTAGTGACATTATTTTAAGTGCATTTTACAATGAATTTGTAGTGAATCGATGAATTCCAAAATATTTTACAATGTTATATTCTAACGACAGTAGCAAATTTGCTCTGGTTGCACGGCATACGCACAACTTTTTAGATGCGGAACATCGATTACTTTGATCGGACGGCGAGATATGTGGGAAGTCGTTCGACGATATTCTTCCACCATTTCGGCAATTGTCGATATCGCGAAATGTACAGTTATGTCCCGATAACTGACCAACAGTGCGGGCGAAGCTTTCCTGAAATGCAGAAAATTATTATCGTTTAGTATTTTTTTTCTTTTAATTCAAAATTACAATTCTGTACAAATTTATATTCCTTTTTAGATTATTGCGATAATAACTTTAATATTATCGAATGTAAATTTTGAAACTGGATGTAATATTTTGTAAGAATATGTAAATAACCTTATTTCTATATGTTTTGAGAGAAATTGTATAGGAAGATGTCTCAAAATAATGGCAATAATTACTCTTCTTGCTAGGCATTTAAGGACAGACGTTAAATAACCGTTTCGGGAATAAAAATTATTCGTCAAATATATTTTCATATTGTTCTATAACAGAATTTACTGAACCAGAATAGTAAAATATATAAGCTTATGAAATTAGTAATGCAATTGTAGAAAACTTTACGAGTGAGAATAAAAACTTCCGTGATAGCCCATGAAAAGTGAATTACGTGATAAACACACGCATATACGCAGGGTGTCCGAAAAGTATTAATTTAAAGACAATTTTCCGTTTTCTTTTTACTATTTGCTATAAGTATTTGATATTTTTGAACTCAGTTTTCTATTTTTCATTATAAATGTGTATAATGGCTTTGGTAGACACAGAAAACATCGAAAAATTACTCGCCCATTAAATTCCAAGGTGAGAATATCTCGAGATTTTTTAATTTCGCTAATTACAGCGCCATCTGCCAACAAAAAATATCATAATAATAGGTAAAATATTTGTAACTTTTTTCTGAAGAAGCGATATCTGCAATAAAAATGGGAGTTCCCATTAAAAATATTAAAGCTATCCGCTTTATTACCCCTAGTGGGTGGGGATGGACGCTTGTCTTAGATGTCATAAGATAACTTTTTAAAATATTGGATACGTATATTTTATTTATGATTCTTCAAGTATTTCTCCAGATATTCGACCGTTTGCATTGCCAGATTTTCTGACATCGTGTATATATTAAAAATCTATATTTTTCTTAGTGTTGCGATATTCATTTGAATTTTTTTTGGCACGAATATAAAACACTAGTCGTTGATTACACTGCGATCATTTTTTGAGAAATTATTCGACAATTCAAATTTGAATTGTAAAATGGTATAGCGTATTATTTTTGTTTAAATAACTTAAGTGAAGAACAAAAAAATATTACGATGAAAATATTACACTCATTATTCTACATTTAAATATTTTCCCATGTTTAGAATAAGCGTGTAATAAGAAACTTTCCTATTCTGGAATAGTAAATATTATTATTCAATTATGAAATATTGCGATTCTGCGAATCTGTCCTCAAATCCCTACCCCAAAATAGTAATTATTACTACTTTTTTAGATAACTTCGTATAATATTTCTCTCAGTAATATCTTCTCATCTAATAAACGTATGATTCCTGTCTAAGGATCATTAGTATTGTTTTGAAAATAATCTCTGTTTAAAGCTACTATGAAAATTTAATTTAAATTGTTAAATAATATTTTTGTGCAAAAATACCTAAATGTCAGTACGAGTTCATTATCCCTCTGACGATATGTACATTCTGGAAGTTTCAAACTTCATTTGCCATCGACAACATCATAGAATCTTGAGACAACTCATCCATGGACTGTTCCGAACCTTAACAAATAATTCGATAAAATGTAATTTAAAATATATTCCCTCGAGTAACGAATTAAGAAAGTATAGACTTTTATAGTAGAGTTTTGTTATTGTACATTACAATAGGCAATATTATGAGTTATACGAATAAGTAATAAAGTAATTACGACCTAATTTGTGACTGTTACTAAATATTTTGTACAGAAAATTAATTTTACATCTACAATTATATTTCTTCGTTTTTGAAAGCAGTAGGAAACATTTGGACAATGCCTATAACAACGGTATTAGTTCATAACTAGGAATATCAGTATTCAACGAATAGCATTATCTGGTATATAGACAAATAAAATGAAGTCCATAATAATTTCT
This sequence comes from Trichopria drosophilae, assembly GCA_030407085.1. Lineage (NCBI taxonomy): Eukaryota > Metazoa > Arthropoda > Insecta > Hymenoptera > Diapriidae > Trichopria > Trichopria drosophilae. The sequence goes on from CM059583.1 coordinate 46,039,218, forward strand.
TGTAAGAAATAGTTGTATTTTTTAAATAAATTTACTTCGAAACATTTCCGGAATTGGAAACGCAAACTCACATTACACTCAACGATCCCTTGTGAGTTTATTGTAATTCTGATTGATTTTGCGTAAATTTCAGGAGCTTACAACATTTACTAAACTGGTGTTCTTAGTCATCAATGGTTTTTGGTATAAAACACGTGAGATTACTATTTAAAATGGGACCTGCGAAATTGACTGCCGTCTCTTTCAACGACCTCCTAAATTGACTGCAAGTTCCGAAAATAAGCAATGGGAAGCTGATCCCCTTTCGTTATCTTAACGTAACCTTACATTCCAAACCTCGATTTATCAAAATTTTGATTAGTTTCAATCAAGTGTTCATTTTTCTTAAAAGTAAGTGAACAGTGACTTTAATAATTATTTCTCTTGTAATTCTTGTCTTTTTATAGATAATGCATCAAACCTTTTCAGAGAAGAGTGGGGCAAATCCTTTCCCCCATGGCAGCCAATTTGATCAATTTTGCAGGTCCTACAGCATTTGGTATTGTTACTCAAAAAATAATTAGAAAGTTATTATGACTACGGTGAGATACTTTAAAACTGATGAGTAAACCTACCGAAGTGTAAATCTAGGATTTTTATAAAATTTGGATGTGTTGTGAAAAATAAAAAACTAGGAGCCACGCATTTTTTATTGGTAGAAAGCATATATAGCAGATGAAACGACTCCCCAAAATTGGGGCGCACATAGAAAAATGGCGATGTCTTTCAAGATAGTTAAGCGACTTTAATGAATTTTAGTAGGAAAGTATTTTTAATAGAAGCAAAATATCGGCCTGATCTTGAATGGGGGATGAAATATAGGGGGTACACTACTTCAAAAATGACTTTTGTAGTAAATATATTTTTCTACTGCTAAAAAATTCCTGTCTCTTAGTTTTTCATGTTTTACAACGTATCAAAACTTCGTATAAATGGGAGACTTACACTTCGTGCGAGTTTGTTTCATTGGCTGTCCGTAAGATGTCCACTGTTGTGGACTGATGATTTTATTTTGTTATATTCTGGGCTTTGGTCTTCCAGTTAACATTGAAATAGTGTATTTTTTTGTTAGATTTTAGTATTTTTCATTATATTGAGAAGAACCGTAGCATTACGATTCCCGAAACATGAATAAATTCAACGTTCACGAATTTTGGCCTTTTTTCGAAGAATTCCGACTCAACAAGTAAAATTTAAAATTTTCAAAAAATCGTAACTCTGAAACAAAAAATCGTAGACACTTTTTACAAAATTCATTTTAAAGGCCTTGAATTGTAGTATTCATGAACAAAATTGACAATTATTGCTATAGAATTTTGTTACACGTTTTGTCAGAGTTAAATTCGGAAGGAATAAGTGGCAAAATTCAACATTTTGAAAACTTGACAGCTAAGAAATAATAAGGTCTAAAGTAAAAGTAAAAGCACCAATTGAAAGTTTTATTCATGTACTTTAAAAGATATCCTTTGAGATTTTTAATATCCTCAAAGGATTTCGAGACACAACGCAGTATTTGACAAGCTTGAAAATTCAAAGCGTTCACGAACTTCTGGCCGGTGTGTATATGTAATTTTTTTACATTTTGTGCTTGCAATGTATTTACATATACTTGGCTAAAGGAACCTACACTTCAAACAAAGTTAATAAATAATAATAATAATGTTCTGAATCTTCCTTGAGACATTCAAGGGTACGGCCTTCAAGTTATCGGTAGGTCATAAAAAACACATCATGTATATTTTGTCGTCGAGCAATATTCTGCTAGTGAAAAATTGTAAGGAATTGCATAAAAAGAGAGGCCGTTGTATGCATATATGCGTACACATAGCAGGGGTTTAAGAATCGTCCTCTGCTACGGGAGTTCGAACCCCCGCGGAGCTGAAATGTTTTTCACGAGCTGCATTCGGCATGGACTTATCCGCGTAACACGGTCCACAGTCCTCGTGTTAACAATCGGCTCACGATGATTGAACACATGGCGAGTCCTGCAAAATGTTGCCATACGAATATATAACTTGCATTCTGTACTGCTAGTACACAAAAATCGATTCGCTACTCCCGTGTTCGGATTACGATTTATAAATGAAGGCAAGTAGCGAGTTGCAGGGTGCGTTTCAGTTTGCATTTGCGGAAATGACTAAAACAAACACATGGTACGATTCTTCGGAACAATAAAAGATATTCTAACAACGATATCAGATAGCGATGCAATGGTGTGTATCGTTTATACAAGTTAAATTTACAGAAGGAATATCGTGTGAGAAATGGATATGTTTTTGCAATAATATATCTTGTTCAGTATGAACCATAATTCCTTCAATAAATTAAAGACTAACACAGAATTTTAGACTAAAGGTAGTTTTTCCTATGCCATTGCACACCTGAATGGGGTACCGCTTAAAATGAAGGTGTCCTGTTAGGAAAATTATGTAAAGGCCCTTCGAAATGGTGACGATCTCGATAAAATTATTTATAATTTTCGAATATTTTAATATCGATATAAAATATGATGATTTAGTCCATTTAAATACTCCAGAAATTAAGAAGTCGAACTAAGATGCGAAAAAGTGACGATCGGGTTTTTAGTTCGTTTCGGAGTGATATTGAGTGAGGAGGTTCACGTCGGAATCGGGTCGTCATCGATTGATCGCAATAAACAGTTATATTTTTATTTAGACGATCAAATTGTGTGTTTGATTTTGAAGCCCTTCTACCAGTCGTTTATAAACGTTAAAACAATGAAAAAAAATAAAGTTAATAGAAATCGTAAATTAAACAGTAGCATTCTATAAGTATTGACTGGTACTCTTAAATGTTACTATTAGATCCAGACCGTTGGTCGAACGAAGTACTGCATTTGGTCTGTTCCGATTTTCAGTTTTCGAACTTTGGACAATGTCTTTAGAATAAAAATCACAACATATTATAAGCCTAAAAAATGTCCATGATCACTACAAAAAGTAAGTATAACTCAATAAATGGCAACCAAACTATGTAGTTTGATTCTATATTAATTCATCCGTTTTTTGGTATAGTAACTCAATAATGGAATTAACGTAAATCAGCTCGTAAATTGGATTTGGATATTAAATACGTAAGGTTTGATTATCATTTCAGTATTCCAAGGGAATCATAAATTAAATAATGAAAAATGATTTATTATTAAGTAGCTGGGTAAAAAGTAATTGCTTGGGCTGATCAATTATATTATTACGCTCGTTTTATGATTGCTATCGAAATGAGAAATGGGACCAAAATCTAAGCTATGCTACTATTTAACAAGTTCACTGAAAACAATTTGTCATTCAATTAAAGATTAATTAAAAAGATCTTGATATCCAGTGAATGCCAATGTTTTGGGTATGGGTCCCTTCAAGAAAATAAAGGGCTAACAAATGTTTCTTTTATTAAATCTTTGTTTATGTAAGAAAGTATTTCATTAATCCAAGTAATAAATCGGAAAATTCACCGAATTGTTAACTTTCAGCAGTATCAAAAAGGATTTTTTGATACACGTGTCCGTAAAGTAGACTCTTTACGGACTGTTTTTAGTCCGTAAAGTGTGATTTTATGGACTGATCTCTGCACTTTACGGACTAATAACAGTCGGTAAAGTGCCTACTTTTGCGAACAGTGTATCAAAAAATAGTGTTCGCTCCTCGGCCGTAAAATTTTACGATCTCGGTTTGGAGATTGTGCGATCCTCTGACCGGCTTCGCCAGTCCTCGGGCGCACAATCTCCCCTCGGTCCGTAAAATTGAACTTTACGGCCTAGGACCGAAAAGTACTATTTGTTAAGCATAGCTTTTTAATTAATCTTAACCATTCATTGATGCCAAAAATTAAAGGAAAATTACGAGGTCATATGTTTTAAAAGATTGTTCCATTACAAAGTGTGAAAGGAGTAATTGTATACTCTCTAAATTTTTTGGAGTGAAATTTTCACTCCAAACATGGAGTAAGCAGGATGCTCATTCTACAAAGAATGGAAGGCCATTCTAAAAGAGTGAGATCAGTCTGTGTATTTCAAAATTTTATTCAAAATTTACTCAAATTGAAGTAAAATAATCAGTCCATACAGAGTGGCTCACTTTTCACTTTTACTTGGAGTGAAATTTCACAGTGTGACTCTTTGTACAAGGATGTTCTATTTCATCCGATGAACTCCAAATTTGGCCTGTGGCCGGCGAGTCCATTATCAAATTATCAAAATTGAAATGGCATATCCAATATGGGCTACCAAAATCCAAAATTCTACTTTATTCAGACGAAATTCCGTTCTACAACATTGATCGTTCCAAAATTAACAAATTAACCAAAATGCAAATTCTTATAAATTCACATAACGCGACTATAGACACTTGTAGTTTTTATTCTTTATGATGTGCACATCTTATTTTCAACAAGTTTTGCCATTTCCAAGATTCGACTAATGCATCATCTGATTTTCAAACTAATGGCAATAACGTTTCAAAAGTTACAGTATGAAGTTCGAATAAATCCATAATTTGCACATAGTAATATGTTTCATGGATTTCCGTGCTTCTTGCGAGTTTTTATTGGTTTTCTTGCGAGATTTTATATAATTTTAAAGCATATGATTTTTCATAAATAATAATTTATTAATTATTTTCTTAATGGAATAAACAACAATTTTAACCAACTGTAAAAGTTATAATTTCAGTGGATTTGCTCATTATACTTGCGATTATTCAGATCAATGTTTTTCTACTACTAATAATTTTCTATAATGGATTTTGATTGAGTTTCTTATCGACTAAAAACATTATGGAAATTCCTATTTATCTTGTTGTGGTGTATCCCCTCTTCCCTTCGTAATGAACCACCATATTCAGCAATATAGTATTTTTGCAATACTCTCTCTACTTCTGGATGTTTAATTATTTTATCTTCAAAACAATCGTCCTAAGATTTCTCTCCTGTAGCAAGCATCTTTTGATATGTCACGTTCTCAACGATTTGTCGATATGTCATACAAAATTCTTAAATATCAAAACTAATTTCACGGAATTTAAGGCAAAAAGTACTTCTACTTGAATTTAAAAAGAGCGTTAAATCGCTATTATGATAGACATTCGACAATTTGAATTATTGTATTATTATTTTTTGCGTACATTTGGATATCGGAAATGTCCATGAAATGACATTTTATAAAACACTATTTGTGTTACTTATTATTCTTCTCAATTATCTCATTAGAAACCCCAGAAAATGTTTACACATTAAGATAATAATAATAATTAAGTACCTCAATGACAATTATACTAAAATTAAACATTTTATATGGTTTTATTACATAAAATCTATAAGAACTAGTAAACCTTATCAATGCTTGTTATGAGTTATGGTTTCATTCCAAGGACAATTTCTTATCGGGTACGGATTTGCCAGTGCAGATGAAGCCATTAGAATCAGAAGCAATATAAGCGTATACAGACATGATATGTTAAAGTAACGCCTTAATGAAAGCTTATCTCTGACAAATATTATATAATCGTCCAACTCTTAAATGTAAAATCATCCGGTTACATTAATTAACACCGCGAACATCTGAAAGACGCCGCAACCTTTTCTCAAACATTAATGGTAATGAGGAATATGAGAATCACATTATAGGCTGGTTTGGGTCCGTAACCATATTGGCGTTCTATTATTTTGTATTAAAATGGTAAAAAAATTAGCTTACACCGCGAAATACGTGTATTTTCATATCTACAAAATAAAAGGAATGTTATTTAACTTCTTTTATGAAAACGGAATATTAAATTATTAAATTTAAAAACTTAAAAATATTTATTCCCAACAGTTTCATTATTAACCCTTTAACGCCAGGAAGGACACTTTTTCCACCTATTTTCAACGTCAATGTTCTCTACTAGTATGGATGTAAAAAAAAACGGAAGATCTATTTCTTACGTATTTGGGATCGCTCTTTCCGAATCTGCCAATAAAATTGCAGAAAAATGAATTTTTATAAAGTTGCGGGCATTTTTCTGAAAAAAATAAGAATTTTTGAAAATTTTGTTTCAAAAATGACTTTTTTTTTTATACGGACGGCAGGTAACCAGAACACTGTTTCACACCAAAATATTGCGTCCGCAATGTCTAGCTTCAAAATAGCGTAAATTTGAAAATTTCAAGATGGCGGATCAAAAATGGCGACGAAAGAATTTCTTTTCACAAATACAGTAGACGCTCGATATAAGAACCGATCGGTATAAGAACACTTTTTTGATCATTACAGTGCCCATGAACATTCGAGATGTATCCCCTCCATACACTTTTTGCTGGTATGAACCGTTCCGCGCATTCCGTCGAGTCCACCTATACATACATAATACATACAAGAGAAGGAGAAGCATCAATTCCCCTCCAGTGGTTCTTATATCGGCGCTTGGCGGGGAAGCTCAGAACGGACGTAGTTCTTATATCGAGCTTCTACTGTAGTAGTATTCAGTTCCCGTTACGTTAAAAAAAATTCTTTTTAATGAAACTGTGTATCTAAATATTTTTTGGGTCGCCGATCACGAATCTGAAGTCTGATTTCAAAAATTCAAAATGGTGGATCCAATATGGCGTACGATATTTTGAAAATTGGTCGGATTATTTTGAAAATTGTTACTCGTAGAGAAAGTTAACGTTGAAAATAGTTGGAAAGAAGTGTTCTTCCCGGCGTTAAAGGGTAAAAACGAAAATATGCTTAATGTTGCCATTATTTCGTTCAAAGTAATATAAAATAATGTTTGAGTAAATTATTTACAGTTTAATGAAAAATATTTATATCAACTGGAAAATATATTAAACAAAAGAATGATATCATATGCGCATAACCGTTTGTTATTAGCTAAGAATGGCTTGTAGCTTTTAGTTCACATATATTGGACATGATATTACACGAATAAAAATTATATCCAGAGGGATTTTTAACGTGTTAAACAGAAATTTTAAGTTGGGCTTTCATAAAAATGAATGTTGTTCAATATCAGTTCTACAAATAATCCAGAAGTGTAATTTCAATAACAAATAATATGTATACATTGGAATATTTGTATAATATATTGTAATTAAGAATATTTGTAATAGTAACATATAATATATATATATATATATAATGATGAGTAATGTATGATAAATAGACCATCTCTCTGAGATAGAACATTGTCCAACGTTTTCTGTGTAGTATTGAAAAATGATTTGTAACTCTTTTGTCTGTTTAATTAATGTTTCTAAATATTTCTTACGAAACTAACCGGAAAAACGGGTATGGAAATAATATTATTTGTGAACGAATTTTTTAAGTTAAATTATCTGAAGTGGTTATTAAATCAAATATCTATCTAATCTTTTATTTCAAATTTAAGGTTAGTAATAATTTTATATTTTCTTCGTCTCTTCAAGGAATTACGACTGTCTAATATAGACATTGGTTTTAACTTTTATAAACAATTTAGAAAAAATATACTAGGAAAGTTATTGATGATATTAAATGTCAACGACTGAATATTATTCCACGTTACCTGTCATACACAAAAGATATTTTAACAAAATATATATGTACCTAACAAGAATATAAAAACTCTTTTGAAAGGGTTCTCAAAATACTAAATGAATATCTGTACGTTTTTTAGTAAACAAAATTCAGTATGATAACCCCTTCTACCCTCATCACCATTAAAAGAATGTATAATCCATAGATTGTTCAATTTTATGTGTAGGAAAATTGGGAATTAAATTGAGTTAACTATTGCGGCGTTGATCCGACAATTTGGCATGTATTTGATTTTTTTATAACTTATTTTATATTTTAAGGAGATATTTTTTAAAGAATAAATAAAACTTACCATGACTGTGATAAATAGACGGAGTAGGACTTTTGCAAGCTGCTGGACTTAATTGCATTTGTTGCTGACCTTGTTGGTGTTGTTGATGTTGGAAGGAATAAGTAAGGTGAAGATTAATGTGTCGTCCAAAATCATTAGCGGTTACTCCAGATGTTGGTGGCGACTGGTGATCTGCAACAGTAAACATTTATTTTTGTTGTATTAAAAATCGGAATTCATCATATTATTTAATGCAAATAAACGATGACCGACAAAGCGTACATCAACTTTAAATAAAATCGTCATTTAATCGTGGTCATGAGAGCAGTTTAAAACAGTCGATGTGAAAACTAACTTACAATATATTATCATTCTTGTTCAAACCGTTATTAAATATCATAAGTTTGTAATATCTTTTTATTTTATTTGTAATAACAGTATTTTATTTTTCATCAAAATTTCTGATATTTTTCGATCTCATTGATAAAATATTAATAAATATTTAAGAACAACGGTATACTTACGATATTTTTAAAATTTAATAAGTGATGTAAAATTCAAAATATAAATAAGTGAAGGTATGATCTTCGTTTGGACCATTTTTTTATTAGTTTTAAATAAGGCATTTACAAGATACCACTTTTTGTAGAGTATATTCATATAACGCAAAAATACACTCCATATTGAATTTCAGTTATATATGTATTTTATGGAAATTGTTTTAAAACATACGACCGCTGACGGATTTTCCAGCGTGAAATTTCAATGTACAAAAATCATTTATTATAAGTATTTGCTGTATAGTTTTAGCCTGTACATATCCGTCTTAAAGAAAAAGTTTTACATATGGTGTAAGTTTCTACCTATCATAAACCAGTAGTTTTCTCACTTTAACCTTGCTTTTAGTCACGTATTTGAAGACATTTAAGACCACATTTTAGAAAGTTACGTAACATGAAACACCTACTGTGTTGTCCTTTCATTTTCCCGGTGTGCAAATGCTTCTTTTGCCTCGCTCTAGAATTTTGAAACCAGACTTGCGTAACCCTTTTACTTAGACCCGTAACATGTGCTATTCTCTCCAGATCTTGTCCATCGGGGTTGCTGTCCAGCTGGAAGTTTGCTTGGAGGACGGATAACTGTTCCTCTGTAAATGTCGTCCTCACCCTCTTTGCTTTACTTCCACTTTTATGACCGTTCTCGGAGTCACCCCCTTCTGCCAATAATTTAAATAAAAACAGAAACTATATAAGTCAATATGGTGGTTGTTCAACATATAAGAAAGAATAAAATACATGAGTAAACAAATTAACAAATTTGCTAGACGTATGAAGTTACAAAATTAATATTATGCGTTATTGAATATAAAATAAAACTTATTAATATACACTGCTTTCATTTAAAAATTTCGATTCGTCCTCAAAATAACTTTCAAATTTTATGTGTATCTTCTAAGATAATCGAGTTTTGGTTGTAAATGAAACCCCCAATATGTTGCGTAAATACATATAATTTCTACTTAGATGTAACTCAACTGCACATAATCATGCATTATTCAAACATAAATAATTCACTTTTTGGCACTCAAATAAATTTAGTGATTCCTAAACCTCTGCTTTATTCAGAAAGTACAATTTTTAGTGTATGGCTGATTGCTTCCTTCTAAAACAGTTAGCTTTCAAAGTATAATCCCTCAAGAGTATTTAAACAAAAATTGAATTTTTGCATGCAGAGGAAAATTGTCGAACCATTTATGACCATTGTTCTACCCATATAACACTAAGAAATAGTTTGAAACGGTGCGAATAATCAGATTTGAAGGAATTACTTGACGATGTGCACTCGTTGTACCTCATTTTAATTTTTAAATTTAAAATGTTTATGTTTTTTATTGTTATTTTTATGTGAAAGTTATACGTTGGAATAATTAATTATTATAGCCTGATGACGATGAGAATGATGACGTAGGTCATCGAAACTTCGCAAAATATCAACCCTTACTTCCCAAATGTGCACAATTTGTACATACATTTCAGCATCGTTTTATGCATAAAATAAAATTTTGTAAAAATTGAAACATCTATATCTGGCTATTTTTGAGGTTGCTCTTTCGATTGGCGATACTGGAATTTTCGAAAAAGTGGAGTTTACACATTTTTTTTTACAAAAATACTGCAAAAACGTGATTTTTTAGTTACAATTTTTTTTATATGCATTTTTTATTACGATACCTGTTTCAGATCACCTTATAACCTGACAGAAACGTATTCCCGATTGTTTTACTTCAAAATTATACATTCACATATTTTTATTTATTTTGTTTTCCGTTTCAAAATGGCGTCTGAACGTTGAAAATTTTTGAAATTGAGGAAAATTCTATTATTTCGGTATATATCTGCTAGATTTTTTTTTTAGTAAAAACGTACAAATAAGTTATTACGAGTGTTTTATGACCTATTTTGATTTACGGAAGCAGTAATATCCCATTAAATCCAATTTTAAGATTGCGAGTGTCATGCGCTCAGTAGAAATATATTTCGAGTTCTGTTACAATCAAAATTGGTATGAAAATTGCTAAGTAATAATGTCATAGGTTTTAGTCATCGCTAACCCGCATAAACATTCCCTGATTTGACCCCCACGATTAGCTCAGGATCGGATCCGATCGCCTAATCCGTGCCGGATCAGGATGTTACACAACCTCGGATCCGTATCGGACCCGGGATACGGATATCCGGTAATCAGGATCTGTTCCTGATCCGGCCCAGATTTGGTTTTGCATATGTACATATAGGTTTACTCGGTAGGTCAGGTAATCCGGATCCGTCCCTGATCCGATTCGTATTTGGATTTCTAATAGATTTGTTTACCTTTGTATTCTGAAAGAAATTTCGCATAGGAATTAAAACATACATGAGACGTCTGATATTTTTTTCATTAAGGCCAATACACAAGAAACGACCTTAGATGTCAGCGTAAGAAATGCTATGGCGAAGGATATACGTCTTACGTGTAGTGGCCCTTATCGGACCAAGCGTTACGTCACGGTATGTTATACCACCCCATTATGCATAATGAAATTAAGCAAATTTTAATGCGGAATTAATCGTTTTCAAACGAATATATGCGCAGTATTAAGATTTAGGTTATGTACATCTGTTTGCATGCGAAAATGGCTAAATGTCGAATGCAAATCGAATGCCGAGCCAAATGAAATCGTATGAAATACAATTCATTTTATGCAGATCATGTCAAAAGAACGTATCACATCGAATGAAAAATGAACATTTTTTTCATTCGACAGTTAGCCGTTTTCGCATGCAAACGGATGTACATAACCTCAATCTTAACATTGCGCATATATTCGTTTGAAAACGTTTAATTCTGTATTCAAATTTGCTACATTCCATTCGAAAGTGGAAACAAATCGAATGCAAAATGAAAATCAGTGAAAATATTTGCACACGATCTCGTTTATTGGGACACTACTTGATGTGTATGTAATTACATAACCTATATGTGACATGTCAAAACATAAATATCTAACAACTTTGAGCTAAAAGCGACAATATAATATTCTAATATACGATAAAGTCCAAATTATTTATGTTATAATACAGTGTTCAATAGTGAAAACCTGTTTCGAAGGTATAGTATTATTATAAATAAATGTCGGATATAAATTAATCGTTGAAAGTTTGACACCTGAAATGTATAGTCTCTGAAATAACAGTTCTGTAAAATATGCATTTTATACTAATAAAGTATTGTATTCCATGCTGTAAATTTATTAAAATTACTACTGAGCCAGTCGAGAGAGAGACAGACAGAGAGAGCCTCGACTGACCTATATCGGGTAAAGCTATGCGAATGAAAATCAGGATCGGATCAGAAACGGATGCCGATTGCCTGACCTCCGGGTTCCGGATCCGATTCGGATCCGAGGTTGTGTAACATCCTGAACCGAAACGGATCCGGAATACTTCCGGGCTGAGGGTCCCTGATCCGTTTCGGACCCGATTCGTAGACAAATGTTTATGCGGGAAACTCGAATCTTGAGTCAGTTTACCAAAATTCAAAATGGCGGATCCAATTTGACGGACACGTTATGTAAAATTTCACATTTCTGGAATAGAAAAAATACTATCGTATTCCATTTAAAAAAAAATTTATTTTATACATAAAACGATCCTGAAATCCTTGTGCAAATTGTGCACATTTGGGACATAAAGGGTTAACAATAGTGTAAGCTATTAAAATAGTACATTACCTAACAAGGGTGTAAAGTATACTTTTATACACGGGCTTAAACTACACTGACGAGACGCCGAGTCATGTGTAAAGTTCCGCGCGTGTGTACAAAAGCGTATACTTTACACCCACGTTAGGTATCCTATTTTTTGTATTTGCGTGCGTAAAGAGAGTGTGGAAAGTTTTGATGCCTGTTTGAGTGCGTGAAGTAAACTTTACGCATGACCGATCACTTTACGAAGATCGTCATCGGGAATCCGTAAAAGTTTACTTTAGGCGCGAAGATAGGCATCAAAAGTACTCTATAAACGACGTTTACGCACGCAATTACGAAAACTAATTTTCACACCCTTGTTAGGTAATGTACTATTTTTAAAATCTTTTCGATTCTTTTGAAGATCACTGTATTCAACCACTCTTTATGAAATATCTAACGAGAGATAAATTTCAATCCTAATTTATTGAACATAAATTAATCCATTCTTCGATTCTACGGAGACAAGTTGGTGTTCAAATCTATAAATGCATAATTCAATAACCTGATGATCGAATCATGACTGTAGTAAAGATCATTGCTAAATATAGGTGAACAATTATAAAAACTCACCATCCGACGACGTGTTGTTGCCTTCGACGACATCGAGATAGTGGGCCTTGCAGAGCAATCGGGCATCGAGGAGCGCGAATTGCTCCCCGGTCGATAATTGGCGAGAACAGGCGTCGCACGCGAAGCAGGCCAAGTGGTAGACCCTTTCTCTAGCCCTTCGAACCCAGTCGCCGGCGCCCACGCTGCGCCCGCATTTTGCACATTTCGCTCCAAAAGCTCTGCAACAAAGATGCGAAAAGTCTCTCTGTTAGTTCTTCTCCATATCCCCTTAAGGCTCATTTACTACGGGTAGGTTCATCCATACGGGTAGAAACCAAAAAAGTCAAAATTCTTGAATCTTTTGGTTCCAGTGAACAAGAAAAAGTACAAAATATGGTCATTTCTTCAATAGTCTATAAATTAAGGTTAAAATGTCAAAAAGTTATATTTTCAGCACTTTTTGAGTCATTATGAGAAAAAAATATAACGTGATTCAAAAATAAGTAAATTTCATTAAATATATGATAAATAGGGAAACCCATAAAACTTTTACGCGGCTATGTTTGAATATCCCCATATTTTGTTCTACTTATTATATCTATATGTCGATCATTTGGGTGCACCTTAAAAACCCAACAAATAACGAAACAGGCACTTCGAAAACCCGATATCCAAAAATCAGACATCTCAAAATATAGATATTCTGAAAATCTAATTAATGATTGAATTCTAAGTAAGCTTCGGCTTCGTAGCTCAGGCGGTAACGTACTGGACTACGAAGTCGTAGGTCGTGAGTTCGATCCCCGGCTGGGCAATTTTTCGAGATTGTTTACAGGCAGCAGTTCGCTATGTGTAAGACGAACCACGCTGTCTGTTTAGCATTTTCGAGGTATTGTCTTCAGGCGGAAATCGAGCCATGGCCGATGCTGTACTTAATGTGGGTTTCTGCAGTTTCCTACACTCTCGACAAATGTGAGTATGGCGCCATCTAAGACGACCTGCAGCTCTCGCAAGGATACTCACCTGTACTCGGACAAGCTCCCTGGGAGCTTTTGGGACACCTCGATCGAGGTGGAAGGTAGAGGATAAAAAAAAAATAAAAAAAAAAAAAAGTGACCTACAAAATTAATCCCCTGGTCAAACATTTTTTACCTTGAAATGACCTTGCAGTGAGACCTCAAGGACGGCGACCCGAGCTCATTTTTTTCTGTAGTGTGGTTTTTGAATGTCTACTTTTTGAAAGATCTGGTATTTGAATGTCTGTGTTTTTAAATGTGTGGTTTTTGATTGTCCGGTTTTCGAAGTGATTGTTTTGTGATTTGGCGGGTTTTTGAGGTGCACACGATCATTTTATTCAAACACGTGAATCGCACTTAATTCAACCAACTTATAAAATATATATTACAAATGAAAAATCATGAAAACCGCCTGCTAGTTTTGAACAAATTTTTATACCTAATGATTTTTGTCGCCCCTTGAAACTTCGTATAAAAATTATGCGATAAAATTCCTCGTAGAGTGACTTGACTTACAACCTGAGGTCGCTATAAAAGTATCTGCAGTTTTTTAATGCATAGTGTCATTATTCGGTTTTCAAAGGAGATATTTACTTTTGTGCTCTTTCATTAAATTCACTAAATGTATTTATCATTTAAACACTACCGGTCTTGGCATAATCGACTCAATTCCATTTTAAGGATTTAATTTGGGTATACTGACGATTTAATACTGGGAAAATAATTTCGATTAAACAATTGAGTATTAACCATTTAAAGTTACTGTTTTCTTAGATAAATTGTGTTATTGAAAATCAACTATATCTAATCATGGTTACTCTTCACAGGGATATCAGTATTATAACTAAAACGGTTGACTTAATATTTTTTATAACATTTATAACAAATATTCTATGACAATTTCTTGATTAAGAAATGTTTAGTTAGTGATACACATGCCAAATATTTATTTTTTACAGAGTAAAAATGTTAAATTTATTTAAAACTAATATTTGTTGAATATCGATTTTACGAAATTGACTGACCAATTTTTTAAATCATTTAAATTTAAGTACTAACAGAAGAAGTAGAGCGATATTACATTGCAAAAATGCAAAATAGCCCGTCTAAAATGGCGAACTAAATTTGAAAAACTTTGATCACAATCTTGAAAAATTTTATATTTTAGTGTTTCGAATTAACTGATTGAGGATCCATTGACAGTTTTACGAAATTACAGATCTTTAAGTGAAATGCATTAGATTTGTGTTATCGAGAATTTCATGATTTACATTCTATGTTGGAAACAGTTTATTGGCAGTTTTATATTTTTCAAACTAAATGGGATAAAGCAAAATCGTTATGTTTTATATTTGAGATATTTCAGACTTTGAACGTACCATATCGTCAGTTTTTATTATGATACTCAGAATGAAATGTCTTAAGAATACGTAATCTTAACAAATTGGAGGTACCTCGCATTCAGAACTATACATCTGAATACCTGCGTTCATAACGAAATCGTGCATTTTTTCTGTATACTTCGTATAAAAAGGGAAAATAGAAATCTATAATTATCACCACAATTCTATATTGCATATATTTCTTTTTATAGGGTATCAGCGCACTTTAATGTTCTACTTTACGGAGCATATTATAGTTACGGGCTTATACGCTTCGAATCCAATGTTGAATCTTTTATCGTTAAGTGTGGAAGTGAATTGGTGCTTCAACGCATAAGGGTTCATTTCTTTATATATAATAGATAATGCAGCAAAGTAGTTTGACGACATTATTCGAAGACTTGGGATAGAAGCACGAACGAGAAATGAAGAAAATTGAGCAAATGTGTTGGAAGCATTAAAAGTCATAAAATATGTTTAAAGATAAATTGAAAAAAAGAACATAAACTCTAAACTCTCTAAAAAACAATTAACTGTTTGATACAAAACATTTCAATATGTTACCGTTATCAAATTTTTGGTTGCTACCAAAAGCAAAGTAAGTTTATTATTAATTTTTGTTTAAATTAAAAAAAAAAGGGCGAGAGCAGGATTGTTTTTTTTATTCGCCCACACTTTATCTGATCGAAATGCTGATTAAACCTTATTGACCCAATGTGTCCGTTTTCGTCTGTCAATTTTAAGCACAGACAACTTTGTTATTTATGCTTAAAAAAAACATTTGCAGGCGGATATTTTCAAGTGTGCTCTTTTAGAATCTGGGAGAAAAATTTTGAAAAAACCACCCCTTCCGACCGTATTTTTCAATTTAAAAAAAAACATGATTTTTTAAGGCAATTTTTGCGAAATGCGAAAGAGGTGTTGGCGATAGCTGAAACCACGAAAACTCCTGCTCAAAATGTCAAGATAATAAAGTTATACACACTAAAAATTTATTTTTCTTCCTACATGCACCGAAAGTGCGGAAAATACTATTTTCCACACTTTTGATATTTTTCGGACACATTTTCCGTATGCTCACGTCGAAAAATATGATTCGGCACATGCGAGAAAATGTTTTACCCACTTGTATCGAAATATACTATTTCCGCACGCAATGTCGAAATATAGTGTAGCAAAAACAATCTTTCGGCACACGTGTGCATGTGTAAAGTTCTTTACGCATGCGCACGTGTATCGAAAAGTAATATTCCGTGCGTTATAAGATAACATATAAGAATAAATGGAACAAAAAATATTGTTAAAAGAAATCAGGTAACTCAATTTTTGTGTAAACGCTGTGTTATTGACCTTAATTAGTAACGTTGGACATTTACAAATTATGTTTAATGTAATTCTAAATTTTTTACCGGAATGTAATTTTTTTTGATTACGCATATAATATAACGTTAATCTGAATTTAAACACACTAACATACGCACATAATACATATTTTAGACCGAAATGTGATAATGATCATTAAATTTCATGAAATTTTTAATAATGCATATAGGTTAATTTTCATATTGGTTGATGTTATTTGTACTTTTCCGTTTTAGACAATAATAAAGAGTTTTCAAATTATTTTCAGTAACCGATACCGGAACATATTTTTTAATAAATTGTGCACCGAGAAAAATGATACTGGTCCTTATTAAATTGTAATAAAAATAGTATCTAATGCTATTTTTTATAGTGTTTCCTGAAGGGCAGATGGACGGTTTTTGTTCGCAAACCTTAGCGCTATATTAAATAATGTTATTGCTAAGAACAAAAAATGTATACATAATGTTTCTTACAGATTCTGCCAAAAAATTGGTCCAAAACTCATTCCAAAAATATATACAGCTGGTTTTTTCGAAAAAATCGCTAATTTTTAAAATAGATTTTTCTTAAATCTGCAATTTACACCGGAAAACCGCAACGCAGAGTCGACGAAAATGCAAGATATCGCGTTCAAAATGCTTCACCTTCAAAATGGTATCTAACTCATTTCAAAACTTCAAAATGACGACTTGTAAGTGTCGCTCAAAGAGCTGATTTGATATATTATTTCTATAGCTACCAATAGAAGTTTCTAAACCGGCAAATACTCCATAACAACAAATTTACGTTTTTGGGCTCGCTGATTACAAATACGAACTGCGATTAATAATTAAAAATTTGAATTGGTAGATTATTTTGGTCCTCTTTGATTATTGAACGTTTCTCGTCGTCCGAAATATGGACGTTGCCATAAATTATATTTCCATTACTCTGTAAAATCAGGTGTCTTATGGGTGCCTTAAATTAAGACACTAAAGCACTTAGAAATGCCCTCTTTTAGAGTGTGTCTTGATTTAGACGCCTTAAAAACGAAGTGTCTCTAAATTTAAGGTATGTTCTGTCTCATAAAATAAAACAAATTGAATGCTTAATTTCGGGTCGTTTCTGTGGTATTCGTTCATGTGTTTCAGAGAGTGTACATGCCTTTTGATCATTTTTGACTTGCTGATTTTAGGATAAAGACAATAGAATAAGCTGTATCTAATCTATAATAATCTAACATGATCTTAGAAGCGAAATTTCACCGTAATTTGCTTTACCCAGTGAAATGACGGATTCAATATGACAGCCAAAATGAAACAGTTTTCGAGGTCGTAAAAGACGAACTATGAAATTTCAGCATTCTTGACCGCTTGTTGAATCTGCTAAATATCATGAAAATGTAACATTATTTAGTATTGAGTTTTATTTCGGTCTAACAACGTTTTACATTTCGGTCGGTCTTGTTGAATTTGCTCGAAAACCGCCGAGTACCCCGTTTCACCTCGATCAAGTAAATTTTTATATTTCGGTTGGCCATCTTGGATCCGTCATTTTTAGTTTTGAAAATCTGATGCCAGATTCGTAATCAGCGACCCAAAAAACTCCCGAGTACCCAGTTTCGTCCTATTTCAACGACGGTTTCTTTTCAGAATACATTCTTTGTAGAAAAACTCATCATTCTTATCCATTGTTCGTCATTATAAACAATTTAACACAATAATTCATAATAAATATTAGTTTGTTTACATTTAAAAACATGTTATCGAAGTACGGAAGAAAAAATTTGGACGAAAATTCAGTTTTAATCTACTGAAAAATAAAAAAAATGAATTACAAAAAGATGTTCTACAGAAAGGGCACCGTGCTTCAAATGGGTAATTATGTGGGTAAAAACGTTTTTAAATTACATTACAATAGTCTCTTAGTTCTGAATCATCTTTACTTTGATCGAGAATTGTCTCAAAATCATTTTCAAAATTAGATCACTTTGGATCCAAATCTTAATTTTGATCATTCGTTTCTCACTCAAGACTCTATTAAAATATAGTATGCAGTACAATTGAAATTACTAGTGTCACTAGAACAAATATAATAAATTGCAGAAGGGTCTAATTAAAGCTATAAGACACATAATTATTTTTTTCATTGGGTGTAGGTTTGGTATGCAAATTCGCCATGAAAATTTCGGGAAAAAAGGTAAAATGAGTATGTCGCTAAAGCCCACCATAGGAGTCGCGTGGCCGAAGCTCTTTGGTGCCTTGTAGTATATATCCTGGGTTCGTCCTGTGGGGTGGTGAAGGGAGAGACGTACGTCTTGAGAGGCTGCCTGGAGACTGGGCCGCAGACTCCTCTGGAATCGGGATGCACTTTTCGTGTTCATGAATATGATAATGGGCTAATGGCCGGTAGTCGTTGTTGTTGTTTAATTACCGAGTGCACCGGCCAGCTCCACCCGGTTCCTCGCGTTGTATAAAAAACACCGGCCATTCATCTGAAAGTGCGTGCGTGTGCCTTGTACAGGACCGTCTGGACACGGCTACCGTTCGCATGCGCAATAGCCCTTCGCTTACTCTGTGCTTATTCTGGGACATCGCTCTCGACGCCCATAGGTCTCACTTTTTATGTGACGCGGTAGCTTGTAAGGGATTGCGATTCCAACTTCGAAGGTGCTTTTAGACTTTCGATATAAAACGATTTTGCATGAGCGAAACTTTATTGCTACTTCGAAGGTTGCTTTATTTCAACAGAACTATATTTATAGTGAGCAAATGCATTTCAATCTATTCCGAGGTAATGGTATGTTTCAGTACATAAGATTAAAACTATTTGTCTACGAATCGAAAGTTGTGATCTAAACCGAAGGCCATACAGTTACAAAATCACATATTTTACTTTAACCCATTAACGCCCATGCGCCACTTTTTCTTACTTCTTTAATGTCTATTTCAATTGAGTGTCTCGTATAAAAATCGAAGTTTGCAAAAATTGAGAGGTACATATCCTACTGTTTTTGAGGTCGCTCTTCAAGATTCCGATATCGAAATCGAGTTTCAGCCATTAGGAATTACAATGTGGCGCCGAATTTTAAAAAATGTCCAAGAAATTAGGAAATATTTATTCCTACTAATTTTTTTCGAGCCATTAGAATATTGGGATTCTATTGAAACTCTGAACAAAGGTGAATAAAATACCTCAATTTTAAGAAAAAATTTTACTTACATTATTTATTACATTCTAACTTTTAAAAATTATATCCTATATCATTCTAACGACCTCAAAATAGCCGCAACAATGGAAATATCTTTAAAATTTTCTGGGCGCTCTAACTCAAAAACTATGATCTTTAAAAAAAAATGGTAACATTGAAAAGTTCTTAGAATTCACCGAGAAATATCATATTGACTTTGTTGTCTGGTAAGGCGCAAGTAGGGCCCATGCGTGGCCCTGGCATGGCAAATATTGATTTCTGTTAGGGATATTTTAAAATTTTTTTATATTATTTAAAATATTCCAAGGATTGTCTCCTGTTATTTTTACGTGTATCATTACCGATACTAGTTACGGCAGTTGTTAAATATCAAATCGCATATTTGACGTAAAAATTGTGATCAGTGATCTGTAAAACAGAATTACAAAATACATATATCTCCGATTGGTGCGTTCACTACTTACAAAAATGACCTCGCGTGACCTGGAGGTCTTACTGGAAGGTCATTTCAAAGTCAAAAATATTTGGCCAAGGGATTAATTTTGTATCTCACTTGACGGTCAAATTAGTTTGACCCCGGATTATTAAGCACATTTAAAATTTAATCATTAATTACATTTTCAGAATATGTAAATTTTGAAATGTCTAGTTTTCCAAGGTCTGCATTTTTAAAAGTCTGGTTTTTGAATGTCGGGTTTTGGAAGTATCTGCTTTCCGATTTGTCGGGTTTTTGAGGTGTACCCAATTGGTGAGCGTTAACTTTTTATTTAACGTGTACTCGGTTATAAAATCAAAATTGACGCATACTTGTAGCAAAAAAAATAATGTTCACGTATGCCTATAGTTGTCCGCATAAGTTGTCCGCATTCATGTCATCGCTTGCGGAATATCCCCACGAATGGTGGAAGTGTATAAAATGTGTATTTTACTAGCTTACAAAGAAAAAACAAGATTTTCCCGCCAAAGTAGTGTATTTTTATGGCACTACTGATAGCTATGAGAGAATGTCTTGAATACATTAAACTTTTTGTAGAATACATAATGCGTAACAGAACATCAATAAGCAGTTAGATATTAACTGATCCTTGTATTTTATTCAATTCCATTGTCCTACTTTGTCGAAAATGTCCTAAAATAAACTAAGTACAAGTTTTCTAGGATACGTGACCACGAGCTTCGTTCAGATGACAAATGAAAGCATTGTTTCAAAAACACACAGGTAATAATTTTTCTCTCTATTTGTCACTCTGAAATGACATATTTGTTACAATTTGTTCTGGTATCAGAGATTTAGTGCACTGTAAGCTAGGAAACATTGCTGATCAATAATCAAGGTAAATAATGGGTTCTTTGCAAAGATAACATCAGTGTCTTATAAAATGTTAGGTTACTTGATGTAATTAACTCCTGTTATAAGTAAGCATAATATGATTAAATAAGTTTACTGGTATTATAATATAGCATCGATACTCATCATTCTTTAAAAATATAAAATGAATAAACCATACTATTCCCTTAGTGCAAGACGCCGGCCACGCCGCCTGGTGGTGAATTTTGACAACTCGCGTTTGCAATTTGTATGGAGAGTGATATGAGAAAATGAAATATTCAGTTTTTTTTAAATTTTCTGCGGGTTTTCAAAAGCATTAATACTTTGAGTATATTGTTTGAAATTCGGCCCAAATTTCATATATTTTTGTTCGTTAAAAAATATTATACTTTTTTAATTTGAATCATTTTGAGTTGGACAAAAGAAGGTTAAGAGGCTGACATGAATGCGATAATCCGAACTGGGTTTGAATCAATCACAAAATCAATAAACTTTAATCCAGTAAGTATAGAAAAGGGAAAAAATTTGGCTGTAGGACACGTAGTTCATGTAGAAGAAGTATTTGGAATATGTGCAGACCATAAATTAATTCGTTCCAGTGTAATTCGGCAAACGTCAGTGACTCTTCCACCGTACAAAGTTACACTGGAAGTAAGAAAAATATCATGTTTATGTATTAATTAAATTTCTAATAATGGAAAATTACAATATATACATAAATATAAATATATTTCAGCTGAATAATGAATTGTATTCTATACAATTTCGAACTCGGAGTAATCATTTTTTTTTGCACAGTACAATAAAATGAACCCCTTCAAATGGTTCTTTAAACCATAAAACTTACTTGCAACACTTAACACAGATCGAAATAAACGTTAAAATATCCCAAATTAACGAATAAATAAGAGCGTTTTAACATTGACTTTAATGAAAAAGCTCTGACGTTGCAGACGCGGTTGTCAGAAATCTCCACGCTGAGGCTGAGCGCTGCCGTCGATTTCGATATCCCCTCGTCGATATGCACGATGCGAATAATAATTAAACTCTGTTATCACTTTTATTATATAACCATGGCTGATAATGATTTTGTCATATTTAAAAATCTGCGGATTTTATGGCTAATTTATTTGCAAAGGTAAACGGTTTTATTTTACCTGGAAATCGTAATTTATATAATGTTGATTGAACAAGTGTTTCCTTCAAATTTGAAGCAAGATTTTCACGGTATAAATGTTGAAACCGATGTAAAACCGATTTCAACAAATTGATTCTGTCATATTTGACACAATTTTCCTTAAATTAAAATGTATCAAATAATGACGTAAAACCTCATTTTTATAAAGAGTACTTTTTTGTTTTAAATCAACACAAACGTTGATTCTATAAGTAAATGATCATTATATTTCATGTAATATATTTATATTCCTCTCACTGGAAGTATAGGGTTCATTTTAGCACCGAAAGGATTAATGTTAAAAAGGGAGCTGAATATGGCCTTCCTACCCACTGCGAGAAACTATCGGGATTACATTGGTTCATTTCATCCATCTCCATAGAATTCGTTTGAAAATTTCACCTCAAAGGAATTCGAGTCTTGATTAAGGGAGTACTCGTAGGGCGAATAATCCTATTGTTTCTCAAGCGGATGCTAATGCGATGAGTCTTTTGCATTTGAGATTCATGGTTCACGCCCACGACGCGTTGTAGGCTACGATCGTAAGGGATTTAAATGACTATAGCGACTTTACTCGTTTGTTCTGGAAGCTGTTTATTTTACTACTGGCGCCCGATGCAAATGCGGTCTGTCTTATGCTGGAACAGATTGTATCGTAAACTCATTGTTTGATCTATGAGTCGGAGACTGACAAACATGTTATAATTTGATCGATGCTTTTTGGTGCTTTCTATAATGATGTAATCACTGATATTTGATGTTTTATTGTAATACGTTTTATGAAACTTTACATTTAATTTTTTTAGTAAATTCGAGCCAGAAGGAGAAAGAAATTGAAAAGAAGGAGAAAAAAAATTCTTTTGAATTGTAGTATGATATGGTTGAAGTATATGTTCATGAAACGTTTTCATTAGGGGAATTATTGTTTAATAATATGATAGTGCAAATATGTAGTACAAATTTAAAAGAAGACGAAAATAATAGTTTCAATACAACAGTCGAACCACAAGAACTCGCGAAGAAGTAAATTTCAATTCCTGACAAAAACCAGTGTTGGTTGACCTAGTCTGTTTCGCGCAAGTGAATGTATGGTTTATATAATGAAACGGCACGGAGAAAAATTTCTTTGGAAATTTTACTACTCTACATGGTTATTAGGGGACAGACTTGCATCAGGCGAAAATTTCCTATTCATTTTGCTAAAATTTACTAAAATTTATGTAATTTTTACCATAACATTCTGAATTTTTTGCAAAACTCACATTAATAATTCCGGAAAGGTATGATAAAAATAACAAAAATTGTAGTCATTCTTAGCAAAAGGAATAGGAAATTTTCTCATTATGCAATTCTGTCCCCTAATAACCACATAGAATAGTAAAATTTTCAAAGAAATGTTTCTCCGTGGAGTTCTGTTGTATATACCAAGCAAGTTTGTTTAGCTGATACAAACCGTTTTGTTGGAATATCCACATTTTGTGAAAATATACAAATATATAGATGTATTCAATTTATTATCGAGATAAGTTGTATTATTCGGTATGTTTCCTAGTGTTTTGATGGTTTATACAGCCATAAAGTGAAAATAAAAACCAACTCATTATGTTTATTTCCCAAGAAAACCGGTTCGGCCGCATCAACCCTATAGTCTTCCAACCAAGTTCTTTTATGCATATTATGAAACTACAACCAGTCACTTGCTTATGGCAGCACCAACTAAACAGTGTAGTTCCAGCAGCCATCATGCTAGTTGTAGTAACCAAACCCTTCTTCAGGTGTACATTTTATGTATTAAATGCGTGCAGGATTATTTAAATTTAAATTACATTAATATTGATTCGCCACTCAATTGTGAATTCCTGATAACTTTGGGATCCTTGAACCTGAAAACACTCACTAATATTTCTCTATTTCTGCAAATGGAACGAAAAACTACAATTATTAAACATATTGTGAGAAAGTGGTATCAACTGTTGCTGTTATAATTTTAAAAAATTCACTTTCCAATACTAAGATCGGTATACTTCTTCTAAAAAAAGCCAATAAGCTCTTTAAATACATATGTCTTTATAACAAATAAGTACGCCATTTAAAACAGATTTGAAATGGATATACTTGGCTCAATTCAGTGCATTTTTTACGGTATAATTGATGAAGTTTTATATTAAAAAATTGGAAAATCGATATATCAGAACGGTATCTGAAGTCATCAAAAAGGGAACAATATATTTCATTTTAAATATTTTGTCTTAAGAAATCCGAAAATGAAAACCCAAACATAAGAAATGTAATATATTCTAAATATATGTTATATATTAATCGAATTATCTGCAACATGGACTATAAGTTTAACGAACAATATATGAATTTATTGTTTTTATTAGAAAGCATTTTTGTAAATATTTGGCATGCAATACAAAATGAATTTTCAAATATATTTGACTAAATTTGTAATATATACTACACATATTTGGAAACTAAATCATGCCCTCTTTGGTTGCAGAAACTATTCTGATGTCTCTTTTCAATTATAGTTCTTGTCCATACACCATTTTAACATAAAATTTTAATTAATTTAAAATTAAAATGCATTAAAATATAATTAAAATGTATTTAATTATATTATATTAAGGTCTGGGTCTGCGTAAATGCATGACTTACTTCAGGCAACCAATATTCCACTAGAGTAATGTTTGATAGCTTAAGTAGATTTCTAGGATTCAATTCTGGATCAAGGATTTTTCCTTTTGTTATAATCTATAAAATTTAATAATTCACATATTGTTTAATGAATAAAATATATCAATTTATATATCATGTACGGTATAACAGTATTATTGAATTGATTTTATTATTCATTATTATGAAGTAATTTTGCTGAAAGTTTTATAAAAATTGTAAAGGATATAAAATACATTTATTTTTTAAAAATAACATGTTTCTAGTTCTTGCGTGTACAAATTGACATTATATAGATATATGCCAAGCTTTTGATTTTGAAAAGACCTTTATCTTAGTCAAACAAAAAAAATACTATGAAATTGGAGAATTTCTTTATAAAAAATACAGAAACTATGTTAATATGGGGTTGAGACTGCCACGTTACTGTCAATATACAGTAGCCTTGCAATTTAAAATTGACTTGAATTTTAGAAAATGACTTAATATGCTTTCAATTTTCTTTCTAATCAAATTTCTAATTCATCTATTTACATGATCAAATTTAAATTCTAAATTCACAAATTTTACATACAATTCAAAACACAATAACAATTAAAAAATACAGTTAAATGTTGACATTTATTTCTCGCAACCAAATGTGTTAGTCGTTCATTCGCATATCATCCACGAATCAAATAACAACTGGTAACACTTAGTGGTTTTATACAACAAAATAAAACATTGTACAGGTAAATTATAATTTTCTTTAGATATTTTCACCTTTAAATTCTAAGTTTCATGCCCAAAATAAATAATTGTTTTTTATCATTTACAAATAATTTAATTTCATCAGTTAATGTTTATGTGTAAAAAGAATTTTGTTTATACTTTATTATATCTAATTATAGATTACTTATGAGGGTAACTTATTGGTTCACTGTGGGGCATCACATTTTTACAATAAAAGTTATGACCGCACAACGTATAATACATATGGCCATATTGCTCTTTAAACGTTACGTTATGAGCTGTAATTTAGAGATTTAAAGTGTTTCTTATGTGAGATTTCACGTGGGGTAATTCACATACCCCAGATTTAGTGTTTTATTAGATTTAAATTTTGTTAAATTCATGTTTTTCATATCCGAAGTTATACAAATTCATAATGTTAATACATTATTTTTTCCTCCTGTATTATATTCTTTATGAAAAATGTTATAAACGGTACATGTTTTACATTTATAAAACTTTCTTCATTGTCAAAAACAGTTACGGTAATCGTAGAATTCTCGCTTGTAATCAGTTTTAATGTAATTAGAAATAAAGAAACTATTTTCTTTTACACGTTTTGCTATTTAGATTTCAAAATAAAACGTAAAATAAATACAAAAATTGTCTGCATATAAAAAGGCCCAAGTTATCCGTTAGAAATTACAGTTCACTTATAAAGACATTATTTTCCATTAGACAGCTAGTTTCAAAGTTTCATTCAATGACATTATCTAGAAGTAACATTTAATAGTAAGTTTCTAGTTCTTTCACTAGTCTCGAACGAGGCAAATTGATTTTTTGAGCCGAAGGCGTTGACAACATCACATTTACGTCAACAAAGACTTCAAAACGATTATTATATCCTTATATATTTCTTACACCTTTGGGAAATTCATATATGTCTAGTCAGAATTTCTGGAAATGAAATGCCGACTATAGTGAAATCATAAATGAATGAAAGAGAGCAAAATTCTTATATAGAAACGTCGTTCCCGTTGCACTCGTGACGTCCACAGTTTTCATCAGATCGCAGGTCAACGCGGAGGTTATGCTGCAGCAGCATGACTCAAAAAAATTACGGAGCAAATTCTTACTCTGTGGACCTCCCGCATCATGAATAGAATATATACCTACACATTGTAGTCGATCATAACACACCGTGGCGATATATGACATTGAACCTCGATATCATTCATTAATAAAATGGAAATTTTATAGTAAAAGATTCCAAAGAGTATGAATTTATAATATTTTTATTTTTAAGCTGAATTTTAATGGAGTCGAAAACAATTCGATTATATGTATGAAAATTAATATCCCGCGAAAAACAAATTCAGATTAATCGAGATATTGTGTATATACTCAATTTTCAATTAGATCTAGTAAGATTAAATCACGGTTATGGCGACATATATATATAGAGTTTTTTTATGTGAGTAATACAACAGAACTTTTAAATTGTATAATATATGACGATATATCTCGCATGTATAATATGTTAGAATGGCGACGACCCATTTATATTTTTTAAGATAATTAACCACTGAACAGACGAAAAACGTGCTTAACCCTTTAACGTCCAGAATGCACGGAATGTGCCTTATTTTCGAGGGTGCTCTTTCAAATAGAGAGTCAGAATTTGAAAAAATTGAGTTTTTCCTTTAATTTTGGCAAAAGAGTGTGAAAAACACATTTTTGGGGGTAATTTTTTTTTTAAATTTCATTTTTCATGTCGATATTGTAATTGCTTTGACAGGAAAAGTGCATAAATTGTTTGAGCTTAAAGGATATGCAGGTAGGCATTTTTTATTTCACCTTCAAATATCCAAAAGAGACTTATTCCAATTTTTTTAAAAATTTTGGCAGAATAGAAATATTGCATTTTAAACAAATTTTCAACTGAACTATCTATCTTATAAGATGCTTTTGGGTATGCTGATCACGAATCTGAAGTCAAAATTTCGAAATTTAAAATGGCTGACCCAATATGGCGGACATTCATGACAAACTTTGGAAGTAATTTCTCCATATGCGGACAAAATTATACCTGTAGGTTTTCGAGGTTGCTGATAACATACGTGAGGTAAAAATATCTAAATTCAAATTAGCTGATCTCAGGTATTGTCATTTTTTTTTTTTTTTTTGAGGAAATTTGTGGATTTGAAAATTGACAAAGCTGACCTTTTTATTTTATAATCTTCTGGTATTATAAATATTTAGTACTTGTATTAATCAACTAATTGGCTCTGAGCAGAAATTTTGGCTTGGAACAAGCCTGGCCTGGATGTTTTTTGAACATTATACGTAGCAGATTGGGTTTGCAACAAGGTTTTTCAGGACATTGGTACTTGATGGAATAATATTGGTCTAAAAATGGACAATAATTCATCAACATGTACTTGCGTAATCCTATTTTTCAGTTCATGGCTTGTAGGTGGATAAGAAATGTCGTCCATTATTTCACGGCGTTTGCAATAATAATTTTTTATTTAAAATAAAACACTTACAACATTTATTTCTACTTTTGATATTAACAATAGGTATTAACTGGCCATTTGTTAGCTTGTTTCTGAGTAGAATTAAGGAAGCAGTTTTGCTGGTTATTATATATTGGTCATAAAAAATGGGCACTTTCTGTGTAAAGCCCAGCTAGACTGTTCATAATTTCTATCTTTTATTAATATGCATATCATTATTCAACATGTTCAATTTTAATTTTAAGTTTATGATTTACTGTTATATAGATTATTAAATTGGGTTTTCAACATATTGACAATCCAGAACGTCTTTATTGGCCAGGAAGAGTATACTTTTACCATAAACATTTAGTTTACAAATATACACAGGACCACAAACAAAATTTGTTTCGATATATTTGAATCAGAAATAGTGAATCTTATAGATTTTTAGCCGCTGAAAACGAATCCATTATTTGATTTGGCCCATCACATCAGGATTTTGAATGAAGACATCTGATCCGAAAAATATTCAAAAATAAACTACTTGCAATTTAAGTTTAGAATATGTGAAAAATCTGAAACGAAGAGTTAACTTGAACAAAAAATTCGTTTTCAGCGACAAAAATATATAAGATCCTCCACTTCTGATTCAAGTTGTGTCACAAAACAAATATGTTGCGGTCTGAGTTATTTTTTTCGAGAAGCACCTTTGGTGATTAATTACACAGGACCGCAAAACAAGTTTTTCGGTGAGATCACTTCAATCAGAGGTAGTGGATGTTAAAGATTTTTAGTCGCTGAAAATAGATTAGTTGTCTAATTTGAACCGTATATCCAGATATTTAAAATATCCTAACCTCAAATTGCCAAACAGGATACTTTTGGTTATTTTTCGGAACAGATGTGATGGGTCAATTTGGGTAACCAATTCGTTCTCAGTGGCCAAAAATTTATATACATTACTACCTCTGATTCAAGTTCTCTCGCAAAAAAAATGTTGTGCTCCCGTGTAACGCAAGACCGCAAAATTTTTTTTTGACACAACTTGAATCAGAAGTAGAGGATCTTATAGATTTTTGGTAGCTGAAAACGAATTCTTTGTCCAAGTTAACTCACCGTTTTAGATTTTTTACATATCCTAACCTTAAATTGCCAAAAAGTATATTTTTGAATATATTTCAGATCAGATATTTTAAAATCCTGACATGATGGACCAAATCGAATAACAGATTTGTTTTCAGCGGCCAAAAATGAATAAGATCCACTATTTCTGATTCAAGTGATCTCGAAACAAATTTTTTGTTGTGGTCCTGTGTTATTATTATTTTAGATTTATGGCCATTTGTGATACTGAGTAATCACATTTGCATTAAAAATAAGTTATTGTATGTGGTCGAAATAAATATAGTGCTATTTCCATTAATTTATGATTCTACAAATTCCGTACGTATTCGCTGTAACGCAAAACGTAATAAAAAATGCAACGTAGTCTTATATTATAAAAGTCACATTGAACAAGGATCCGCTTGTTCTTTTCAAATGTCCATCGACGTCGATGGTATGTGCACTACCACGTTGCTGCAGCATATAGCATATGACACGAAACGAATATTCAGTTTGACCCGAGCACCTTGCTCGTGATCGTGAGTATGCATTATAAGATCCTTATAAACGCAAGATCTTTCATCGTGAGTCTAATGAAAATCCAGTTAAATTTTTTAAAGATCGTGAGTTAAAATAGATCGACGAATTAAGGGCATCGCGTTTCATCAGACGTGAAATTCTGAACGTAAATCATAAATGAAAAATATGAAAATGATTTAATACCAATATTTTGTCATTGAGATAATTTAATTTGTCACTTTTGACACACAAATTTTATAATTCATATAGATTACAGTTACTTTCTCGATCACATAGTTACCTAGCGTTATACGATTCTTATGTGTTATACGAAAATGTAATGAAATTATTTATATAGTTTTATAAAAAAAAGTATTAAATATGCGGAGGTATTTTATTACCATTATTTAAATATACGTTTTTATTTCGTATAGATGGTGGATATAATTTTACACCTTGAAAATGAACAGAAGTGTTTATATTGGTGAAATTCTCCTGTTGTGTATTTTGCTCCACAACAAATTCCGTTGCAAAAAATACATGGAATACTTTGTCTTATACATGTATATAGTATATTACGCCTGTATGGCTATGTCGTTACTTTAACAAAATTGTTTATTTTTAATTCATTTTAATATCAAGCATACTCGAATGTGATATGATAAGAAATCTGATAAATCATTTAATTTAATAAATACAGTAATGGGTATTCATTTTTGAGATTGACATGTTCGACTATGTGGATTGAAAGCAATGTGGGGACGTATATTCAAAACATTCAAGTATACAACAGCGCTACATTTTAGCCAAAAATGTCACAAATTAACGACAAAATCTTGCAGTTATGTTTCAGTTTGCATTAACAGCAATTATTTCTTTTTCCAGGTGATGTACTGTTTCCAAAACTTTACCTTCAAAATTTGTTGTCCATTATTAAAGAAAATTTTTTTCTTTTTCAACAAAAAATAATGTTTTTTTTTGTAGTATCTACATCAACTTTACTTGAAAAACATTCTACAAGGGTCATTATTAACGTATAATTTTATAGGTTTTTTAAATATATACTTTTCGAGTAAAATCAGAAAAATCATCATCACAGTACACAAGATAAACCTTTTGTTATAATTAACTTTTCCAGTAACTGATTAAATTGGGATTCCATCTTTCATTGTAATGTTTTCCTTCATTATCCGCTAACCATAATATAACGAAATAAATAGATAGCCCGTTTGAAATAAAAGACGTACTAGGACGGACAAAAATGGCTCGAGTAAAGTAACGACGAAATTGATCTTTCAAAATTCGCTTAGTATTCTATGTGTCTTCTCTATGTGCCGTAAATTTACTTGAATAAGGAACAAACAATTGTATTAGCCAAGATGATAGTATTCCTATCCAGTTAATAAAATCGATACAGTTATTTTCATTAGCTTATTAATCAAGTGTTTACTCCAATTCCTGGTTTAACACATATTTGTTGTCTAAGTTGATTCTTTCGTGTACTGCATTGATTTCAACAGGGACTGCACTAATTTATCTCATAATCATTACTCAGTAAATCTTAATGTACACAGGATGTAATATTTAATTTGATGCTTGTCCGTGTTCTGGCTCATAACTTGATAGTATATTTTACTGTTCAAATTTCTACGTGCGTCTACGCATTTCTCGTGCAGATTAATCTCTTGTACTATTTTTTTTAAGGAGACCCATACCCGAATTTTCAGCTGTGTCAAGTTATAATTAAAAAAATTCGTAATATTTTTTCTGACACTATTTTGGATGAGAAATAACGTGAAAAATACAAAAATAAAATAAGTTCTTTTTTCAGCATTTTTAACACTGTAATTTTTCACAAAATTTATACCCTTCCCGAGTAGAAATTTATTAGGTCCCTGACCATGTCCTGACCCCAACATTACACCTTGACCAGGGCGTGAACACATTTCTGCTAGAGTTTTTTTCCTCATGAAGGTTTGAGAAACAAAATAAAAAATAGGCCATATTGAAATTTGTGGAAGAAGAAGCATTTTTTGTACTTTTGAAGAAATTTCTAATTATATTTGCGAATGATACATATCTTCAAACTCTTTGAAACCCTATTTACCAACGTAATTTAGTGCGCTGAACACGAATATCGTAGTAAAAATTAAATTCTTTATAAAAAAGATTATAGGCATTTTTTTCGTAATATTAGCGAAAACTCAACGGAAATGCCAATAATGGCAAAAATAACCCATTTTTATATATTTTGACCTTTAATGTGAACTTGGCGCGAATTTTGACCACGATAGTCGTATTTAGCGCAGCAAATTACGTCGGTAAACGGATTTTCAAAGATATTGAAAGTATGGCTCTTTCGCAAATACAATCAATAACTTCATAAAAAGTACAAGAAATGCTTCTTCCTCCATAGATTTCAATATTTCACGATAGCTCTCTTTTTATGTTGTTTCTCAAACCTTCAGGAAGAAATAAAGATATGGATTTTGCGAAATTTTAATTTTGTAAAAAATTACAATCTCCAAAATACTGAAAAAAGAACTAATTTTTTTTTCGTGTTTTGTCTGTTCCGAAATAGTGTCATACAAAAAATATTACGATTTTTTTTTTAATTGTGACTTGGCATGGCTGAAAGTATGTATCCCCATAATTAACACTTGTCTAACAATGTTGACAAATTATTTATATGCTTACTATGCATTATAATTATAAATATCTAATACGTAACCGCATCGAAATTTAAAATATCCCTGTCACGTATACGAGCTATTGTGGAAAGAGTCACCAAAAAAATGGGGAAAGGTAAAACCATTATGTATTTTCGTCGTTAAATGGAGGCTAAACAAGTATATAAATTTAATAACAATGTGTGGAACATAAAGCATGTGATTCTAAGTTTAATCCTCTCTTATGAATTTTCTTACAATTCGGTTAAAAAATAATTTCGAAAAACACTTATTTATCAACAGTATGATAGCGCATGGACTAGTTGAGCTTTGTTAAAAAATATAATACAATACCGTTTCAAATTTCAGAAAATTTGCTCATACATTTGAATATAGTAATAAAAATAGTCACGTGAACTCTCTCTAAATAAAATAATATTGAATATAAAAATATGTATTCAATATCGTAAGGATTTTTGTGATTCTTAGCATGACGTGTCTGTTATATCGCGAGTATGCCCAAGTGCAGTTGTACTTTCGAAATCGCGAAGGCACGCTTACCCGTGCCCATCCATGCTTTCAAATGACTTGTCGATTGTGCGAGAGATCCGACATGAGACTGCCCAACGTGTTTATCCAACTGTCAATCAGTTACATGCCGGATTCTCCTAGTGGATACCGATCCTCTTGGGCTATGTACCGCATCACAATACCCGATCGAATTGTGCCGCGGGCCTTTTCTCCTTGGATTCATCGAGCTTCAATCTTTCAGGGAGGTCTTTCGGCGATCGGCTCTCATTAAAAAAAATACAATGTAATATTTTTTCTCATTTGTCGGAACTCATTGACGCAACTTCAATTGTCTTATGTACATCTCACTTGTCAGATTACAAGTTGAATTTGCTATAAGAAAAGTTGCTTATATGATAAAGTCAACTCGTTCAGACCACAATACATTTTGTGAAATGTAATGTAGATGTATAGTAAAATAGAGTATAAAGACTCCGTTTTTTGTGTAAGCTATTTCCAGCGCTACATGGTACCTCACGAGTATATACGAAATTTTTGAACGTCTCTCGCGAACGGACATTTCGGTATCCTGCAAATTTCGACTATGAATTCCAGACACAATACTCGGAAAACAATCGATGCTTTAATGTTACGTCGACCATTAGGTCGAGGCTTTGGTAAGCTACTATTTTATTTCATCATTAAGAATCGCCATTATATCACTAGTAAGAATTATACAAAGATAATCGGTTTCACCATTTGAATTCTTAGTCTTCAAAATCCTACAAAAAATGCATCGCGACAGTTTCTGACTTGGAAGACAAATCTTAATATTGTCTAAAATATTCGCTCTTACATAAATGATGGATTTCACGTCAAATGTCCAGATAAAAAAAAAATGTTCTCCAATCGAGCCCTAATTTTTTTTATGAGTTGTACTATAGGTTAATAATTATTCAGGAAAATATTTTTTAATTTTATTAAAAATTGGAGGAGTGGGAGGGGGTGAAAGTTTTGAACTTTTTTATGTCACGCGCTACTTTGTGTATTTATTCCACTTAAACAAATAAATACAAAAATTTGTTTCAGATATGATTTTGATAGGATTTTTCATGAACTTTCGATTGGTGTAGTCCATTTTGAATTTATTTTTTATTTTGACCAAAATTTTTTAAAATAAAAAATATAATTCAAGTTTTTTCGACTTTGGGCACGTTTTTTTTTTTTTTATATATTTTTAACAGAAAGCTGAGAGTTTTTCCTACAAAATACTTGAATTTCAAAATATCGTTTTTTTTTGTTTTCGAGAAATTGAATTATAAAGATTGCGCGTCACGGCAACTCGAAGCACCAATGCACCGCGCTGCTACGCTAACGACTTTGGATTATTGCCGACAGGTGGCTGAACTCGTGGCATGTTTTCTCATACATGAAACGTTATAATACAGAAATATGGTAGGAAATATGATATTTACTAAATCCCTTTATCACTCATATTCCACTGTGTCTTTTATCATGCGTTAAACTGTAATTATCCATTGATTTGATCTGAAAAGATAATTGTACGTAACTGCACTTTTATTGACATTTGCAAGATATTTTTTGTTTTAGATATATCTTCTTTTTTTTCTTGGGTTTAATTTTTTCATTTATTTTTGTTTTATTAAAAAATGAATGTTAAGGCAAGAAACGTGTGGAGAAGCAGGTGGATCAACCCACTTAAAAAAAAACTATTAAAATAACAGGTTTGATTAGTGTTTCTGAGAGTTTACGAGAGAAATATCCTGAACTTCCAGAAGGTTAAAAAATTTGTACAACGTGAAAGTTTGCACTTAATAACTCTGGAGAACTCAAAATTCAATCTACAAATGAAGAAACAGTTTCCCAATCTACCGATGAAAAAATTGTATTTGATCCTATAGAGGAGAAAATTCTTTTTGATGAAAAGTCAGAAACGGATCATGTTGATTTGGATTTTAATGTTACTACAAGATATAACAAACAAGAATTAGAAAGCTGCGATAATGATTATTGTAAAGCAAGAATAACAACCCTAAATAAAATAAAACAAATGTTTCTAGAATCAAAATCTAGGTCTGAAAGAATAACATTACTTACACTTGCACCGAAACACTGGGGTCGTACAAAATTAATCAAAGAATTTAATGCAACTGAGCGAGAAGCAAGAAGTGCTGTTGAATTGGTGAAGGACCATGGAATTTTGACTTACCCAAATAACAAAAAAGGAAATACTTTACCAACAGGTGAGACTGTTGCTGAGGTAAAAAATTTTTATGAACGTCATGATATAAGTCGTTTGATGCCAGGGAAGAATGATTTCGTGTCTATAAAGCAAATTAATGGAAAACGTGAACATGTTCAAAAACGATTACTACTTGCTAATTTGAATGAAATGTATGAAGTTTTTAAAGAGAAACATACAACAGTTAAAAAAGGCTTAACTAAACTATACAACTTAGGCCATTAAATTGCGTTTTTGCAGGAAGCAGCGATTTATTTCAAATAAATCGATAATATACTGTTTAACGCTTGATGAAAGACATAATGCAATCGACACACAATGACACACAAAAGAGGCGCAATATAAGGGACGAAGTAACTCAGCAGATATAATATATTTTCGAAATGTACTGCACTGTTTACAGCCTCCTGTTTATCAATTAAATGAAGTAACGTTTCATGTATGAGAAAACACGCCACGAGTTCAGCCACCTGTCGGCAATAATCCAAAGGCGTTAGCGTAGCGGCGCGGTGCATTGGCGCAGTGACGCGCAATCTTTATAATTCAATTTCTCGAAAACAAAAAAAAACGATATTTTGAAATTAAAGTATTTTGTAGGAAAAACCCTCAGCTTTCTGTTAAAGATATATAAAAAAAAACGTGCCCAAAGTCGAAAAAACTTGAATTATATTTTTGATTTTCAAAAATTTTGGTCAAAATAAAAAATAAATTCAAAATGGACTACACCAATCGAAAGTTCATGAAAAATCCTATCAAAATCATATCTGAAACAAATTTTGTATTTATTTGTTTAAGTGGAATAAATACACAAAGTAGCGCGTGACATAAAAAAGTTTAAAATTTTCACCCCCTCCCACTCATCCAATTTTTAATAAAATTAAAAAATATTTTCCTGAATAATTACTAACCTATAAGACAACTCATAAAAAAAATTGGGGCTCGATTGGAGAAAATTTTTTTTTTGTCTGGACATTTGACCTGAAATCCATCATATGTAAGAAAAATTGCTTTTAGTGCATGGATATCAAGAATCATCTAATGTTTACATATATAACCGTATGTCGGATAAATTTAACCGGAAAATATTAACCGGAATGATCATTTCAGTTACGATTCTAAAAATTACATATGTATTTTTCACTCGCACCGGTGTCAAATTCACGATTAAAATGGCAAGAGTTAAATACGTGTCCAACAGTCCGTAGCATTTGACTAGCTATGTAACCATAGAATTCTCTTAAATCTAAGGAAATCAATATGTATTCTTCTAGAATTATAATGTTGTTTAGACGTGTATGTCTAAATATCAAAATATCTAAATATATCACCAAAATTTTTGAAAAATGATATAGAAGATTTTGTTTTGTGTTGTCAGATTGGCAGGACATTTAGTAATGTACTGTGCTAAAGTACCCACCAACGATCTTATAGGTCTTCGAGGAGCATAATCTTTTAAATGTCAGCATTTTTTATAAATTGTTGCCCAATTTTTATTCCTCTTGCGCCCAGCGCCGTCGTCGGAGCCTTTTCTTTCATAAATTGAAATCTATACAACATTTTGAGGTCTATGACCGCTTCAATTAAACGTGAGGGTGTACTCTTTAAGATAGGCTACGATAGAAAGTCTAAATTTTAATCGTTGCCTTCATAAACGGGGGTAAACTTTCGATGAAATTTCCGATAAATTCAGGATCGTATCTGCAATAATTTTTCATTGTTATCTCCCGAACAAGAAAACTTAGCGACATCTATTTTTCTACAAAATATGTGACTTCACAGCGTCTTATACGTAAATCTATAAGGCATATATCGGACCGGAATTGACGCCACAACAAATAAAAAATGCAGTATTTCAGGGCAGAAATAGATTAGGGGCATTCAAGTTTTTTTAAATTTTCTTTCATAATGTGTGTTTCCGTAAGCAAATCTAGTTTTACGTAAGCACATATTTTGCTTTAAAAATATGTTCATTTTTTTTATCCATTTTTAAAATTCTACCGGGATCCCCTTGCAATTTGTTACTTTGATGAAAAAGTAAATCCAGACATATATATATATATACAATTTATTTATTCATCATTTTCATTTTAAAATTTTAAATTGAAATTTTTCATCAGCGATCCATAATCCAAAAATCCTTATACACCAATTTTTATCAACTACTATTAAGTATTACCCTATTACTTCATTGATGACCCATCTTGCCCATGCGGATTCGCATCACAGGATATTGACCATATCCTATGGCAGTGCCCAAATTATGAAGACAACAGGAGAGACCTGATCCAGAAATTATGTGCAAATAAGGAACGGCCACCGTACATCTTCTCATCTTTTCTTCTAAAGCCGAATATTTCTTCACTAAAAATTATATTCTCATTTGTCAGAAAAACTGGACTTTGCATTTAAGTAAACGCATGTAAATTCTGAATTGAAAAAACTACAATGTATTATGTTGGTATAAAATAATGTAAGCTAAATAATCCTTAATGGGTTAAAAGCTATAATAATAAAAAAAAATGTATTACCCTATTCTAATAATACATTAGTGACATTATTGATACTAATAGTGACATTGATAATTACTTCTTCTAGTTACTAATACCTAACAGAAGGCAATAGTAATTTATAGTGCCAACAGTACTTAAATATTATCTCTAATAATCAACAGTGCGGGAATTATTATGAAATCTACCACCAGATGCGGTTCGTTTCCATTATAAAAATAGTATTCTTTTATGTAAGAAGTCGACGGATACGATTAGATCACATATAATTTCAGACAAATAAAGTCATCTTTATAAAATTGGCCAGCAATATTGGATCTGTCGTTTTTAATTTCGATAATCTGATATTACATTTGTAATCAGCAACGCTGAAAACCGCCGGGTACTGATTTTCAGGTAAATCGAGACATTTTTACAAAATTTATCCACCATATTGGATCCGCCATTTTGAATTTCCGAAAACTGACACCGTATTTGGAATCAGCGCCCTCAAAATATTAAACACTATACTTTTCTGCTTCCATCTTGTTGTCAGAAAAACATGGGCATTTGTAGCGTTTTAGTCTGGGATGATTCGAGCGCAAGAGGGTTAATCCAGTTTTTGGCAATTTTGAAAATGATATGATATCATATTGAAAACGATATGAACCAAAAACTGTAAGAACATTTTACTATTGGAATAAAAGATTTAACTATTACGTATTTCAATCCTTTGCGGAGTGGGCTGTTAGCGAAATCGGAACTTTACTGTATCAAAGATGATAGAAAGCATTTGTCCCCAAATATCAGTTCGCACATCAATCGTGTTAAAGAATATTTTCTTATATAAAATACAGAATTTAGCTTAATATGACTTGGATTTAATAAAAATGGCGAAGATCATGAAGAAATAGCGTAATTTATGAACTCACAGTGCATAGTCGTGTCTGCAGTAAAGACGCGTGCCCCTAAGAAAACAGGAGTGTTGGTCGTGGAGAGGTCGGGCGCAGGTGCAACATTTCAAACACCTCGAGTGCCATGTTCGTCCACCAACACAGAGAACGGTGCGTTCGCGCACACGTTCACCACAACCGCCACACTCCATTACGCCGGGCGACATTTCCGCCCCCAGGACCGGAATGCTCGTAGCCGTCGTCGAAGTCGGACCCTGCGTCGGTACACCTTCGCAAACTGCATCCTGCTTCGGGTCCTCAACTTCAGTCTGAAACATGAATTCTACTAAAATCACTAATTCCTAAGTTAGATTGAATACTAAAGTTACATTAATTTTAAAAAAGTAGTATATTTTATTAATAATATCACCTTCGGGTTTTCTGGAATTATTCTGTAAAGTCATCTTAGAAAAGTAAGCTAACATTGCCCAACAAAATTTTGTTGTACTATACGTACGAGTCGATTTTGATAGGTTTTTTGCTCCAGAATCCAAATATGACCGACAAAATAGCTAATTGGGTCTAGTTTTTGAGATATTCAAGGTCAAATCTTTTGGGCATATCTATTCACAAAAAAATGCTGTCCCACCAGTAAGAGTCAATTCTGATCGGATTTTCCGAAGAATTGTAATACGCTAGCCAACCAAATTCAAGGTGAAAAGAGTCAAACATCGTGTTGTTAGACATTTTCAACATTTACACTGGTGGAATCCATTTCAAAACATACAGGCCAACTAACTTCAAGTTGTAGAATTAGCTATCCCTAAAATATGTTATTCTCCATGAAAAATAAAGAGGCACGTATTTTCTAATTTTTCATAGAAACTTTGTTTAACGATGTTATCAGGATTTGAACTTTAAAAGGTGAAACTTTAAAAAAGCACTAAAATAGCATTGTTTCACCTGTAATTTTTTTTCTAATTATTGTAATACATTTTTCTTCGTACTTATTTTCGGAGGCCTTAACTTCTTCAAAATCTCATTCAAAATTTTGAAAAAGCGGCAAAATTAACAAAATGAGGGGTGATGTACTATAAATAAACAAATTACATTTTCTCGAAAACCGCCATTTTTTTTTCAAACGTTTCCGAAAAAAACTTCTCCTGCCTGTTAATGTAGTTTAGCTGGCATCAAACTTATAGCAATTATTCGTCATATTTGTAAGAATTT
Source organism: Trichopria drosophilae (assembly GCA_030407085.1). Classification (NCBI taxonomy): domain Eukaryota; kingdom Metazoa; phylum Arthropoda; class Insecta; order Hymenoptera; family Diapriidae; genus Trichopria; species Trichopria drosophilae. Next base: position 46,078,960 of record CM059583.1, read on the forward strand.
ATGGTAAAAATTTAAAAGGTAAAAAAAGGGCTAATAAATCAAGAAATCCAAAATGGCGGATCCAATATGTCCGACGAATTTTTGTAATTCGAATCATTTTAAACTCGTTGTTGAAATACATACGCAATAAAACATTCTAACTCGAATGAAAAACGGGTACGATAAATTTTAGAATTAACAACCCCAATAACATTTTTACATACGAAATTGTGGACAGTATTATTACATATAAAGATGAAAACACGATAGAACAATAGTGGAGCTTTTTTCGTACCTGTTTTTCGTTCGAGGTAGAATATTTTATTGCGTAATATTTTTTGATAACGAGTTTAAAGTGATTCAAATTTCAAAAAGTTCGTCGGACATTTTCTTGAATAACATCATTTTTTGGGCTATGTATCAAAATGCTCAAAATGCCTGAAGTCGGATTTTTTTACCCCTTTGACTTCAATATCACAAAAAGTAGAGGCGATTGGATATTTTGGAAGTGATATTTAAATTCTGGAGCAAAAATCCTACTAGAATCGACTTTTACTTGTAGGACAACATGAAATTCTAAAATTTTTGAGATCGAAGATTACTGTGCACAAAATCAAAGTACCAATATTAGTTATAGTACTAAACTTTTCTACTAATCTTTTATAATTATTAAAAAATAGACCTAATTTAAGATATGTTTCTTAAAATTACCAGCCATTGACGTAGACATAGCGGTTACTTTTGAATTTCAAAACGCCAATTCTGTTTTGATATCAAATGGTTGAATCCCCCCGATAGATCCGTTTCCTCTACTGTCATTATCTTTTACATAGAATGCTTTCAAAGTCTTAGTCCTAATATTTTACTACGCAAGTGGAAATGGACAGGGTAAAACCACGGGAAGTTACTAGACCAGTACTGGCAGCTAGTCTGGATTAACGAAAATGAGTCAGCATAGACAATCAATTAACGAAGAACTGATCTAGTACTGGTAGCGACTACTGTTTGCTCATTGAACTAGTGCTGTCAAGAATACCGTCAAAGTACTGACAAACGCTGAGAGAAATGTTTGCTTACATTTAATGTAATAGCTACACAGTAAAGCTAACAGAATTTAGATTTTGATTTTAAGGTAAGGTACTTTATCCTGAAGTTTCCGTAATCTGAGATTCGTTTCTATTTGTTATGTTAATAGTTAATATAAGAATTTTAAAGATTAGTTTTAGGATTATTACGTGATATGTAATACACTTACGCACTTACAGTTCTACTGAAACCGAGATAAACAAACATACACACGCGAAGTCATGCGATTTTCTACAAATTTTTCGACGCATTGTTGAGATATGTAGTTGAAACAACAGAATTTAATGTAGCATTTATTAACAGTTAACGAACGCTCATTTAATGTTAAAATATGCGAGTTAATATACAATAACATTACAGGAAAGTCCTTATATTTTCATCTCAAAGTTACCTGGTGTTTTTGACTTTACAGTTACTGTTATAACTTTACAGTTAATGTAAGAGCCTTGAAATTACCTTCCATTAACTATTAGTAAATAATTTCTCTTAGTGCAGGTAGCCAGTACTATATTTGGTATTAAATTAGTACTGACTGATGGAGAAAATCAGTATCAACCGATACTAATTGACAGTAGTGTCATAGGTAACAAATAGCGTGTGAACTTCGGAGTACGTCAGGACTGTCGCAATACTGATTACCTGTACTGCATTACCGAAAGAAAGTACTGATGCAGTAGTGAATCCCAGTGCGATATTATTGTATTAAATGATAGTAAAAAATATCGCAGGTACACCGGAATTCACCGCCAGCAAAAACAGAAAGTGTCCGACTCTCATGGCAAACGTATATGTAGTTTTTTACTTCTGGCACTAGATGAAAAGATCTTGTATTTTATCCCGCATATAGAATCAACCATCATAGATTTCAAGTTTTTACTTGGAATTATCAATTAATAAACACTGAGTGAACTAATCGAACAATTTTGATTTATCATCATTAGAAATACAATTTTTGTAATTCAAAGTGATATAGCACTGGCATCTTGAATTTAAAAACACGCTACCCAGCATATAAAAATAGAGATTTTCATTGTATGCTCTGTGGAAGTTAGTTTATATCAAACATCTTAGATTTCAAGTTTTAACTTGGAAATGTCAATTAATAAACACTGAATCAACCAATCGAACAATTTTTATTCATCATCATTAGAAATACAATTTCTGTACTTTGAAGTGGTATAGCGTCGCCATGTTGAATTTAAATGAACGCCATGCAGAATATAAAAGTAGCCTTTCTCGTGTTAAACTCAGTGGAAGTTATTTGGTGAACATTATTTTCATAGAGGAGGGTGGCCCATTCAATAAATAATGTCGATTACTTGATTATTTGATTAAAATGTTTAGATTCCTTACTAATACAGAAGATATTCAAATATAATAGTAATATTTGAATAATGATACTTAAATTAATCAAATAAATATGCTAATAATATTAATTGTTATTCGATTGTAGTAGATGAAATATAAGTACTGGAAGGGAAGCGTATATCGTAGTCTTTCTGAAAATATCTTGCAGTTAAAGTAAAATAGTGATGTAACTTAATAAACAATTACTGTCTTCTAATTCCCTTACAAAATGGATTTTATTAAATTTACTCAATAATACTGATCCATATCTGATCAAAAATTCTTCTTTTTCTGATGTAGATTTTGCATATTATACATGATCAGATGAGCATATTAAAACCGAACTTAAAGTGCCAAGTGAACTTCTTTATTCGGTTCGTCCTCCCATATAAACCCAATTTTCAACACAACGTTGGTGATGTTTGTCACTAAGCACATTTGTCGCGGTACGGAATATAAAGGCATCGGTGCGGAACCAAACCCACATCTCCTATTACAAGCCACTACGCGATCTTTGTAAGGAACATTATGCCTCTGCCTAGTAGGTTAGTACATTTAAGTTGACTCGGGTTATCCCCCATAATATTCGACTGCAGTCTGCAGCCTCCTTCTTTGATGGATGCGAAGTTGGGTCAATCTGTTTCAATGATTTTCCCCTTCTGGGCACGATACTAACGGCTGGATTTCGGAGGCTGTGTTTCGTTACGCTGTACACATGCGGTAATTGATTTACAATTTGAATGACATTTCTTATTCGTTAACGGAATCATGAAGAAATGGTAAAAACGTTTGTAACATATAATAATAGTAAAATTAACAATGTGGAAAGCTGTAGCTCGCAGAGAGTTATAACTCTCTTATACTTTAAGTGCACTTTAAGTATACTTTAGCAATTCAGAACATTGTGAAAAGGGCCATACAATAATTCTGTTTAGTAAGGAAAGAGGATACTTTCATTTAATTTATTTTACTATGTCCATTTCACTGTTCGGTAATGCTTCAATTGAATATTTAAGTATGAATCTAAAGCACCGAATATTTGATGTTATGTACGATGATGCATTTTCAAATATCGGGAAATGGTAAACGGAACAATATTATGTTCTTGTTTATTATAGAAATAATTAAATTAACTGCTTTTTGTTATCAAATGTTTTACTATTATGAAATAGTTCCATTAACCATTTTTCTTCTCTCTGTGTACTTCACGTATAATAACGGATCGTATAAATATCTTTATGCAGACACAGAATTTAGTTACTACAATATAGAGATGTAGGCGGACATCTAAAGCACTTGGTAGGGAAAAACATTACATAGTCATAATAAGACAATAGTTGACAAACTGTTCAACTATTATGCTTCCTTGTCAGATTGGATCTTATATGCAATCTGACGAACGAATATTTAAGTAAACACAATATTGATAATCAATAGTATATTGCATATGTACGGCGCAAAGAAAGGAATCGGAGACTGTGCGTAAAATGAGGGGGAGGGAAGGTGAAGTATAATGCGAGTACGAAATCGTCAAAAACAAGAAGCGGGTGCGAAAGAGTAAAAAATGTCCTTGAAGCGGGCACGAAATCTTAAAAAGTGCCCGCTGGACGCTAGAAGGCACATTCTCTGAATACTTTTCATTTTTCACGCTTTACTGACATGTAAAGGTGTAGTTTCTGTGCACGTGTGACAAAAAAATAATTTTTTCTCAAAAGTAATTTTAATACAGGCTTTCTTGAAAAATCAAAACAAGGATCCGGACTTCCGAATTTTTTGCAAAACTCGCGTCCAGTACGTATTGTCTAAAGACAATGTATAATGTTGATCATGTATTGTCCAATGTCGTAGAATTGTACATCATATCGGTCTTGACATTGGTATTGGTCAAGATATTGCCGTTGATTATTATACTAACCTCAACATTAATCTGAGTCTTGCTCAATACCCTAGCATAACTTATGGTACTTGTTTACGATGTCTTATTTTTGTCTGTGATTTATTTCAAAAGTTACATAAATTATTATAATTAAAAAATACACAGATATGTCTATTGTGCAGAGTTGTCATTCATAGTTGTCATTGACAAATTCTAAAACACGTTGCCAGGAGGCGATTGCAGACAGGATTAGGTATACAATTTGAACAATTCACATTAGCTCTTAGAAGTTTTATGTACATCAAAATGTTGTAAGTACGAACATCTTCTTAAGATATCGGATATTACTTGGGCGTCAACCACTACGGCATAGCCACCTCAGAGCAATGTCTGGTATATCACAATAATGGTTCTTCCGTGGTTTTGAGCAGATGCTCATATAGCACTATCCAACCAGCTGCTAAAACTAGAAGCGAGGTGTTTCCCCATTTTGTCACGATGGCGGATTCTACTTCCATGGGTACGGTTGACCACATGATAATCTTGAAGTTTAAGACAGTGATATTTGACGTTAATCGTTTATCCGCATACATTTTCTTACACGTTGACATCTTTAACACTACTGGGTCTAAACGAATTACAGACGCTGTTGGCAATAAATTTAGTGGAGATTTCAGGAGTATGTAAATCGTGCATTGGCGTTTTTACGCAGTGTCTAGGAAAAAAAATAGTATCACTCCACTCTTGAGACTATGCATATACTATTAAGATGTGCAAAAATAGTTGAACAATTAATTTTAATTAATTTAATATCATTTTGTGCGTTTAAATAACAATTTAAAAATATTTTTTACTGCTGTATTTCTTTTGTTTTCATGTAATTCATACCGACATTTTAGCATCATGATTTTTGGTTGAAATTATTATTACTGGTAATTTCGCGATAGTGAAACAGCTTACACATCCCTTATCATGGTAATTGAATATTTATTTTTTGAAAAAATGACATGCTACATTAGAACGGGACAAGCTCTTTATAACAAGAAGAATGGTTTAATCATGACATGAAATTTTAATCCATCGTATAGATCTAATTGAAACAATCTACATTTCTGAAATTTTTATCTCTGTCCAGATATGATGAATATCAATTACTTTGTATCGATGCTTGTTGATGCAATAAATGTTTCGGAATACTTATTATGATTTGAAATCTTCCCTAATTATCATATAGCCACACGTGCACTCGACACCCCCTTTAATCGATATCAGATACGGTTCACTCGCTTTTGTCACTCCGCCATACGCGGGTGCGATTTGATCTCGGACAAAATATTTGGGTTACTACAAAGAGCGTTGATCCTTTTATTCTTAATTCTGATATGCGGTTCTGTGAACAATACGCAATTCAAGTGGTTTGAAGATAACGTAAACTTTGATTCTTAAATGATTTCATTAGTATTATTATTTTGGTATGTCCGACGCACATTATCTAATTTAGAAGATAGATATCCTTAAGGGGTCTACCCTAATTAGAATTTTCAAAAAATCTAATTTTTGTTTTTAACATTTTTCGAAAGTGAAAAGGGAGGCATGTACTGTGCGGGCTTCGCGGATTAAACACAGGTTATATTTTTTCCCGATTTTTCTTTGAAAAAAACTTTAAACGCGTTTTTCTCAAACCAACGTTTTCCGGTGCCTTGTTGATAAAATCTCCGAAACCACTAAACCGATCCTTATGATTTTTACCACATATTCTTTACTACTACAGCTACAGCGTATATGGAGGTATTTTTTAAATTTAAATTTTAACTCTTTTTTTGCCAAAGCAATAAAAAAACGTGTTTTTTTTCGAAAAATGTCCGCTATTTTGTCAATTTTCAAAAAATCGCTTGATATGCGCTACGGCCATTAACATACTGAATCTAACGCCGTTTTATGTTTTTGGTAAATCTTCGAAAAGACTACGCCACCTGGAAAAAAATATTTTTGATATGGGTTCTGACATATTTTGGGTCGCTGATTATGAATCTGATAATAGAAATTGGCGGCACACCATATCTTGGCCGTTATCTCGAAAGAACATAAAAAAATGTGACTTTTTTTTAGTTTTTTCTATTTATTTCAAAAAATATAAATCGCGCGAAAAATGTTTTAAACAAAAAGTGTAGAGCAGGAAATTTTCTATAGATATGGCCGACCGCCAATTTCTGTCATCAAATTCGTACTCAGCGACGCAAAGTACGTCGGAAACCATATCAAAAATATTCTTTCCAGGTGGCGTAGCCTTTCCGAAGTTTAACCATTTTTTTGTTTCAGACCATCCAACCCAGAGATTTCATCAATAGCGCTAATGAGGATAGACCCCTTAAGTAAAATAATATTTGTAGGCCTCTTGGCTCGCTTTTTTGCACAATTGTTATCCTTAAATATAGATGATCATTGGGAATTTCGTACCCATAGTGTAACTTCATAACATATGTATCTACGTTTCGTCTTACTTTCGAGTCCCAGACTATCATAGGGTAACCAATAAACTTCTTTGCAAAATACAGCACTCTGTAAATCATTTAGTAAAATATTTATTTTTAGGTATATGTATTGTTGCTAACATTTTCCTATCGAATAATTTCGTATATTTGTTCAACGAACGTCAATCAATGTAACTTTGCAATACGATTACAATACGAATGTTGTTAACGGTAATACTAATACGATTGTTGGTAATAGAACTGTCTGATGATACTGTTGCAACGAGTTTTCTTTGAAAAGTTACATCAAAATGGCCAACAAACTACCCTACCTACTAAGTTAATCATCAAACAATGCAAAAAACGTCGATCAAAATAGTAAGTAGACTTAGATTTAAGTTCTCTTTTAATTTCTCATGCTACTGGAAGGAACTTTTTCTTTTTCATTGGTATCGTTTGGACAATGGAAATATTCATAAATTTGTACCAACCGATATACCAAGAAATATCAGAAGTTATATATATGTTTAGTTTATCATGATAATCTAGTTAACAACCCGTTTGGTTTATCGTGTAGTGCGATCTCTGAACCAAAATAGATTTATTCCAATCTGGTTCATTAATGAAATGAAATTGATGCCCTTTCGTGATGATAGTTCGTATTTTTTGTCTTCAACTAAAACACATTTATTAATTTAACAGCATTCGGCCGTTATGGCACTTACTACTTTTAATCAAAACGCTAGTTTTATATTTTATCAGACTGTAAAACAGCTTAGTGGTGCTGTGTCTCGCCTTTTGCATATACATATTTAGATAGTAAGTAAATTCTCCGATGTATATAGTGTATTCCTAATATAAGCAATAAAGTCGATTATTATTATTATATTTTATAGTGACAAACAATCACAGTCGCTTAACTTTTTAAAAAATTGATATTTTCCGGTTCGTCAAAAAGTTCTTTAATCCTCACTCTGGAACCTTTAGAACTACAATGTTATATAACGCATTATAATGAAATATATACGGAAGTACCGTAATGATATAAGTGATAAATCACATTTATTATGCTGAAAAATCACGATTCGAAGTTCTACTGAAATTTTTGTAGTAGGCATTCACGATCCTTTTCGGTTTTATTTAAAAATTGATATAGCAGCCTCTGAAATTAACATGTAATTCAAGATGGAGTAGATTTTTAAGAAAAATTTACCCCCTCCACCCTAAAGTACCACCATACTGATTAATTAGAAGGGAATCGCAAATATCTATGATTGTTCTAAAATATACATTTCGAAAAATGAAAGCATTGTGTTCATATGCTAATGAATACATTTTATTAAAATAAAAGTTATTTCTGCATACTGACATACTACAAACTAAGTAAGTAATGGATAATATTTAAGAGCTTCAAGTATTGTCAGCATCAGTTGAATAATAAATTGAAAGTTTGATTTTGAAACATAGTTAATATACCTCGAAAAAGTATTTTATATTATTCAAATTTGTTCAAAGAAATGTTCGATTTTCATTTATTACATATATTTCTTTTTCTCAAGGATACACATTTAATATTCACAAATATGTTAATAACTCGAATTCATAGTAATACAGTACATTTGTGTTGCAGGTCGTTTATACTTCTCAGAAAATTACAATAATTATAAGTAAACTCAAACTGCATAATATATAACCGATTAACCACAAATCGTTTATTGATGGAAGCGATTGATGCTTTCGATGTAAATTCTAGAAAAAACGAATCCAAAAAATATCATCAATCACTTTATGATTAAAGTACAATGGCCTCTACAGAATTTTAATTGTTTCCTTTAAAGAGTAGATTATTGCTATTTGAATATTGTTGCAAATTTGTAATATTCATTACATTGTCTGTATATGATTGAATTTATAGTGACAAGCAAATATATATAAGATATGTTTATACTTTTTATTTACAATTTCGACTTGTATATTTAGTTAATTGTCGTGATTTGATTTGTACTCACTTAAAAAAAGTATTATTTAAGAAAAATTATTGCATGATGTGGAAGAGCCATTCTCTGATAAAATTGATAGGTCTAAGAATTATACAAACTTTAGCCTTTAAATTATATTTTTTAACTCGTTTCTGATTCTTCAAATATTAAATATGCCATAAGGCAGTCGTTGTGAGGCGAATGTGATAATGAAAACGGTTTTATGGTATTTTTAATATCTGTAGATTGTATTCATATTCAGGACTCGTCAAAAGATTCTAACGTTCATTTAAATGAACCTTTTTAAATGTTATTCAAAAACGGACAGTTTATTTATTCAACAGATACACAACAGAAGCGAATGTTCATGATATATGTAATAGAGGGATTATTTGATTACGGTCCCTTTTAACTCTTTATGTGGACTATAGTATTTTATAATATTGTAACTTGAGCTTTACTTGTATGAAAAACATAAAATAGTTAAAATTACGCTGTCAGTCCCACTGCAACAGGTTTTAGCGCTATCAGTGGGTGAAAGTAATGCGTAAACATAATAATTATTTCCAGAAATGTAGCAAATGTTGAAAAAGTTTTAAGGATGAGAGAAAAAGACTTCAATGCGGTCTTAAAAAATGTTACAACAAATTAGAAAATAAATGAAAGCAATGTTCACTTACCCATGATTTTTTTTAAGTGGGACTAATTCGCTTAATAAGGATTATCAGTTTTCGAAAATAAAAACAAAACCAACTGAACTAAACTGACGAATTACATGAATGTAAGAAGAAGAACTAAAAATGTACAAACAGTTCATTGTGAATAATTGATGTTCGCCCTGCACTGGCAAAAAACATTCATAGTTAAATTTACTATATCCCATAGTTGGAAAAATATTTAAAAAATTAACTGATATCAAGCACAGCCCTCATTTTGCATTTTGTTCATAGTCATTTTAACTTCTTTTTTTTGTGAGTGTAAAAATAAACTCTAATGAAGAGCAACATTCAAGTATATAAAACATTTTGATATTTTTGTTTGATAATCCTGTATAAAAAACCTAACAGATTTTTGTGCAAATTACTATATTCGTAGCCTAAAAAAATGCTCGGATAAGAGAGCGCTCACAATTTTCAGTTGATGGAAGTCCTACATCTGAGTTCCCCTATCTCGCGATCCACTGTGCTACAGCTACAATTATTTTGTTTTATGTTAAGAATTGTAAGCTGGTACTGTTAAATTGGTTCATGTTTGCTGTACCGTGAAAAATTAATTTAACATGCCTTTAAATTAATTAAAGAATAAAAATGCCCCAATTCGACATCATTGTTCTCCTTCAATTTCACATAAAAATGACGTTATAACCTGGTCTGGAGTTGTGCCAGAGTTTCAAAAGCCTGAAAAAATTAATTGGAACAAATCGCATAACTCCAAATAAGAGATAATCCTAATGAAAAGAAAGGTTCAAACTGAACACCGATTCGACTTACTTCCAAAGCAAGGTCTCAAGGCCTACATCATGCATTTCTCTATGCATATTTCTTATCGATTAATTATTTAAGACTAAATTCATGACTTGATCTTGTAGTAACAGATTTTCTATCATCGAAAGAGATAATAGACTTCAGCCACCGAAAATCGAAAATGGATCAAAATATTTTGTAGGCAGGATGTCTTCTTTCATTTCTGCATTGATACAGATCTTTTAAATTATAATAAATATTTGAAAGTTCTGAATCAAAATAAATATTATATATTTATATCATACTATAAACAATGTTCATTAAAAATAAAAAAATTTAAGAAACTATAATTGAAATGTAATGACTTTGGGTAAAATCAATTTAATGTATTTCTTTGACCGAGCTTATTACCGAATCAAATTTAAATTAAATTTAAAGGGTATATAAGAGTTTCGAGGTGTCTCATACATACGTTCATGCTTCAAACAGTATAATGTTTTATTTATCTCATTAAGCATAATATTTGTGTAGCAATTATACGTAACCTTACTTTCGTAGTGAAGAAACCTGGTTAATTGAATAATTTATCACTTCTGTATTGAGCATGATATATAATTTACTAATATAACTGTTTCTCTGTTGCTAGTTTAACAAGGATTCCTTGTTATATCAACAATTTTCTATACTCTCACCCTGGTAGAAATGAAAACATTTTTTGTATAATTCTTGTACAACATTCTTATTTATCATGTTAAAGGTATAGGGAAAATGGCCAGTCTAAGAAAAAATGGGCAAATATCTACAAGGGTAAGTAAGTAAAATTCCTATTTTTATTACAGCGAAGTTATCAAGCTGTTCTAAGAAGGAATCATTGTTACTTTATTAAGGATTGAGTTAATAAGGGGAAATAGTTGTTCCCCAGCGTCTTATTATTTTTAATGTAATATAGCAAATGACTTGAGTTCTTGTACTTATGTTTCAATATTTGTGTTTATTAACAATCATTGTACAGTTTTTTCTTTACCATTAATCTTTTTATTAGATAATATTCATTTAATGTTTTAAAGATAAAATTAATGTTTATTTTTAGCGGAGTTTATCGGAAATACCGCCATAAATAATACTATGGTCTATTCATAGCAACGTGGTACTCGAATATGATTGTGGCTCACAATGAAATGCCAGAAAGGTAACAATAATCCACTAAACTGTTTCCACTAGATCTCTCGATGAAGCCAATGATATATTCGTCGACGAACACAAGACCCAAGCCCCATAATGGTCGCAATATCAAAAGTTAGCACCGGTTTACCGCAACTATTCTCGTATACGATTGTCCCCGTTCAGACGGGGATGCCCCCGGTGAGTCTATTATACGGATGCAAGGGTCCTCGATACGCCGCGTATAAACGTTAGTCCAGTGCGAGTTTACACTTTTGCTCCGCCTAATTGAAAAGCGTAAGCGATCGGCACGCAGCTGGTCAAGCGAATAGGGGAACCCCATGGTGCGCGATACTGTTGCCAACATCAACGACGCACCGTCGATCTTTGGTATCTCGAGCGTGCACGGGATCGGGAACAATACACCAGAACTTAAGTGCCGCAAGTCTTTGCAAGGATATATATGTATAGGAACCCAATTTCTTTAGTGGGGTACGTTGGAGAACTCCGCCATCTATATATGTGAGTGTGAGTGCGTTGCGTCAGGGGCCCCGCTTGCTCCCCTAAATAAGGGCACGTGGGGGCAACGCCTATGAGCTTAGGAATACAATGCCCAACCGAGAAGGCGGGATGTCCCTTTTTATTGCCTTTAGCAATCTTGTTACATCGAGATTGTCGTGACTGCTCGGTTCTGAGGCCCGTCCGTCGTTCCATCAGCAACGAACTTCGACAAGGAGGGCGTGACGGTGTATTAAATAAATATACAAAGCGATGATTCAATCAATACATATTTCGTTGTCATTCGACCGGTGAGGGTGAATTTTTCACAAGTACCACTTCGCGTTGTTTTCTGCACTCGAGGGGAGGCGTGCTTCTCATCTTGAACTCTTGTAGATTTTGATTCGCTGCTTTTAATACACTTGACTATGGAATTCTTTGTTGGTTGTCTCGAAAACAATCCTTTTTTTTGTACAAAATCGGCGCTGTTATCAATTACCTTACTCTGAGAGGAAATTGCTTTTAGATGCGTTTTATACGCGAAAAGTGGCTAATGGAATGAAGTACTCGCTCAGTACCGAAAAGGAAATCTTGCTGTAAGAGCTAATTTATACAAGTTGTGTCATTACTAGAGGACATTTTACCCGGTTTGAACCGAATAGAATAAGGTTTTCATTTATATATTGGACAGATCGATCCGATTAGAAACTGGCAAAAAATGGTATGGCCATTGAAGGTTGATGAATAAAATCCGCACAATTTATTCCAATGTTGAAAATATTATATAAAAAAAATTAAGTTTCTTAGTCTATATTAAGAAATGTTGAAAGTCAAATCGCGATACATTTAGTCCAGTAACTTGGGATAAATTTATGTAATCCAACTGCGATCTAGTCCGGAAGATCGATTGCTCTCCTAAAAGGTATCCAGTTCGGATAATCCGGCTTCAGTCATAATCAGGTCCAAATTTCTGCAATGGAAACTAATATTAGTAGTACTTCATCTTTCAATTCGAAACATGGGTTTTCGATAGTCACTGATTACCAATTAACAATGTGCTTTTTTACAGATTTCGATTTCCGTTTTCAGTGTGAAAATCAGTGATGCACTGCATTTTCCATGTCACTTTGGTAGTTTGAACCGGTATTAAATAATTGTAATTAATATAGAAATTTTTACTTTTGTTAAGTAACGAACTGGTGACCCGTAATAAAAGGTAGTGAATGACAAGAAGAAGTGAAGTGAGATTCGCAAAAGAAGAGTCTTTTGTCATTAATCGTACCGTGATAAAAACGCGCGGTGTGCTTAAAGGTATTTCAATTAAGGGTACTTCGAATTTTCGTTTTTAATTTGATTCCTTGACATAATATTGAAACAATGATAAACTGACGAAAACGTTGCTTCACAAATTTATAGTAAACCTATGTGTTCTGACGTAATTCGATGTGCTGAAAACGAATATCATCTTGAAAATTGATGCAAATGCTATTTACATGCTAAAAATCATTAAAACTTGCATCCTCCAAAAATAAGATTGTTTAAATTATTTACGTTTATTCACAAAAATATTAAAAATTAGACAAATATTTCAAATATAAGTTGTAAACCTTCTCAAAATGCACATTTTATGTTTAGTGCATTTGAACGCGTGATAGAAACTGAGAAAAACGACAATGAAGTTTATGAATTATGTTCCATGTAATATAAAATTATCAAACAAAAATTAGGGTTGTCTTCCAGTTTTATTACATTCATGGTGTGTTTCGCATTTTAGTGCATAAAAATTGGAGCAAATCCAATCTACATAGTGAAAATCATGAAAAATCGATAAAAGTTACGGTTTTTCGCAGTTTTTGTTATTTACTTTTAACAAAAATTAGAAATGTTGAAAAATACTTCCAACAAAAGTCGCAGACCTGCTCACAAAATATATTTTTTGATAAACGTGTTCGTAAAGTAGACTCCTTTTAGTCCGTAAAATGTGATTTTACGGACTGATTTCCACACTTTACGGACTAAAAACAGTCAATAAGGGCCTACTTTGTGAAAAGTGTATAAAAATAGTGTTCGCTCCTCGGCCGTAAAATTTTACGGCCTAGGACCATTTTTCGGAGTTTTCATATTTTAATGAAATAAACGAGGAGAAAGAGATGAAAAATCATAATTTTTAGGAATTTTCCAAGCTTTTCATGATGTAAATCGTAATTTCGCCAATTTTTTATATGATATTCGAATTCAGCATATCAAAATACGTAGGAAGCGATAGATTAAACGATGTAATTCTTAATGTTTATGGGGCTTCGACCCAAATCGTAGGTCCAATTTCAATATCCGCTTACATGTATGCACTCGAAATCGATCCACGTATAGGTACACCCCAATATTTTCTCAGATTTTGCACTTCTCTTCCAGTTTCCGAGATATTTAACAATTTGTTGAGAATTTTCCATATTTAAAAAGTTCAAAATCCGCTTGCATATATCCATTACTTGATTCTAGATCATCCCTCCTATAGGTACAGCCCAAAAATTTTCTCAGATTTTGCATATCTCTTACAGTTTCTGAGATATTTAAGAATTTTTGGAAATTTGAATTCTCAATATTTAAAAAATTTTAAAATCGTTTTCATGTATGCATTAATCGAGTCGTAAACACATCCATAGGAATAAAATTTCAGGATCTAAGTTTAGAAAATGCTAATTTTCCCTTTTTAGCCATTTAAAGAATATTGTTATAATATATATGTATCGAAACTACTTGGACCTAACTATGCTGGAACTATCCCCCGCCACCTTTTTCCTCGGCAATGTTAAAATGGGAATGTTCTTAGCAGCGTCACTCTTTCTTCAAGAAAGTGCAATGCGATTGTAGGCAACTGGGTCGAAGGCATCTAGTTTTAACATGTTGATTTTTTAAAAGAGAACTGTAACGGTTTTTAAAATTTTTGCACAGAGATGGTCTATAAGTATCCTAGGATCGAAATGAAAAATAAAATGTTATGTGCTTTTCACCTTTGATTTAAACACCATTTAAGCACATACTGAGGTAATTGCTATACTCGAAATAATGACAATGTGCGAAATATACAGAGAGTCCTCTAGATTCATTTCCGACTCATATTTTCTTAATTATTGTTGACGTCACTGATAAGAGTATAACTTGTTGAACTTACTTAACTTTTTTAAGGTAATGAGCGGCTTTGATACTATACACTGAAAACTCACCAGTAGTAAATGTTATTTCAATTGAAATAAATATTACGATTTTAGTACGAAAATCCAATATTCGTTCAAAAGTGAGAAAAATTCGTATTATATTTTGAAACGTTACTACTTGAAGTAGTACAAATCATGGCAAAATATACCATGTAACTGGTAAATTTTACTGCTTCAACTAGTAACTTTTTAAAATGTAATATGACATTTTCCAACTTTTGAACGAATATTTTGTTTTCGTATTAAAATAGTAGTATTTAATTCAATTGTAATAATATTACTACTGATGAGTTCTCCCTCGCTTTCAAAATATTTGAGATACAAAAGTGTGTCTAATGACAGCCTGATTATTGCAGTGTTCGACACGTGACCATGGCTTGTAAAATGGATCAACATCATTCAGTCAAATTATCTTTACCAAATTGAACCTCTCCTCATATGAAAATTTTCAGTTTGACGTAAAAGTTCATACTCGTAAATGAATGCTAAGTTTTTGATTAGTTTTTGGATTGAAACGTTAATATTCATAGAGTAAAAACTGAATCCAGTCAAAACGTAATTAATGCTTTCAAGTGTGAATATTTATTCCATTATGAGTTAGTTTTTATTCATTCAAATTAAGAATTTGTTTTGTCCTACATTAAATTGAACGAATGCTCCGGCAATAAATTAAAAAAATGTACATTCAATTTCACAAAGTTTAAACCGTTTATTCGTGCAACGGGACGTTATACCTTGAATAAATATTAACCAAAATAGTTTGCGAAAACTGTGTCCCAAAAAACGGAGAGAATTTTTCAGCAATGTCTACTAAACTTAATAGCAAAGATAAATGGTAAAATATGGTTAATACATTACGTTTGACAGTAAAGTTTATACATTAATAATTAATTATTTGTTCAGAAGGTTGTAAATTGAAATAGTAAATTATGCTGAGCACACTTTAATAATAGATTTTTTATAAATGTTACAGCAACGATAATATCTTAATCGATTTTCGACTATTAATGAAGATATTTTCAAAAGTTAACTGTTCATTATTAGACGTAAGTACCATTCATCTTTCGTGTGACGATTTGATATTATGTCGTTTAAAGTAAGACGAATCCATGGGAACCGTCGAAAAAACCAGAGAACTAAAAAATTATAAATCACAGAAATTCTAGAGAAAAGAACATGTAACCATTTATAATAAGCAGAAACTCTTCTGGAAGTGAACGGCTTGTTCATGAAAATTGAGTATTTCATTCACACAAGATCGAAAATATTTTATTTAATCTACCGGCATTTTTCTTGAAATACGAGAAAGCTATTAGTCATATTACGCTATAAGCGCAACCATTAAAATATGAAATGCTGAAGAAGTTTTTTACAAATATTTTGTTGGTTGTACACACGCGAAAAAATACTGCAAATTTTCGTTTCTCCATTCAAAAACAATGTCAAATTTCAACGCGATTGCAGGAGCTAAAGATGTCTTACAGATTTCGGTCTTTACGCAGTTTTTCGAACTGATAACGGCTACAACTTCCACACTCAGGCGATATGAAATTAGAAAATTGTATTTTTTCACTCCACCCTACTTCTTATTGCATACAGCCACTCTTTATTTATAAGTGTTTTATACGACCTATATGCGCTATATCGTTATTTATCCATATAAAAATAATAAATTTCTTTTTATATAAATACACAAACTTTCTTCTGTTATAACACTTCGATAGGAACTATGATTCTACACATAAATACTGAAGCACTATTTATTAAGAATATTTCTTGACATAGTTAATATTTTTAGAAGTTTTCTTTGAGAATCCACATAAATAATAAAATTTCAAATTCTCTTAAAAGAAAGGAGAGTCTTCTTTGGTGTAATGAAATAAAATGTCATAACCGATTATTTATAACATTTATGAGGGATTGCAGAAATGATTTTGAATTCGCAAATTTCGAAATTTGTAATTGTTTTTTTTTTAACGACGAGAAGTCGAGCTAGCAGGCGTAAAATTTATTTTATCACAATAAATATCCAAAATTCTTATGGTGTCCATTAATAGTATTAAAATATGCACGTTTCTATTAAACATATAAAATTATATGCCCGAAGGTATAGTATCATGAACGTTGGCAATACGTGAACTGAAAAAAAATGACAGGCGTGCGAACCTGGCTCCTGCGGTGCGAAATCATTGTCTGTGACCTAAGGTGACTTCGTACCTTCCCTCCGCCTATTTGCTAGCAACATGCTTACGGGAATTACGAGCAAGACAAATGCGCTTCTGAGATGAGGAGTTCTGTGCCCCGTCCCCCAAAACATACCGCCCAGAACACCCCAAAGCACGTCGTTTCGATTTGGATACAAATGGCAGGATAAGGCGAGTTCCTACATGCAGGCTTCGGGCCTTCCTCTGCATCTGTGTCGGAGAGTCATATACGGTATTACGTTACAATGACATTATACACAACCCTCGCCCGTAACCACCACCGGAGGAAATGATGGCGACGTATGGTTAACCACCGATCACAACCAGCTGAAAGCTCATATGCGTGTTGGGATCTTTTGACGTATGTGTGCATACCCGACGATGCTTACCCGTCGAAACATATGGATGAGCTGCATGGAATTGGTTTTATAGCGGGACTTTAAACCAAACCCGAGGGTACTTATCGTTTTTATGCCGAAGGGGTTGTGAAAATTGATACTACTGGTCCCGAATATGAATACGATTTTACGCAGCAATTTTTCAGTGGTAATCTAATGTTCAGAAAGAAATGTCCAATTGATCCTTCAATGAATACGTAATTTTTGTGTAAATAAGGAACATACGAGTTTTATCAATTATATAAGCGTAAAAATATCAATTTGATTGTTATGAACGAAACAGCACTATTACGATAATGCAGCGTAATACACTTTTAGAAAGTCGCCCTTGACTTCAATACAATTCTTATGTTAGTTAAAATTTCATGAATATGCAGATTTTAATTGGAAAATTCTTTTAATTTGTAATATGTGCAGGAAAATTGTACGTCAGACAGATATATTTCTTGAATCACCCAGATGTATGGTTATTTCAAACAAATTTATAGGGGTTTCTAACATATATGGAAAAATCCATGATAGTTTTAATACCTACCTCACTTCAGAAGAAAATAATAATAAAATTTGATTTTTACGTTTTTATATTTACGTGTTTAAAAATGAAGAAAAACCGCGTCCTTATCCTGTTTAAAGACGAATAATATAAATTCTATGGCGGAATCGTCAAAATTGTGAATAAATGGTGATATAACACTTATTTGTAGAATCTAAGAACTTTCCTTCGATACGGATGGCGACCTGGAAGCTGCATATATTAAATGAAGTATGATTAATGAGCGAATAGGATATGTAATAGTTTCTGAATCTTTAAATCCCTTAGTTGCCCTTTATACTCAGTTTACTGCCCTAAGCACTCTTGAAAAGGATTGCATTATAATATGAACTGAACAAAAAATTTAGTAATATTAACTAAGTATGTGTTTGTCAGTTAGGACCTATATATATTTAGTTAATTCAATTACATGTTAGTTCTTCTGATTAGAACATGATACCGATTCAACTTTTAGACCATTCAACGAAAATATAGTTGAAGTTTTTCAATATTTGGCTGTTAGGAGCCAATATACAGGATGTCCAAGAACTGGGTAACGATGGGCGATTCTGCATGATATTTTAAACAGAAAAGTTCTGTACCAAAATTGGAGTGATGGGCAATTAAAGTTTAGAAAAAAAAATCGTTTTTCTGCAATAACTCGGCTTGTCTTTTTAGTTATTTTAATGACTCCAGGCTCATTTTCAAGCAATTTTTAAGCCCTACAATTCACTCTTAAGAACATTTGACCTGCGATAAATATTTCTGTTGTGGTCCCAAAAACAGGCAAACGGACCGTTTTTGCGATTTTTCGCATATAACTTATCTCGCCAAATAGCTAATGAAATGGCACATAAGAAGAAGTTTTAGAGTTTGCCCCCTAATATGTTCGATTACGATAAAAATTGAGTCCGCGGGAACACTCTATGTCGTAGAATTCGCGAAACACTCGTTTGGTACTGACGGTGGCAAATTCTTTTTCTTTTCAAGTTCTATAACTTCTTCCGGTGTACCATTTCGTTATCTATTTGGCGAAATAAATTGTATGTAAAAAAACGCAAAAATTGACGTTTTTTATGTTTATGGGGCTATAATTTCAGAAATATTTATCGTAGGTCAAATACTCTTAAGGAAGAATTGTATGGCTTAAAAGAAGCTTGAAGCCGTGTATATAATCAATATTACTAAAATTTTGTCTAAAAGGACTTCTTTGGATACTCTAAAAGGACATCTTTGGATATTTAGAGTCTGGAAATTTATGATTCATAAGCAAATTCGATATTAATTAATTAAAATTCCTGAGGACACTGACTGAAACTCATATTGCATTCTTTACTGCGTGAATTTAACGCATTTCGCTCTTCACTTTTTACGATCGAGTCAAAAACGATCTCTAATTTCGAAGCATCAATCAATATAATTTTGAAAAGGAAATAGACTTTTGAAACTTATACTACTTTGAAGATATCGATAATATAACAATTTAAAAGAACTGGACCTAAGTTAGAGCATTGATAGGCCAGAAGATTTTTACTTATTCAGACTTATTTGAGAACGAAGACTGAATCCATCGTACAGGAGACAGGAAAGCCATATACGTTTCAGATTTCTTATAATAAGATCGAATGGTTAACGGCGCCGAAAGCTTTCGAATGTTTTAGTCAAATTGTTTACAAACTGCACCAAGTAGTTTAACGGACTTTGTGGTCTTTAGCATTTCAACATAATGCCTTATCTCCACTTTAACTTGTATTTGTTTGAATATTTGTTTTATACGGAAGTGCAAAGAAGCACGGCTAGTTAATAATTTGATAAGGCAGGTTTCTGTATAAAATATATAATTACTGAAACATATATAGATCTAAAGAAGAAAGTGGTCGAACTATATTTGCGAAGTGGTTTCAGACACTCTCATGCTTTCAATAGATATGTATATACGTTATTTATCTTATCTGATGTAAGTGTTGTGCTTTATTAATATTGTATTCGTTTCGTATAAAAGCATTGCTGGAAAATATTAAATTCAAATATTATAAGTTTTATATTTATGTTAACTGTTATTTATGTTATTGAAGTAATTAGAAATCTATTCTTGCGATTAAAAATTGATACCATTACATCAATTATGGATATTAGCTTTACGAACTTCGCTCAAACAAATAAATAATTATTTTTAATAAATAATATCTAATGAAAGATATATATATATTATATATATATATATATATATATATATATATATATATATATAAGTGTTATAGCACATGTGTATATAATATTTGTAAAATATAGGTGTATGTGTTGTTATTGATTATTCATTTCCCATTTGTAAATTTATTGTGAAGAAATTCTATACTAATAGTATTGTTCCACAAAGTTTTTAAATAAAAATAACACACTTTGTAAATTAAAGTTTCCTTAAAATGCCCTACTTATCCATAAGGCTGAAATTTTGTTTTGTAAAATTCTTCACGGTAAAAAGAAATAGTTAGTCTTACAACTTTAGAAATAGTATGATCTAACATAACTACGTATTTGTAGTTGGTTTTATTATTTCAATAGTAGACTTCACTATCTAATTGCCCAAGTCACTATTTACATAGTAAAATTTACTAAAAATTCACTTAAGGTAAATAATGTAGTATTAAGATATATTTATAAAATATTAACAAAATAACATCAGGATCACAAAATGGCGATGACAGTGAGTCGTTTCTTTTTAAAAATTAACAAATTTTTTTCATGAAAACTATAAACTTTAGACAAATTTTTCTACGAATAAAAATGTCTTAGAATGTATCAGAGTATGCCGACATTTTTTCAGAATATATTGATATTATTTTTGGTATTTTAAATTTTTGGAGAAACGACATTTTTTAAAAAGTCGTTTAAAAAAATTTAAATAAATATTAGTTATTATTCTTGAAATCTATAAATGATTAATAATTTTGTTTCTCAAAAACTATATCTTTAGAGAAAATCATCTTGGAACAAAAAAATTTTAGGATTACTCTCAATTTTTTCATATTTTTTAAATGACTCTGTTTACAATTTCGATTTTCTTAATTTTCGAAAAATAACAAATTGTATGAACGAATTCTGAAAAAAATTGAGAATGTTATTGGACATATTCTAAGAAACGTTTGTTCTCAAAACATTTTTTGTAGAGTTTGCAGTTTTCACGAAAAAAATTTGTTAAGTTTTAAAAAGAAAATTCTCATTTCGTTTGCCATTTTGTGATCATGATTTTAGTTTTTTAATATTTAAAAAATATATCTTAATACTACAACTATTTTCTTCACCTTTAGCGAAAGAATTTTGTGCCAGCCAATACTCTTTCTATGGGAAAAAAAATGTTTAATAAAAAAAATATACCCGATTTTTTTTACACTTAAATCGTTATATTTAATTTTGTAACTAAGATAGCTCAATTTTGATAATTCCATTGAAATGACCGATGTCGAAAATAACAAGACACATACATTTCAATCTTTTAGAACTTTAATTTTGATATGAAATACTTGATTGAAATTGAAGTAGGAAATGTGTCTTCTAGGTGATAATGGGTTAAAATACTCTCGAATTTACTCGACGAGCAATTTTTATTTGTATATTAATGATTACCAATCAGATGTACATTCCAAGAAGTTAATAAAATGATTTTCGCGATGGCGAATAAAGATGTAATTTGATTGTTATACCATTTGAATTAAATTTGTTCGTACATCAGTAGATTTCTTTAGTACATCATGAGTACTAATCTTAAATTTCTCAGTAAAGTATTCTATAAAAGTGTGTTATAAAACAGTTCTAAAATAACTGCGAATTATTTTTATAATAAATAAAAAATTTAACTTTGAACTATTTAAGTAAAATCCAGTAGGAAATAGTTTAAAGTTCTCCTGAAATATTTAAGCGTATAAAATACAATAAGGAATGAGTAAATCAACATATTGAAATAAAATGTTGATTCGCTTTACTGGAAAATTGACCATTTTAAACAACTATTCATGAATTTGACGCAAGTTGTATGTGAAGTATGCGACAGTTGCAGTATTACCGCGAAAGTCCGAAAGTGCATAATGCTAGAATGTATATGTACAAGACAGGCTTATTTACGAAGCGTCTTTGTAGGGAGCATCCGCCTACGTTCCAAGGTGTCGGTGAGAATTATCGTTGACAATAATAACCGTGAGTTGCATGAAAGTCGATCATAAAACGCGGGATTAGGCCTGTTTCGGCCATTAGTCTAAAATATGAGCCTCAGTATCAAAGAACCCGTAGATCGCGAGACAGCTCCCCAGTGGCGAGGACGATCGTATCGCAAGTAATGGTGAAGAAACAAGAAAGTCGAGCATGTGAACTTTTTTCTTCATTCGAGATCACTTGAAGAAATATGCCGTGCAATATGTATACATTTTTAATGATGAGGAAAACATATTTTATTTTTTTAAATTATACACATAATTATAGCGGAATTTACCATTCAACACGTGAAAATCTGTGATTGTAGCAATGGAAACAGACTGGTACAGTGATCTTGATGAGGGCATCAGAACGGTTTTAAGAAATTCTTTTTGAGATTTAACAGTGGTTTACGAATTGTAAAGAGATAATGAGATATATTGGGATGCGTGTATATAATTAACACTAAAGGTTGATTGTTTTGAATAGTAGTTTATGAATTGAGGATAATAAACAATTACAATAATGATTCTTTTCAATAGCTTACTCTGTTCGACACTGATTTTGCCTTTGACAAGCTAAGTATCATTTCTGAAGTATTTTTTTGCGCTGAAAACGGTGGCGCGAGTAGAATTTTGATATGACGTCACATTTTGGAGAAAAAGATGATTAAATTTAACCTCATTGTTTAGCCACATTTAACCTCATTTTTCTCCAAAGTGTGACGTGATACTAAAATTCCGCATATGGCATTACGCATAACATAATAGCTACAACTGTCAAAACAAGCCCAATTTTGTTTGAACGTAAATGAAATGCTGCACTCAAAGAAAAATTAAATAAATAAATTTACTTGAAATTAATTTACTTGAATCAAGTAACCATATTTAAGATTCAAATAAATTTTCGTTGGTTTCAATAGAAGATTGATTTCCATGAAGTGAATCATTTCCTTGGCATATTATATCTTACATTAAGGAAATATTGTCTTGTATCAAGATAGTATATTCTTCAAACAAAAAAATAATTTATTTAAAGGTAAATATGTTCCTGATAACAATGTACTAATATCAAAAGATGTTTGCTTGATTCAAATAAATAGTTTCCTTAAATAGTCCCAACTAAATATTTATTTAAAACAAGATCGCAATTTACTTTGAACAATTAAATATTTAGTCAAATAAATTGTTTCAATAGTTCGAGAAATATTTTCTTGATTCAAGAAATTTAGTTTTTGTTCATGCAAGTAGGTAATTTCATATTTGGGTGTTCATTTGGCTTCGGTATCTCTATGCTTGTTTCTCGTTATCGTCAACAGGTGGCGAATAAATTATTCTGAATATTCGCAATCAAAGAAATCGATTCTCTAATCAATAAATATAGGTCTACCTAATTCCTCCTATCTATGTGTGTCATGTATATGTATGGGTGTTAAATAAATACGTACGAATGTAGAAAAAACTACAGAACAGGTTGTAACATGGTAATACGTTTTTTAGTTCTAAATTTCCCTAAATAAATATTTACTGTTTTCAAGGAATTATTTATTGAAGTAATGAAATATTTTCTATAGTTCAATAAATATTTACCTATCAAGTAGGAGAAAGCCGTTATTTTATAAGGTGAAGGTCTATTTCATTCAAGTACATATTGTGTGAATTAAGTAAATATTAATTTCGGTTAAGGAATTATTTTTTTTTGGAAGTAAGTGGTTATTCTTTCGAATAAATATTTTGTTGCTACTATTTAAAGAAACCATTTACTTGAATCATGCAAAATTTTATTAAATTATTACATTTTTTTCAGTGTGTGCTCGTATAATGATGAGACAACAACGTTGATAAATTATGACTAATGACTATTCAACATGTGAAATAAATTATAGTCTTATTTTTCAGTTATATTTAGGCGCAATAATTTATAACTTATTTATACAACGTGCGGATGTTTTCTGACGTTTGCGCAAAACCCGCCATCTGTTATCGTTCTTGGGATACAATCCCCACGAAAATTTGATCAATTTTTAATCAAGATCTTTTCTGGCGTTCGAGTGCTGTGTAGTGAAGTCCAAAAAAGAAAAATATTGCTGTTTTCTTAATTTCTTGACGCTCGGCCCGTTTCCCGTGCCAATCGGCAAATATTACCAAACGGTTTAGTAAAATATCCTTAAGAAAAAAGAAGTTTTCCTTCTTGTTATGTACATTTGGTTTATTGTACTAATTCATGAAAAGGAGGTAACTTCTACATTTCGACGAATGTAGAAGTTGCTTCCTATTAAGATTAAATTACGCAGTAATTTTATACATTATTTCCAATTTGTTAGGATTTATTTACTTTTCTGGCTGGGTAAAATTTCCAGATACTTTACTTTCTAATGTAAAGTAAACATTACCTTGCAGAAATATAAATTATGCTGACTTTACTGCAATATGTCTTTAAAAATCTACAAGTTCCGAAAATGACCAAACGTAAATTTTCGTTTTTATTTTGTACAATATTCATCTCTCTTTTCTCCGTGCAGTGTACTTGAAATTGAAATACAATTAAAATAATGATCTACCTCAGTGCGCATAACTTGGCGAAAAATATAATAATATCCTTACTTGTGTAAAATGTAATAAAAGCCAATGAGAGGATACATTTCACCAGGAAAATTTCAATTTCAATAATAGACTCCGACAACTCCCACGGGAGTCACTTTATGTCATCCTCCATTGTATACGGGCCATACAACCCTTTACCTTTTAAATTCACTTTCCGACTTTAAACCTGGTGATCCTTCTTTCTTCGCCTATTTGCGCAGGAGTAAAGCCTATAAGCGGATACACGTACGAAGAATCCGCATACATATTCCCGGTAAGGGACGGGTCGTATTCAGGTGGACACGCGGGATCCATTTCGAGTGGTGCCAGTTTCGGGCCTCATGTAGAAAGGTGCCGGTGTATAAGACTTTCAAAGCTGAAAGGGCAACGACGGGGGGCATCTCACGGTATCCCACCACGGGAAATATAGTCAAGCCTTGCAGGGCCATGTCATTTGTCGCGTCCCTCAGCCTCAACCGTATATATGCATTGAAAACGATACTTCGTTCTTCGGGGCCTTATTCGAAGTGTCTTTGCCCCAGGTGCGAACCGACTGGAACCAGCTAGGAATCAGAATACGTGAGTGGGAGCTCTCATGATCGTCTGTTACACTTGAAAAAAGGGCATGTTCTTGGATTAAATTTTCCCGTATTAACCGTTTCAGTATGGACATTGAACAAAATTCTTAGTTGATTTGACTACGTTTTAACTACGGAAAGTATTTCAATAGGTCATCAATGGAATCATATAGGTTATAGTTACAACCATAAAGGAGTTAAATCAACAAAAGATATAGTTATGGAGACGAGAATTTGGCAGATAATTCGACTACATTTAAAAACATTTTTTAGAGTCCAACTACCTAGGACATTAAAAACTATTCAACACGCTGGAGCGATATATTTTTAATTGAATTAAGCAGAACTACATTTTTAGTTGATTTAACTTCTTTACTGGGGATGTCTCTATTTCAATTTTAATCTCAACAATAAATTGTAAATAAAGGGGATAAGTATAGCATTATCTAAAATTAAAAAAAAAAGAATAGTGTGTTGAGTGAAAGGCAGTCACAAAAATATATATGGTATCCGAAACAGTGATAGATACTATTTCCACAGTAAAGGTAATCTTATGGTGTTACTAGGTACTGTAACATCTGTAAAATATAGTCTCGACTATAAAGAACAACCTTAAAAGTTGAACAAAATTCATCTGTCTTCTGGATCGCAGATTTAGAATCAGAATGTACGGGAAATGAAAACATATGATGTTAGATTGCTCGCGTAAAAGTTTCAGATCGAGCATGTATCTCAAACTTGAGTCAAAGGTAACATATTATTGGAAAAGTATTTTTTTTTAAATTTGAGAATTTTTTATCTATGAAAATAGACATTTTCCGAAGAAATGCAAATGTGACACTTTAAAAGCAATTGAGTTACCAGGTTTTATGACCACGCAAATGTTACTAATCTAAAATTGCATTTCTAATTTAAAATAGTAATTCTCTCGAAGCCACGTATGTATAAAATAAAACGAGTTTAAGAATCCCGACTTATTAATTCTAATTTAGAAAGCAATATAACGCTGACCCGACAAAAGATACAAATATATGTGATGCAGACTTTAGTTATCTTAATGTACGGGCCTTTCTACTAAAATAACTATTCTCTGAAGAAAAAAACGGGAACTTATATTTTCGAGGTGTTGACCGAGGTTCTGTACGATTTGTAAAACTAATTTTATTGTTCCTTGATGACAGCTCATTTACATCGTTGAAATACGTTCCAAAACTTTCATGGAATCTTCATGTATATTGCATTGCTCTATATAAATCATCTTCATCTGATAAACGTTTTCTACTTGATAAAAATCTAGAAATTTCACACGGTTTTATCCTGGACCAAATTTTTAACCAGATTTTCAGATGAAGTAACCCAAAATGGTAGTATATGAATTTATAATCCTATACAACCCAAGTAACTGCGTGAAATTTACTAAAGCCAATTATTTTTATATTTGATGCAGAAAAATATTCTTAACGTTTTGACATTAGTCATATTGATTTATTATAAAATTGTATTTCAAATTTCGAAAACAACTGTTTAATCGCCTGTATAACGTTATATAAGTGTAACTGTGCATTCTAAAATTAAGTATCAATTTATAAATTGCGATCAATTTATAAAGTTCCAAATAGTGAATCGAATAGTGCCGAAAAAAATGTGAAAAAACTCTGGTTTCTCAAAAAATCTACATGCAGCTGTGCATTGGTCAAGGGTTTCGTCTATTAGCCGTTATTTTAAAACGTTTCCTTAGTAAAACGATTATCGTAATAGTAAAAAACGATATTCAAAACATATGTGTTTTGTAAAAACTTTAGTCTCTGGTACTGAATGGATTAAATTTAATTTGATTTTCGATTTGGGATAAAGCCATCTCTCTAAATTCCTTGAAAATTGAGCCTCTTATTAAAAGTGAAATTTCGCACTATGAAGAGTAACATTTCACTCAATTAATAGTGAAAGAAAAAAATCACTTCAAGGAGTTAATATTTTTCATTAAGTATCATAACGCTTATTATTATAATTTAGGATTTATTTACTTTTTATGCATAAAAAACTATGTTTATTCAGGATTTTCTTCCATTGAAGTCAATTTTAAGTATGTGATTATTATTATTAACAGGAAATTCAGAGAAAAAATTGATTCCAAACTTAATGGAAAATAGTCGTCATCTTTATAGAAACATTTCATAGCACTTTGACATTCTTGATAACAAACCAGCAGTTAAACGTATATCTTCTAAAGAAAATTAATTGTTGTATTTACATTAAGACAGTTACATTATAATTAAAAAGCAAATCAATTCATCAATTTGTTGTATACCCGTAGGTGAAGAATAGGACATACATCTGTGTGTATTAAGCTACAGAGAATTCCGTAGGCGGCAATCAGCACATAGTGGTGATATAAATCAATATTCCTTTGACATTATTAGGTAATGTCATTAAACGTCATGTAAAATGTTCACAGTAACGCTCTCGCATTGTTCAATATATCTGCTTAAGACAAGCTATTGATGCATCACTTTCTCGTGTCGGATACTTTAGTACTTTGTCAACATGGATAACATATGTGTAATACAAATCTAACATTTCAATCGGAGTAACCAGTGAGGAATTCAATTACTTTGGTTTCTATATCAAAGGAGAATTTACTAAAACATTAAGACATTGGGATAATTTTATGGATAGTTTTGTCAACGATTATTCCTTTGATTTTATTGCAATTCTCCATCTTTCTATGGCACATCTCGCCATACAGAGTAAAGGCAAATTGGCTTACAGTCAAATCTCGCAGGCAGTACTTTTTAGGCTCACTGCTATTTTCATTATTCACATCTTCGACCCCCTCATATCTCTTCGACCTTTTTCCTACAGTGTTGCCTGATCTACGGCGATCCTCCAGAATTTCCACTGCATTACAATTTGAGATACCATTGTGTTTGCGGAAGCAATACGTGAACTCTTTCCGAGTGACAGGGATCGCACTTTGGAACTCTTTGCCTTCACTGATCCGTGAGTCCCAGTCCTATGATGTTTTCACAAATCATCTATATGATTATCTGTCAGAGCAGGATAGGAGCAGAGGTCATCCTACTTAACTGTTGTGTTCTTTATTTATATAATAATCAGTTATTTATTTATTTTATTTATTCATATAATTATTTATTTATTTATTTATACATATATTAATTTATTTAATTATTTTTTCTTATTTATTTACCTATTATTTCTTTTTTCTTTTTTGTGGTGTCTTCCAGCGTCTGATATTATTATGCGATCTTTGTAAGTCTTACACTGAGAAAAGTGTATTTTATCAGTTACTATCCGTTGGCTTTTAAAAAGTGTATTATAGCCATTAAAAGATATATTATAACTAGTAAAATCCCCCGTCGTTCAGCATTTGTTTTTGACAGGTTATACGAAACTGTAATAAACTCTCCTATTTTAAAAGAATGTTTTATTATGACTAAAAGAAGGCATTTTTAATACTTTAATTTGCTAGATAAATTTCCATAAACAAAAATTGCTCTTAGTTAAAGAGAAAAGGCTAAAATAAACTGACATATCGGTTAGAATAATATAAAATCTTCGTCTTTTAATAGGTAGTAGAAAGATGGCAATCCCTATGCGTAAAATACTATATTTCCGGGCATAAGAATTCTAATACTGGGTAAAAAACACTTTTCTCAGTGTACTGCGTATTATTTTAATTTAATAATGTTGCGTCTTTTGTATTATGCTGTATATTAATCGTACAAAATTATTAATTTATTTAAAATGCGCATTTACCTTTCTACAGCTCATTAAATATGTACAATATTAATGTAAAGATATTTCTTGATTGCTGCAAGGAAAAGGTTTCCACGGCAAATAAATTTATTACATACATACATACATACATCTTTTGCAACATGTTTTTAATGCCAGTCGTTACAAATTCCATATCATTGCCAACTCATTGCCAAATCAATACTAAATTATAATATTGAAAAAAAAAAGTTTCCAGATGTTTAAACCAAATTTTCAGTTGTAATATCCCGAGACCTTCAAAATTATCGGAATATTTCCCGATAGCTTTGGTGCAAACAAGTGAATATGTTAAGTTTTGCAGGTTAAAGATCCCGAGTGCGTAGCAAAACTTAACATATTTATTTGTTCGCAGGGAATTTTTAGAAAATTCACTTTTTATTGATTTAAATGAGACGTTTGCAAATATCTGTTTAAGAATAATTTTCGCCATGCCTAACAATAATTTTAAGTTTAAATTTAAAATGAACTCTACGGATATTTTTAAAAGTACCCAATTTTCGATGACTTTTTAGACTTATCGTACACGGAAAGAAATGTAATTGCCATT
Organism: Trichopria drosophilae; assembly: GCA_030407085.1. NCBI lineage: Eukaryota > Metazoa > Arthropoda > Insecta > Hymenoptera > Diapriidae > Trichopria > Trichopria drosophilae. Next base: position 46,108,859 of record CM059583.1, read on the forward strand.
TTAGCGAAATAACATTTGCTGGAAGAGACATCGCTATTCCCTGGTAGAGATGTTGACGGGAATCTAGCCAGAATTATCCTAGATTTTTATGATCTGGGTAGAAACTAGTCTACGATATAGGTAGAAATCCTACAAAAAAATCACATGAATTCTAGCCGAAATCTACCGAGACGCGAGACGTGACAGACATATCGTTTAACACGAGTGCGACAAGCTCCTACAACTTATCGACCTCGGCTCGATTCGAGAATCTCGAATACCTCTCGATCGAACGCCCAACATGGCGGCTGGCTCTCAGCTGATTCGCGCGCACATGCTGTCGAGATTGTTTACAAAGCTGCTGTAAAGACCAACTGTTACAACGAAATAAAAATCGTTTAAATTTACATCTGCTCGTTTTGTCGAATCGATTGATTCTTACCTATTATACAAACTTGATATGATATTTTCGGTTTGCAATTATTGCTTTATGTCACTTTAAATATATGTTACTGGTTTAGCGGGTTTTCATCTAGAATTCATGTATATTTCTACCGAGATTCTACCGAACAGATCTAGCCAGCAGCTAGGATAATGGCTAGCTCAACCAGCCAAATCTCTACCAGGGTTATAGACAAGTGAATTGTATATACGGGGAAATATTAGCTACGATAGCGAAAACAGTAGAAAATCCAACAATTGACATTCCCTAAACTAACCAAATATTCGCAGTTCATACGTTACAAAATACATATTTTTTCGCTGCAATTGCGAAATATTTCTACCCGTGTACGTATTTCGAATATATCGATGAAATGATGATCGATTTATATAAAGAACGACTATGGTTATGACATAAACTATTTATTATAGAAACGCATTTTAGTATTTTTCCAAAATAAAGTTTTACGCCCATAATACGAACAATATTTTTTGCTCAAGTGGGTGTGATATTTCGAATTTATGTCCCGAAATTTAAACTGGGATGACCGGAGAACTCTTATCTCAGTAATGTAATTTTCGAGGTCGTAAAATGCGATTTTACGCCCACAAATAGGGGCAATAACTCGGATTTTACGTCCGGGAGGGCGAAAAATTCATGATGTTGTTGAAATATTTCTTTACGTTATTGTAACGTTACATGTCAGGTTCAGTGATTGCAACGAATGCAAACTACTGTATTTTCAAATCACTCGTAAGATCCTGTATCCGCATAATCCAAATTTATCTTTGGAATCCAAATGATGGAAAATTTATTCCATACCGACTTGAAATCGATATAAATAGACTCCATTACCTGTTCACTATAATATCCAGGCCTTTTTTCGACTTTTTCGCAAAATTCCGGAACGTGAAAAAAAGTGCGTGAATTTTTCGCGTTACTAGGATATTTAACAGCATGAAGCTTTCCTCGAATGCTGCAGTTTAATCCATAAACGAAGGATCTAGATGATGGCCAAAGCAGGCGTATAGAAATTGTCTGAAATTGTCAAAAGTAATCAGGTATAAAGTGACAAGAAAATTTCAAAATAGATAAAATGTCCAAAAGCCCAAATAATTATTATATGAAAATATAACGTCATTACCCTAGTAGAAAGGCCAACCAGCTTCTGGACATTTTTTCTGGTCTGCATGCTATAACTAATGGAGTCCAGAAAATTGGCCAGAAAATGGCTTAATTTAAACGCAGAATAAATATATACACAATTTAATTAAAAATGCATGTAAAAGTGGTCATATAATGTTATAAACGACATTTTTTTAACGTAATAAATTATTTATCTAATAACAATCCCAAACACTTACCCAACAAATGTGCAAGGTGTAAGCCTAAAAAATCAACAAAAATGGAGTTTGCTAAGAAATCTCCCTATATTTAATTTTAAATTTAGTATTGAAATTATCGGTAGACATCAAAGAAATTATTTATGAAAAGATTTTAGAGGTGCACGCACTTTTCATTTAAACTTCATCGAAGTCCACAGTGAAGACTTACAGTGCTACTGTACGAACAAATTTTGGTAGAATTTAAATTTTGAAACAGCACCACAAAAATCAGATTTCTCGTCTTCAAAAAGCGTTTGGCTGCATACAACCGATTCGTTGCTACCATTATCAAAACAAATTTTCAATCACGACGCAAATCGTGTACGTATTGAGAACTTCATGGTTTTATGCGAATTTGTGACCTATTGATTTTTTACGTGATTTTATGACCGCAATGATATTTTAAACATCATTTCCTTTTTTCAGCTCTGCGAATTAAATCATTAGAAAAAAAAGAATGTAAAATCGTAGCGTTTGAATGATGAGATATATTAAAAAGTTTTAAGATTGGCAAATGTCCCATGAACTTTGCAAATGTTCCTATGATGACATATGAAGAATGCCACATGGATATAATCTGATCTCTCAAGGACGTTCCCGCAATAACATGTTTTAAACAGCATCGATACTTTAAGCTATATTTTCTATGTTTTTATTATAATAGTAGTTCAAACAATTATTGGTTTCTCGGATTAAAAGCCCATAGATCTGAAGATAATTAGAATCACGTTTTCTAACCACAAAAGAATAGAAACACCGGATTGCGTGAAAAATTTCACGGACCAAACTTTGGAAAAAATTCTAAATGGTTGTCACTTAAAAGTCAATTATTATTATATCTAACCTGGTTCAGGAGTCGAGTTTTCGCGGTAAAAAGGCACGTTTCAAGAGAACGATTTTGGTTGCGGCCAAAAAGAGCGGTCGGTCACGCGCGAAGGTTTCCACCACTTTGGTGCGAGAAAGACGATTGCTTTTGAAGTGGCATAGAAAAGAGAGAGAATGAGACAGACGATGCCCCCTGCGGCTTTCTCGAGGACTCGTACCTTTTGAGTTTTTTTTTCGATCTTTCACGGTCCAGGTGACAACTTGACAAAGTATCCAGTTCCCAGTTTCAGACTTTCATTCTCCGCATGAAAAATGGGAGAGAAATAGGAAAGGGAATGAATATGATAGAGAGAATGAGAAATCGATGAAGAGAGAGGAGGAATAATCGAAAATCGAACGACTCGAATCATGAAGTGAAGAAACTCAAAAGGAAGCATAATAGGAATGCAACCGAACATTGAGCGCGTAAAAGGTTTTTTTACAGTGCGAAAGGACGTTTCGAATGACCCGAGAGAGAACGGCATCAAATGATCGTTTATGAGAGAAAGTGAGATGGAGCATGAGGCACGAGCCTCTCTTCACGCCTTCGTGGAATTAGGTATTTTTCGTTCGAGGACCTATTGGATTTGGATGGACGTTCTCGTCCCCCGCAGTTTATAAGTCATTTATAACGGAAAACCCCGAGGCGCTATCCGATTTTCAAAATTGCGAGTAGGACAAATCGTCCGAAGCTGTGCGTATTTACTAGGCATATACTAGTGATCACGGGGTACGGGTTTTGGACTACGCAGAAGAGCGCCACTTTGTCGCGCGAGCATTGTGGGTATCAATCGCATTGTGAAGCTGCAGGCGCAAAGATTCCTTATATGCAGAAAAGAAAGGCGGCTGCTCAAGTCGGGACCATGATTTCATATACCCTGCACAATGGTCCCCCGCTTCGGCTTTGCGGCTTACGACTCGTGCCCGATGTACGCATTCAAAATCTATACACGAGGCTACTTATGGCGTTAATCTATCTATGGTGCACTCCAGGAGGATTTGAACGATGAAAAGTGCGTGATTCGATGTCGTTTTGATGAATTGTTGAGTGTTTTGCAAGAGGATGACGTTGCACTAATACTCTTCATAACGAACAAGGGTGGTGTTGTCGACAACTTGAATTTTGAATTATCGTTCTGTTTCTTCTTAAACATCAATAAAGTCCATTTTTTACGACGTTAAACTTTATTCTACTGCTATGTTGTATTATTTGTTAATCATTCTGATTGTATCTTGTCTGGAGTTTACCAAGAAGAAGTTTCAATGTAGTGTGTGATGCGCCAGTTTAAATTAACTTATAATACATTTTTTTTAAAATCATACTCTTTTTCACTAGTAGTGACTATTGAAATATAAATACAGGGTGTCCAAGAACAGGATAACGATATTTCAGTAGGCTACTACCAAAATTGGATCAAAGCCTCAGAATTTGAGTGATGGGCCATCTAAGTTTAGAAAAAAAATTACTTTTTTTCCAATAACTTCCCTGGTAGAGATGGTCACGAGAATCTGCCCAGAATTATCCTAGATTTTGATGATCTAGCTAGAAACCAGCTCTGTAATACGGGTAGAAATCCTACTAAAAATGACTTGAATTCTGTCGTAAATCTACCGAGACGCGAGGCATTGAAACAGTTAATATATTTTAACATAAGTGCGACAAGATTCGAGAATGTCGAATACCTCTCGATCGAACTTCCAATATGGCGGCTGGCACTCACCTGGTTCGCGCGCACATGATGTCGCGATTGTTTACAAACCTGCTGTAAAGATCAAATCTTCATTTCGAAAGAAAAATTGTTTACATTTACATCTGCTCGTTTTGTCGAATCGATTGATTCTTACATATTATACAAATTTGATAGGATATTTTCAGTTTACAATTATTGCTTTATGTCACTTTAAATATATGTTACGGGTTTAGCGGATTTTCATCTAGAATTCGTGCATATTTATCCCAAGATTGTACCGAACATATATTCCCAGCTAATAGGATAATGGCTAGTTCAACCAGCCAAATTTCTACCAGGATTGGCTCGCTTTTAAGCTATTCCAATGAGTGAGAGCTGATTTTCAAGCTTCTTTTAAGCCATACAATTCATTCATTTAACTCTCCATGAACATTTTTAAAGTTATGGACCTAAAAACAGGAAAAAGGGCCCATTTATCGATTTTTCGCATATAACTTACTTCACCAAATAGCTGAAGAAATGGTACACAAGAAGTTGTGGAGTGTGAAAAGACAAAGAATTCGCCCCCTCATATGTTCAATTTAGATTAAAATTGAGTCCTCGGGAACACTTTTAATGTCGTAGAATTCGCAAAAATACTCGTTTGGCACATGGTGCGCGATTGTAGCCAATTTTACGACATTAAGAGTGTTTTTGCTGGATCAATTTTTATCGAAATTGAACATATCAGGGGGAAAATTCTTCGTTTTTTCAAGATGTACAACTTTTTTCTGTGTGCTATTTCGTTAGCTATTTGGCGAAATAAATTAAATGCGAAAAATCGCAAAAATAATCCAGGCGGTTAACGCACTGGACTACAAAGTCGTAGGTCGTGAGTTCGATCCCCGTCTGCTGAACAATTTTTCGATTTCGTTTTCAAGCAGCAGCTTGCTGTTAGTAAGATGAGCCACGTTGTTTTTGTGTTTACGTTTCGAAAATATTGTTTACCTGGCGGAAATCGACTCATGACCGCTGCGGTACTTGGTGTAGGTTTCTGACAGTCCTACGTTTCATACACAAATATGAAGTATGGCGCCATCTTCATAAGTCAGCAGCTCTCGCAAATCTTACGATTAACAAACTTGGCAACACATTAGTAAAAAGGACGATTCCGCCCGTTAAAAAATAATATAAAAAAAGGGCCTTTTTTCCTGTTTGTAGGTGCATAACTTCAGAAATATTCATCGCATGTCAAATGCTTTTAAGAAAGAATTGTATGGCTTAGCCGTTATTGTAAAAAAAGTTTGTTTTTCTAATCTTCAATGGTACGTCACTCAATTTCTGAGCCTCAGGTCCAATTTTGGTATAGGATTTTTTTGTTTGAAATATCATGAAGAATCGCCCTCTGAAATATCGTTACCCAGTTCTTGGACACCCTGTATAGAAACATAATTTAGTAAATGTTACTAACTATAATATAATATTTGACAGTTTCTACGACATTCTGTGGCGAATTTGTGAAAGATAGATGTGCAAGTGTATTTTTAAATTATTTTTTAACAGGCTACTAGACCAACAAATCTGAAAGGAAGATTAGCGCACTAGTAATTGTTAAAATTATCACAATATGTAAAAAATAATAAGTCCAATTAGCAAAAAATACCAGAATTGTATTTGTAAATTATGTTTTTTTTATGTCCATGCAGGTCAGGGTAAAGCTACAAGATATATCAGCAATTGATTAATTGGATGCTATTTTTAAATACACAACCTAATATGATTCTCTTAAGGAAGATATTAATAAAACTATGAGAAATTTCGTAAGTAGTCATGTTGCCGTAAAAATAATTTATGACACAAAAAATTAAAGTTTCTAAAAATTCTCTGAAAATATATTGGATTTCAGTTTTAATTAATAAAAAATCGACGTATACAAATGTTTTCGTCAATAGCTAGAAACCTAATGCAATATCGATTCTTAGAAATTGCAACCAAGAGCATAAAATTAAATAGAACGAAATTAAACACTGAATAAACAGCAACATAAACGGTACACTATACTGCATTGCTGGCCGACATTGCGTGTTTGACATATTGGACTTTCTCGCGAGCATTAGTTCACACAACGTAATCTAATCTAATCGATTTTCACGGTTGATTGAAATTAATTATAATTTCACATAATTCACCAATAGTATAGTAACATCTTATACAATGTGACTATAATTTTATCTAACATAGAAACAACTAATTTATGGCTAAGTATAAATCAGTGTTATAAAATTTCTTGAAATCGTAGATATGAAAAATAAATGAATATGTATGATTGTGTACATAAAGTAGATAAAACTGATTAATCAGACATAATTTTAACATTTATTACTCGACGAAAAACACACATTATTAAAAATGTATTAATTGACATATTTCTGTTAAGTAAATATTTTAGTTATACCTTATTTCGTAAAGAATGCCTTTCGCTCTCTCGTACTTTTTTCTACTAAGAAAGTATATAATATATATTTAAATGTCACGCAGTTTTCTTTAGGAAATATTGTATTAATAATCCTTGCGTATCTGCATTATATTCTTTCAGACATGAATTGGATATAAATAAGCAAAAATAAAAAACACTAATATTTCAATAGGAGGACAGATTAAGAAAATGGAGATATAAATAGTTAATATATTAAAAACAGTTAACTAATTTGATTACCTCGGAGTACACATTTTGTTGCTCAGATTCATTCATTATCGAAAGAGATGGCCAAAGTAAAATGCCAAACAAAAACAGCGGTAAATTTGGTGTGTTCCAAATAGAACGCAGTAAAAAGTATGAGAGACAAAAGAACGTCTATTTCATGTTCTAGCAGCGAGTACATATCATTTTGAATAGTTCAGCATCCAAAATTTCGAAAATCCTTAATAATATAAAAACTTCTTATAAAAGAATACTAGCTTTATCCCAGCTGTATTAACTATACGGTTCTTAGCATTGAGGTAGGTATTGCTAGGAAGTAAGTACCATTTGGAGGGGAAGAAATTCAATGCTTCACAAATTATTGATTTTTGAATTTAAAGTTAGTCGTTAATATGTGATATTAACAATAATATATTATTTAGAAAAAGATTTAAAATTATTATAAGTGATTGATTTATGATGTGCCACCCTTGTAATGATTTTTTGAATAAGTTTTTGTTTGAAATTTTTTTTTTTTTTACTACAATGTGTACACAGTTAGATTAGACGAAGTTACACAAAGTTGCACATATATAAGGAGGGCGAATATAATGTCACAAATCACGTGTGTTATTACACTAAGGTATATATCAGTATCTATGTGTTGTTTAAATATAGGATGAAATTACGGTAAATTGCTCACGACAGGTGCAACGTTCATCAACATTTCAGTTAGTTGAGAGCCTATCTAAATAGTTAACGCTACCATTGACATAGTAAGAGGATCTCGGAAAAAGTAAATAGGTTATTATTATAATAACAGTTAATTTGTGCGAAATTACTTAGCATACGATTAATTCTACAATTACTGTGCACCCCCTCCCCCCAATATTTGCCTCGCCCGTCTTGTCTGTCCTTTTCTAACCCTCCCAATATTTGCTTCGTGAGGGGAAGAAATTTTTCCCCCAATCCGCCGACATAAAGTTATAGAACGCGCATGCCTCGACCAGAAGAAATCATTTTAACCTTTCGTACATCGCGCATGCATGATGTCGCCACAGAATTATCGCTCCGTGAGAAGTGATGGGGAACAGCAAACAGGGGTAAGACAAATATTGGGACGGGGACCTAGTGGCAAATATTAGGTGGTAGCAAATATTGGGGGGGACTACTGTAGAGAGGAAACAGCATTACTATAAAAGAAATAGTAAATCCATTTTAAGAATGGTAGAAACACTTGATATATAACTATTTTGTAGATAGTAGCTTATGAAAAATATTTATTTATTTTTCATTCGATTAATCTATTTTGCGAGCCGCTTGATTATATAAAAATCGTTTGAAATTCGCCGGTTGAAACCAGCTTCGCATTTTAATTGATGAAATATTCGGTTTTTCAACGCCGCTTTACAGGAAGAAAATCATTAACATCAACGCCTACGATGCGACATACATAACCGGATGTTATGCCATATTTAAAGTCTCACAAAGTGCCATAAAGTCGTAAAAAATCATGCACAATATCCCTCGAAAGTCTTCTCAACCCACGCCGTATGGAAGTTCGCGCTTGAAATCGTCGCAATAAGGATTCACGCCCGTGTGGTCCTCGTCGTCCAGTCTAATAAATTGTCAACGTAAAGCGCAAAATGGCGAATCATACTGATCCAAAGTTATCTGATCGTTTTTTGGAGACGGCCTCTCGGAAGACTGCTACGAGCCGCTAAGATTAATCGCTGCTTATCATGACGTAAATACGCGGATCACAGGATGACAAGGACTTTGTTTCTGCCCTGAAAGTACATGAAAACATTTACTTCCAGACTGTTTTGTGATCGTTATTTATGATTAATTTTTTTGTATATCTTAGTATTACTGCTTTTAGATGGCATCCTCACAAATGGCTAATACCGATTTACTTTAAACCGATGAACACACTGAAAACATATGCTGATTTGAAGTGTAGAATGTCAGTAAATTACGCATAATTGATTGAAAATTATTTCTTTAATGACGGCAGAATGTTAATAGGACACAAGAAAAAACAAACCATTACCAATATAAGAAATAGTCATTATTGTATACTATGATTGTGGACAGACAAAAATATTGTAAAAAAACAAAACGGATTGTCAAACGTGCTCTGTCCAGCGAGTAAATTTAATAAATTTTATCCCTTTCATTACTTTGTTATTTGTCCATTTAATTATGATATTTGTTGATAGTTACAGATAAATCGAATGGAAGACACTCTAAGCCCGTCGTACAGATTGACATTTACCAGCAGCAATCATTTTTTTGAATATTTATAAAAATTTTGTAACTACTAATTAATATCTTAAACCTACTTAGAGGTTTTAAAACGTGAAAATTCATAAATCTGTAAAAGTTATTCGAGATACAATGTAGGTAAGAACCTAATATTAATATAAAAAGTAGAAATATGAAATGGGATATACTAGAAATTACATTACATGCATGAACTGAACCGCAAAAAATTAGTATTAAAGGATAAATCTATCATTTTCCTAAAATTAGTATTGCTATCAGAAAAGCAAAAATCCTCTAATTTTTTTATTATATTTTTCTATCAATCTCAAGTTTTTGCATCATGTGTCCCTTTCATTATATTGCATAACATACCAATTTTTATGTCTTGACTTTTACTTATAATTGTATGTTAAAAGAAACTCGAAAATGTTAAGTTTAACGAAATTTTTCCAATTTTGATTAAATGAAGTTCTTGTTATGTTGTTGTTAAAAGTACGCCTAACAAAGTATGTTTACCTTAAATGCATAATCATCATTATAAATTTAATCGTGTCTGTAGAAAGTGGTTTGAAAATGACAAGTACAAGATGCTTAAAATGAGTTTGGACAATTATTGGTACATAATGCCACATATGTAATATGTTATTCGTACAATTATATAGGAAAAATGAGTTTAGTAACCAATGAAATAGAAAACCATATAAACTTAAAAGTGAGCATGATATCGACTTGTAAGTTTATTCGACTTTGAAGACATATTTTTGGTCCAGATTGGGTCATTTCGACCTAATGTATAACTTTGAAGTTATAAGTGATTTTCGACCTGCATTTAGGTCTTGAAAGTCTATTCGACTTACAGGTCATTGTTTTGGTCGAAAAGTTGTAAATTTAACTTGATTAAGGCATTCTGATTTTGGCGCGGTTGAAATGACTCTTGCTGCTTCTGTAGTACTCTCAGATCCAGACGAGAAATTAGTTGGGGCAGACAAATACATTGATAAATAACCAATTAATTCACACAAAAATCTAATCAATTTATTAGCGTATATATTTCCTTAGTTAGTTGTCCCAAAGAATCCAATCCTTTATACTAAATATATACTAATAGTAAATAGTTATACTTGAAATCCTTCTATAATGCTAAATCCCGAATTCGGATACCGAAATAGGGGGAAATGTTACATAGATCAGTGCCTTTGCCTTCGTTCCTAGAATATTTGATCTAAATTAAACTACGATATAAATAATCATATTTTATTCAATGTTTTAATTACCTTCAGTTAACAATCAAATTATAACTCAATTTTTTAAAAACCGAATTACAAAGTCGTAATATTTCATGTCAAACATATAATTCAAAATTAGCATACTAAAAATCAATGCAAAGTATTAATATAAAGAGTATCCTCGATGCGAACATGGACACAGTAATAATAAATAATGGATTCACGCCTTGACTAGACAATCGCTCTCCGTCTGAACTCGCAATCTATCTTCCTCGTCAATATTATAAATCATGTGCTGATTTAAATTGAAATCTATTTCTTTAATATAAGATAGATAACTTCTTTTCAACTGCTCATAACCACTACATTTGTATATTGCATTGATATATTACTCTAACTACATCTAAATATGTTTATTCGTGATTTTAACCCATAGAAATTATTCAAGTTCCCCTAAATAAACTTGGATTAAAAATAAATTTAAAACCTTATTGCAGAAAATGAATAATTTTAACACTCGTGGTGTTTAATGAAGAAAGAGTTTACTATACTTATTTAAATAAAATAACTGATCAATTTAATATAATCCATTACAAATATATAATATATACACAGATAGAAATTTACGTTGTTTAACGGTGTTTTAACGGTACGTTGCGCTGATGTGCATTTGTAGATTAAATTGTAGTTGAATCTTCTGTAAAGAAGTTAATGTTTATCAATATGGAACTAATACTATTGGTTTACGTAAAAAATTTAGTCCTAGCTGTTGTAAATGAACAGTTCCCAACTGTGCCTTTCACGGGCGAATACCTTAGAATAGTGTTTCCCTATGTAGATTTTGTTTATACAAACAAGATTCAATACTCTACTGTAATTAAGGATAAGTCGAAAGGACTATCGAAATAAAAATACACGCGTTCTTCTTTGTTATTAACAAAAAATATTGTAGATATTTTAAAATTTAAAATGTAGATTTAGAAACGATATTTTGGTCTCAGTAATGCAAGTACTGAACATCTTAACCTGACACAAATCTACTTCGGAAAGTCTCGTTGAATATTGAAAATACCAAAATACATATATAATTGCTACTGAATATATAGCTATATTTCCCTAAATATATCTAAGAAGATATTTGTATTGATCTTATCATTTGAGAGTTAGCTATATGGACATTATCAAGTTTAGATATAATAATATCAGATTTAGATATATTCAGATTGTATTTCTCTCAAAAATCTACCTCTAAAGTTAGCGAGTGTACAGTGAAAATCCCTTCCGGTTTTAGCGACTTTAAGTTGGGTTAAAAAATCAAATTATTAACGTTAAATTATGGTATTTTAGAAAATTAGCTTTTTATGTGGAAATTGATATTTTTCGAAGTATATGTCACTTCAAAATAAACTGACGTTTTATAAAATTCATTTACCTGTGTGAAAGCAAATATTCACCAAATCGTATTGAGAAAAGAATTAATGATTTTTTAAAACGAATAACTTAAAAATATTCCTAGTTGAATTTCAAGTAGAAAGATAAAACATAATAATTAAAGATAATTAACATTGCAAGAAATTATAAAAATATATGTGTCGTCAGTTAATCAGTAAAGCATAGAATTAAATACATTAAATTTGCATACCATGCGTTTGAAATGTTCTAATTTCAAACTAGTGTAATCAAATGCATTATTAGAAAAATTAAATTACCGTTGATCATTAGGTTTCTAAGCAATTAACAAATTGGTAATATGTGTAAATAATTATATTTCAGTCGAGGAATTATACTAGATAAACAATATTCAAATATGTGCCAGTAATCTTAATGAATCCCAGTATAGCATTGCATATCCCTGCATAATAATACATAATATGTATCGTTAGATAATACATTACTAAAATAAGATCAATTTATTCATTTAAATTAAACTAAGAAAAGAAGTAATGTGCATTCACATACCATTTAGGACGTATGTTACACCTCAGTGATTTTACAAAGGATTGATATTCAGTTGACTTATATCACTTCAAATAATATTTCATCCTAAGTAGAAGTGACTTTATGCTATGTATAATTAAGTATAGTATTTCAAAACATCATTGGCATCTAAGGCAACATAAAATGTCTTGGGGACGACATAGCATCTTAGATACTAAAAATGTTTTAAAATAAACACAGAGAACAGGGGTTAATGGAACCATTACAAAATGGTAGAAAGATTTCAACCTATGTATACGTAGTAGAAGTAACAACATGAGAGTTTACACTTAATGATTATGTACGTATGATTTAAGTACGGGAAATAGTAAATGGAAACAATATTACTTATCGTTCCATTTACTATGGAAATAGTTAATTTCCTACTTTTTGGATTAAAGTGTTTCACTATTGTAAAATAATGATTCCATTAACTATTTTCTATAAAAATTATTGCGAAATAGTAAACAATACTTTATGCGTAGTATACAGTCAATTTAAGTACTTTTAAAAATACCCACTTTACTTTTTAACGGAAAAAAAAGTTTGTGTTCTACACAATTTAGATTTATGCTCGACACAAACCAAGTTTGTGGTCAGCCCAAACTTATTGTATATTTAAGAAAGTTTGGGCACATCTCAAACTCAGTTTCAAACTCAGCAAAACAGATTTCGAGGCTAAGGTTGAGCATAAATCTAAATTGGGTGGAGCACAAACTGTTTTTCCGTGTAGACATTGATTACATTAATTAATTCGTTATGTCTCTATATATTTTTTTCTATATCATATATGATACTGCAAACATATTGTATTTTAATTAGTATCAATTCGTTTTTAATTAATTGATTTCAAATTATTAAATAGGTTTTTAAATTGTTTTTAAATTTTTAAACCTTAAAAATTTAAATTGCCCTTTGGGAAAGTAGTACCGCAAACACCAAATTTAACGTTGAAATCTTCAGATAACAATACATATTTAGGTTATGCATCGAACAATTCCTTCAGACTGCCATTGGATATGCTATTACCGTCTCAAGAAAATTCATGTACTTACAATGTCTCTCATTACCATCTAAATTGGTATTAAAAATGGATATAAAATTGTCTAGTAAAGTACACTTTTCAGAATTACATAAAGCGTAATTTTACATGAAACGAGCTTAAAAATAATCATGCTATTATTTATTAAGTTATTAAAATGTTAAGTAATTAACATTAAAACAGCAACTATTTTTATTTACCCATTAGGAAAAGTAGGTTAATAATCCCACGAAAATAATTTAACTTGGGAAACACGATGTCATATAACAACAAGAGAAATACGATTAGTATTATAATTACAATAATTATATTGACAGGTAATTGCGTTAATTACGTATTACGTATTATGTAATTGTACTCATAATCATTAAGTAATATTAAATTATTTACCCTATGAGATTATGAATTGTTGCAAAATTAACCGTCTGTTTCACACATACTTACCCTGCACCCAATTTCGGTACATACATTTATATGGATTACGAATAATGCTGTTGTAAATATGAAAATCTATTTTGATCGGTAAACAGTGATATATGTGATATATAATTTATTTTAAGTATCTACTGATATTACAGTCTATCGTTTACGATTCGACTTTATTAAAAATCATGTACTAATTCTTTGACGATGATGAAAGATGAATTCATAGTAAATATTTTAGAGTATATATTCAAGGCTTTCAATTATATTTTAAAATTCCATTTTTGTTATCTTACAATATTTCTCTTAACACTCCCTGGTAGAAATGAAAACACTTTTGTACAATTTTTGTACAACATTCTTTTTTACCATGTTAAAGTTATAGGAGAGATGGACAGTGTAAGGTAACAAAAACTTGACAAATGTCTCCTTGGACTGATAAATAAATACAACTGCAAAATTTTAACAATGCTTTTCAAAAATGTATCTAGGGCTTTTAGTTGCAGAGATAGTATTCTGAGGATCAGAAGTATAGTGAGCTTTCCTTCCAACGCTCAAAAGTATAATTCTCAGAGTCATACTAATCATGACTATACTTCCACAACAAATATACCGTTTTATCAGTGCAGTGCATTCAACTTTAACGAATTCCATATAATGTTATGTTCTATAAATATTAGAAATCATTGGCCATAGACAGAAAAATGTTTTTATCTTTTAACATTGAACATAACATTAAAAGTGGTAAGAAACAAGTCACCAAAACTTATATAACAAGCAAGATTTAGCCAATTTAAGAACAAAAAGCGAATTTTGTTGTTATACTTTATTCGGTATCCAGAGTTCTGTAATTATTGTTAATGAATTAGAATTCGAAAATTTGAGTTAAAAAATGTCCAATGTTTATGAATACATGTTCACTAGAATACATCTGAATTATTGAAATGCATGTAATGCTAATGAAAAATACCAATTCAAAACTACATTCAAAGCTGAAATACTTAAAAATAATTAATAATTGTTTTAAGAGCATACATGAATAGTTGAATTTGAGAAATGTAATTCTCTTATTCATTCAAACTTTCTAATTAATTGAATATTCCTTAGAATACATCCTCCTGGAAATATCTGAAGGAGCACTTCAGGACATCCGTATGTCAGCATTTATCTTCTCGTTACTATCCTTAGGCCATCCACAGGACATATTACGCTTTGAGTGCATTAACTAGATAGAGACAAAAGAACTTTCAAGAACTTAATAATCTTTTATATACGCATTAAAAACTAGATGTCAATAAAGAAATTATTGCGTGTTTCCAAATTAACGTAAAAAATATTATAGAACGAAAACAAACATGATGAAATTAATACACGTAATCAATTAAAATAATTACTCAATTATCGGTCTATAAAGGACATTTGTCTGAGGACATCCTCAAGGCGTCCAAATGACCGATTTTACCACCCGATTACTTCATCCGGACCCCTTGAGGAAGCCAACCTGACGATAAATGCAGGCCTCGATGTAGTGATGAGCTCCTGAGGACATCCTCAAGTTGTGCTTCATAGGCATTCAATGTATAGGCTTGCGGATATTGCCATCCAATTATGTAAAATAATTAGAATACTACTAAATAATGTAACTAATCAAACGGTATATATAATGAGAACACCAATACTTGATTAAAAATATTTCTAGTCAAAAATTGTTAACGATATAGAAAAATAAATGTGGCACCAATAAGATTAGGTATACTAAATGATTTTGGTAACTATGAATTTAAGAAAATTTTAATGAATTAAAATTTCTTATAAACTATAAGCATACATTAATTATTTTAGTCCACTCGAAATAATGACTTATTAAATTCGTAATCGACTTACTATACTATTACACTATAGTTGAGGTATTCATCAGATATAAAAAATAATATTTCTGTGTACAAACTATAAACAAATTTAATTATTTACAGGACACTTATTTCAGAGAACTTATTTCAAAATCATTTCGGAATTTTGCCTACACGGAAAAAATAAATCGCACTGGAACGACAGTTTTTTTTAAATTCATTTTACGGAATTGTTATTAAAATTAGAAGAATTCCTTTATATATTTTTTATATTTAAATTAATCAAGAAAATTATACGGAACAGTAAATTTCTCTATTTTTATAGAAAGAACTTCTTTTCTATTTTTATAAAAAACGGTTTAATTGTCTGCGTATTGAACAAGGCGACTTGTTATTTCAATACGTTTTATACGACATTCAATACATTCTATAATGTAGAAAGTACTAGAAACATAAATACATTTCAATTTTTCGAAAAAAATCATATATCCCTACTACCTGCACATACAAAACATTGAAATGACTAAACCTCTCAGATATGTCAATGATGACGCATGATTTCATCCCTACAAATTATACTCATTCTATTACTATTATTTTAATTTTATTGTTAGGTATCATCAGTTACATAAATCAACATGGTTTTGTTGTTCGAAAACGAATGGCCTTTTCGGAAGTAATTTTTGAAGCAGAATTCTAATCCGGGGTCATAATTGCTCCATTACGTCAGGATTTTGATATTTTTGAGGTTACCTATCCAAAAGTTCCATTTTTGGATACCTTTGAGGTTGTGTGCAGAAAACAAAACATTCATAGGAATTTTTATTTTAGTGTGAACATATATTACTACTCTTTCTCTTTAATGTTAAATTCGTTGAATTCAATTACAACTCTTCACCAAGATACGAAAATTTGAAATTACGATATATGTAAAAAAATGTCTCTTGTAATGTCCTTGGAGGATAAGTTCTTGGTTAAATTCAATATCATGGAACCTGTACAAATATATTAATTCAGTCTTCTTCAGTTTTGATAGCTCGAAAATTTTAATATCTCTCCCACAAATTCTTATTTGACAACCCCCACCACCCACTACAAATTTTCAAAAGAAAATTGGCAGTAAAGAAATATGTGCCTCGAAGTGTTTAACGCAAGTGATCAATATACCAACGGGACATATCTCCTATAATTTTAAAATGGCGTAACTTGGTGAAGAATGTTGATGGTTCGTGGTTAAAGGTTCATTTTACGCCTTTGATATGAAATATCCGTTTTATACTGCACAGTACGGTACAAAATAAGAGGCTACCAATTTTGATGATTCTTGCGCAGTGTTTAATTTTGAATAACAATGGTTTTTTCGCACAAGCGAAATTATATTAAAACCGGAATTCAACCTGGATAAATTTTTGATTTGGCTACAAATGATTACCATAATGAAGATTTTCAACTATATTAAATAGTCGTTAACAATACTGAACAAAATTACTTCTAATTGTGATAAAGAAATTGAATAATTACGAAATTAAATGGATCAAGAATTATTTTGACTACTTTTAAAGTGATACTATGCATTAAAAATTAAAAAAGTATGTATATATATGCAATGTCTAGAAATTATATATTTGCATTAACAAGAAATAAACGTTTAATTTTCAACAATTTTTGCTGCTTAAACAATTTTTAAAATTAAAAGTTTTATTGAAAGCAAAATGTATTTTCTACATATTTGATATATATATGTATATTTAAAGTTAGTGAAATTTTATGCATCCATTTTATTTTATGACCAATGTAACACAAAAATTGGTCGAAAAAAGTGTTAAACGCCATTAACAATTCCTTAAACCTTTGCGGCATACATTTTTCTTTACACGGAAAATAGCTGAAATTTGTTACTCGGCGGTTTTTGCCGTCTCTCTTTACGAAATTGTTGTTGGTTTTAAAAATGTCAAAATAGCAGATTCAATATGACGTAGAAATCTGTCTTTTTTGTTACATTGCCCAATTCCCCTATACCTTTAACGTGAGAAATAAATACTGAACAAAAAACTGGACTCATTTTCTACTAGGGCGCTTGAAACTTGTTAATCGGAGTTTTTGGTGTCGCTGATTACAAATGTGCTGATAGTTTTGTAAAAGTCCAAATTGCGGATCTATTTCCTCGGCTAAATAACAATAAATATTTTGAAAACGACTCCATGTTACCCGTCATTCTTATTACCAAGTTGAAAATGGAGCATCAAATATGCCGGACAAATGTTTTACAAATGACTCCATTTGATGAAAATTTGTCATTCGTGGCTTTCAGGGACGCTGATTACGAATCCGAGGTTAATGCAATTTAGTATTCCGGATTCACTGAATTTGGCAAAGTTAACGTAGGTAGGATTCGTAATAAGAGACATTAATAACCTTATAAATAAAAAACTTATAATTTAAAAAATTAGAATTATTGCAAACATAGTTTGAATAAAAATGTATTTATTCGAAAAAATAGCATTTTTCAATTTTTTTGTTAATAACAATTAAAATAATAACATTAAACGAGAAAATTATTTTTTTATAGTTATTTAGGTTGTAGTAATTTCTATACACGAAACTGAAAACGATTTAGTACTCGTATCTTTCATATTCTGCAGGAAAAGTAATGACATGTGAATAATTGTAGGTGGCACAACGTACACTGAAAAAAGTGTGTTTTATCAGTTACAATTCCGTGTCTTTTCAAATGATTTCTTGTACGCCGTAAAATAAATATTGTAATTACTGAAATCCCATACGTTATCCTTAAAAAAACTTCGTCTTTTAGCATTTACTTATTATCGAGTAAAGGATATTCTATTAATATATCATGTTTCATGTTTCAAAAGAATGTTTTATTATGGCTAAATGACGTATTTTAGCATGTTGAAAATACTAATTTTTTATATATTATAATCTGTATTATACTACGTAAAAAATACCGACTTTTAAACGGATGTATATCAGAAACACTTGAAGAAAAATGATCAAAAAGTTGTTTGAAAGTCTTAAAGGTCCACGCAAAATATTCGCGCTTTTTCCCTCCTTCTGTTATGCTCGTGGGCCAATCTTCATGTTAACCCCTTTGATTGTAAAAGGGTGGATTTTTTTAAACATCCTGAACAACACTTGCGAAGAAGTAGCAATCTCTTTGTAGCAGGATCATCTCTGCATACGACTAAAACATAACTATATCACCCGAGTCGTAATGCTTGACTTTCTAAACTGCACACGCAGTATTACAAAAGATACAAAAATACAAATAGATTCAAAGATATAAAAAATCTTGGAAATGTATTAAAAAGTATGTATTAAGCAAAGATGGGAATCAATACAAACTTTTATATAAAAAAAATTTACTGTTACTTTTTGATACACAAACAAACCCATCAGAATATTTGAAAATCGCGTTATTCTTTATTTAAGCTAAACATAAAGTGTAAATTAAAAATTGTGAGCAGTTTGATCCAAATTTAAGTTCTGAAAATGAATGTACACCGTATCTACCGAAATAATTGGGATAAATGTACAATAATTACCAAAAGTTATCAGATGTCAACTAAAGTTACGAATCTGGTGTTCATAGGTTACAAACGGGTTCTACATTTTTTGTATACTGCTTCATTAAAAAAATTGTAGCAGGTATTCATTTTTCTTATATCCAAAAATTACTGCGTTTATGCTGGTAAAAATACGCGTCTTTTGACTGTTGAAAGGTATGTTTTAAAAACTGTTTTTTAATCCCTGAAAGAAATATTTTTGTCCCTATGTGTAAAAAAAGACTTTCTTTTACGAGGTATTGAAATTCCACTACTTTTCTCGGTGTATCACTATGTTGCAAAGGGTTAATATATTTGGAAATGCGGATGTACTCTCTAAATTCATTGGAATGAAAATTGAGTCACTCTGTCATGAAGAGTGAAATTTTCGCCATACTCTTGATAGAGTGACATGTCACTTGTGGAGGAAACTGTTGACTCCGAAGAATATAGAGATCACCCTCGCCTGTAATCTTACGGTTGTAGAATAAAAAATCTTAATGACACCTAAGGAATCGTGTTTCCATTTATATCTTAACAAATAGTAATACATTTTCGAATACCAATAGATTTCGAAGAGTAAACAATACGAACCTTCATAATCATAGAGTATTATCCGTTATATCCGGAAATTTGTTACGTCGGGAACTTTCACAAATATAACAGAAATTCGATTTCACGATTTCGCGTGACCGTATCCCGCGATATTTTCAGGAAATTGTACATGTGCGCGATTAAGTGTACTTAACGTCAGATTACACCCTCCATTGTGACGTCGACAATACACGTGTCGGAAACGTGGCGACGTTAAATAAGGAGCTTTCGCGATTCGGAGCCGCGTGTAAGACTGCCAGTTGCGGAAACGTGCTGAATACGCGCCATGACCGATCCGCGACAGCAGGATACGATCCGAAGGATATTATTCCTGGGCGATGATGCTGGAGACGTACATTTCCAGCCGGTAGATGCTGCTCGTTCCGGAGGCGGTACTCCTCCGGTGACGTGGGCGTGACTGGGGGCGGATTCCTCTCCAGAGCTTACCCCTAAGGAGTGGGGGATTTTCCCCGCATCTCGCTTTCGAAATTCAGTTAACGCGCGAGGTCGCAATACCACCTTTTATTACGCGACGAATTAGTTTCGTTCCCTCTAAAATGTTTGAATACGAGTAAATATTTGTATTGCTTTAAAAAAGAGAGCTTCGGTAGGTTTTTTCAATGTATAAACTTTTTTAACATTTTTATTTGCAACTAGAATAGCTGTAAACAAATCCACATGAAAATATAATATTACAGTAAAAATGTGCAAATTATACAACTAAGCGATGCTAGCCCAAACAGCCAAAAGACATTTTGAAGAACTTTTTAAAAAGTCTCAAAAGTTGGACGATGTCTTAAATACGTATCAAAAAGAGCTCTTAAAGTGATCTTTAAGAAGACATATGCGTCGATTTTAAGAGCTCTACAAGACCTCTGGAATATGAGATCTCAGAAAAGAGATTTATTTAAGAGCTTTGACATGTAAATATATTTTTGTATCTTATTTGCTCTCATTTTTGGACTCAAACGCCATCTAGTGTTTCTGAAAGAAACACAGATCTCAACAATGGGAATCCCTTTATTGAAAGAGAGATAGTCCAAAACGAAATAGGTTTAAGACCTCAAACGTAAGACCACTTCGAGATTACGATTTTAAGAAGTCCTAAGTAAGACATCTATCTTTAAGAGCTCGTTTTATAGATTATCATAATCAAGACCTCTTGAAGATATCTTTGGGCAGAGCTCTGCACGACCTCTTTAAGAAGTATGTGCTGTATGGGTACATGTACTACTTTTTATCACGGGGTGAATTAGTTTCGTGCGTTAAAAAATGTAGTAAATTTGTTTTTCGTATTATGCATATTCATACAGTCGAGAAAATATGATTATAAAATAAAAATGTATAAATTAAACAAGGGAGAGATGTTATTCGACTGATTGTAACGAATTCCTTCTACGTATGTCATCGCAATGTTGCAAAAAGTCATGAACATTTTTTACAAATTCAATTTAAGTTTCAACGAATAACTTGAATGATTTTTATCAATGTTTAAGCTTATTAATATATATATATATATATATATATATATATATATATATATATATATATATATATATAATTATATTAATAAAATTAATTAAATAAAAAATAAAATTAATAAAATAAAATTAATTTTTTAAATTATATTCATAACGTTTTTTTTTAAGACTACATTTTTTTTCTCAAAATTGTCTATATTGAAATCACTGAAAAACCGAAGAAAGGAATTATGTTATGTATCTAATAAATTCAATTTATTGAGAAAAAAAAACTGTAATCATTAAAAAAAAAGTTATGAATATAATTAAAAAGAATAGCAAAAAAGATAATAATAAGAAATTAACAAAAAATTGCTTTATTAGTTATATTACAGTTATATTACTTTATTATTGCGCTGAAAATAATTATATAGTAACTTATTAGATACCCTTACCAAGAACAACAATCAGATCAAACAAGATCTCATGTGATCAAATTAATATTCGCTCATGGACATGTTTATAGAAAACTGTAGTTGTTATATTTAAATAATTACGAATTAAATTAATAACAGGTCTTAATAGATACATAGTTGAATATCGTTACATCTTGATAGTGATCAAATGTATAGTCAATTAGGGGCGGTACCGCTCACCTAAGGACAGTAATGTTATTTACACTCAAAATTATCCAATTTATTCAACAATTGAATTCGATTCTTATGGCATTAACAGTGATGTACCAAAA
Organism: Trichopria drosophilae; assembly: GCA_030407085.1. Lineage (NCBI taxonomy): Eukaryota > Metazoa > Arthropoda > Insecta > Hymenoptera > Diapriidae > Trichopria > Trichopria drosophilae. The sequence continues at coordinate 46,131,030 of CM059583.1, forward strand.
GATCTGAATTTTTATTGACATCAATGCATTGAATTCTAGAATTAAATAAATATCAACAAACAATAGAATTTCCAGTCCTTGTGGACAATACCAGTGTGGCAGCCTCTAATACCGCTCATTAGATTATAAAGCAGCATATATTTGTTTTATTGCATTATTCTTTCTTTTAAAATTGAATTCAACGAAGAAACGTAATTAAGTGAATGCAAGTACTATGTAACGTCAACAATAAATAGATAACCTACAATTTTTCTCAACACCTTAACCTTCCCTTGACTGTAAGATATTTGTGTTCGCTTAATTTAAGATACATAACTTAATCCTATTGACTTTGAACATGCGTTGCAGACGTTTTCGTCAGTTTCATTACAAATACGAATGGATTTAAAGACGCTGGTATGGTGAAGAATTAACAAACAGATTTCGAAAAAAAACGACTGAACGTTAATATACATACAATGAATTCTCTGAAAATTTTGAATCATTTGGGTACCTTTGTACCAAATTTCTACAAAATTACTTGAAAAATTCCACTTTACATGAGACGTTCTTCATGATTTCTTTGTAGAATTCAAGTTACTCCAAATTGTCAGGAAATTTATTGTCTATATATTAACGTTCGGTCATTTTTTTGTCTAATTTTGTTTGTTAATTCTTAACCATACCAATACCTCCTTAAGCGATCCACATTACTCGTACAACGAGCAGTGTTACTCTCACCGGTGTTAGCCTTTAACTAGATGTGTTAAAAAGTAACGAATAATATAATTATTGGTTAAGGTTGTTTTTAGCTATATCATTTTATAATTAGAAGTATTACGAGCCTATATTTTCACATTTTCCCACTGCGAAAAGCTGGAATACCGTATATTGTGAAGTATAAGTCTTATTTTAATACGTCACAAAACATTCCGTTTTTTTTTTTCAAATTGACTTTTTGCAAAAAACAATGTAAATCTTTTATTGAAATTAGATATTTGTATATAGAATTCTTTAGTAAAAATATAAAAAGTACTTGATCGATCTCCCCTGTAGGTGAAACAAGTATCTAGTTTGATCTGGCCTTTTTTCCTGAGTACTTGTACCTTTTAAATTGTTCATTTTTAAAGTGAGATTTCACTCGTTTAAGCTTCAAATTTACTTACTTAAAAGAGTTGCTCGCTTTCCCCTCCATAAAACACACTTTTGGCTATAAAAAATGTTGAGAAAATCAGTTTCGTATTGAAATAAAATATAAGATGCCACGTTCATAAAATTCATAGAGCTGAACTTCAGTTTGTTAATAATGGTATTTAACGTAATCGTACTTGGAAAATAATAATAATAATTTAATTATGCCTTAAGCTGAATGAAAGATGGACACTACATTTTTTAATTAATTAATTATTATTATTTGCTGAATATGATAAAGAATACCATTATGTAGATTTATATTTGGGACGTTGTCGAGTACAGCGCATTTCATCTTCATATACTTATGTGACTAAAATAAACGATACGACTTCCAAAAGTTGCGCGAAATTTACTAGTTACATTATTCGACCGGCAATCGACAAGTCCCTGGTTTACATCGTTTACATTCCGGTGCATCGAATCTTTAAAACATTCGCCTTTCATTTTTTTCATAAATCAGAAATGTAAGTAATAATTTCCACCTACCACAAAAAATGTTTGCAACAAACAGTAGCAATTCTTAAATGTACAGACATTTACAGGGGGAAGAAATGTTGGACAAAAATAAAAAATGCAATTTGATTCTGTCATTCATCATGAGTCGTACTTAATTAATTATTAAATATGTTAATTATCTGTTCGCCTACTGTGTAAACTTTTAATTGACCGAATTTAAATTTCAAGAATTTCGATTTTCTGTAATTGATAATTTTATCGTTTGTCAGAACTCATGTTGCGGGTAAAGACATTTAATCATAATCATTAACAAAGTTTTAATATTATTCAAGTAGAAACCGATCATTAAAACCATCTGTATATAAACGATTTACGAGAGATATTCAAATGTTTCATTAAAAATTGGAATGCATTTATTATTAAGGTAATATTTAGTATTATTTTATATGTATATTTAGTTTGCATTTTATTTATCACTATCAGTATATTCATTTCAATTACTGATGTTTTAGTGATGTGTCATAATAATTATGTTAACCGGGGATTAGTTGAACGGTTCTGTCAACACGTGCCTTAGTCGCCTAGCGGAAAAGACTGCATTACGCAAAGTTTTGACCCGGGACGAAATAAGTATACTGCCGAATAGTGAATGTAAAGCCTTCGTTTGAAATCGGTGACTAATTGGGAATCATTAATTTTCATAAAGATGTTTTAATTAATTGATATTTATGAGTTTTGGAAGGTATATTATCGTTTTCGTACACATGAAGATTACTAACCAATGATTATTACACGATTACCATTATGTGTAATTGATCATTTATCTGATGTTATATAAAAGTAATAAATTGGTTTTTTATATATCATATTCCATCTTAAGAGTAATGTATGACCGTAATTCTGTTAACTACATAAATACACTGAAAAAAATGTATAGGTTTAGTACATATTTTTTAACACACCTGCTCAAATTCGTGGTGTTTGCATGCTGGTAAAGTACGCGCAAGGCGTTTATTACCGCTGCTCAGCGTAAATCCGGGAAAGCGCTTGTGCGAAGGGGGATAGAGCGTTATTTTCGCCCGTTCGGATTTTTTGTTCGAAATTCCTATAGAGGATAGTTGTGACTGCCTTACGACTGATTTATAGGCACTTTAGAATCGTAATTCGAACGACTTGCCTATTCAAATGTTTACAAGGTATGTACATAGTACAGTGGCTTATTTTACAGAATCGCGAATCTTTATACAAGTATGGCAAAAATGACTATATTTATTGAGTATACGATTGAATAAAATATAAAAATTACGTAATTATTCTCACAAAGCACTACAACGTGACAACATTACTGAGAGCGTAAAATGTTAAAGCAGTGAACGATACATGGTCGTACTGTTCTGTCGAAGAACAAAAACTTTACCGTTGCAGATTATTTTGTTTTATTTGTATAATTAAAGATATTGTTGACATAATCAGAGCACTGTAAACAAAATTAGATATTTCTGTTCTGTTACAATAATTCTATTTATTCATGGCTTCCACAAATCAACTAACCGTCGTCTATTCTAATATTTAATAATAATAGATAGTCAATAACAAGAAATTTTATAAATTTGGCTGTAATTTAAAAAATGTCATTCTGCGGGGACTCAATAGTATTTTAGCTATTCTTGTATCTATGGGCGTAAAGCAGAGCTTAAGGAGGGTGTAAAGGCTCAGGTAGTAATCTATGTTAAAAATATCTGAATTAAAAATCTGATTGTTATTATTCAAAATTCGGCCTCTGTGACTATAATTTCAATCAATATAAAAGATCTCGTAAACAATTCCAAAAAACCGGTAATAGATGATTTTTGTTATTTTCGAAAATTTTCTATTCTTGATGAATTTCACTGATATTTTATAAGATATGTACAATATTTAAATCGCAGTTACAGAGCCCCAATTTTGACAAGTAACTCCAATAATAATACTTTTCAACAGATTTATTCTCTAAATTGCATGGAGCGAAATTTTCACACTAAATGTAGAATGAGCAAGATGTTCACTCTATAAAGACTGAAAATTTCCTCTCAAAGAGTGAGTCAAAACATCATCACTACAAAGAATAGAAAGAAAAATTTCACTGCAATTGTTGGTGTGGAAATTCACTTTTTGTGTGGAGCGAAATTTGATTTCATCTATTTTTGTAATTTCTTTTTTGTTATTTGTTGTCAATAAATTTGTATGGTTAGTACGATTTCTTGTCTAAAAAATCTATTAATTATTAAAAGTAAAAATTGAGTCACTATCTGCTAAAGGTGACTTTTTCACTATTTCTAAAGTAAAATTTTCACTTTATTAGAGTGACAAGTTTCTATCTACTTGTAATAAAGTGAGATTTTCACTCTGAGGCTGGTAAAACAGTCACTTTTAGCAGAAAGTGGCTCAAATTTCACTTTAAGAGTAAATTTTACGAAGTCATTGCACCCAAGGTGATGCGTGGGTGATCCAGGGGATAAAAACTGCACTTTTGTCGGTGCTTAAAGTCGTACTTTTTTCGCACCTGAAAAAGGCGCAAGAATTTTATGCATATTATAAAAAAGTTCGATAATCGGGTGTAAATATTCAACTTTACTCGATGGTCCTATCTAATTGCATGTTAAAATGCAGAGCGTAAAGTCGAACTTTACACCCTTATATCGAAAGGTGTACAACTAGTTGAAGATAAAAAAAGTCTACAGTCATCCAAAAATCTTCTTCTTATAACCGGTAAAAAAAATATGCCTGTTCTTGTGGGTAATAGTATGTTATGTAACAAGGGCGCAATCTTCGACGAGTGCGAAGTTTGCTGTACGCGCGAAGCGAGGGATTTCGCCCGTGTTCGATACGATATTTTTTAATACGCCCCGGCGTTCCGCTCAAAAATTTGCGCCCGAATATTTCACTGAAGGGCGCAAAATCGAGTTCTACTCCCGAAGTGTTAAAAAAATCCTTTTTTTTTACTGCGTGGGCAAAATGCTATTTTTCACGCTTTTGACATTTTTCTTTCGCATTTGACCCACATTTGTAACAAAAAATACATTTCGGAACTTGTCAAGAAATGTTTTTTAGATAAACGTGCTTGCGACACTCGCCTTCGGCTCGTGCCACAACCTTCACATTCGTTCGAAAACACTTTTTCCCACTTGTATCGAAAACAACTATTTTGTACTACAGAAAGTTGTGCTGACTGCGGCTGCAAGTTGGTGATACTCTGGGAGCCGACTATGGGAAAAGGTAGCTCGACCAACTGTTTGACTACGGGTGCCAACGTTAATTCGCACATGGGAGGTTCGTAAAATGCGATTTTACAACCCCAGCGGAGTAAAATACAATGACTCCCAATTACTACCAAAACAACTAATAATCCTCATGACTTTTATACATGTATATATATTCTTCGTATCATATTCGCCAATGCGGGAGTAAAACACGCATTTTACGCGAAGTAGCATGACAAATTTTGTTTGCAACACGGGAGTAAGATTTTAACACCCACCAGACTCGAACACACTCGACGAGTGTAAAATCCACATTTACTCTCTTGTTACAAAAGTAACTATTGTGTTCAAGTGTACGTAAAATGCTATTTTACACATTTTCACTTTTTTCTGGCGCATTTTACACAAACTTGCAACATAAAATATTGTTCGACGTATGTGCGAAAATGTTTTTTTTTTGTACTAATGTGAATGCGGACCTCGTTTTCAACTCGGCCCGCAACCCTCACATTCGTAGAAAAAACTTTTACGCACGTGTATCGAAAATTACTATTTTGTCGTGCAGAGTAGTAAAATTCCATTTTACGCCTACATTTGCCGGGGCAAAATCGCATTTTACTCCTTCGAAAATTAGACAGATATGATAAGAGTTTACCCGTTATGTCGAAAAATGTTTGTGACACGGTCGTGAGTTTTCACACCTTAAAGGAGATCACTCTACTCTCTTGGTGACGACTTCGCCGACAGACGGTCCTGCTGAGCACCTGCGAGCATAAAAGATTATTTTACGCCCTTGTAACGAAAATAACTATTACGGAGTATAAAAAAGTGCAATATGACAAGCATATTTCCTACTTCCAATGAAAGTATTGAAATTTTGAAACATTATTAAAATTTGCAGAAGTACTGTATAGGAAATTTTATATAGTAATGAACACATATCAGTAAACAGCTAGTTTAATATACACCAATACGACTTATCATTAAAGTTTACATTCAGAAAATTACACTAATGCACGGACAAAAAATTAAAAGATTTATAAATGAATAATTGACATGTATCTCTAAAAAATACGATTTTTTATATATAGAATTTCTAACTCATAATAAAGATTGGGTACGTAGAACATCACAATCGTACATAAAATCAATAAAATTGGGAAAGGTAAAATTTTCTGTAATTGATACAATAATTTCTAGAGTACACAAGGCTCATTGCCATGGTTTGAAGTATGACTGGAAGAAACGGAGAAAATAGGCGTATCACTTGTCCTACAGTTCTGAAATAAATGCGCTACTAATTCGAAGAAGTGTCAACTATCGGCGTTGTATAATAATTCGGAGCTTCCGCTCTGTCTAACAATCCAAGCAGGAGTTTGGCGATTCATTGATAAGCCAGGCGAGCGCTCGTTCGCGCCGGCTCTCCGCCCTTGGGCGTGACGATAAACTGCCTGACGATTGGGTAACGTTGACACGCCTTCGAGCTCTGGAGTGCCAGCACGGTTGGAAGCTTACGGCCAATACTTTTACTCGCACGAGGCCAATTCCAGAGAGACGCTTCGCCACTCGACGATTGGACACGGTCCTAGTAACGACGAAAGCTCCCCGGAGCGCCGCTCGGAGACCGACAGTCGGCAATGGGGATGAGGACACGCCGAGAGGATATATTATGTGAGTGCCATCGAATTTTCGCAAGCTCCGGGGCTTGTCGGACGGAGCGTGTAAAAAGGGTCAATTGCGAAAAGCGGATTAAGCCCAATGTCACCGAGCGTTCGGTCCTCAACAACTCGTACAGAATGTTTTTAACACTTATAATTTATCAAAATCCCGAAATTTATTTTTTAAAAATATTCTGTAAAATTCCATCGTATTCTTTGATCAATTCTAAGAACATTTTGTTTAACCCAGCTGCGGCTATAATTTGAAAGAAAGTGCCCAAAATGCAAAAAAATGGATTTTAATAATACTTGGTATAGGTAGTTTTTTTTAGTCGCTGATTTCGAATATGGAATCAGATTTTTCAAATTCAAAATGGCCGATCAAATATGGCGGACGAATTTTTAAATATCGTAAAGAATCACTTCAATCCTCTTACTAGGGCCTTTTTGGGCCGCTGATTATAAAAATTTAAAAAAAAACCGAGTAACAAGTTTCAAGCAGAATGGTTTGACTTTTCAATAAGTGTCCGCCATATTGGATCAGCCATTTTGAATTTCCAAAATCTGACTTCAGATTCGTAACCAACAACCCCAAAAACCCTTCAAGCGGTTTTATAAACTTTTATGCATAAATTGATTGAACACAATGTCATACTTCATGACGAAGATTTTGAAAAAAATGTGAAAACTACCATCTTTGTGGACGTATATTTTTTTTTTTTTGGCACATCGATTACGAAAATGGGCAACGTTGTCGTATTCAGTACACATTAGACTGTCTAGAATGTCTGTCTAGACTGTATAGACTGTCTAGATGGATTTGATTTTAATTATATAAACTCCAGAATTTGTTAGTCTAATTTATATCATGAGAAAGATTTGCGCCTTTCCCTCAGTCTGAAAAATGTCCGAAATGACAAAGATCTTCGTCAACGGCAGTCAAGGAGTTAACAACATTTTATTCCAAAGTTATACAAAATTAACAGACCGTTCGCAGATTTGTCGTGTTTCAGTCGCCATTTTGGGTGCCTTTATCTTTCTCTGCATAATGTTAATACGCCCATTTTAACATTTTGCTTCCGAAGAATCAATTTTATTTCTTTAAAAAGGAATTCTGACAGGACATAATATAAAAATATACATTTAAAACATTAGTTAATTTAATTTAGTTAATTTTACGTTAAATATATACTTGGAAACTTTTTATAACCTTTTTCTCATACGAAATACAACCATTAAAATTGTTTGGACAAACTGCCCAATCAAAACTTACTGGGTAAATGACAATTAACGATTCTTTTATAGTATATTATGTAACAAGGGTGCAATTATCGAACTTCGACGAGTGCGAAGTTTGTAGCACGAGCGAAGCGAGGGTGATAATTACACTTGTCGGATGTCAACATTTCGCGAATGTTGCATACGATACTTTTTAATAGGACAGGCGCGGGGCTCGATAATTTGCGCCCTAAAAAATTCACTCTATAGAGTTTCTTTATAAAGAAAGAGTGGAAATTCATATTATACAGAGTGCCTTATGTTTCACTTTTGCATGGAGTGAGTGCTCATTTTTTAAGAGTGAAATGTTACTCCAAGGCACTTACAGAGAAGGTTTAAAAAAAATGTATTCATGCACGCTTTTCCACAAAATTATTAGAAGACATACTTTGTCTTATATTATCGAGGTATTATCGTTTCTAGTTTAGCGAACGAGGCCACTTTTGTTTTACAGCTCACCCAAATTAAACCATATTTTATTTACGATAATTTGAAAAATTTATACATAAAACTAGTAAAGAAGTTTAAATTGTTTTATAATCAAGCAGTATGAGTGCACAAACTATGGTAGGTTACAATATGCAAAGATTTTTAGTCCTTTAACATTTTAAATATAAAATTTACATATAAAAATAGAATGGTTCTATTCAATGCTATAGAAGAGTTTTAAAATGATAAACAATCATGTCATAAATGTCACACTATTTCTTATGTGCCCTTATAAACGTCCTTCATAACTTCAAAATACAAGATGATGCTATTAATCATGGTGGTCGTAAAAAGTCATTTATGCCATTAATATTCATAACTGTCCAATTAAATGCAAAAACTGAAGCCACTAGTTTCTTTTCCTTTCGTTTAACTACATTGACCGACTTTAGTCCACATTTTATTTGCAATAATAGTTCTTCTATTACATCGAATAACTTTAAGAATCCAGATTGTTATTTAAATCGAATAAAATTAAATTTAGAGGCATTGTTTAAATATTTAATGACGTGAAATCATCGATTAAATATTTGAAGTGGGTTTATTAATAAAATTATTATATAATGCGTAAATATTTAAATAATTAATCAGAAGAAGGTATTTAAACGAATTACATTATATTTTTGTTAATATTATGATTTACCATTATAAACATATGTAGTGTACTACGAAATATACTACATAATATAACTCAACGGGATACTTTTTGTACCCGTCCCCTGGTCCCGTGTTCGAAATTATTGTTAGAATACTTATATTGCAGCCAAAGAAGTAGACTGTAGTGGTTTGATCGAAGTTTAATTTGGGTCACTTTCAATTGCCGTAAAAGATCTTTTCGACTGCAGAATTAGTGTTTAATAACATCTTCACTGTGTGAACATGAAAATAAAACAAATAGATATTTTTTTTAGCATGTGGATACAATGAAACTTACTGCATTTGAATTTATTGTTTCACAATAAACTTACATAATTTAGTCAATCACCATACACGGTCGACATGGACTAACGCACTCAGAGAAATACGAAAGCATTTTAATACTGCATTTTAACACAGAAAGAAAAAAAGTGTTAATGAAACCACGCAAAAATAGTAGAATCGATTTTAATCTGTTAAGTAGTATAATTAACTATATGTAAGGTTAGTTAAGTTATGTACGAACGATTTAACAATAGGAAAGTAGTAAATGGAACAATTTTATTGTACCGTTTACCATGGAAATAGTTAATGCAATAACTTTTTCGATTTACGCGTTTTTACCATTACAAAAAGGTTTCGTTAACTATTTCCTTTCACTCTGTGTAGTAGTAATTTACTATTAGTTTTCCAATACCGCTACAAATAATATCTAATACTATAATGGTTTAAAACTACGTGTGGAGAAATCCAATACTATTTGTAGTAGTTGGCATGTATTTAACTAGGACCTGTAGTATTTTATATCACTGTGTTTGTCACAGATAATATTCGTTTCCGTTTTGGCTAATACACATAGTAGAAGTAGGTGAGTGTAATAAATATCATAAGTGAACAGTAAAAGTTACTGATGTATCAAAATCAATTTTACTAAATCATCATTGTAATTAAAATGAGATAGCCATGGTTTCCAGGATCAAAATTTGGATTTCGGTTGTTAGTATTCGTATATAATTATGTTTGAGTTTGCCCGTTGACGTAACATTTAAAACTTGAGCACAGAATACCGAGTTTAGGCAATACAACTAGTAATTTTAATTCGAAAAGGTTTTCACTGAAGCCTATAGGCTTAAGTTATAACCTACCAGTATAAATCTCGACCGCAGTAGAACAATTCATTGCAAAATCTCTTAAAATTTCAATAATCGAGGAAGCAGGTCAATATCAACGGAAGAACTTTGAAATTGGTTCATGGAAAACAATGTTAATTTGGGCCCTTTGTAAACCTTATTCTCTTAATTTTGAACATTAAAAAAATAGTGACTGTTTTCCAGCGAGTTTTACTGTTTCAAATTGAGAAAGTATGAGGTACGCGACGATTTCCTGTTTTGAAACTTTATTGCATTTTTAATAATGAAGCTTCTTAGATATAAATGTGTGGTAATGAAGCAGTGGAATAAGTGGTCTCTCAAAACATTTGATAACAGTGCATGGGCTGCCATTTTGTAGTAGATAAAATATCCTGGTTGAGATTATGGTATCAGAACCCGAATTTTGAAAAATCTATATAAACATATGTAATTTACATTTTAACATTATTATCTTATAAGTTGAACGCATTAGTACGTCCATTATTTCCAAATGAAAATTAGTTGTATTGATTCAATCAGTGGATTAATACCACTGTGTCGCGGCAATCAATTTTGATTAATTCGGACAGTGCAATGATTTCACTGATTAGAGCAGAATAAATTTTACTTATATTAAGTTCATCTGTAATTTTAAGTACACAGTAAATGAAAAACAATTAAAATAAATATCTTAGTTGATATAGTAAGAACTATCTTTTTAGTTGATATAATTTCTTTGCGATCATAATGTCAGTTTAGAAAATTTCGTTGCGTACACTGCAATAATGAGTGACATCCGCGAAGACCCGAGTAAACATTTGCTGGGGCTACCCCTACTATCAGATCAGGATCGCATTAGATTTGTAATGCTACCTCGGATCCGGGACGGATACGGAAGCCCGGACGTCCGGCAATCCGGATCCGTTCCAGAGCCGATCCTGATTTGTAGTTATCCAGCTACATTCGGTACATCAGGGAACCCGTACCTGTTCCTGATTTGATCCGGATTTGGAATTCTAATTCAGTATGCAGCTCTAGTGGCGCCTTACCTAGCGGGCAGTGATGAAACGAATAGGCAGTGCCGACTGCCGATCAGCTGAGCTGTTTCGACAGTTCGACTTTATCGCGTTTCGTTTTAAAGTTTAAATGTGCTACGGTCTTTTAAAGTATTATCATGCACAAGAAAAACATAAAGAATAAGAAAATGAAATATAAAAAATATGTGATAGTGTCAGTGAGTTTTATTTTTTTTTGGGAGGTTAACCCACATTCAGATGTGAGGTTAACTTTCCAAATTAATAACCTTTTCCCTAAACCTCAATTGTATCTTACGTTTTCTTAGTTCGCAATAAATTCAATAAAATAATTAAGAAAATTGAACTAAATTGAAACGCAATTAAAATGAATGTTTATTTGTGTCAATAACGTATATAAGTGCAGTAATCTGACAATCATCGTAGGAACAATTAAGCTCTGTAACTCTTGTTGGAACTTGACGGTGCTTTCACTCTTTAACTATCACGTTTTACCTTTATTTCCTGGCATATCTACCCGAAATATGAACTCAAATTACAATAATTACAATTGAAATAGTTTCGAAGCGTTGGATATATTCCGACAAGAGTTACAGAGTCAAAGAGAGTACGAGGTTTCCAGATTATTAGATGCATTGTACAAAGCCATAATATTTTAAAAGTGTTATAAAACTATTTTATCATGAATAAAATATTTATTTTATTAATTATTATAACATTCATTATATAATACGTAGTCTCATAAACCGAATAATCTAAAACGTATAAACTCTCTTCAGCTATTTAACAGTTGTTGTAACGCAGTCTATGATTTCATCCGCTGTTATTTATATTTATTATAATTTTAATACATATTCCTTTTAAATATATTTACGTGTAAGCTTATCTATGATTAAGTATAAAAAATGAAGATAGGGTACGTTTCAAAAAGTATTATTGTGCCAAAAAATATTTAATGTTTAAGATTATTGGACGCATTTTACAGCTTTAATATTTAATAAGTGGAATAAAACTATATGGATAGTGTGCAAAAGAATTACTGTGGATAATTCTTTACAAAGTAAGCTTAGGTTAAATATTAAGACGAATAACATATGTACAAACAATAATCTCAAAACTGTAAACTCTGTTTGACATTTATAAAATTAAATTATTATACTTAATTCGTGCTCTTTCTGCATTTAGCTATAATTTATTTTAATGTTATTGCGCAATATGAAATATGCTGTTCAACATGTATTAATTATAAACAGCCAATGTAATCATGAAGCCGGAGCGATAATTCTTTTAAGTGATGAGTACACAGATTCCATCAAGACCTTTGTAGTTTCCAAATACAATATAACTTTCTTCACATTATAATATGCAATTCATCTGAGAGGAATGGATATATAAAGGATCACATTTTTGTATGGTGATAAAACATATACATATACGTATTCGAATCTGATAATGCGTTCACACCATTTACGTCAATGTCCTATATTTCTTCAATAAATGTATTTTGAATATAGTACGGATTAAAAAATTACTTGAAGTTTATTGTGTTCAATTTTTTAATATGGTATATTAATCCTATATTTATTAGTGAAGTTCAAAACAATTTTCTTGTGTATATATTTGCACTAATTCTGTAAATTTGTGCAAAATTTAATCGATGCGTCATTGACTGGATATAGTTATATTCTATTTGTAGGTTGTATAGGGCTTCATATTCTGTGCATATAAGAACTGTCAGTTTTTATTATTTCATTATGTTGTGTATTATTTAATTGTATGCTTAATTAACAACTGTACATATTAAAATATACAAAATAAGAAGGTAACTTTTGTCGAATTGGAAAGTTAACCTCGAATTAGAGTTAGAATTAATCTGTCAATAAAAAGAAATGTTTTATTCGTGTATAACCTAAATGACAACTTAGCAAAGGCCTATATATATAAACGACGCATTGGCAAAGGATTTTTACTATCTTTCACATTGTCATCTGTATAATCATGTGTTTAAATAGTCACGTCAGCAAATTTGCACAAGGTTTTCTGTATTTACACCTTATTGAATGTTACCGCCGATTCAAATCCGGATCAGGATTGCCGGACGTCCGGGACTCCGGATCCGTTACGGATGTGCGGCAGCGTTACAATCCTGATCTGACACGGATCTGAAATTCAACTAAGATAAGGGTCCCGGATCGGTATCAGATTCGATCCGGAGGCAAATGTTTACTCGGGGACACTTGCTTATTTTTAAGATATCATTTGGGGGGTTTTTATAAGTGTCTTATTTTATACGTTTCTTCGTTTGTAAGATACATATAAGTGACTTCACTAACAGTGAGGTAGGACAAATGCAAAACCACTGAAGTTAGGTTAGGCTATCTAAAAAGTCCCTTGATCATCATCCTGTATGTTGCACATTAACTTAGTGAAAATGGATCAGGTGTCGTGTTTGCTTTGTAATTTTCGGTGCAGTACAGTTATAGTCTACAATGATAAACTAGGTTATGTTCGAGGTTCGCGTTCCCTACCAACACACAGCCACGAAAAGTCATAAAAATGTTAACAAATATTAAGAAAAGTTAACATTTCGATAACTTTTCGTTGATAGTTCATGCATATTGTACGTTAAGTTCTTGAATTTTACCCGTACTATTTTTCATTGAAATCTTGGAAACCTAATAAAAGTAGCAAAAGTAGCAAAATTTACTAAAAATTTTGTTGAATATTTTTTTAGTGGAATTATTTTTACTAGAGTTATTGGCGGTTCCTTTGAATCATATCAGTTATATGTGCCTCTTTGAACTTTCTGTGTGTTATCGCATGTCCTAGTCTTCAACCATTCTAAATACTATGTAAATGTTTACGTCAATAGCTACTAATTATTTACTTAAATAACACTAGTAAAATTCACAACATTAACAGAAACTAAAAAAATAGTTCCCTTTTTACTACGTTCCTTTCAACTTCCCAATGGTTGTTGAATTTTTTTCAGTAAATTTTCTTTGAAGTATTTCTAAACATAAGAATTTATTTCATAAAAGAAACGTTTGTTTGGAACATGTCAAGTACATAATTTTTCCAAAAATTTTTCAAACATGCAACACCATGTTTCTACCGGTTACTCCATATCTTAAGATTCTTCTCTTGGAAATCAACCCTGCGGCCTGCGCTATAGTGGACTGTCGGTATATTCTTAATTCAAACAGCCGAACCGCGATGTTCCGAACAGACGACAAGCTGCTAAAGGGCGAGGATTCTGCGGGTCGAAAGTGAAGAACTTAAAGGCATCGGATTCTTATTTCTCGATTTCTCCATAAATAATTTTAATGACGCGATACGTTCGGGTATGAGGTAGGAGACTGGACCGTGCCTTAGTATATTTGTAGGCAGCCGCTCGCACTCTTATTTATTATATCCATAATACGTGCACGGTTATCCTCGGATATGCGCACACCTCGAGGAACTGAAAGAGTGCACTGGAACTACGACGTTCTTTTGCATGTTTTTCTTTGTCATTTCAGGGCGCACCCTTGCGGGCCTTTTCGAGACAGCCTTTTGAAGGATGAGGAAATTTTTGCGAAGAAATATATCATTGATTATGTCACTTTGTACAATGCGGAATAAAATGCCGTTTCGAAGACGCGTGTTCCTTTTCTCTGAAGTGTAAATAAATCTCAAAATCGCAGAAAACAGGGGATACTACAAATGGCATATTTTTTAATATTCTGATCTAATTCATACTTAATTATAAATAATCTGATGAAATGGAATTTAACTGTTTAACCGATATTAGTTTATTGATCACGTATATATCTAGGAGGATCCGTATATAGAAACGCAGGACTCAGAACACTTTCCTATAGTAATATCCAAATTTAGTATGTAAATAACCGATGTCATAATGACATCTACTAGAGTTTAGAGTTAGGTTTTACAACAATTTTTTTTGAGCTTTAACCTATTAACCGCCGAATGCACTGGAATTTTACCTCTAGAATTTTATTGTTTCAAGGTCGCTTTTTCGAATGGTCATTATTACATGAAAATTGTAATTTCCAATATTAATATGTAAGAAATCATGATTTTCAGACTCTTTTTTTTCGTTTCTCTTAATTTTTTTCTGATCTTATTAACAAAACGTCGGTCGATACCACGAAATGTTTGGGTATATCATCGTACAAGAAAGTATTTCTGGTTAAACAAAACTCACTACTCGAGGGTTTTTGGGGATGCTGATTACGAATCTGTTGTTGGTTTTTTTAAATTTAAAGTGTGGGATCCAATATGTCGGACCCAATGTATTAAATATTCATCGATTTTTGTGGCTTTCAGTATCTTCATGTTTTTTACGTCATTGATTCCGCATTCATGATTAGATTTTTGAAATGCAAGATGGCGGACTCAATATGGCAGGCGAAGAATATTAAATATTAATCGGTTTTTGTAATGTTCAATATCTGCTTGTTTTTTTGGGTCGTTGATAACGACTCTATAGATAAAAATGGCAAGAGGTACTTTTTCTTGATAATATTGCATACAATAAGGAGAAATTTTGTTCGTTTGAGTAAATTGAAATTTTGGAAATAATGTTAATGTGAAAGTAATGTGAAAAATTCGTTATTAACGACCCCAAAAACAGGCTGATATTGAAAATCACAAAAATCATTTAATATTTAATATTCGCCGATCGCCATGAATTTCGAAAACCTAGTCATGAATTATAATAATATATAAATAAAATAGGCAAAAAACATAAAAATATTGAAAGCCACAAAAATCGATGACTATTTAATATTTTAAGTCCGCCATATTGGATTCGCTATATTCGATCCGCCATTTTGAATTAAACAAAACAGATTCGTAATCAGTGACCCCAAAAATCCCCGAGTGCTGAGTTTTGTTTAACTAAAATTCTCTTGACTAATTGCTAACACAGAAACCAGAGAAACTTGTTTTTTTTTGTACCTGGTTGTAGTAGTAGCTGTTTATTCAATTAGACAAAACTATCTGGCAATGATACAATTACTCAGCACCTCATGAACAAAGTTTTGCTCAATTTTTTAAAATATTATTTACGCGTTCATGCTTCCGCAGGCCTGCAAGTCTTTCGAGTTAAATGTGTTACAAATACAAAATGTCCTGTCATATGTTATCAGTACTTAAGCTCATTACAACGAGTAGGTTATAGCATTCTAACATTTCAAGTTGTACTGCAGATGCGACTTACATGCAATCACTTTATATCATATTTTAAATAATAAATTTTGTTTTTGCCACATATGTTGTATTTTATATCAATTACTGTAGCTTTGGAAACGTTGAAACTGTTATTGCCGAGTTACTTCAGCAACAAATGCACTATTCACATTGGACATATGACATTACCTCAGCTGGCTTTGGTAATCAATTTTAAACTTAACAAATAACTGGAAAATATACACTCTATATTTTTTAAAGTCAAAGTTGAGTCACTCTCCGCTAAAGGTGACTTTTTCACTATTTCTAAAATAGAAATTTCACTTTATTAGAGTGGCATATTTCCATCCACTATTAGTACAGTGAAATTTCCACTTTAAAAGTAGTGAAAAAGTCACTTTTATCAGAAACTGGCTCAATTTTGACTTTAAGACATTTAGAGTGTAAAATTTTCTGTACAGGTTGACTGATTTTACACTTGCAAAATTAAAGCATTCTCAAAAATGGAAATCTTTATAAATGCGCGTGTGGAGCACGAAAGTAGTCGCTAATTCAAATTCTGAAAAGATTCATTCCAATATACGAAAAAAGTAGAGTTGAAATATTATTAGCAGACTAAATGGAGAATGGAGAGGATGGCTAGTTTTAATGTAGACCCTTCAAATTTCAACGTAGCACTATTATTCTTTCTTGATTTGTGCAGAAATAAGCAGGTCATCTACCACACATAATAAAACTTCCTTGACGATATCGCGAATAATAATCGCATTTTATTGCACTACTTTTAGCAGTATATTTTTCGGTGGCAGATACTTTTTTGCAAGTGGTAGAGTCCGATTTTATATAATTAAACATACTCTCTCAATCTGAACCAGCGAAAAACTACTAACAGTTCATATTCACTAATTCACAAAGCGTATAGAGCTTCTTGATTTTCGTCGGAGCTTCATTTTCAACAACGATTTAATATTTAATGGAGCTCCAGAGAAGCTTCTATGTCCCCATTCTAACATCTGGGAAGCTCGCTTGGAGTTTCGTGGGACCTCACCACGAGGAATGTCAACGGAAAAAATTAATTTGATTTGACTATACATGTATATTACTATAGATATCATTTATAAACACATACCATATTACTTTTGACTTAAATTTGACTATGTAATGATATCCTATATGAAAGAGTAACTGTTGTGTACTCGCCGCTTTTTTTAAATTATATTATGTACGCTAAACCCTTATGAAATATACGCAAATACTTCACTAAGAATTTTCCTACATTATCAACTAGATTTATTCGCCGCTCATCAGAACAAACGCGCTCATATGCATTACGTATAGAGGGCAGAGCATTTATACGAACTTAACATGCTTCCATTGCTTGCGGAAATGATCGCCTATCCTAAATACATAGAATACATGCACTCAACGGAAAACTTGATGCACCACCACTCGACGGGCGTTTGAAACTTATAGAAACTGCTCTCTTGAGCGCCGTCACTCGGCTGGCGTTCGAAACGGATAGAAACTAGAGACCCTCTACTACAGGGTCTCTAATAGAAACTGTTCTTTCAAAAGACCGTTCAAAAGATGGCCGTGTAAACAAAAGAACTCTATGCTCGGAAACAATTTTCCGTTCGAATTGTGCCTACTCCTGGCATTTCGTATACATGACACATTATTTAGATAAAATAAAATGCGAACTATAAGACGCGTTAGTGTAAATGATTGTGACTTTTGATTTTGTTCGACATGCTAACCCAATATCAAATTTCAAAAGGTATTTGTTCGCGGTGTATATATTACATGGAAAGGGCATTGATTGAAAGAAATTCTTGAAAGTTCTGAAGTAAATGCGGGAAGCACATCGGTTTTCGATAAGTCAGTAAAATGCTTTTACAAATCTTTTCTCCTCATTTCATTTTATGAACTGCCATTAATCTACATACATGCGAATATAATACATCAGTGAAACTATCACAAATTCGCAACATGAATTCTTAACGCATAATTCGCCCGGAACATAGCGCGGTTTTCATGACGAGAGTCATATAATATTATATATGTACATAAGAAGATTACCGATGGAACTCCCATAGAGCTCGTACAGCGCAGATGAGCATGCTCCCAGGGAACTTATGAAATTGAGCTCTACATCAGCTTTGTGTTGTATGGAACTCCCACAAAGCTCATACAGAGCAATTGCGCGAGCTCCCAGGAAGCTTCTGAAATTGAACTCCGGGAGAGATCTATAGCAGCTTTGTGTTATACGGGTAGTCACTAATCGATGCAGTGAATTTGACTGAAATCAGTGGAATGAAATCACGTGCTTCTCGCTGGCATATAGTGTTTATTAACTGATAGATTACGCGAATTTCACTAAAATCACTGTATCTAACCATATGATAACCATAGTTATCATTATTTTATTCGATTTCAGTAAGGCTTTTGATCTTGTGGATCATGAATTGCTCATTCGCAAATTGAAAACTGCAAACCTTTCTAGCACGGCCCTTGCCAGGTTCACCTCATACCTGTCAGGTCGCTCACAAGCTGTCCTAGACAAGGATGGAAAATTATCACCTTGCTTGCCGACTAATACCGCAGGGTTCTGTTCTTGGACCATTACTCTTTTCGATTTTCTTTAACGATCTCCCTGGGGTACTCCATCATTCGCGCCACATGATTTATGCTGATGATACGCAAATATTTCTCAAATGCCATCCCTCTGAGATCAACAGCTCGATGGCACGTATCACTGCTGATGCGGAGCGTTTTTGTGACTGGGCTGCTGAAAACAAACTTAAGATCAACCTTGAGAAGACTAAAGCCTTGATAGTGGGTAGCCCGTACTATATCAAGTTACTTGATCTAACTGCTCTGACTACCATACATGTCCGGGGATGTTCCATTCCATGGATAAAATCGTCAAAAAACTTAGGAATTGACATAGACGCCACTCTCTCTTGGAGCGAGCACATCACACACATTTCCAAGAAGGTCTACAATATTTTCCGGCAGCTAAGGGCCAATCAAAATGCGCTTCCTCTCGACCTGCGTAGGCAGCTTGTCATGTCACTTATACTACCTTATTTTGATTACTGTTGTTCCGTCTACAACGACCTTAATGGGACTCAAAAATTACGGGTGGAGCGGTTGCTTAATGTAGGCATCCGTTTCGTCTTTTGTATTAGAAAAAATGTTCACATCACCCCCTATAGAACCAAGCTTGGTTGGCTTACAGCAGCGTCAAGGAGATTCTACTACATCGGCATGGCGATCTTCAATATATTTAGAAGTAAAACCCCACCGTATCTATATAACCAATATGTATGGCGTAAAAATATAAACGATCGGCAACCCAGAGCGTGCTCCGAAGACCTCAGGATTCCAACCTACAGGACCGAGACTTACGCGAACTCCTTTTGTGTTATATCCATTCGATTGTGGAATGCTCTGCCATTAGACCTTAAAAAATGTACAAGCAACAGCGCCTTCGGTACTAAGCTTATGCGTCTCCTTTTGGAGTCTGATATGTCAGGCCGTCCGTTATTTAGGATTAATACATAATCACTAGTATTCCTTGTTGTGATACTAAACTTGCGAATAAATCATTCTAACCGAGGATGATTATGAGCGCGATTACAATTATGACTAGAAATGTCCTCATTTGATTTGTTACTCTGGCGCTTCCTTATATTATAACTTACTAGTTTGTTGCATGCGAAACTACTGAGAAACTGTTCGAACGATATCAAAAATAATGATGTATTATAATTCTATATCTATCACTCTACTATTGTACTTTATTATTATATGTAGTTGGCCAAAGAAGCCTACACTTCAAGCCAAAGTTATTAAATAAATAATAATAATAATAATAATAATATGCTTTGTGTTGGTAATCGGTGGTTTTCACTGGTAAATAGTGTCTATTTACTGATTAATTCAGCGAATCGGACTAAAATTAGTGAAATGGAATCACGTGATTTTCGCTGAAAGATGATTACTAACTGATCAATTAAACGAATTTAGCTAGAATCGACTGAATGGACTGTTTGTGCTAAGAAATCAGCTTCTACTCATCTTAAGTAATGCACAAAACTATTAAAAGTATTTTAATTGCCATAAACACTTATTGGTTTCTCGTGTTACTGTGGTCAATAGAAGGTAAATTTCTCGTATAATTAATATATTCAGTAAATTTAAGAAAAATCTATAATACAAAGTTAGCTAATATAACTTTTTACACTCCCCTCAAACTATATAGTAGGACCTGCTTTCAATTTTAACGGTTATAAAAATGGTTAAAAACGAACATGTACAATAAACATTATAGATAATACCCGAAACAGATCGCTATTATTCATTTTTTTAGTGGCGTTTCCAGTATCTAGAATTTCCTGTTTGCGTGGGCAACTTGTGGAACTCAAAAGCGATTATTAAACTCAAAAAACAACACAGAACATTTGTTTACATTCCCCCTATAAAAACTTCTTGGGCCAGAAAAACCTGCTCACATTCGACGAATAAAGTTCAGTTTTATGTAGGATGAAAAGCAAATCACGGTTATATTCAGTGAGCGGTGTTAAAAGAATGTACAACTGAAGAATCAGTGAAATAGTGGGCATTAGGGTTAAATTCTACAAGAGTTTTAGTAAATACAATATTTCTACTGGTTAAATAGTAAAATCAACTGGTTAAACAGTGAAATTGACTGATTTAATAGCAAAAATTATTTTCGCTGACGCATTTGTCGAAATTTTCACTGATTCAGATTAAGAGAGTACTCAAGATACTTTACCGCATTTCAATGTGCAAATCATTCAGATATGTGTCTATAGAACGATATAGGTGAGTATACATGAGTTTATTTAACCATAAGATATTTGTAACAACTGTATATTTATATTGTAAGTATCATTATGGTGTTCTCTTATTATATTTAAGTGATTACAAACTAATTTATACTTATCTTTTTATGTAAAATATTCCATTCGTTTTTTTTCATTTGTAATATTTTTATATAAAAGCATTTTTTTGTAGAAAATTAAAAACCAAAGATTATCTTTTTAGAAGTTGAAATATTTAAATAATGCAATTACCATTAGTTGCTATTGCAGACATTTTCATAAAATTCATATTCTGTGACTGAAAGCGTGAATTGTCCGGATATCACGTATGTATCCGAAGGTGTAACTTTTAAACAAACGGTTACCCATTACATTTTATCTGTGAATATATATACATTCAACTATTATAAGCAATCTATTTAATAACCTAATTATTGAAGTACTAAAACAAAACGATATAGAAAATTCCTTTCTTAATTTAACACAGTTATTTGAGAAACTTACTTATAATAATGTTATTAATTTTTCTTCTTATTTTCGTGTTGTATATTTATCTATCGAAAAATTCATCTTAAAATTATGCATCCACAACATAAATTACTTCAAGATACGAATTTTTGATGAATTGGTAAAGCAAAATCTTATCCTTAGGCATTTTAAAAATTACTTTACAGGGAAATGACAAATCGTTCGGGCTTGACATTTCAAAAAGATCTCGTTAACGCGAGCAACATAATTCAAAGATGAATGTTTCAATATTGATTCATCTTAATTACCGTAACACAGAGGCACTAAGTCACAACTCTGTCTTGAAATTCTTATCGAGTGACAGTTTGGTAAAAAGGTTTTCTTTTCTACATGTCGATACGATTGCCCGGTCGGAATTGCAGCATATTAGATGAACCAATTATAAATCATTTTCGACGGTTTCCATTTGCTTTATGAATATGCACAAATTATTATACCCGGAGTATACTTGTATTTATTTACATAATCTATACGAGAGGTGTTTATGCGTATCGATCGTGTAATTAACGCACCAGTTTCCACTTCTCACTGGTCAAAACGGAGACAGTGGAAATGAGATACTGGGATTATGCACTGGACAGAAAAAAGAAACAAACGTTTTAACGAACAAGATAAGAGACTGGCTGAAACAACAAAAGGAAAATCGAAAAATACCACGATATCGAAAAAAGGGATAAGATGAGATAAGAAATACAACAGGCAAAATAGTATCTGCGTATTGGACATTACTTAATTTTAAAAAAGTTATTTGATTTATTGGCAATGAATATCGAAGAAGAGAGACCTTATCAGGTAATGTTATCATATAAATAACGTAAAAAAGGAAACCAATTTTGTTGGTAAGGAATAATATAATGAAAATATAAAATACCTATAAAATTTACCAGAACCGTAATAATAGTATTTGGAGTTTCATTGTCACCCTACATAAAAAAAACTTGATTCTTTGAATATAACGCCTTGATTGAACGTGAATGAGGAAACCTACATATACGTGTATCAGGTTGAACACAACAATTGATTATATCATATCTACATAATTGTAATCATTTTAATCTTACGACATCGAAACATTTTTGTAAGTCGTGGAAAATTAAGTATGTATTAAGATCATTGCTAATTTTATGAGATCAACTGAATTTAGAAGTTGATAAGAATATAATATTATTTTCTGTTAAACATATATTATAACGACAAAAGAAAAATGTTTTTTTTTAGTAATTAACACAGATTTAATGTAGAATATAAGGCACAGGGTCTTTATTTTTTTATTAAACCGAATGAAGTATAATATTTATTTAAAATCTTCTAATGCTACGGACTAATAAGTATTTAATAATTGTTTGATTAAGTGTAATGTTTTATATTACTTTAATGACTAATCAGAACAGCAACAATTTTAGAATAAGGTCCAAAATATTTGCAAAAAATCGTGACAATTTCTTGGAATGGAAAATAGGAATGTGCTTGTAAAATATTATAAAAAGATTTCTTAGAGTTTTGCTACTTTTTAAGAATAGTTCAATGTTTAAAAAAGCTCGAGGGTTTAATTTTTACGGAGATCAATGACGCGGATCAAAGACGTACGGAAATACTCAAAGTATTTTTTATGACTCTTGATGAAAAGTTAGATTATTTAAAGATTAAAAAATAAATACGTATATACTGCCTATTAATAAGATTTTAATATAGTTATTTTCTTCACAACTAAAATATAAAATACATTCAAATCTATGTTAACTTTTTGTATTCAGAATAAATGAACCTCGGGGAGCAGTTTACTAACGAATTTACTTAATTCAACTCTACTAGCAAACAGAAAGGGATAAATAACGGTAGCAGTTATTAAATATTCTTAGGCAATAAAAAGAATTAAAAAATGGTTACATGAAACTAGTAAATTGATCGCTTATTAACCTGCCTTTTCAAATTAAAGCGAGATAAAGATCATTGCTGGATAAGGAGATAATCAAGATGCATCCTGCGATGTTGGTATCAATTGAATGCTGTTATCAAATTTATCATCCGTGTTGCTCATCACTACTATCGAGTTGAAGATACAACGTTTTCTTTTAAGAATTTATGACTATGACTTAAATAAATAAGTGTTGATTTGAATATACTAGGAAATATATGAGGAACTTTCAATTTTTCAGTTTTTAAAATATATCAATCTTGTAACATGGATTCTTTGAATCGCTTTGATCTGCTTTACTACTTGATTTGAGGAATTTTTATTAACTCTCACTAACTTTGCTATGAATGAGTTTACCTCCAATTAAAGACCCCGCAGAATTCTTATGCGAAATGGTTTCTGCTAATTTCTTCTACAATGTTATGTTAGTTCTTAACACACAGAACAAAAGTGTTCGTGATCCCAAGGACCTACCATGGGTAGTTTTTTTATTAAATTTTGGAGGTTATTAATCACGATTTTGAAGTTAAATTTGAAATATTTGAAATACCGAACCCAATGACGCCATTTTTGCTATATTTGTTGGAATTTTGTTAAATGTTATATTCAGGCATTTTATTGCATTTATCTTTTAGACTGTCGTAAACAACCTTTTAATCAACAATAAACATTTTGTGGTTTCATTCGGCACATTTCAGAACCAACTTACTCACATACCTCCCGAATATAAAAGGATTTAATCGAATAATTTTTACTTTGAAAGTTAAATTCCGCTAGTGCAAATGAATTAGATTATTTCTTGTGATGAAGTCACCTATTGTTGTTCAATGAATAATATTTATGCAGGAAGAAAAATATGTAATTAAGTTTAAAATTAAAATTGTAGAATGAGATGCTACTTTGTTTTGTTCTGTTCTTACTACTTAAATGTTAGGCTCATCGCTGTAAGTAGTAACACCAACGAAAAACTGTATCTGTGTCCCATCTTATTATTTGAATTAGTTACTCTAATTACTGTTTCTGGTGTACATGACAATAGACACGTTGAATATGCCACTATAAAAGTTATATGTAATTGAATGAAATAGTTAAATATAAAAATTGATTATGTACGACAAGCATCGAAGCTTATAACCACGTTTAAGGTGCCTTCGAGGTTAATCTCACTTAAAGTTTCATTATTAATTTATACTTTGAGGGTAATATCATATCATATACTAATATCATATTTTCTCTACATATACGTATTGCAATCCATTATTATTTGAAGATTTTCTTGAAGATTTTAATTTTATCATCAATTCAGAGCTTAATTTCAAAGTATATAAGTTTGCAAAAAAGTCATAGAAATAATTTTTAACATGCTGGCTGTCATTCTAACATCGGGACCATCATTTTCTCAAAAATGTCTCTTTTGCTTATCATCTCAACTTTACTAATATTGCAAGTCGCCAGTAATTTTTGTTCTACCTCAAAAAAATGACATTAGGTCACCTAAAATCATAATATGATCGACACAAGATGATGATAGGCTGTTTAAAGTGTTCTGTACATTACTTAACAAATTAAGTGAGACCTGAGGAGGTCTGTATAAAATGCCTGCAGCATACTTAGATCCATAATCTAAATGCAAATCTTGACGTTATGCCGTAGTTTTTGTTCAATCATCTTCAGTAAAAATTGCTGTAAGATGAGTCTCCTTATTCGACGAACTTCTCATTAAATTAACTTCGACATATGCGCGGGCGCTGCTTTACACTCCCCTTTTGGATAATGTCGTGTTAATCTCATTAGCATTAGGTTACTTCCGGTTTCTGATCGCTCTCAAAATATTAACAAAGTTGCGATTTGGAAAATTTCGAGAAACTAGTCCGTGGACGATTAATCATGCCCCCAAATGCAACCTGCTTTGCGCACCAGTGAGTGTGACATTCTTATTCACATTTTGTGATTTAAACCTATCGATCGATACAAGAGTTCTCTCATCTAAACACACCCCTATAACCCTATACATATGTTCTGTATCCCATCATGAAGATACTCATCAGCAAATTCTGGTATTTCCGGAACAATTAAGTCACAATTATTAATATCACGGTGTAATTTGACTTTGTAGGTAATTGAATCACGCATTTCATTTTCTAAAATAAACTCTTTAAGCTCAATTACTGTGCTATTTACATTGAAAACTTTATCCATTTTTTGGCGGCTACAACATATAAATTATACAGGGTGTCCAAAAACTGGATTATGATATTTCAGGAGGTAATTCTCTATGATATTTCAAACAAAAAAGCTCAGTACCAAAATTGGATTTGAGGCTCAGAAGTTAAGTGATGGGCTATTGAAGTTTAGAAAAAAAAAATTACTTTTTTTGCAATAACTTGGTTCGCTTTTAAGTTATTTCAATGAGTAAGAGCTCATTTTTATCTTTTCTTTAAGCCTTACAATTCATCCATAAGAGCATTTGACCTGCTCTGAATATTTTTGAAGTTATGTCCACAAAAAGAGAAAAAAATCCAATTTTCGCGGATTTTCACATATTACTTATTTCGCCAAATAGCTAACGAAGTAACACATAGGAAGAAGTTATAGATCTTGACAAGATGAAGACATTTAAAATGTTCCCGCTGACTTAATTTTTATTGAAATTGAACGTATGAGGGGGAAAATTCTTCGTCGTTTCAAGCTCTACAACTTCTTCCTGTGTGCCATTTCGTTAGCTATTTGGCTAAATAATTTTGGTACAGAACTTTTTTGTTTGAAATATCATGGAGAATCACCTCCTGAAATATCGTAACCCAGTTCTTGGACACCCTGTATAATAGATTGTCTCTCAATACATTTTCTTTGCTTCCTCAAATGCTCTCTTGCATATTTTGCACAATTTTATTATGTTAGAAAAACAACAAATATATATACAAAATTAATTAATAAACGTGTTCTGAAAGTTTATCAAGCCTACTGAAATATTTCCACCTGCTCGACCCACTTATTGCATTAGAGAGGGAATTTACAGAGCTCAAACTACAGTTCACTAATGAGGTACAATAATAATTGTACACGTACATAGGTTTGTGTATGCTTCATTAACATAGGAAGTGAGGAAGTGGATATACATAAATGAACTTTTCAGTACCAGGCAATATCAACCAGACAACATTCAAATTTGGCGACAGCCCAACGTTTTTTCAGGCCTCGAGGTTGCAAGAATAATTTTCTATTTTGAATATAATCATCCAAAAAATAATGACTCCTGATATGTGCCAAATATGCTGCTCATAAAACTTTCTTGTTCGCGGCAATACAGTAACCGCCAATTGCAACGCTTATTATTTTATAGTTAAAAAGGGAGCAAGTAATCAATAATAATCACAGGTTACAATCGCGAGAGCGCCAGCTGGATGTACGTTATTATTAAAGTAATTATTGTTCCATGCACAATAAAAACAGAACCTATGGAATATTACACAAGTATTGGTCAAACTAGCCACTCACACATTAGCTCCTTAATTCGTACATAATTATCATCTCTAAATCATACAATATTAGCTACATATACTATATAGTGTTATGATAAATTGCAAAGTTTTTTTAAGATTTCCAAGGTCTCAAAATACCCACTATTCTAAAATATAACAGTTACAGATATATTTAACAGAAAACAGCGAAGAACATCAGAACTCGAAGGCCGAAAGATTGAACGAGTATCATAGTTCAAGTTGCGAAACACGAGTGATAAAATGACAAGAGAGAGAAAGAGATCGATACACAAAAAGAAAAGGAACGAGTTATAAGGAACACATAGGTACACGAGGAAGAAGATGCTGTGCATTCTAGGAGCGAAGATAAAGAGGTAACCCTGCAGGTGGTAAGTTCGAGAAAATAAGAAGTAGAGAGTGAGTTCGCGGCCGGGGGTCATTCTTGATTGAAGAACTTTTCGCTGCAGTGGTGGAGTGTTTCACGTTTATCGACCACCTGGTCCAGTCTTGTAACGCGTGCAGGTGATACTAATTTTAACGCTGCTGGAGATGATCTCATATAAGAAGATCTCTCTTTTATACGAATACCAGTCGTTTTGGTGAAAGCAATCGGCATGGGTTAATTTATAACTATCCTACATATATACCGATTAATAACTAGTACAAATTCCTCGTTAATATATGCCAAGTTTCGTTTAATCGATAGATCATTATTATTGGCTGTCAATTAATCTCCAAGTATATCTCAAAATATCTGATACAGTTATTTTCATCTGATTAGCAGGAATATTTTGCAATTAATTAAGTAATGTAGGGATCTGATTAACTTAGATGCAGAATTTTTTTATAATTTAGCCTAAGTCATTAAACCGTGTGGTGTCAGTTTTTTCGGAAACTTAAACACCTGCGAAACTGGATGTCTTTAGAGTTTTATTGTACAATCACTTAGCAAATGCTTACCAATACAAAATATAATGTTAAAAATATGCATATAACTGGTTAGGTTTTCTAATGCAGATAAATATTTGCTTCCTTAACTAGATCAAAGACCATCCGTAAATGTGCATTCTAAAATCCAGATAGTGTATTGTTAGAAAGAGCAGAGGCATATAATCTTATATTAAGAGCGTAGACTTAAATGACATTGGTTAGCTAGGTATTATAAATATTCTAAATTAGTAGAAAGCTTTTTCACTTAGCATTCTCCATGTAAAAGAACAACTTAAAAATATAAATAATGTGTACCTATATACCCATTACGTCCACTGAACAGCTGATCACTCAGAAAACAGTTAACTAAATATAGTAAACAGTTAACTAATTGCTAGTAAAAAGCTGTAGTTTCTGTCTTGATAGCATTATAAGGAGAGCTCATTAATTCTTACTTATAAGTCTTATCTTATTCCTAGTATTCTCATTTGTCGAAGAAAAGAAAGTTAAGTCTTCATAAAATAAAAAAAAATAAATAAAATATAAAATTTCGAAAGAAAAGAAAATCACGTTCTATCGAGGTGACTTTAATCGATGAAAAATTAACGTTATACTCCATATCGGAGATGAAGATCTTTTTCCACGATTCCGAGTCTTCATTTATTATTTTTTTTTCAAACAATTCGTCCAACGTATACAACATTCGACCATATTTCATCAGCAATATGGCACCTTCTCAACGAGTCTCTTTGTGGTTAGTATAGATTCATCTCGATATTCATTTCGTATTGGCTTCTTCGGTTTGAATGGAATTCTACGATTGATTGAAAATCGTCTACACGGTCATCGGCAGCAATTTACTGGCACTTGCTATATTTTCTAACAAATGCCATTTTTCACATTTGAAATAAATGCGTATAATCGGTCCTTTCGAAATGGCGTTCTTTTGACGATACCGCAATTAGTATCCCGCTGTTAGCTCTTCGTGCAAAGTTTGGAATAAAGTGCTACTCGAGAACCCCTTCGTACTGCCACTGCTTACCGGGTGCATTTACTGCGATTCCTTGATGATTCGTCAAGATCGTCATAACTAAATGCTTCTTTGCAAGAGTATTTACAACCAAGTGAGACGAATTTAGAACAAGAGTGATGTTATACGAACACGCAACTGCTCAATGCATATAATTATATGAAAAACGCCATATAAATAAAAATGATGAAATGTCTGAATTATACTGAAAATCACTCATCCAATACTTCCAATTTTCGGAAGACAATTTTACCGCATTTTCAGGAAAAAATATTGCATTCGCAAAAATAGTAATTTTTGCACCAAGGGCGTCAAATGGACGTTTTACGCCATGGTGCAACAATATTTCTCGATTGAGGGGAAGTAAAATGACCATTCTATCACACAAATTAAATATGTTTACGAATCACTGACTAGCGAGTTTATTTTTCAATCAGTAATATTTATGGTTATATGGAAAATTCGTGTAATAACCCATTACTGCGAGTTTAGTTGTATATACAATTGTCGTTTTTTATTGTCTCCCACCATTATCACAATGTATTGTAATGTAGAAAATTATAAGAAATCGTATTTATCGGCAGTTTTTCGAAAAATCATCAATTTTAAGACTGTTTTTATTTTACGTCCGAGGGCGTCAAATCAGCGTTTCACGTCCCCAATGGTCATTTTACGACCCCTGAATCGAAAATAAATCTTCAAATCAGACAGTTCAATTTATTAAGTAATAAAATAGCAAAAAAGGAAACAGTACCGTTTAAATTTCCACCACCGGAGATGCGGCAGTTTTTTAAATTTCGAAAATTATTATTCAATGGCAAGATTGCCAGCAGTTTTCTGATGCATTTATTAAGACAGAGTCAATTATTTTTACCATTAAACAAATATTGCACTATTTAGAAAGGCTCTCTATATTTCGCTTAAATTGACCAGTACATAATCATCGAAGAGAATGAATTGATCGGAATGGTCATTGCGAATTATTAAAGAAATTAATAGAAAAAATAGTATTTTTTAAGCTAATTCATAAAGTGATATAAAAGTTCAAATTAGTGCATTATTTTTGCGATATAATTATTATCTATTAGTATTGCTCTATTTAAGGATGTTAATTCTGCAGCTGAAAAGAAATTTCAACCATCATCGAAAATCAATATTTGGGCCGCCTGCCGCTACCAGATACGATGGGATTAAACCATAGGGAAATATATATTGCACCTAAATGGGATTTTCTTTTTCGATTCAATACTGTGAATATTCTTGCTTATTTTGGACGAAGAATAAAAAAAATCGTTAGAACCTTTATTTGTTAAATCGATTTTCTGTAGTCTATTGTAGTTGTGACATTGCAAGGGGCTCATGGACTCAAATTGTAACATTTAAACGATTTCAAATTTTAAACAAAACAAATAAGAGATGAAAATGGTAGATCTTTTCATGCTCTTAATGCTTCTCGTAGTTAGAGAAACTGTAAAAATAGACATTTATTCCCCTTTTATCGGTTCTAGCTTGTTGCAACATGAACTAAAGTTATCCATTATATTTAAAGAAAAGATATTGTCTGATACTTCTATCAATAGTGCATTAATATCCGTTTAATAGAAAACGATCAATTAGTTAAAAAAAGATTGATATATGCGGAATATAAAATTGTATAAAAGTGCGAATAGTTGACCCAATTTAGTTTACTAGACTGTTTAGTTTGAGAAAAAGTCCATTTTTTTAAATCCTTTATCGCTTTGATATCATATTATTTCTAATGCTGTTTTTATGTTATTTATGAAATTTAAGGCACAGATCTTATTTATATTTCAGATGCGTGTTCAGTTGATGAAAATACCTAGAAATTATGCGGTCTCATTCAGAGGGAAATGTTTTTCAAGCTTTTATCGCTATAAAATCTCTGTTTTATGCCCGTAACAATATATGTAGGCCGGTGTTATTAATCAATGAAAATATAACTCACTAATTATTTTCATAAAATGTTTCGAAGAACGAATAACGATAAGTAAAACATTTAAGCCCACTAAATAAAATATAGAATTCTATCTGAAATATGTATAACCTGAGATTTTTCTTACAAAATTTTAATCCTGCTATAATTTAATAAACATAATTTGTTTACGATGTTTTGAAAATCCACTGATAAAATGAAAAATAACGTTGCATTCTTGACGTAACGGTATATATTTATTATACCTATCAGAGTATCGGGAAGCATTATGCAAGAATATAAAGTGGATGAAATGAACACGTGAAAAATCGATTCGATCGCCAGCCGTCTTGTAAAACGAAATGCACCTTACATGCATTCCGCGAAGATATTATGTATATAATATATACGTATATTAGTTCTGACGTTCGTTCGACGGACTCTGGAATAGTTGATGGATACGCCCTCTTGTAATATTTCGGTGATCAATAACGATTCTCGATGCTGTTCATACCATGGGATAGGTCATTATTCATAGTTGCCAGTGAATACATAATTGAAGGTGCCAAGCCAAAGAAGTACTAGAATATTTAAGATGGAATGCCTTCGAAATGTGAAAACGGTTATCAAGAATAACTAGGTAATTAAATTGTATCCTGGTGCAAAACTGTTACTCATAAGTAGATATCACATAACCATCCCGAGCAGAAATTTGTTCAGGCCCTGATCAGGGCCTTGATAAATTTCTACTCGGGATATAACAGATATAATTGTATAAATAATTCTAATCAAATAATGTTGTTACAGTATATTTAATTTTCTTATTTCGCTTTGATTTAGTTTTACATTAACATTTTTTCTCACGTAGTAGATACAATAAAAGATACATTAAATACAATTGTCATATTCAACATGAGGGACTCCTTTTTCTGTGCTAGTGATTTTTAACTGAAATTTGAACGTTATTCCTTAAGATAAGAAAAAAGAACCACTACATCAATTTATTTATTTATTTTTTTTAAAATTTATTTATTTTTATCAAAAAAGCTTCAACATCGTCTTCCATTAAGTTTTTGTGTTTTCACTCTTCTTATTCGGAACTTCGAAGACAATGTTCCTTTCGTATTCCTTTCCATCGCTGTCACTCTGAGGTATACGTGTCTAGTTACCATTGTCGAAAGAATACTAGCTACTGCGTTGTGCAATTTTATAAGATCAATGAACGAGTCTCTCGAATACGAAGAATGAGAAGAGTATGATTTAGAGTGTAGGATAAACAAAACATACATACGTGTAACAATTGAATACGTTTAATAGTCTTAAATGCAAAAGCAGAATAATGTACTTGATTCGAATTTAAAGCTCCAGATGTGTATTCCTAAAAAATGTCATTTTGAAATGCCTCTCTGACGTAGAACATTCTCCATCGCTATAATATTACTGAAACGTCAATGTGAGTAAACGACATGGGTTGGTGCATGTTCCCCGGTTAGGATCGAGCTCAGATCCGGAAAAATAATTTCGATATTTGGCTACCAGGACTTCAACCTATAGAATAATTTACGTTTACCATATAATATTCAAAAGACTATTATTATGGTACAACATTTCAATTAAGCTTATTTTAACACTACACAAGATAAAAATCGAATTCTAAATTTTCCAAATTGTTTTTTATCGAACGCGGGTAGGACATATTTTCTTTAAAACCCTGTTTTTTACGTCCGTTGGTTTTCTGAAGTTTTCTGGCGAAATCTCTTCGTTTTTCTCCCTTAGTCTTCACTTTAACATCAAAAGTTGCTTACGTCAGCCCTCTTAATTAGTGGACATGGATGGATTTCCTTGTGAAGAAATTGGTGATTTTTCAATATTTGCACCATCCGGATTGATTCATGTAGCTGATCCTCAGTTGTTTCCATAGAATATAAGGAAAGATGATGAGAATCAATCACATATAAAATTGATCTTATGGATATTATGGATCTTATTTACATAGGATCTCCTAGGTATATGTAAAATTTAATTTGGTGGCTTCAATAAGCTATTCTTCTCAGCATGCTTAAAACCAACAGCACGTCGTAAATTACTCCAATTTTCGAGATGAAATTTAAGGCCCGCTCGATCGAGACTTGTTCGTTTAATTGTAGAATAACTACTGCTGTTTGTAAAGCGCGACAAACGTCCGTGCTTGATACGTTTTCGAGATGAAGTTGGAGGCATTATGTTCTGTGGAATGCCTCAGTGCTCCCAAATTTATACACCTCACAACCCAGAAAACTGTACCTACTTATCAGAACTCGCATTATATTTCTTGCGCATTATTATTCGCCACTACCGCCATCTTAAGAACGTCACTGCGTAATAGTCAATAATATAAGTTTCTCCCTCTTTTGAGCCGATCAAATTCCCGCCTTTATCATGTCAAACATTATCATCACGCTACAACCTTCTATAAGTGTTGTACAAGCACAGCGACCGTATTGTCCAGGTGTACGGTTCTATACCTTTCGGTTTATGAGTAAAGCTCCAAATAATTTTCCGTTGCGGTGAATGGTCTATTGCTCCATCGTTTTCGACATCCATGTGCATCACTTTTAATTATATAAGGATATAAATTGTACACTCTGAAAAACAACTAGCAAATTGAAAGCATAGAATTATTAATAAACTTAAAGTTGGTTTAAAATTATAATTTGTACTTAATTAAAGATGTCTATAGCACGTCCTCCTGAGAAAGTCCCGAGGAAAGTAACAAGACGATGATATCGGACATTTGACGTTCACAGGAACTCCCGAAGGACATTCTCAAGAGGGATGTGGCTTATGTTGATGGACAATCCATATGCAATGGTATCATCCAATATCAGAAGTTATTATATAACCTAATGAGTGTCGATAGATACCTATTCATTACTTTGGACTCGTAGCAAATGTCACATCTACCAAGTATTACATACCATGCTATACATCATACAAAAAGTTGTCACTCATGACGCAGAAAATGACCTCCATAGTTTTATAAGTAAATGTTAAGAACCATTAAGAATTTACATATTTTTGTTATTCTTTATTAAATTATGCTACAAAATATAAACTATATTCTTAATATAATGCAAACTGTCTCAACTCCGGCATTTGGTACCTTTTTTTCTTAAGTAACACGATTACTAATGGAATGCTTTGAGCTTTAGTTCTGGATTTTGATGTACTAACAATTTTATGTCCTAAAAGTTAATTTACGCTTTGACGTTAGTGGTCGATTAAGAATGGTATTACATTAACTAGCCATCTAAAGTGAACCGGTAAAAATCGTTTTAGTAACAGCCTTCAAGTCAGAGCGAGTTTTATTAGCTTCATCTCGAGCGGATTATGAAGATGAAATTGAAAATGATTCCTTCATCATCCGTCTCGGGTTTATTCATCGCATTCGTAAGACACATCTCCTTTTAATTTGAGCTCACATCATCGAAGAAATCCGTACGCGGCTGATGATTTATCATCAAGAGAAGGTGCACTATTCTAAGAAGCGCAAAATTCTTCCGTATAACAACGAGCTGGTGACGCAGACAGAAAAATATATAAAAGAGCTCGCGGTCAGGTCCGTAAAAACGGACTCCAAGGTGGCCTTGTCCCAATCCTAGATTTACGCGTATTAAAAGGAAATTACAATATTAATAAGGCTCTTTTAATGGTGCGTCGCGTCCCATCTCCAGGAGATCGTCTCAGCTCTAGCTAGAGTCGCCGCCTCTCTCGGCAAGGCTCCTCTGCAACGCGTATCGAACTTTCAGTTCCTCGGTTCCCGTCTTTTCGGTTATAGACCTCGTTATTACAATACCGGCACCGCGGTCGATTCGGCCTGAACGAGTCGTAAATATCGAAGAAAATATCGTTTATCGTTATTCACACGCGTTATTGCCGGCGATATATCACCTCGTCGCTGCAGCCACCCGAAAAAAGACTCGGATATTTGCGAGCGCGACCCGAGAGCTGCTGAAAGCGGAAGCGAAATAAGAGAAAAGCGAATCATGGAGGATGGCTCCGCATACGTCGTACCGGCATGGTGAAATATAAAAAATTACCGAATTCATGCTGGGTACATTATTTAATTTTTTCGACTTGATATCTCGTGCGTGATTTGTAAACTTCCCGTGACAATTATGCCGCTACCCCAGCGATCGTATTTCATGCGCTCTATGCCAAGTATGAAAACCGAAGATATAAAAGGATTATAAATGTAAAATGGAAGGCCATGATATTATCCAGATGTAGGCCTATATATACAGAAACGAAGCCTGTGCTCGTATATCGATAATAGACCAGATATTGGTTATAGGTTCAGGGGTTATCGCATCAAGTTTCTTCATGTTGTTATAATTTTAACTTAATATCTTCCGGAAGCATTATTTCCCAATGTCCCATGTAGAACATGTAACGCTATAGTCTGATCAGAATCCGGCCAGCTTTCCCTATGTCTGACCAGGAAATCACAGGAATTGTAACACTCTGCCGACAGGATCCTGACCAGGATAATCCTACCTACCAGATTCCGATCAGGATCTTGCTTCTCCGACCACGTTTCGATCGGATTCCTGCTTTATCCGACCACGCACTTACTAAAAAATTTGATGAACCTAATCTAAATATACCTCGGTAAATTCAGTCAGAATCTTGTCAGATTCTTATTAGAATCCCTAAGTAGGGTAAACGTTTCCAGATTCTGGTCAGAATTATGGAAAATCTGAGGAAATTTCCACACGGAGTGTGGAGGCACATAATGTTATCACAGGTGTGAATATATTCTATTTTATCTTACGGGAATTATAAATACATCACTGTCAGTTTTACGCAGTTAGAAATGATAAAAAATTTAACTGAGAACATCCACTGCAGCAAAATCAATATTCATCCATATGTTTGCGACTTGTTGGTAACCTTCGTCATATTCCTTCGTCATATACGTCATAAGCTTCGTAAATAATAGCTTTTATCAGAAGAAATCATTTTGATTCTCAAATAGCCGGATTTTCGAAAAAACTTTTTTCTATGAAAGTGTAAAAAATGCTAAATTCAGATGTTAAATATATGAAAAATATGGAGAAACCGAAAATAAAAACGAGGAGCTCCGAAGAACATTCGGTAAACACCCGAGGCCGATAGTGGGACCTTTCGATTGCTGGTCGAATGCTCTACCAACTGAGTTAGACTCTCCACATTCCCCGCACTATTATTTTTACCCCAGTGTCCTCAATGACAGATCTCAAGTAATAATATATAATCACTCAAACTAGAGGTAATAATTCGGTCTATCTCTGAAGTGAACAAAATTCACTAATCTCTAAATATGAATCAGCGAAAACCGCTGCAAATCAGCGAATATTCGTATTCGTGCTGCGATATAAGCGCAGCGAAGATTCATATTTAGAGAGTATAAAGAAAGAATGGAAATTTACTGCACATAATGGCTCACCGTTCACTTTTGCTTGGAGTGAATTCTCTTTAAGCGTGAAATTTCAGTTCAAGGAATTTCGAAAGTAGATTAATATGAGACATTTCAGAAATTAATTTGAATTAATCATTTTGACTAGATTGGCTCTGGTGGCAATTGCCCACTCTTGCTTTTCTGTAAAATAGAATAGAAATAGGAGGGACGACAATCTAGTTATTAAATAAGATACAAACAAGAAATCTGCCATTTTATAGAAATACGAGACATAGAATGGCAAAAAGTGACCTGCGAAATTGGATAATTGCGCATGTCCCAAAAACAGCTGAACTATAAGATATACACAAAATAACAATAGAAATTTTTTGGTTTGATAGCATTTCAATAAAATAACAGCGGTAGGATGAAAATATTAGTGATCAAGAATTCGACAAATACAATTTATAGATAAATATGGTAAACTTTATGATTATTTTCATTCAGCTGTACCGATGAGGTTGATTAACGAGATTGCATTATAGATAATGTGCACTATATCGTTGTTTACAAGTCAAGTAGATTAAAAAACATAAAAGTTTTCTCTACTATTGTATTACGGTCATTTATTTGTTAGTAAATAATAGTGCATATTAAACTGTTCATAACGTAATTAAAAATCGAGGTTAACTGTTTATGCAACCTATTAGTGATAACAAGCGTAGTTGATGATTCTGTTTGTAATAATAGAAAACTGTCAATTTACAGAAATGTTTGAGAAAATATTAAACGTTATTTCTGTTTGTGGTAATGGTAAATTACAAGATTTCTGACAGTGATAATAGAAATCTACCTTACATATTCTGTTCAACATAGTAACAATTTGCAAGTATTCGGTTTATAATAATAGTTTATTTTCGGGTTTTCTGTCTGTGACAATAGAAAATACAAGGTTCTGTTTGTGATAACAGAAATTATAAAGCTCTGTTTATGATAACAGATTCCAATTAATTGTGTTTATTGAAAATGTCCAAGAATATCTTATTAAGAAGAACAGTTTTAAGATGATTTTTTAATATAATTATAATACAGATAATGTAGAAGAAATTGTTGAGAATAAGAAGTCACAAGGTTACAATTCTGTTTCCGAGTTGGTTAAGGAGGTGTTGAATATGGTGGGAAAAGAAGATTCGTCAATTAAAACTCTGGTCCCCCACTTGAGGAGGAAATAGTGAATCGATGGACGAGTTTGCTAAAAAACGGGTTGAGAGAAGACGACAAAATGGTTTAATAAAAAAATATCCTTGCCCAGAAAATTTCCCATTATAGTAGGAGCCAAAATTTAATGCAGAATTCAATGCAGCAGTTTCTGAAATGAGGCCCATATATAATTAAGATCGAGCCTCACTTGGGTAAGTTCGTTTGATCTACTAATTATTATGATCGTTCTTTTTATGTAATGCTGAGGTACTTATTTTAATTCCTATAATTGATTCAGATACACATTTTTCTAGTAAACAGACAATGTTTTCCTCTGATCTTCTAGTAGTTATCGGGATAGCCAATTTCTAATTAGTTGCAAAGATTCGAAATTCAAGTTAGCGTTTTAAACTACACAAAGTTTTACATTTAAATATGATAAAGATAATCATTATTTTAATTAACAGAACTGAATTGAGAATAAAAATATTAATAATGTTCAAATGAATATAGCTAAATAAACCTAAAGTGTACCTCCATTTAAATGAAAATGGTTACAGCGATTGGTCTTTAGCTTTTTTGAAATGTGAAGGCTAGCTTCAGTGACATTTTCTGGGCGGTTTTACAATTATTATTCTAAGTCAGTCTATGAATACTACCTTTAATTTGAAATTTTTTAACCAGCAACCTGAGATCAGTATATTGAACTTCCTATTTTTTACATATTCGTCATCCACGTAGAGCAAGGAAGAATCATTTAATAACGGTGACTAGGACTAAGTCCTATTCAGTCATTACAAATGTTTATTCTTGTGTAAACAACAACAAATTTTTGTAAACTTGTGATATTCACCGGCTAATGTCTCACCAAGTTCTCGTCAAGCATGGCAATACCAAAAACCGATTATAAGCATAGCATAGATCATAAATATCTGTCAAAGTATTAATTATGGAATCTCAGATCATAAAAGGCCGATACGTATATCGACGTCTTAAATGTCCCAAGGTAAAATCAATAAACTCGCAAGTGATTATGCTTTGGATCGTACGTCTATAAAATGGGTATTAAACCACGATCACAGCACGGGATGCTGGGTGATAATTCGAGCTTGAAATTTAATGCATCAATTAAAATATTTTAAACAGCTACTTAATACTTTCCTTCGATGACGTGGGTCGCAGTATATTACGGTCAAAGCGAAACCGTAACTCGCCAGAGCAACCGTTGTTTTTTGGCTGTGAAATTTATAGACGACCGTCCGCATCTCTGTCCTCTATGCAGAACCGTGCGTACATCTCAAGAATCGCATATCGATGAATGCATAAATCACGTTTCAGCGTTTGTCCTACCTAGGCAAACAATGTAACGTACTACTATTATTTAGTCATTATTTTATTATTTATGATTATACATTATATATATTTATATCGAATTAGAACATTTCAATCTATTATAATTGTCAATTTCTGCACAATTTAATTGCGTAAACTTCTGTACAGCAAATTCGAAGTAAAGGTACTAAAGAATTCCTTCAAAAACTTCAATAAATAAACCTCAATACATGATTATTATCTTCCGAATTTCATACAATTATAGTATCAAATATGTTTGATATGTTGACTTAAATCCATGTTTTAGTGTTTCAAATTATTGATAATTATTCCCCAACCTTCATGTCTAACTTTTCTTTCTAGCGAATTTTAAGAAATTTATCGTATCTTATAATTAAGGGGAACTTGAATATTTTTCAGAATCCTTTTCCGTATAATTTACGTATTCTAATAAAGGGTAAAGGAAAGGAATTATCTCCCGCTTTAATGACATTTTTAGCCAATTCGCGGGTCGGCTCTCGGGTGGATTGGTCGGACAAACAATCGAACACATTACAAGACAATACATAGACAAATACAAGGCAACACCCACCCAGAGCCAGTCCCCCCATCACTGCGCCCCGTAGAGCGACTTGACCCCTCTGTATCGCATTTGCACGGGGTCTGGGAAAACTACGGAAAACCCAGACAGATACAATCGACGAACTACTTTATCGTCAGAGGATGCCCTCTGATGGTAAAGCAGGTGTGTCTCCCACTCAGCAATCGGCCTATTATCTTTGCCGTAGTGGGCGCAACGCTCGTTTTTTTTACTTTAACAGTCACCTTCCAAGTATGCATTCCCAATCAGGATGCTTTACTTGAAAGAGCGACCGCGAGTCGCGCCGACCACAGGGCAATTGCTGTCGCACGGAGAAAAATGACTCCGCTGGATTAGCTGACTCATATCAGCTAAAATTTTCGGCTGGAATTGCCGAAAATATACGCAATTTTAGCTGTTTTGATTCCGCTAATGTAGACTTAACCCTACTCAATTCGCGCTTACCTCTAAATTTCCGCTACATTAGCAGATTTGTTCCGTTAAATTTGCGGACTTTTTCAGTAAATTTAGCTGAGATTATCGGCTATCCCTAACGGAATTCCAACAGCTGTCCCTATAGGATAAAATTGGTAGAATCTGCGGATTTTTCGGCTGATTTTGCTGATTATTTTTCTCCGTGCAGTAAACATACTCTAATAGTATAGATTATTTTCTCAGTGCATAACTTAAGGTCAAATTATGTCAGCATGTAAAAAAAAAAGCTTGAGAAAGCTAAATAGCTTCCGAAATTTGCAAGTGAAATTTCCTTACGATTGATTGTGGACTTCAATTCTCACACTTCTGATATTTTCCCATCAATATGAAGTTGCCAGATATGAGATATGCTATTTTTCCATTTTTTAAGCTCATGATATTTTTAAGTTTGGCTTGACCTATGATGTAAATTCAATTCCTTTCCAATCTATATGAGGTGGTGATTCAATTCTCCTTGCACGCGATTGCCTAGCTTATGTGCTACACCCGACCTTTTTTTAACATTTTTAACCGTATTTTTAATGTTTGATTTGAGTACCCAACCAGAACATCAATTACTATAATGAGGAAAAGGAAGCCACAAATTGATTTCCATTTCTTTCGATAGCATTTTCATCTCTCATTCATGAATGCTGCAGGTATATTGTATAGATATATATCTGTATGTGCTATTTCTTGGATGAACCTTTGAAAGAATCCCTTCCTATAAAGGTCGCGCATTTGCCAATAGCGCAAACTTTGCTGATCGATATACATTAGTTATATATGGTACATTATATTACTGTTTATTACATTTGTATAGAAGTGCTTTCCTTTTCCTCCTCAGTATATCATGATTGATTTGGGAGGATTAATTCTGTAACTGCAAATTTTACTATTTTTAATACTTCTTACTTCAACAACACTTTACTCACTTCATTAACTATGAATTAATATCACTATGTCTACAAATTATAGTACGCATAAGTCATACTATATTTTTGTTCAGAAAATACTATTTACTTGACT
Organism: Trichopria drosophilae; assembly: GCA_030407085.1. Classification (NCBI taxonomy): domain Eukaryota; kingdom Metazoa; phylum Arthropoda; class Insecta; order Hymenoptera; family Diapriidae; genus Trichopria; species Trichopria drosophilae. The sequence continues at coordinate 46,172,021 of CM059583.1, forward strand.
GAACTCGATAATTGAGTTACACGTGTTCGAAATCGAGAAATCGACAACGCCTTTTGAATGTAATTTTGCCGCCTGGAAATGAATATGGCATTAAAAATTGGAGCTCTACTATATCTGGTCGCTATTTAAAAAATGTAGACCATGAAATTTCAAACAAAAAAGGTAGGATGTATTTTCTTCATAATATCAACAGAAAGCTGGCAAATGAACGTTGAATAAGGTTGCGCTCCAGAACCCACTTTTTATACTAACTTAACCTCTAACTAATAATCATGGGTTATCATTGGATCCTATATTCTGAAAATCAAAGGGAAATACGTCAGTAGCAGATATAAATTGCGACTTACATTGAACTGTCATTCATTGCATTGAAATGTCATTTGCAAGTTTCCAGATGATATTATGAGGAATATGCATAGTATCTCTTTTGTAAAGAAGTCTATGCTCTGTATTTTTTGTTGAAAAAATGTTTTCGTACGATTCGCATTTTTAAATGCAAAAAACTGAAAAAAAAACGTTTTTTTGGCCGTTTTTTCAAGATAGCCCTTAGGATATAACAGATCGCCAATTTCTGCTACAATATTCGTTTTCAGGAGTCAAATATACATTGAAAACACGTTGTCTATTTCACGATTTCGAAAAAGTGTAACTTCCGGAAGTTTTTCCGATAATTGCTACGTCATACCGACTCTAACTAATGTAAGTAATTTTCTCATTCAATGACTTCTTACTGAAAACCAACAATGGCTATGGTTCTTTTCGTAACATCGAATATTTGGTTATAATGATATTTTTTTGTATAATGTGACAAATAATACAAAACATCCTTTGTCATATAAAAATACGTACCTACAATTTATCATATACTATATCACTATAACAGAAAACTTCTATAACACAACATGAACATTCTATTAAAATTATTATAAGATAAAAGTTGTGAACGTTAAAGTCAAAATTCCCTAAATAAGGAAATTTGACTTACAGGTCGAATATTTTACTGTCAGGTCAAAAATCAGAATCGCGCATAATTTGATGTCCGCCATGCATTAGCATGTAATATAATCCCTAAAATTCGATAGTGACTAATTAATTTAATTCCGCTGTTTTATTTCCTCTGTAAATGTAAATAAGACATATTTTTTACCACGTTTGCGCTACGAATTAAATAAAAAATATTTCCAGGGGATTTAAGCGTAAAATAAAATTACCAATTTTCCACGGTAATTAATTATTTTGTTAAATTGCTCATTTTCACGGCGAGTTAATTCTTAACGGGGTAACATAACAACAGTCTGAACAGAACATTTTCCGTCGCACGCAAATTTAATGTTACATCATGCTTAATTTCATTATGTGAAAACTTACATAATTTGTATATGTATTTCCTTTGCTTTATATTCTGACGAAAGCTTTAAAGTATTGCATCACTATACCATGATATGGGTATATAAGGATACAAGTACACAGTCAGGCTTGCCACGTGCAAAGAAGAAAAGTTAGAAACAAAAGGAGTATGGATTTAGTCGAAATTAAGTCGAAAAAAGGTAAAAATTACATAAATATTATCAATTTTCTCCCAAGAACAGGTCGATTTTACCAAATTCAGATATATTAGAAAAAATGCCCTGTATTACGAAATTTCGACCAAAAAATTACTTCTTCTCTTGTCCTGACCGTAATTCGACTTCTATTTTAGGTAAATAAGATGTGGTCCAGAAAATTGCTCGCCCTGAAGGAAGGTCGAAAAAGGGTAATTTCGTCCTATTTTGCTGCTTGGGATATGTAAGTAATGTTTTCATAATCTAAATAAGAGATTACGTCAATCTTGATTAGTAACCTCAATACAATATTACAACGTAACATTTCTATAATTTTAGAACAAAAGCTTCTGTGCTATTAGGGATATGAAACTTCACGTAATCTTAACAAAAGCTTAAAATAATCTTAAAGTGTAATGTGAATATAGCTTTACGACGTATCCTCTCTGCAACTTTAATAAAAGCCTAATATAACATTACAGGGTAAACTTAATAAAACGTTGAACTTTAACCTCTCTGTAATCCTAATGCAAGGTTCGGTGCTATTAGGTTATAATGACGTAAATAAAGTACAGCTTTTTGACGGCCTTTAAGAATCCATCAGAGTACAAAAATAGTGACTGGCGAAATAGGCAGGTTTACGGCGAGCAGAAGGTCCGTTACGAAAGAACTGACATAGCGGTCATATATTAAGAAATCCCATCAAACGATCAAGTGCCACAACTTGACAAAAGATATCCGTAATGATGAATTACGTTCATCGCACAGGTTCTTATTGGATTCGGCGATAATTAATTATATTTTTAAGTATTTCGATCAAACATTTTTTTTTTCAATTTCTATACAGAAGCCAAATAAAGGGGTTAATAGCGACAAAATCGTGATATAAAAAGACCCGTATATGAGATGTCGGGAAAACGTTCACACGCTCGAACTGTGAATCGGATTCTTGCATGACTTGAGAGAATCTACGTAAAAAAATATAGTAACGCGCAAAGAACTTGAATGGTGAACATTACAGTGCCTCGATTACAAAAGGATCACGCACCTTCACGGACTATCTCTGGCATCCAAGGGTTGTTTGTACACGGTCGAGGACCTGTTCCTGAAGGATTAGCGTCTTTCCGAACGTCTAAAGTAAACGTAACTCCAATTCTGGAGTGTGGGAGTTGTCATCGAATATATGACGTAAAATGGAGTGAAGACGAGCCTCGTGCAAATGCAGATCAAAGGATATCCACAGGATAGGGCGATCTTTTTCTCACCGACAATTCACTTTTCTGTGGGTTAAAGCTTCTTCCGGCTTGTCAATGAGATTTGGGTCAAGAGTTATTATCGTTTCACGCGCTGGATGGAAACCGGGAGAATCCGTTATTTTTCATTATAAAATTCAGGCAAAATATACAAAAATTCAAAAATGCAGATTTTCTAAATAATTGAAATTAATGTCACTATAGTTATTAGGTAGTTTAAATTTAAATTTTATTAATTTTATTAATTTTATTAAATACAAGTTAAACTCTGAATTATTTTTTTTATATGTGAACTAACAATGTCAAGTTGTTTATTTCATTCAATCGTTTTAATCTATATTTTTTATTCTTACTGAAATATGTACTATTACTTAGACGAAATGTATAATTTACATATGCATTTATTTATTTAAATATTATCACTAGAGAGAAACTAAATTTTCGATATTAAAATAAGATTTTACTTACATATTCTGCAATGAAAATACAATTCAGTTCGTAATAATATCATACATTTGGTCCTTCATTTCATCCTCTTTTCCATTTTCGGTGGCCGAAATCGCCAGCCCAATCTAAGAATTATTATTGTTTACCTTTTCGTCAAATTGACCGTAAGCTCGAGAAATTGCTATATAATGTACTAATTCATTTAACCTTATTAAACGGAGAATTTTTATGTTTCCAATACTTTTATATATTTTCATAATTTGACATGTATATAATTGTTGATTAATAATATAAATTTTCTAGGACTCCTACTACATACGTACTATTAAACAACAAGTGTGATTACCTGCATACTGCTCCCGAAAAAAAGTAATATTCCCATAAAGGGAAAGCATAAAGTGCATAAATTATAAATTTTCAAGTCCGGATGACATTGGTGTTTTCTATACTCATTTCGTGTGGACAGCAAAACAAAAAATTAAGTTAGAAGTCAATTATTCTGTTACTTCGTATGTTATATAATATTAAAATATTGAATGTAGATCTAGTTAAATCTTAGGAAGAATTTTAATTGCGGTAACCAGTAAGACACTCCAAATGGCATCATAAGAGCTGGCGGCAGAATCTCAAAAATGGCATTCTTTCTTCAACTTGCTGAGGACAGTCAGTAATTGATGTAAAATTAACAAAATTCAGTATTTCCATTTTTCAGATCATAATGAAGATTCACAATTAAAAAAAATGCGTATTGTTTCGAGGGAAAAATATGTTTTCTTCGGGTATCAAAAAACCACTAAAACCGCATAAAAGTGGTACGGGTCGAAACACCGACAAATAAAAAAAATATACACATCAACGAGCTGACATTCATTTTTTTACTGTTGGCTTTTCGATTGTCAGTATTTTGAATGTCGTTTTTTTGACCTGTCAGCTTTTTGATTTGGCGGTTTTTCGACCCGTACACGTAAACGTAATTTTCATCTGAATGTAACACATAAGAGGTAAAATTCTTTTTTTTTCAGCTCTGTTACTTCTGTTTACATGATCTTCGCACAGCTACTGAGCAAAACTAGTTAGACGGGAAAATCTGCATAAATCGGCATTTTCTTTATTTTTTTGGCTATATAAAGAGACATATTTATTGTAATTAAAACATTTTCTCCAATTCAAAAGCTCGCCATTGAAATTCTATACGTCTAATCGAATTTCGGTATCAATCTTTGTTGTCAAAATTCATCCTTGCAATACGGTCCGAGCGTTGTGGGACACTGTATATACAAGCATGTTTTCCGACAATTATAACTAATAATTGTAATTTGCTATTTTCAAGAATGTTACTTTGCACATTCCTAAAACCCAAATTGGCGCTATAAATTTCTTGAATGAAAATTCCTCTTTCTGGAGTGAAAATTCTCGCGAGTGAAATCTCACTCTGTAGAGTGTTAAAATTATCACTTTAATTACGGAGGCTCAATTTTCACTCTAAGAAATTTAAGGAGTGGTTTGCCCTAAAAAATATCTACAAAACGTTGAGGTTGCAATTCATAAGAGTATTCTAATTGAATTGATATCAAATAATCAATCCAACAAATATTAATTATATGAATACACAAAAAGAATGCAATTTTTCGTAGTCGCCTTTGCCACAACTCATAGTATTTGTAATTCGAGGAAGTTAGTAAACATAAACAAATATTTGATTGTGGAGTTAGTTAGTCATAACCGTAAATCATGTCATATACAGGCTGATTTTACCGTTCTCACGACTGCAATATTTACGTAATGAAATATAATTTTCATCAACTTATCCCACAAAAACTTTCATAATTACAAATCACTGTTTCCTCGAAAAGCACCCATAAATTATCAAAGGTGATTAACATCTGCTCATTTTTATAATAACTCGGTTTTCTTCGCGGAGTAAAAAGAACTGATTCTTGGCATTTTATGAATGTAGACTATATTTTATTCTTTCATATATTACAGTGGGTTATAGGTAGTACTTATCATTAGACCTTATACCCAACTAATGGATTTTATCACGGTGTAATGACGATAATACATACTTGCTTGTATCGTTTCAACTCGTCAGTATGCTGTACGAAACCCAGCTAACGGTGGACATCAACGTTCAGCTCTTACGTGTATTTCACGAAGAGCATTTACGAGCAAACATGCATCTGCGGTGTTATAGATAGCATCATTTTTATAGCAGTATAAGATCGTTTGCATAGTTGATTACGAAATCTTGAACGGACGTGGGTAGCGACCTGCTACGTATAGGTCTGTCAGGGGTCTTTCCGGAAAGATAATTGTAAACATTACAAATTTTGACAATGTTTGTCCTTTACAACATTGGGTTACATAACGAAAACGTAATACTTTATATGCTAGTGGCATTTTAAATAATCCCTGTATTCGTGAAGTACATTGTACGTTCGCTGCGTGCACCTCAATAACCCGACAAATCACAAAACGGGTACTTCAAATACCCGAATTAAAAAACCGGACATTTAAAAATGCAGACATTAAAAATGCAGACATTAAAAAAACAGACATTTAAAAATGCAGACATTAAAAAAACATCATTTCACTACATAACCTCACTCCTTGAGGTCTCAAAGATTGGGAGAGTGTTTCATAGCTTATCTTAACCCATTGACGCCCAAGAGACACTTTTTCTTACTTCAATTTCAATCGAGTATTTCGTATCAAAATCGAAGTTAAAAAAAGTTGGGAGGTACATATCCTACTGTTTTCGAGGTCACTGTTCAAGATTCCAAGGTCAAAATTGAGTTTCAGCCATCAGTAATTCCAATATGCCGCCGAATTTGAAAAAAATGTCAAAAAAATTTGGAAATATTTTGAAAAATATATTTTCTCCGGAGTCATTTAAAAAATAAACCGCTGTTGCATAACGGATGACATATTACGTCATGAATTTCTCCCTATCTGAGTAATTTCTCTATTTACCGAAAGCTGTCGCTACTGTGCCCATCTTCCCGGGCGAATAGCTTTTTCGAAATAATTATTGAATAAAAGTTGAAAATAATATGACTCATTAACCTAAAAAATAGTTGTGAAAATGTAACCCTAATTACTGAAATACCGTTTTGGATATTAGTAAAATTACTCCTGCAAAATCAGACACAGTGAAAAAAAGATCCTAGCGTAGGTGCATAAAAATGTGTATTTTTGTTATATCACATCAATCGATGCACATGCATGAATGTCCAAATCGGTCCTCGTATCCTTGTTCATAGTTCATATATCAAATGCTTAGGCGAGGCGGCGACACATAAATACCATCCGCGGTATACGTGTAAAGATCCTGGCAGCAGTTTGCATAATATATTAACCTCAACTTCGCGTGGGTATCACGATTTTCGGGGACACATAGTCCCTTCTTTTTATTGCAGGTTCTCGGTTTGTAACCTTATTTTTTTTAATTTCTCTTTTCGTTTCTTTTGCTCTCTATGCGTGCTCCTTCCCGTTACTGATTTGCGTATGCTTATTTTTCTCTGCCCTTACACTTTCCGCGTTATCATTCATCCTTTGCTTTTATACATATTTATATATATTGTACAATCTCCTCCCTTCCATTCTTCGTCATATATTTTCTCCTCTTCTATCGTTATTTTCCGTTCTTATATTCATCTACTTTTTATTCCATTTTTCTTCCGTTCTTAATCCGCGTTTCGTCGTCTCTGTTCGACTTCCAGTCCGCGCTTCTCCTGCTCCTTGATACCCTTTTTTCTTAAAATTTTTTATCTGGCAACGAATGACTTATAGCAGGCGGCATCTTTAAGTCCTGTTACCGCGCTCGTATCGTAAGATTAGCTAACTCTATAATACTCCAAGTACAATATGAATGAGCGCATTAAAGCAGATGCATAACCCCTATTTAATTTATAGGAAAGCAACTAGAAATCGTATCCGGAAAAAAATGGCAAGAGTAAAATAAATTTTTGGTAAGAAAACAGAATTTATTAGTTTATTTACGAAATAGTTATATACTTGCAGACAATTTTGTTCCCAATAGGGTATTATACGATTTTTATCGAAATAATTGTTTTTCTGTACATCACCAAAACTAATGCATTTCATTTAACGAAAACAAATGAAGAAAAAGAAAAACTTGCCTGTTACGCGCAATGTTTACATTCAATTTGAACATAAACGATCATTATCTTTATCTGTTTTCTAATTATTCCAGATGATATTTCAAGCTGTGAATTATTATATTCCAATATGCTGGTATTAACAGATTTTTAGATTGAGAAATATGCAAAATGTCTGACCAATACGGCGGACTAGGTTTTAAACATTTTCAATCTCAGTAAACCGTTACATTGAGGACTTTTTTAGACCATCGTTTAACCCTTTGAAGCCTGAAAATAGCTGAAATTTGTTACTCGAGAGTTTTCGGGGTCGCTGATTATGAATCTGGCTGCAGATCTTCAATATTCAAAATGACGGATTCAATATGGCCAACCGAAATGCAAAAATTTACAGCAAAATATTTAGGAAGCAAAAAATTGCAGCAAAATTAATTAATAATTACGTTAAATATGAAAATAATGAATTACAAAAAGGTGTAGCATATATGCTACACCATGCTTCAAAGGGTTAAGAATCTTAGGTGAAATTTAGAAAATTCAAAATTGCGAACTTTTTAAAAGTATGTCCACATTAAGTTTAATAAATTGGAAACAAAAATAACGCAGACAAAATAATTGTAAAGTACCAAATTTACGGTAAAAACGACGAGTTATTATAATTTTGGTCACCATTCTAAATTACTTCGACCCAGACCATAGGTCTGGCGAAGTATTGAATTTGGTCAGTTCCCGCCAAAAAATTACCCTATAGTTTTTCATCAAATGTCGACGTTTCAGGCCCTAAGGAACCCAAAGCAACAATAAAAAAATCGGTGTCCGTTAGGTTGTACGTCCGTCCGTCCGTCCGTCCGTGGGCAAAATTTTGTATACGCGATATCTCGCGACTGGCAGGGCGAATTTAAAAAGTACAAACGGATTTGGGTTTCTCTTGGCCAAACTTAGATCTGATTAGTTTTTGGAGACAATGCATACTAGATTATGGGGAGGTTTAACAAAAAAACTCTCAAAAAACATGTTTTTTCCATTTTTTAACAAAAAATACAAATCGTACAAAAAAATGTTTCAAACAAAAAGTATACAGCATCGAATTCTTTACAAGAAAGGTATTCATTTCTTCGTAAAATCAACGATAATACCGTAAAAAGCAAATTAACATGAAATTAACATAAATTGTACATACACATATATACAATGCATATGTATATATATTATATACATTACATGAAAAACAGAAGCACAGAGGAAGCAGGAGAGTGAGGCGGGTATCAGGGGAGGGGGGGCATACAAAAATATTCACTGTAATGTTGGTGTCGGGTAGCCATGGGGAGGTGGTAGCGGGGAGGGGGGTTCGGGGCTTCGCCGGTAGCAACAACTTCAACTGATCGTGGTTCAGGATATTGTTATTAACGAGCATACTGTTGACGTTATTGTAAATAACGGTTTATAGAATAGGACAACTAGGACAAAAGTTTTTCAGTTATAAATAACCAATCGAGCCGAAACCTTTCGCGTCCAGGGCGTGAAGAAAAACGTATTAATGTACTGGATCGCATGAACGGAAACCGAAGTATCCCACATATAAAAAAATTTATTTCCTGCAACCCGACCTGTCAAAAACTCGACTAAACCGCATTTTTTTAAGCATCAGTGTGAACAAGACGTGCTCATTTATCAGTGCTTCGGCTGACCTGCGGTCGGCGTCGAAGTTTTGAAAATGCTCATTTTCAATTTTAATATAGGGTGAATATGCCAATTAATGGACGACTACCGATGAATGGACGATTTTCTACATATTTCTATTTCTTATGAATGTATGATGCACAACATGCAACAAAATACATATTTTTATGTTCTTTGAACATTCAAAACAATATTTACAGTACTATTGATCTTCCAGTGTTTATTATTTTGTAAAATCAAAGCAAAGTTTTAAAGCCATCCAAAACTGGTACCGAAAACGTCCCATTTGATTTAACCCGTCTATTCATTGGGGTTTAGCGGATTTTTTTACAAACGTATGAAGACGAGGTTAATAATTAAATAAAATCAAAGGTTGAACTACACGGTCATAAAGAGGAGAGTCTAACGATTCTAATGGTGGTATCATAATTAAATTTTCATAAAAGAATTCAAAAGTTACAATCGATCAAAGTGTGAAAAATGCTTAACCGTCCATTCCTTAGCATATTCACCCTATTTAAGGAACAAGATATTGTTACAATATATGTATAGAAACTACTCGAACCTAAGAGAATATTCCCGAAAGCATCAGCCTTTCGTCAGGGAACTGCAATACGAATTTAGCCAAAATTGTAGGCACCCGGGTCGATGGCATCTAGTTTTCCGTTTATATTTATTCAATCTGGACCTAATAGTCCGTATCGGGGCCCTTAAAGAATACCATACATACTGTTATATACACTACTGTATGGTAAATGCAGTTCGCCATATTACGTTGTATTTTTTTTGCTTAGTTCCTAAAAAGCATTCCAAATTCATACTAGTCATCGAATTAAGTGCCATTTAAAGTCAAATTAAGTAAATCTTTTCCGTAGCTATTACACATTTTAAAATATCACAGGAAGTTTTATAATATAAACGTGTTTTAATTAAAGAAATGAATTATTCCCCGCTTTAATGACATTTTTAATCTATTCGCGGGTCGGCCTCGGGTGGATAGATCGGACAAACATTCGAAGACATTACAAGACAATACAAAGACAATACAAGGCAACACCCACCCAGAGGCAGTCCTCCCAATACTGAGCTCTGAAAACCTAGACAGATACAGTGGACGAGCTACTTTATCATCAGAGGATATCCTCTGCCACGAAACTGACAAAAGTTATTTTTACCGCTAAAACTTAGATTAGACTTCAAAAGTGCACATTACTGTGATTTTTCAATAATTTCGGGCATTCAGAAGCCATTTTGGATCAGTTAACAACAAAAATCTAAGTATCTAAAAATATATTTTGGAAGTACAACATTCGGGACCTGCATCCTGATGGGTTGATAGTTCTTAAGTAGCGACAACATTGTTAAAAAAATTCCTTAAAAAACAAATCGAAGATGAGCGTTTTCATTTGTTATGCCATTTAAAAGATAAGACTTTTTACACAAGAATATGTATCCCAATATTTTGTCTACACTGGTTATGATTGAAAGGCACGGTCTTAAAGTTGACGTTAAAATTTTGGCCATTTGTGCGTTAAAGGGTTAAATCAGTTTTGATAACATAAAAATGTTACAATCCAACGAACAAAATTTAAATTTCAAATCAAGATTTTCTGCGTAGGTATTCGTGAATATCATATAAACTTTAAAATTATACTAAACTTAATACAATATAAACTAATATTAACTTCATAATAAAACTTAGTCGGTTATAAATGTGAAATTATTATCAAAAGTCTGTGAAATCTTTTTCGTTTATTATAATCTAGTAATAAAACTAGAAGTATTGTTTCCTAAATTGCGCTTGTTAAGTTCTTACCTAAAGTGTAAAATTCTTATTTAGGCCATCATCAATCCACCAGTCGAACATTAGGCTAATTTAAAATGTTTAAAACCTTACTTCTTTGTAAATTGATGTATGATATGCATTGATCAGAGCATTCCACAGAAACATGAGTAATTATTTTTTCTTCCAAAAAAGAGTTTAAGTATGAATTTAAAAGTATACAACATTTTCAGCAACTCAGACAGTATAAGATTTCTTTTTAATTTTTCAAATTTTTACCAATATTAAACACATTTTTGGTGCCGAATTTATAGTTATGATTCCACTTAATGGAATAAAATGATTGTCTTTGGAGCTGGAAGAATTTATCACCAGAAAATGGTTAATTTATACAATTTTCAATGTTGGAAATATGTGTCGTTGTAATAAGCATGATGTCATATGATGGATCAGTTGAGATCAAGATAGGGAAGTTTAAAAATTCCCGGAAGAAATTCTGTAGATGAAAATATGTATTCTTTATCCAAAATAAATATTTTTATTTGAACTATGGCCTGTCGTCTTAATGATTGTTTAAAGCCTATTATTGCACTTTATCATGAATATAAAGAGAATATATTGTATGTGGATGATTTTTTTAACCGATTAAATTGATCTTTGAACGAAATAGACGGAAAGGGTTCATGACACTTTTTATTCGGAACATAATTTTTTATTATTTTAAACTATAATTACATTACATACTTAAAATAATTAGTAATCTAGTTGCATATTATTAGACTCCCCGAAACTTCGGGTTGCTACATTGAACATCGTTACAGTGAGTGAAATATGTAGTAAATTTAACTAAAAGATGAGGTACCCAGTGGGAACAATTACTTTGTAGTTTATATAACAGCAATATAGTTGCTGCCACTCATGGAATTTGAATAAACTAAATTTTAGTCAGTTTAAAGAAATATACAGTTATATACATAAACATTATTAAGCATTTATTTCCCACTAGGTAACTCTTTATTTAGTTAAATTTATTGAATATTTTTCTCGGCGTATACGCTGTGTGTACTGTTGAGTATATTATTTTCTATAAGCGTGTAAGTTTGTAAATATTAATGAAAATCGAAATAACATTATTTATTATTAATAGAATACGTGGGTTCACGTGTATGAGTTAGCAACAGATCGCTTAAGAATAATTATTTTTTACCACATGTAAAATTCAGCTAAACTTCAAGTGCCACTATTTTAAGTAGGGAGTATTTTGTACTATTCTGATAAAATAATAAATTAATAAATGTGTTAGCGTTTGAATGTGATTTTGCAAGAGGAACGGCAATCTAATAGAGTCGCGAGAAAGTCGAATTCGCGTCTGTTCTCTCTAGCTTGATTCTAATTAGCTTTATTGCAAAACAACTTTTTTAGTGTGCTGAAAAATCTTCTAATTTCACGTTATTCGTTAATTATAAAGGATTCTTATTAATATCGCCAAAGTGTTAGAGACCTCCATAAGACAGCTACTTACTTTTTTTACACATTTGCAGTCTGCACCCGGGCCCAAAAAGTTTTCTTTTCTTATAATTTATATTCGTATTTAACGAACAGTCGTAATCGAGAATGTGATTAACTTGACTTGTCTTATTGGCAGTGTTCAAATATTTGATTAGTCACCTGAAGTGCCTTAGATATTAAATCATAGCATGTCTTTAACGAGACTCCCCTTGCAAACCTTCTGAGGGACATCTGATTTCCTTACTTAAGAAATACAGTATTCAACAAAATTTTGTTCCTGACTTAGTATTTCTATTTGTATTAAGTTTTGAGGAATAGTAAAAGGATTTAAAATAAAATAAACCAAAATTAAAAATGCGAGTTTATTTGTAGGAATATGTCGTTGGATATAGAGAAAGCTATGTTTTAAACATAAAAAGCTAAGAGAATTACATAGAAATCAAGATAAACTAGTTATAAATAATGACTACATAAACAAAATTGTTATTAAACTTTCACATTGTATCAAAGGCACGTATCTGAAACAACGAAAGACAATTTTCGTGTTTGAAGCTGAACAACTTGCAGAGTAAATAGTTTTTTTGGGCGAGCAAATCAACATAATCGGCACGATGTATATTTGCAGATCATTGGGACGAATAGAAGGAAAGGGCAGAGAAATTCATTTAGTTATAGGATTCGAGCGTGAGTTTGTACTAACAGCGTTTGATCCTAGTTTGTCCCTTTGGGGAACTAACAACGCCTTATGTCCATTTCGAACTTCCACTGCCACGTACGATCTTAGATTCGAGTCATAGGTTTGCTCCCAATTCCCAAGTACGAAGGGCTCATGTACAATCGGTGGTTGGTTTCCGCTTGCAGAGGGCGTTGCACTTTATTGCGAGTTTCTCGGATAACCAGATTACTGAGATCGAGATCCCTTCCCAGCAAAAGCTGCCACGATCTATGTTAGACGCTGGTTGTTACGCTGGTAATGGCACGCCAAATTATCCTTGCAAACGATACAAACTACGCTCCCGAGGGTCTTTGTAACATCGTTCCCTTATTCCACTCTGAATGTCAAAGGAATAATCTCGACGTTTGAAGACCCGCAAGGAAAAATTTGTAAACAGTACAAAATTCGGTGCAAGAATATTTTACTTACATTTGTTTGTGACGCATCGCACTGTGGAAAATTGTAATGCAAATATTTCTTCTTGTAAGATTTTCAGGTATGATTTTTATGTGAAAACTGTAATAAAGTTGTACACTAACATCGTCATAATCTGTTTCATGACTCAAATTTTATTTTTAAACATTTTTATTTACGGAATAATGTTATATATGAGTACTATTCTTCGAAATTTTCAAACTGAGTTACTGAATACAACAATTAGAACATATTTCATAATTTTTCATAACAATTAGAACATATTTCATAATTTTTCATAACAATTAGAACACTTTCTAAAAATAAGCACATTTCAACAAATAACCGATTTGGTTATTTGCATAATTCTGCTGATGCACTGAAACTAAAAAACGTAACGTATACTTTAAAGATAATTTTATTTCTTTTTTAAGCAGTAGGGTTTGTTAATTTCAGCATATCATTCGTTTATCCTGTTCTATAGGAGCAAGAAGAATAACTATTCATTTTTGGATCGAATTACATTTCCGGTTAAATATCTATTAAAATATGTGGCGAAACCAGAATGTTTTTTAATAAATAACTTTTATACACCAACAAATCCATAGATTCACGATTTTAAATTGATATGAATGATGTTAACAAAAATCGAAGTTCTTTAGATCGATGTCTCTTACGAGGACTCGTTTCGTTCAAGTATTTTATGAAGAAGCGTTTGTTTTAAGTATCCGTGAACAAGCGTTTATCTCTGCCGTTTTCACAAAACAGCGTTTGTTTCAAAATATAATTTTAAAACATGTTTCATTCGACGTTCGCCACAAAAAGACGTTTATTTCATATTTTTTCCCGCAAACTCGTTTATTTCGACCATTCTAGTGAAGACTCGGTTATAATAAATCACTTATTAATAGAACCGTATCGGCCAATTAATTCTCTTACCTGTATTTATTACACACGGTTCAATAAAAATTCATATCCATATTAATTCGTGATAATGATGACGTACGATGTGTGGATGGTGTCATCGATCGCTTGTTGCTACGTCAGGTGTTATGTCTGGTTGCTATTGCCATTTAATATTATCTCCTTTTGTCATAGGGATCATCCTGTTACGATATGTCATGCGTAAGATAGCAGCAGCTTATTGATTGCATATATACTTTATTAGCACGTGGCATATCGGTGAACTACTGAATTAATTAATGGATTAAAAAAAATAGAAAACAAAATTATTATTGCAGCATGAATATTGTAGATTTAAAAGAATTATTGTGGAAAAGATATGGCAGTGGCACATTTTTTTGAGAGAAATAATAAAAAGAAATAATCACTTCGGATATGAGATGGTATATATTTAAAATTCTTAAGAAAAATATTTAGTAATTTCTCGGCGTGACGGTCCAAAATAAAAACAACCACGAAGTGTGATTAAAACGTTTCGGCTACTGGTGCTTTCTTCAGTTATATATTTCTAAAATTGACATAGTGTCAAATTTAAATAACCGCGTTACCCGATGACATAACAATATTCAAGTGAAAATATATAAAAGAGATGGTATAATTCAATATTAGCGTAATTTTGAAAACTCATAGTATTGAAAGACACAATTATATTAATTGTATAGATCCTATTATAATATTAAAGGTTTCTTGAATAACATCTATTATAAAGTTTAACACCAGAATTAAGATAATGGGCAATAAATGAAAAGAACGCATTCTCTGAGCTTTTCTTAAATTTATTTACCCCCATCATTGAACAAATGTTCATGTACTGCAAAAACGGGTGTCTCAATGTGAGACACTTTTGTCCCCATTTTGAAGTATATTCAGATTCTGTTTGAATTTGTTGTGCAAGTTGCTTTCCGGTATTAATTAAACACGTGTTGTCAGCAAGTGGTCATTTTCAATGGCATTGATCGGTTCGTTTATAAGTCTACGTCGGATAATTTTTTTACGGCATTCTTTTGTACAGGAACCGATGTTAATTTATTAAAACATTTGAAACTAATTGCAGAATAGGTTATGTCAATTTGGAGACGAGACTTGAATGTGTCTCGACAATGTGTCATCGATTTCAAGTGTCTCAGCATTGAGATGTCTCAGCTTAGCTAAGTCATCTTAATTGCACTTTAACGCGTCTCTATTATATATGTCAAGTCATAAGACACAAAAATTTCTCATTTATTACCAACAGACATGAGTAATATCTCAATCAATGTTTTACACTTTACATCGAAGACAAATATATTGAGACGATTATTCGAAAAATACATTTTCGAAGCGCCTAATATCTTAAAATAGCACGTTTAGGAGCCACTAGTTTCTGCAGTATAATAAATATATGTCCAGATTCACTTTTTTCAGTCTAAAAGTAGTTATTCATTCCCTTCCCTCCCCGGGAGGGTGGAGGATCGAAACATCGAAATTTGATGAAAAACTATAGGGTAATTTTTTTGCCGAGGTAACCAAATTCAATTCTTCCTCAGACAATAGTCATAAGCATTTTGAAACAGTTTTTATGGTATTATCATTGACTTTAGGAAGGAAATGCATATAATCTTTTTTGTAGAGAATGTAATGCTCTATCTTTATTGTTTGAAAACCATTTGTATTTTCAAAATAAATGCAAAAAATTACGAATAAACGTAATTGGGGCTATTGTTTTTTAGTAATGGACAGATGGATCTGCGCCAAAATGTAATCAGATCTAAGTTATGCCAAGACACGTATTTTAATAAAAAATGTATGTCGTTACGCTTATCCGTACGTGAGTTAACGCGGGAGAAAAAATCAGTACCTACGGACGTACGTACGTACCAGATCACGGACACAAATTTTTGTATTGTTGATTGTGCTCCTTAGGGTTTGAAACGTCGACATTTGATGAAAAACTATATGGTAAATCTTATGCCCGAGGTGACCAAATTCAATACTTCGTCCAGACCTAAGGTATTTTAATAAAAAATGTATGTCGTTACGCTTATCCGTACGTGAGTTAACGCGGGAGAAAAAATCAGTACCTACGGACGTACGTACGTACCAGATCACGGACACAAATTTTTGTATTGTTGATTGTGCTCCTTAGGGTTTGAAACGTCGACATTTGATGAAAAACTATATGGTAAATCTTATGCCCGAGGTGACCAAATTCAATACTTCGTCCAGACCTAAGGTCTGGGTCGAAGTAACAATTATAATAGAAAAATAAAAACATTGTTATATATTATATTATGAATTTTTTTCACCAGAGAAAGTAAAAATGGTGCAAGTAGAAACATCTGGGGCGAACGGATTTTACTCTTGCCATTGATGTTGAAAAAGGGTGGTTATTTGATTGGGTTAACACTTAGCACCGTGATTGCCGTTTGTGACTCCTTAGCCATTTTGCGCGTTCTTCCCTCACGACTTTCACGATCCTCGGCGCCTTTCTACCCTCAAAAGACCCACGTACATACTGTTAGATACAGTTTTAGGGTAGAGAAAGTATCTTTGGTAATTTTGTAATCACAAACCTCCCAAATTCAAAGCGTTTTCTATTTTTATTATAATTAATATTCTTGCATATAATTAGAAACGTTAACGAATATTTTATTTTAATATATGCCATTGAGTAATCGGCTGTTTAATCCTTTCCTAAGACTTCAGATTCAACTATCTTCAACTGTACGATAGAGGGAATTAGGCATTTTCAACATTACAAGTTTTGATATTTATCAAAATTAAATTAAAAAATATACTTTTAAAATGGCCGAGAAAAATAATAATATGAATATAACATTTGTTCAAATTAAAAAATCAGCCGATAGATAAATTCAAATGAAGCCAGTTTCTAATATGAAAACTGTATAGTTTGAGGAATTAGGATTCTTTCCATCTTGAAACAGAAAAACTGCACTTTGTTGACGAAAAATTGTTTAAAACTAATTTTTGGTTTAATTAAGAATTTTTCACAAAGTGAAATCAAGTACATCTTGAAAGGATAATAGAGTTAAAGAGATCTAATTAGAGGAAAAGTCATTCGATACCCAGTACGAAACCATATTAAAAAATAGTAGACATTGGCGAGTAGTCGCCAAGTCAATGGTTGGTATTTTGTTTATTTACCCATATATATTTATAGAAATTCTTACTAAACAGGTTCGAAAGACTGTACTTATTTCTGTTCGTCTGTATCCGAATCATACAATAAAATGTCTGTATTGGTAAAAGATAAACTGTAAAT
This sequence comes from Trichopria drosophilae, assembly GCA_030407085.1. Lineage (NCBI taxonomy): Eukaryota > Metazoa > Arthropoda > Insecta > Hymenoptera > Diapriidae > Trichopria > Trichopria drosophilae. The sequence goes on from CM059583.1 coordinate 46,189,709, forward strand.
ATTTAAAAATATTCTTAATAATCATTAACTATTAAAATATTAAAAATATTAATCGTACTTATATACGCATGCTTAAGATTAATCATTGTGTACAAAATGGTGAAAATCATTTTTGTTTAGTAAGTTTGATGACTCTGATAGTATAACTTCTTATTAGAGATGATATTTATACGTTCAATCCTGTTAATTGTCTACAGAAGGCAGTCATTTCTTAGTAGACTCTATTTTTTTCTCTCAGTGTACATAACTTTTCCATAATTATAACAGCAAAAATGGTTTATTGTTTACAAATATTACAAACATATTGAATTACAGAATTACATTTGCACTTTAATGAATTATTATTATATATTAATTAGTACAAGCAAGAAGAAACGTATTTTATTAATATAAAATCTGTATTCGTTTTTTCTGTATATAATACGTTAAAAGTAACCTAAATAAGCAACGGTACCGAAATGCTCGTATACAAAATGTATTTTGAAAAGCAAAAATAAAAAAAGGGAAACGAATATATGGATGCGTATAATAAGTCACAACGTTATTGGGTGGGTATATTTATTGAATCTCATCAACTCTTTCGCTAACATAAACTGTTCCCGTATAATTAAATATCTCACATGCATATTTTCGTATACAGATGCCCTACAGCAATTAGTTTAATAAGTTGTTATAAATTAAAGGGCTACCGCATATTAAACCATCCTTATCGCATTTTTAATGATTTTTACGAGTATTCGTCGTGCAGATGCTTATACGTATGCAAATAAATGTCAAAAAATATTCATATATTTTCGTAGCTGCATTCGTCGCGATATTTTTTTGAGACAGTACAGTAATTTCACCAGTATTACTATACATAGACTTTCATCGACCTTTTGTGGGGAACTATAACCACGTGATCTGCGAACTTGCATTAGCAATCAGTTATGCGACCATTCTTGTCTTGAATTTATATCCGGCTATGAAATGGCGTATAGTTTTAATTGCCGCTCGCGGCGAAGAGCAAGTCGTCTTGATATCCCATGCGTAGCGCCGCCACATTTCATATTTAACTTTCGATATATATGTCGGCGAATAAATGTTCCGGTTTTGTAATCCTTCGTCGTCATTTCAATATTTTTAAACTTTATCTGCCGTTTTTTTTCCATCCATGCCATAATTGAGAATAACTAGTAGCGTAATTTTTTAACAATATCCAATAAAACATGATTTACGAAGGTTAAATGTGTTTATCCTTATCAGTCGGGGTTTTCATGATAACATTAACAGTAAAAGTCTCAGTTTCACATTTTTTAAATTATGTTATTAACGGATAATTATTTTACTAGTAGATACCTCAATTTTTCCTCTAATCATCCATTAAGTTATAAAATTAGTACTGCATATAGTATAATAGACCAAAAAACACTTCTTGGAAAAAAATTCTTTCCAAATTATTGTATGTTGCATTAATGAATAGTTTCAATCATTACAAAGAACTTGGCCTTATTACATGATTTCAATGCTTTTTGTAGAATAAGAATATAGCCTTATAATGGTACATCATTTAATTCTAATAGCATTTTCTGTGGTAATTATTTTAGTTCATAAAATAAAAAATTAGAGAGCGCGATACCTGGACCCCCTAATCGGCGATCGTTGACAACTGGTGAACCTATTTTAGCTGATCATATAATAGAGAAAAGTATTTTCAATCCTTGAAATAGTGATGATAAAACTGACATATGTAATTGTTTTGGATACAGTTTTAAATTGAATAAAAAAGTTGTTTAAGAAAAGATAAGGAAACGTTAATCATTAATGACCATATATTCATTATCAATTTTTTTTCATCAGAACATATATTCATTTCATATATTTCAAATTAGTGTACAAATTTGAAATAAAATAACATACAAATTTATTTATTTATTTTGACAACATACATTGTAAGCATTCAATAGGCCAACAATTTCGGAGACACCTTCATAGAAATAAAAACTGGATTCCAAAAATGCTTGAAGCACCTCCTTCGGCTTGGGATTTTGTAAGCGGTTTGACATCTTCTGTTAGCCTTGCCAGTGACAAAATGGAAATTTTGTAGCTCTGAAATTCTACGAAAATGTAAGCAATCTTTTCTCAAATGTGATGTTGAAACGATCTTGAAAATGCATTTTTTAATTTACAAAAGATTCTGCATACTAGAGTTATGTGCGAAACGAAATCGAAAATGATTAAAAACAAGTGCGAACAACCGTATTAAGAATGTGAATCATTTCTCGTAATGTCATATGTTATTTTCAGCTCTAAAGTTCATCCAGCTTCGTGCATGTTTACAATTTTTTAAGCATTTCCTGGCATTTAAAAACATATTATCGAAGTACGGAAGAAAAAATTTTCACTAACATTCAATTTTAATCCACTGAAAAATAAAAAAAAAATGAATTACAAAAAGGTGTCCTACAAAAAGGATACCGTGCTTCAAATGGTTAAAGCGTTCGCGTTAATATTTTTACTATTTTGTATCTTATTTTTGCGAAATTCTTTCTTTATACTACCCTTCCGTATACTGATTTTTGCGAACACATAAAGAAGGAAAGTTCCTTTTCTATTTGAAATGTTGCTAATGATGGAAACGAGCAAAATTTGAAAAATAAATTAAGACGTTATAGTATTGTGCGGTAAAACTGGAAATTTGTAGCGGTCTCCTATACATATACACGTGTTAAAGACGATTTCTAAAAATTTTATATTGTACTTGTAGATTGCAGTGGCGTTAAAAATCCCAGTAAGTCCGGTGATCTGTAACGTGAGAAAGCTAGAAACCCGCCCATGTATTGAAACGGCATACGCTCTCTTTCCTCACAAGCCACTGAACAATTCACTGGTTGCGGGTATAGGAAACGATTTAGCCAGTGGATCTTTTATTTTGACGCGTGGCTCTATCTGGCAATGGGTGCATTCGCTTCGAAAGCTGCAGGAACATGATTCGTAAAGGTGCAATCTGTATTTATATTACAATGACAGTCTCTAATCCTTTGTTCCATCTTACACATAAGAATAGCGAGTATTAAGTAAATGATGTATCGGCATTTTTATTTCCGGTATATGTGTATTTACTTTCGTATTGATCTTTATATGTTTATTATTATACACAAACAAACATTTTTATAAATTTTTGTAAATTAGTAGACTTCTCCATGAAAAAGTACTAACATTTTTTACATTAATATGTACTGAAAATTCTATCATTACATTAAAAACCTTAGCAATTATCTGATACCCTGGACTCCAGAGTTCGCAACTTTTTCGGAAACTATATTTTTGCGTTCAGCAATTACGCTTCATAATTCTTTTTAATTAGTAAATAAATCACAAATATTTCTTTTAGAGCGTACGATAAACACATTGGCTTATGCCTAAAAGTCTATACTTCCTACCTGCCATAAGAGAATGTGCCATGTCTCGTTAAGATTATCAGAGTGAAAATAATGCAATATTTGTATCTGGTGTGTTTTAAGAATGACGTGAGCAAAAATTAAAAATGTAGGCTGTATAAATTGTACACAATAAAAAAACTGAGTTTTGCTCCATTTGGCACCCTGTAAGGACACGGTTTTCGTTTTCCCTCGGAGATCATCTAATTTTTAGCTACGACCAGCTTCTAGTATAGCGCGTTAAGGTACTGGAAAATATAAATGGCATAAAAAAACAATAAACTGTTGTCGGTACTTTGTAAAATATTGTGAAACAAATTTAATAAAGTAACGATTTTAAGATTTGATTAAGATAAGACTATCTTACATCCCAAAATCGTTTGAATACTGATTTGAATCGAGGAAAAAAATCACATTATTAACCGGTTAGCTGGTGCAGCATTTTCAACTTTTCGTGCCATTTCTGGTAGACGCGAATCATCTACTACAACTTAGATCTAGGGGTTTTTGATATCGCTGATTTCATTTCTAAGCTCCGTTTTCATTTTAAAACATGCTAAAGGGTTGTAAAATAAGGGTTGAAGTGGAGTACAGAAGTGGAAAAATAAGGGTTGAGATATTTTATATCTGTTATCACAAATTATGCGAAACCGACTATAAATTGTCAGTGTTGAAAATTATGTTATATAGAAGGTTGTCATTTTGAGGTTAGGATTCAAAATTTCAAAAAAAACAACCAATTATTCAGATAGAGCATCCAAAAAATCGGTTGTTTACCAATTTTGATTCAAATCCGTTGAAATCTTCAAAAGTTATTCAAATATGTATATGATACAGTACCAGTTATGTCACTATTTTTTGTACATATATGATACAGTACCAGTTATCCGGTTAAATAAATTTAGTACATGGTCATAAAAGGAACACTTGAGAGGTTTTAGAGTCAGTATAAGGAAAAGAAATATGACGAATATAACTGTAATTCAATTCAGATTTTACAAAGTGAATATATTTTCAAATATAAACTCCTTTTTGATAGAATCATTCGTAATAACTAAACGAATAAATAAACAATGCATTATAGTGATGCTCTTGCCAAAACACGTTTATTAATAGAATCATCGATACCCAATTGCATTGTATGCAATTGTATTGGTCAGGATGTGCTATTCGTACCGAATTAGATTAAGTGAAGTTCACGATCACACTGCAATGATTATGTCTTCTCGGGTGTTTCTAATTCTATCTCGCATCACCCTGCTATATTCCCTATTTCTCGTTAATTAAGCCATGCGTACGTGGATACATACGGATTCTCGCTCCTTCTCATGGGTAACTGGTGCGCGTTAGAGTAAACATGACGCGTACCTACATGTCTATTGTTTGTGGTATCGGGAAATTCTCAGAGACGGAAAACAATGCTATTAGGCCACATCTACGTATGCATATCTCGGTCGAATAACGATATACCTTTCGCATATTGAAGTTGTTGGGAATTTATCCTAATCGTGTGAAGAAAGTTAGTATACACAAAGGAACATTAATTTGTAAATGTTATTTTCGAATTAGAACATAATTATTACAAAGAGGAATTACAAAAGCTTTTTCAATGTTTATGTCCAAACATGTGCAAAATGCATTTATACTATTGTCTGAAAAAAAGTTTAAAATTGAATAAAGAGGCGAGGGTTGGGGGGAGGGGGGTTTAAAACCCGGTGTAAACTAAAAATGTGAAGCTTTGCTAAACAAAATGAACTAAAGACTATTTAAACAGTTTATACGTAGGCTATAAAGGCTAGATTATAATTTAATTTATTCCTTTGAACACAATAATATTGTCATTATGCACTCAGAAGACATTCTGGTTGATAGTACTAGAATGATCGCCGCAACAAATTATCCATGAGTGAAGTATCTAGGCCGGTTTGAGTTGAAAAGTTAATATTAATGTAAACGAACAAATTTGATTTACGAATTCCACCTGTCAACTCGCGAAGATAGCATGGGTAGGCCTAACCATTAACAGCAATAAGATCGTTTAGGTTTTCAGTTTCCAGTTACTATTAGGTGTAATTGCACAAATTAGTACGTTTGGTAGAATATTTAGATTTTCTTTTCGCTCCGAGATCGGATGAGTACACCAAATACAAGAATTTGTACTGCTTGAAAAACAATAGCAAATAACAGAGGTGTTTGATTCTTACATGTCTACTCTTTTAGTACCTCTAACCAAACCGGGTTTGTAGTTATAAATAATTGATTAGTTACCTTAATCAAACAAGATCGAACCAAGCACTTTTAATCAGATGAGTAATTTTGGGTCTTTCCGGATAAGTTTATTCATTTAAAGTAATTTTCAGGGGACAAAACTTTGTATCCTGAGGCAGTAACAGATACTTCATGCTATTTCTCCGCTTCAACTGCAGCCGAATCAAAGAAATGGACGTAACTCGCGAAACTGCACTGAATAAAATAACGCAAGTTCCCTAGAGATATGTGGATCAGCTATATGAAAGCCGATCTAACCATAATTATGCCTGATATAGCCATATGTATGCCAGGAACCTTTCGTTATTTCATTCAGTGTAATTTAAATATAAAGCAATAGGGTAATATAAGTGATATTACTCTGCTCTCTGGATACTTGGAAATTTTTAAATTATTACAAATAGCGAAATTTTAATAATATTTTCTAATGTAGAATTACCCTTACAGACCCCGAATTTTGAATAGTCGATTCAGACATTTTTAATTTACGTTACTTAGCGTAAATTCCTACCTTATCAGCGGACTACTTTAGAACCCCCTTAAGTTACGAATTATTTTGTCTGTATCATCGTATTAACCCTTTTCGTCCCAAAAGTCCGGAATTTGGACACAACTTTCAACGATGTAACTTTTGTTCCAAACAACGTTAACAAAAATTGAAATAAGTCAAAATCGATAGATTTGGACCTCTTCTTTCAAATACCGTGGTCAGAATCATCCGGAAATTACAGAGAAAAAAGTTATGATCATTTTTTCGAAAAAAATACTGATTTTGTCGACGTTTTTTCCCAATAATTGCGTTTTTTGACATTGAAAAGGGCAGTGCCGATCATTGCAAAACGTACTAATCGCGTCTTTTTGCTCAGACCATTCTTCTCCCGTCGGATTTTTTTCAAAAAACAAAATGGCGGCTTTAAGATAGCGTCTCCAAGTTGTAATTTTACATTTTCTCCCACAAATATTGATTATTTGACCGCGTAACGGTTCAAATCACGGAGAACTGGGATGAAAAAGTAATTATTATCATTTGTGAATACTTAGTCCTATCATGATTCATTCATAACCTCAAATTAGTCGTGTACAATGGGTTACTACCGATATTTTGTCTGATTTTCACTCAATTTGCAGGTCGCAGGTCAATCCACATCTTATAGTGCAACATAACTTTCAATATCTGCTATATTGGTTTAAAAAATACAAAACAAAACACAAAAATAAAAAACAAATATTTCCTCATTGCCTCCACGTGTTTTGAATACAAAAAAAAATGAAAGTAATAAAATTAAAATAAAAAAAAACGAAAAAAAGTATTTTAAAAATAAAAAAAAGTCGAACTGTACTGAATTTTTAGGTTATAACCCGATAATTAATAGGTCATAAGGGTATATGGTCATTTTAAATTTCACACATAAGTAATGTTACGGAAGCGTCGAAAATTGTGTGAAAATTAGACAAATAATCGGTATAAACCCATTGCGTCTAATTAATTTGAGGTTATGAGGTATGAATAAATCATGATGAGACTAGGTATTCACAAATGATAATAATTACTTTTTCATTGCCATTCTCCATGATTTGAGCCGTTACACCTTCAAATAATCGATATTTGTGCGAGAAAATTCAAACTTATAACTTCCAGACGCCATCTTGAAACCGCCATTTTGTTTTTTGAAAAAAATCCGACGGGAGAAGAATGATCTGAGCAAAAAGACGCGATTAGTATGTTTTGCAACGATCAGCACTGCCCTTTTCAATGTCAAAAAACGCAATTATTGGGAAAAAATGTCGAGAAAAACAGTATTTTTTTCGAAAAAATGATCATAACTTTTTTCTCTGTAATTTCCGGCTGTTTCTGACCACGGCATTTGAAAGAGGAGGTCCAAATCTATCGATTTTGCCTTATTTCAATTTTTGTTAACGCTGTTTGGAACAAAAGTTACATCGTTGAAAGTTGTGTCCAAATTCTGGACTTTTGGGACGAAAAGGGTTAACTAAAATACATAATCCAGGTGTTCAAGGTCGGCGATCACATAGTTGCGACGGTTTGATATTTGTACTTGAACTCAGAGGTTAAACAGGAAGGTCATTTCAAGGTTAAAGCTACTTGAGATGAAATTTGAAAGGTCTACTTTTTTTCTAAAAAGAATATAATGATCTTGTTTTTTAGTGTAAAGAACAAAGATAAACAATAAGACGACATTCTTTTATAACCATTAGTTGAAGATGAAACACGGAAGCAAAATGTTCAGAAATTCAACTTTTTTAAAATATGACAATTAAGAGAAAGTAATGTCTGATGCAGAACTGAATATACCAATAGGCTTTATATTCTGCTACTCTAAAAAATATCCTTCGAGTTTCTTCAATATCCTTACTGAATTTGGAGATATGATACATTATTTGATGATATGGACAAATACGACTGTTGCAATTTCAGGTTAAATAATTGCCCGAGCGAAAATTTATTCAGGCAGCCTAAATATGTACCAGGGCCTGAACAGGTTCCGGTAAGGCGTTCCCGATCTGGTGCTCCTGAATGTACCCAGATCAGGACACGATCAGGTTCCTGTAAGTTATACTGATCAGGTTCCCCTGAATATGCCCTGATTAAACCCTGATTATGTTAAAATAAAGTATATGAAAGTATATCAGTATATACTGATGTAGAGGAAGCCTGTGAATTTCCATATCAAGACCAAACCATGAATTTATACGGCTTGTCTTATTTTAAATATCCGGGAATCGCTAACTGCTCTAGAAATTTCAAATCAGGGGCAGATTCCTGTTAAGGAAATGTATTTCTATTTTGTAGGAATGTTTGGGCACAGCACATTTTACACATTGTATGTGACGGATATGTATACGATTCATATATATATGTAAATAATATTTTTTTATTTTGCAGTCTTTTTGCTTGTCAGATAGTAATAATTAAATAAAAATGAATATTAAAAATTAATTTGTTGTTTACTATTGTAAATATTTTCACCATGAAATTTGGAAAGCATGCGAAATATTGGACATTATAAGGTCCTGATCAGGTCCTGTGCATTTGCCTGATCAGGGCCTTAAAAGAAAAAGAGTTACACGATATGCCAGGGCCTGATAAGGGGACATGTCAAGACCTGATTTTGTTCACATGTTTCATGATCAGGACCTGATTCCAGCCTGAATAATTTTCCCCTCGGGCGTATTTAATTGCGATACTTGGTGTGGGTTTTCTGCCGTTTTTCCCACATCATTGCTTTCCCAAATGCAAATACTTCTATAAAGACGGCTGCACACGCCCATGGAACCATATTAGGATTGTGAGTTCCTTGGATGGTAGTGGCAAAGGCAAGAAAAAAGAGCACTGAATCTAGTTAGGTAATCAGTCGGAATATACTATAGTAGTAACGTAATTTTGTGAATGAAAACCGATGATGACGATTAAAGATCGGTTCCTTGCATATTCCTAGATGGATACGTAGTTTGGATGATTTACAGAACGGGGAGTTGGTGGGTTGCCTACACCAAATTAACAAAAAGTCCAATGGTGCATTCGGATGGTTGCACCATTTTTGCATCGTTTCTATGAGAGCCCATGTAAAAATCTGTACTATGATGGAACAAATTCCCCCCGCTGCGATGCACATTTTTACATAGGTTCTTATGGAAACGGTGCAACCATCTCAATATGTCATATGAGTGTCGTGGTTGCGGGATTCTTGGAAATCCTCCTACGTTCACCTTAAATGGATAGTAGCCATCTGGTATCGAGGGAAAAATAATTTATTCCTTAAACGGACCAGTTTGGTGAACAAGAAATGAAATGTTATGTAGTATGAAAAATATTGGAAGAGAAGAAAAATTAATCTTATTATCCACGTTTCGTGAAATAGTAATTGAACTTTTTCAATGAACATTTTTGTTCCTCTGTGAAGATATACAGGGATACAAGAACTGAACATCGGTTTTAGGAGATGACTCTCCTTGATATTTCTGACTTCCTAGACAAACACTGCCACAAACCTGTACCAAAGTTGGATCTGTGGCTCAGAATTTGAGTGACGAGCCATTTAAGTTTAGAAAAAATATTTTTTGTAAAGAACTTGGCTCTCTTTCAAGTTATTTGAATGAGTTAGTTCCCAGTTCGAAGCCCTTTTTAGCGCTACAATTCATCCCCAAGAACATTTGACCTGCGATGACTATTTCTGAAGTGGCCTCAAACATCGTAACAAAAGACCAATTTTTGCGGTTTTTCGTACCTAATTCACTTCGTTAAATAGTCAACGAAATTTCACATTGAAGCAAGTTGTGTTTTGGAGATCTTAACTTCAGAAATATTCATTGCAGGCCTAATGTTCTCCAGTATGAATTGTACTGAAATAGAGCTTAAAAATTTGACTTCATTCCTTGAAATAACGTAAAAAGAGTCGAATTATTGCAATAATTTTTTTTGTACTAATTTTCAGAGTTCGACACTCAAATTCTGAGTTTTAGATCCAATTTTGGTACAGGACTTTTCAAGTTGAAATATCATGAAGAACCACCTCCTGATATACTGTTGGTCAGTTAGTCAGACACCCTGTATACATTTGATTATGTTTTGTTTTCGTTTTTTCTTTTGATATTGATCAAAAACATTTTGAGATTAAAACGGAAAAGATATAAGCTTTAACCTTCGTTGTCAGTATCATATTGTTTTTCATAGTAAATTATAATTTATTTGTTTAGACTACAAGGAATTATATTTAATGCCTTTAATATCACAGGTTAACATAGTTTGGTTGTTGGGAAGCTGTGGGTCATTACCGACGTAATTTTGTGCGTAGAATCAGAATCCGAAGTCAGAAATAGCCCATCACGGCATGATTTTGAGATATTTGAGGTTATTTACTCGAAAAACGCGTTTTTTTGCTATTTTTGAGATCATGTACAGAAGATACAACATTTTTCGGAGTTTTTCCATTCGTTGGATCATGTGATACTACTCTTTTTCATTAATATGACATGCGCAGAATTCCATTACGACTTTTCACCAAGATACGCCAATTTGAAATTACGATATACATGTAAACAACTTTACCTTGAAATGCTCTTGGAGAACAAGCTCAAGATCAAATTCAGTGTGATGAAACCTATATAAATATAAACAACTATATAAAATATGGATACTAATAACTCAAATCACGTTTCAGTATTGTGATCGTTTTTTTTTTTATAACGTTAATGGAATATATCTCGTAATTTCAAAATGGCCATAACTTTGTAGGAAAAAATCTTAGGTGATCGAATAAATCCACATTTTGAAGGGTAAAGGTAGTACTAAATAATGCAAATAGTAGAGATGGCAAACAAAATTATTGCGTCCTGTACGTAACCTCAAACATAGCAAAATAACGCGTTTTTCGAGTACACGGTCTTAAATATCTCAAAAACCTGACGTAATGGACCAATTCTGACTTCGAGTTTGGATTCTACGCATACAATTACTTCGGAAAAGACCCACAGCTTCCCAACAACATCCAAAACCCTTGACCTGTGTAATTTGTCAAACTCGAAAATTATGATGGTTCACAAACTTTTGACCGATAGTGAATATGTGCCTAAAAGAGTTGCATATATTTCAGTGTTTACCCCAGTTGGTTAACTGGGAGACCTGAGAAAACCTCTGCAGCACAAATTGTACCCCTGCAATGTCAGACTTTTTTTTTACTAATATTAGCAACATCAAGACTATTGTCGATATCGAATCATAGAAAAGAAAATTTTGAAACAATGGTGAGCAAGTGTTGAGTCGCCTAAGGCTCTGGTAGCACGTGTCGCAAAACGCGTGGTACATACTTACCGGGTACGTTCGTTCACCTAGGTGCGTTCCAACGATAAGGGTGAGGCATTGAGGGTGCGAACGCACGTTCGTACGCACGCCCACGCGTGGATGGAAGATAACCGTTGCGGGGTCAGCCGAAAGGACGACCCTCGCGATTCCCCACATCGACACATAACAACCCTTACCGAAACGGCAAGCTCCCTCTGTTGAAGTTGCACAATCGCGCCCTGATTGATAATTTATACGGTGCGTGCAGGTTATTCGATTATATGTCCCCAGCTCTACGCCTTCTCGCAGGCGCGCTCTTCTTTCTCGGTTTCTCTGCACTTGTTGACGACCTATGGATTATCGGAATTTTCAGTGCGAGGACTTGTTAAGCTCACAAATGCAGGTAAATACGCACCGCAGGATAATTCGATTGACGGAATTGCGCCTTTTGTATCGAATCTAATAACTGGTGTTCGTACGCTGCCATCGCCCCGTCGCGACTCGGCCAATGTATAATTATAACAGGCGGTGTAAGTCGAACGTATACGTCATTATAAGGAGTAAAGGGAAGGAAATTGAAAACAATTTCGTATTTATATTTCACAATGTTGCAACATTTTAAAAAAATCGGCAGGGACTTTTATAGCGACCTCATACAAGTTGTAAAGTTAGTCAAACTGAATGGTATGATATAATTTCCCAATACACCCTCCAAAATCTCATTTTATGGCTAAAAAACCGATTTTAGGCAGGTTTGTGTGAAAAATCACTCATAACTACCCAAATTTTTATTTGATTTACAACTTTTTTTAATTTGATTGTCAAAAAGCTCATATTTCAGACTATCGAAACCTTACATTGATGAAATGAAAACTGACGAAACTGTAATTGAAAGTATCTGTGATGTTTTTACTTCTTTTCAACTTTAACGCTCATGTTACATTATTATTCAATCGTGGGCATTTTTTGCACTTTAATTGGTTGAAATTATATTTAATTCCGCGTCGAATACGCTTTAGTTGAGCGAAATCGAGTAAAAATTGACAAAGTTATGCGAGTCTTAAAATTTTATGAATTTGTCGCTAAATTTTGATATACATATTAATAATAAGTTTTACACTCTGTACCTTCATAACAAAAAGAATGTTGTTTCGTAATACGCGGGATTATTTAAAGCTTAGATTAAATTGCAACAAAAATGTATGAAAATCGCAATAAGTCTTGCTTTATATGTGGTTTGTTTATGAATCAGGCCCATGGCTTAAAGTTGGAAAATAATAAAGCTGTGGTTGATGACAATACCAAATTTATTAATCTCGAATATAGCCTCTAAAAATCGCTGGGCCAAATGAGGGATTTCACCAAGAAAATAATAAAAACTATTGAGGGACGTTTCCAAGGAAAGAGCTTAATCAACATGCTTGTTGATTACTGCTGGTTGTTGATACGTACAAGTCATGACTTATACAGCCGGAAGCGTTCAAGTAACCATTTTTAAATGAAACAGCCATTATTTTACTTTTTTCATTTGTATTGTTCTGAACTATACGTGAATTATAATATAGAAAATCCAAATCATTATTCATTTTGTATTTTTGTCGTATTTTAAAGGTTGTTATCTTTTTCGTTCTTTGGGACTATCCGTGATGCTAATTCTTGGTTAGATATATGCATGATGTGAATTTGGCGAAATATTTATAAAATTTTAAGACTTGCATATCTCTGTCAATTTTCGTCCATATTCTTTCTACAAAAACTCATTCAATACGGAATTGAATATACTTTCAACTTAATTAGGTGCAAAAAATCTCCACGATCCAATAATATTATAAAATGATCGATAAAATTGAAAAAAAAACACAGATACTTTCAACTGTAGTTTCGTCTGTTTTCATTTCATCAATATAAGGTTTGGATAGTCTGAAAGGTGAGGTTTTTTGCAACCGAATTGAGTGATTGTGTGAGTGATGAAAATGAGTGATTTTTCACACGTACCTGTTTGAAAACGGTTTTTTGTCCATAACATGAGATTTTGGGGGTGTATGGGGAAAGTGTACCATACCATCTTGCTCAGTTTCGCTAGATCTACAGCTTGTACTAGATCCTCATAAAAGTGCCAGCGCGCTGTCACACCGTGTCATATGTGTAACTTTAAAAATTTTCCATCATAATTCTAAAACATTGAATTCCCTTTATTTATTTCCCATGACACTGAAGTTAGCAGCCACATTCTAGCAGCCTAATTGATAGAAATCGTATCATTTCAATTTAAACAATTTTCAGAATTTAGAAATCAATTTATTTTCAACAGTTAGTTGAAATAGTAGCTCAATTTTTTTCAATATGAAATAAGAAAAATGAATTTCATGATCTGGCTGCTGAAATGTGGCTGCCAACTTATCACATTACAAGTATCATTTATTTCCCTCATGGCGAACAATGAGAAAATTGACTGATTACCGAACAGTACCAACAGTACTTACAGAGACTAATAGCAAAATAACAAACCAGGAAAGGACTAAAAAAAGGGAATAATCGGGAAGAAATTGCAACATCACCGAATTTTATGTGATAACGACTAAAAAATGAGTTAAAAATGTATCCTATATCACATAAGGCGGAAAGTTGTTTTATTCAGAATAGGCCAAATTTTGTAATGAAGTCGTTGTAAATGTTGAATAACGCTTTATAGCAAAAAACATATAAAAAAGAAGTCGCAACAGAGGTTTTGTTTTAACTGTTTTGCTATTTTGCCAACGAATGTGCAATATAACTAAAAAAACAGAAACAATAGTTGTATATAATGTAAAGAAAGGCACGAGAAACGTAACTTCGTGTGGAAAATAGTGTACTGGTGTGCAGTAAGGTGAGGGACTGAGAGGATGTAATTCCATTCTGGACACATCCAGTGTTAAATAGTACTGTTTTACTTCTGATTTTCTTCTGCATTTAGATGGTTTTAAAACATTAATGACAACAAATTTTTCGGAATTGTGAAGTATTGATTTTGTAACTTTCTCCTGCTGATTGATCCTTTTGGACCCGCAAGTTCAAAATTGAGACGCAACTTTCAGACCAAAAGCCAGTAAAAAATTACAACAAAAGGTATGAATCTCGTTTTTTTTACTCAGCCCTTTCTTCTCTCGTCGGCTATTTTTCGAAAAACAGAATGGCGTCTGCTAGTTGTAATTTTGCATTTTCCAGCATAAGTATCATTTGGTCGTGTAACGAAGTGAAACATGTAGAATTAGGATAAAAGGTAACCTCAAATTAGTTATATACAATGACGTTTATCGATTTTTTGTCTGATTTTCACTCAATTTCCGATGTTTCCATAGACATTTGTGACCTATCAACAATCGGTTCATAACCTAAAAATCGAGTGTAGCACAATAATTATGTGCGCATTGATACTTGCTACTATATGAGGTTTGTAGACTTAATAGAAGGAAATATCAGAGCAAACACGTCCGTCCTCTGCGTGATTTACTTAATTTGAAAGTTGTTAATTTCTAATGTTCAATTTATTTTACCTAAATTCCATTGATACACGATTTGCGTAGCGTTCTTTAGTCGTCAATATTTAGTTTGCCGTTCCGATCCTCGCCACGGTGATGTAACGAGTTTTCGATGAGTCATTTTTTAAAATACTTTTCGAATTTGTTTGTATATTCTTTCCATTTTTTTTGTATTTACTAATTTTTATAACCATTTTTATTATTAATAGGTCCCAGGTATTACTGGTAATTTTTTATTTCACGCATACTTGAAGAAAGGGAAATATCGAAAATTGCCTGAAAATCATACAATAAATCGGTAAAAATTATATATATATAACTAATTTAAGGTTATGAATGATCCATAATTAGATGAGGTACTCATGAATGTTGATAATTACTTTTTCTACAATTCTGCATATTTCAACCTTTACACGGTCAAACAAACGATACGAGAAAATGCAAAATTGCAACTTACACGCGTCATTTTGAAACCGCCATATTGTTTATTGAAAAAATCCGACGGGAGAAGAAAAGACAAATAAAAAAGACGCGATTAGTATCTTTTTCAGTGGTGCGCGTTGCTTTTTTCAAGGTCAAAGAACATAATTATCGCAAGAAACGGCGAAAAAATCGATATTTTTTCCCAACAAATGGTCATAATTTTTTTCTTCTAAATCGCCGGATGATGTAGATCACGGGATTCGAAAGAGGAGATCCAGAACTGTGGATCGCGATTTATTAAATCTGTTTCACACTCGTTGGGAATAAAAGTTACAGCGTAGAAAATTGTGTCTAAATTTTAGGCTTTCGGGACGAAACGGGTTACTTGGGAAGCTGTTGTAGTAGTATTAGAACTACTGGGAATATAGGAAAGTATTCATAAAATTCAACAAATAGAATTCAAAGTTCAGAAATTAATAGTTTTCAATCATTCCGAACAATTTTTTCGTTGATGAGACATCTTACAAAAACTAAACAATGTGAAATTGGAACAACAAAATAACTTTAGACTTTTAATGCTTTTGATCGATTGAGTCAATTTTTTCAGCCAAAAATAAACTCAGAATTGCTTCATTTTCATTAATAGGGACTTACTATCATTAACTAGCGTTTAGAACTAGTATATTGTACGATACTGAAATCGTACCTTGCTCCAGCTACCCTAATTCTATTATTGCCTTGAAAATTACGTCTTTCCATAGTAAAATTGATTGTTTCAAATTAATTTTTTAAATTATAATGAATATTACAATTTGTCAATTACTTAACCTGACTATTTATTCCGTATGTGTACTTACTTACCACGTTTTTGTCTGATTGTTTTAATTTTTTATTTTTCTCGATCTAGATAAGATCTTTATGTTGGATAAGATCTTATGGGATTAAGATCTTTATTGGGTGAGACCTACGTTCAAACCCACCTTAATTTGTTTGCAATTGCTTCTTCTTTTTTTTGAAGAAAAATGAGACTAACAAAATTTTTTTTTAAATATAAATTCCTTTTACTGTTTGATGTAATTCGCACATTCTAAATTAGATGCAGCGTTTGTCAACAAAACAGAAACCTAAAGTGAATACTTTAATGAAAGGCATTAGTTGGAGTACAGTGTCTAAAAATCATAAAGAATAACCAAACTTTATTTTTTTTTTATAAGTAGGATTGCTATAAATCTAACAATCACCTAAGTAATTTGAAATCTTATAAAGAAGTTTCATCTATATTTTAATCCTAATTACAACTTCCTGAATTTTTTCTGAAACATTTTTTAAAAGTCCAGTGAAAAGTATATGCCCATAGAGTGAGTATGCTATATAGATGAAAAGAGTACCCTTTGTACGCAGTTGTCTTCTAAATGAATGAAAAATCAAGTATCCATCGATAAAGGTACCACATATGATGTGTTTACAGACTACAAATTTGTGGGGTATTTTGACGCAATATATGTATGGTCTGTAACCCTATAGAATTGTGAATACAAGGGTGGGTACGCTAAAGGTTGGGGTTGTCATGCGGGTGAAATCTACGAACTCTAGCCAGCGATAAAACGGAGAGAATAGAGCAGAATGACACGAGGGTGCGCTTTACTGTGATGATGACATAATTGGTATCATTCGAGGTCTTCTTTCAGTTGATCCACGCAGGAGTTCCTTCTGTGTCGATAAATAGGCACCCACGTTGACACGATGTAGGCGTTTTCGAATTGAAATAGTATAATGTAGCTTTAGGTGTACTACAGCTTTTTTAAAAGTATTTATCATATTACTTACTCTATTTATTTATATAATTTTTCGATTTTTATACGTTCGTCAAGGCTTATATCGATGGTATCATTTAGCAATGAAGTTATCAATACTTGGTACAAGTCTCGTTTATAACATATTTAGGAAACAAATCATCTCTGTGTCAAAAAGTTAATACCAAATCCTTGGTGGATTTCGATTTTTTGAACTTGAACGCGAAAGTCCATCGTTAATAAATTGTGGTTCGTCATCCGTTACAACTGTTTCAATCACCGTTACGCCTATATCATATACTTGGTCGGTCCCTTTACTCACCGATTCTTTGCAAAAATGTTGTTTTCTTTCGCTACTATTTTGTTTACTTGTAAGACTAGGTTTTCGAATCTCATTAGAATGTTGACTTGATGTTTTCAAATTTAACGTTTTTGAAATGGTAAAACTTTTCATCCGCGGCAATTCATTCGGCGTATTCGTACAAACGTCTACCAATTCATGTTTTGTTTGACCGAAATTTTCTTTGGTAATAGGTTTCTTTATTATCACTTTTGCATTTCGCTTAATTAAAGGTGATTGCGATGTATTCGAAGTTCGGATAGGTACTTTTGATACAAATTCAGTTTGGATTATGTCTGTCTTTTGATATATTATTGTCTGCTTGGGAGTCGTTTTAATTTTCTTTTTCTCTTCTGTTCTAACCTTAGCCGATGTTGTTTGATTCGCCGATGAATTATTTAATAAAGGATTGAAGGTCTGTGGTCGCTTAGTTGGGGTTTTTGAAGACACTTCTGCTTTTACATACCTTGTTGTTTCCCTCGAATATTTGTTAAGTGGTGGGAATTTGGCGGACTTCGATGTTACTGGTATATTGTTGACTCTAGATTGAATGTTTACCGGTTCTCTAACCACCGTACTTTGCGTCTTATTAGCCGTAATTGTGTTTGAGGGCATTGCCTTAGATTTTAATAGAGTAAACGAATTTCTGTTCAACGTGGATTTAACGTCAGTCATTATTGCAGCGCTTTTTGGTCGTTGCTGCATTTTATTTCCTGAAGAGTGTTGAACAGAAGTTCTTGTTGATAAATGTTTCATTCTATTACACGGGGATGTCAATGATTCATGTCTTTCGAAATTTAACATTTTTACAGACGATTTACTT
This sequence comes from Trichopria drosophilae, assembly GCA_030407085.1. NCBI lineage: Eukaryota > Metazoa > Arthropoda > Insecta > Hymenoptera > Diapriidae > Trichopria > Trichopria drosophilae. The sequence goes on from CM059583.1 coordinate 46,208,093, forward strand.
TTAGGCGATGGCTGCGACGAAGTATCGAACGAAACTACTTGTTCAACACGTTCGTCCATCTCACTCGGATGTCTTGTTAACTCTTGTTTCACGCAGTATAGAGAATCGTCTTTTTCAACATGTTCCCCCGATATTGACAACTTTGTTTTTCTGGCCGATGTGCTCAAAACATGAGTTAGCTTTGAAGACATGGATGAATCCGATTTCTTTAAATGCATACATATGGATGAACCGCTGTCCTGATCAACCGCACGATCGATAAGTTTATTACTTTTTAAAGATCCTGAACTGTCTGAGGAATAACATGGAGAATCAGTATTTCCTGAGATATTGCAAGTGTCATCTTCACGATTAGACACGTTTTCTTGTCCTCTGGAATTGTCTGGAGAAAATCTCATTCTGCAATTTTCAGGATTACTTTTAATTTTAGTCGAACTTCCCAATGCATCACAGTTATTACGTACATAAAAGCAATCGTTGGTTTTCACTGATTTTGAATAATATTGATTTCTTTGTTCGTCCATCGATGAATCGTCTTCTGTCGTCTCGTACATGCGATGGGAACGCGTTTTCAGTACTCGAATATCGTCTACAGATTGTTTTCTTTTGAATGGCCATCTTTCGTTAGATAGATAATTAGACTCGTTATTGCTTCGTGATTTTTTTTCTAATAATTTCTCTTTTTCGTTATTTTTATGGTCGTTCACAGTTTGAATTGTTTCATTTTTTGAATTGAAGCGTCCGCTTCTACTATAGTTCACATTATGATTTGTCCAACGGCCATCCGATATATCGGAATTAACTTGTCTATTGAGACTGACCTGCAACGAAGTTATAATGTAATGTAAACAACTATGTTGCAACAAACAATTCAATTAACACCAAGAAAGGTTCTTCAAATGTGGCATATTAACTATGAACAAAAGTTACTTACTAGTGACAAATCATATAAAAGGTCTTTATTATGCTATATAAATCGTTTGTTATTGCCAATATCACGTAATTATTAGATTCTTTACGGAAATTTTGAAAAGTAGGATTATGGTTAACTTACATTTTTGAAATGGGGTTTGGAATAATCATCAGATCGATGAGTATGGAGAAATCTGCTGTTGTAATTTGTAGAATTCCCAATGTGATGTACAGAATAATTTGGTGGATTGCACCCAACATCGGACAATTCGACAACTTTGCAACCCCCGTTACTACTTTCATTTTCGGTGATAAGCGAAGTGACCGATTGGGGATCATCGACAAAGAGAAACAATGGGTTTTCACGAAATACCTGCATCGCTAGTTGAGTGAATAACACTTTGGAATTTAGTATTCTGAATTGACATCGTGCGGTTGAAAGGTTACGTATGCATTGACTTCATTTCTGAGGTTATGATTATTTTTGTTTTCACCATGCTCAAAGGCTACTTTAATTGAATTTTTAATGTATAATATATTTAAAGGGCACTAGAATATTTAACTTTTCTCGTAGAAGTAATTGTCTAACATTGTAGGATGTTAATTATTTACACAAATGATTAATGCAAAATTTATGTCTTAGATTTTCAAATGCATTAATTGTGCATATTAATATGAATAATAATAAATAATTCGGCCACGTCAGATACTATCCACTATATTATACATTAAATTATAACTTCTGCTGAAACAGTTGGTGAACATATCAGAGACGCCATCTGTCGTAAGATAGGGTTTATTAACCAATAGCTACATTTTGATGGGTTCGTTTAAACATAAATATCTCATTTTTTAATATACTTTTATTACATATCTATACGTGGCTATTCATACTAGTCCTAAATGTAATTAAACATTATTGTACACAGTGAAAAATGAGGTAATTTATTCTTAGATATTTAAAATTGTCTTATACTGTAAGTTTACTTTAATTATTTAAATTCTATTGGGAAGTTACATAATATTTAAAAAATACATTAATTTTAAGTTATTAACGCGTTTATAATTAAAAACTATAGCAATGTACTAGGAAAAAATGTTGTACATTTGTTTAAATATTCCTTTTATTCTTTTGTATATAATATATTTTTGTAATAATAATTTAGTTAAAAAATGTAAATATTTTGTCAGAAATATTTAAATTATCCGCTAATTCAAAATATAAAGACATATTCAACGATCGGTAATAAGAATACCTACATTATCGGATTTTCCAACCGTTTACCCGTAGACGGTAAGCCGATAAAGAGTGTCTACTTATTATCGACTGAGGATAACAGTAATATAGTAATATATAAAATAGTACCTACATGAGATAAGCTGTATTTCATTTTTTTTTTTTGAAAATAAAAGCAGCGATGATAATATTATTGTTTTTATTTATAATTGAACAAAAGTAGGTATTAGTTCTTTGATTTTAATCAATAATCTATTACGTTGATATGGCTCGATTTATTACAATATTTATTACAAGTTCACTAAAAAATTCAATGAAATGTAAATGGCAATTCTTTCTTTTTATATTTTTATTCTTATAATTACAGTTGTTACAGGTTAATAAGTGAGTTATTGCTTAAACTCATCCCAAATATTTAAAAATTTAAATGTTAATTTCAAAGACACATTATTGTATAGGCAAGATCAAGGTCTAGCTTCTATTTTTAATTTCATTCAAGTCGACGTATGGCATGCCCTTATGCTGAAAAATACTGCGATTGTTATATGTTCCATTTATAACTTTATGTCAGTTGTACTTATGGACATGAAATTACACAAATATGTGGAATGGGAAGAATACAAATGTGCCTTGTACACACTTTCAAAGTAGGAAATTATGTAGGTAGGTGACGACTATTCCGAGGTAGTCGTATTTTTAGCCAATTTCATTCAACATTGTCCTATATTATCAATGAAGATAATCGTACATTAGAAAAGTACTAGCTCAAAAGAATTCGAAAAATATAATATATTATTTTATAAATCAATAGGTTGCATATTAGTGGATATAATTGGGCGCCAAAAAATTCTTTAAAAATTGTTTAAGAGTTGTTAAAAAATCTATTAACATTTTCGGCTTGATTTTTTATCATTTCTGAAGATGGATACAAATTATACCGCCGATTAGTTTTTTTTTTAACAACTCTTAAGCAATTTTTAAACAATTTTATGGTGACTGATTATACGCACTAACATAATTATTTGTTTTATGTATTAATTTTAAAACGGCCGAGAAAATATTAATTACTTAATTATTTTGTAAAGGTTGATTATTTCATTTGATTCAAATAATGAATTCTAATAACAATATATTTTAGTAATATACGAATATATGTTAAAGAGAAGAAAATATTTCATAACGTAAAAATACGATTTATTAATAATTTGCTTGAATTGATATTAATATTGATAGAATCCCGGGTAGAAAACATGACCAGCATATTCTTCGGAAACAGGCTTCGTTTTCTACGAGGGATAATTTTCGGCAAATTTTCCCCTCGAGATAAATTTTGTTGTTTAAAAAACTTTATTCGAGTAGTGCAGTTTAAATTACATAACAGATCGTTAAATACAGGCGAAAACATTAGGATTAAAATTTATCGCAGTTGGTTAATTAAAATTTCTTCTCATTTTAAGACAAATCGATTTAACTTTCTGAATAAAGAGTATTAAAACTTTAAATAACACCTTTGACCAAACAACTTGAGTGACAATTTAAAAAAAAAGGTCGTTTAGATATAAAATTTAATTAACCACAATTATTAATAACAACAAACATTTTGCAAATTTCAGATAAGTGGTAAGTTTTATTGCATAATTTGAGCTAATTATTTCAAATGCGTGTGAGTAATATTTTCATATGTTGCATTGAATTCTGACTCATGTTGTTCAAATACGTATTTTAAACATTAATCAAATTTAATAAAGTATATGCCATCATAAACATCACCTTTGATAAGAAATTTCACACATAATGTAAATCTCGTAGTACTCCATTCTACTCGCTATAAACTTATCCTTCATAGCAGTTCCTAGGTTACGTATGGCCTTTTTTTGTCCTTTATAGTTACGGCAGAAATTTGCTCATCTCGTAATTTTACAAACAAAGTTTACAAACAAGTATCAACCAGATTATCTCTTTTACAGATTTCATCGTATAATAATCTCAATTTCCAAACGGATGTTAATGCAAGTATTGATAAGCTTATAGTTATAATTTTTCATCATAAACACATTTATTGTTATAGTTTTGAACTGCTTGGTGAAAGTGAAAATGTCGAAATCTCCAATATGCTATCTTTGGTAATATGAAACATAATTTTAACATTAACAGAATTAACATAAAGTTAATCGAATGTTACTCGAAAGCCTTTCGCCAGATTTCAGTTCTCGAATAATTATGGGAACTGTTTTTGAAAATTAGATTTATGTTTCTTAATATTTGTTATTTAGTTTTAAGTTACAAAAATTAAATGAAAATATATAAATACATTTATGCCTATATTAATTTATTAATTGTTAACGATAATAAGAAGCATCGTTTCTCCGGTACATATTTGGGTTATTGAGATTTTATATTAGAGAATCCAAGCGTAGTGAATCTGCCTTGCAGCTAAATTCTCTGAAATTTTAATAGCAAATGTAATTTTTTTAATAAATTTTATGATGTAATTAATAAATTAAATTTAATTATGTAATTATGTTGTTGCAAAACACTATATAACAAAATTTGTCTGCGGCTACCTTAGTGATAAGGCGTTTCTGTGCATTCATTTTATGTATTTTACTATTCGACTATTTAAAAACGATAATTTTTATTTTTTATTCCTAAGTTAATAAGAGCACTACTTCCCAAATTTCTTAGAAAATAATTAAAGAGATAAGTAAGTACACCCGGGCATATATGATCATATACAATTCATATATCATCATATAAGATTCATATATAATCCAGATATGTTTATGTATTTTCATATATAGATTTTGAGCTGATATAGTAATATATAATCATATATGAGCATGTATGAGCGTATATATCCCATATATATTCATATATAGCTAAATCTTATTATTTATATTTATATCAGGTCAAAATCCGTATACGAGCATACATAAACATATTTGGATTATATACAGTACCGCTCAAAAGTATGAGCTCACCCTTGTGGAATTTTGGCTAAATTAAAATGTTGATATCTCATCGCCAAGTTAACATACGGGAAAAATAAAAAAGGGGATTAAAGAGGAGACTTTCAGCTTCTCAGTTGTGGTAATTTCATTTCTATATATACATTTCCATACGAACTATGCTTGATTTACTAAAGTCATTTTTTCCTATTATTTTTTTCTTTTTCAATCACCTCCCATTTTTTTAAAAATGATTGCAACAGAAATGTACAACGTGTAATCGAAAGGTAATCCCTTGGGGATTTTGTCTAATATTTCTTTACAAATACTTATTTAATTTTGAACAAATTAATGTGATTTTTTTTCAATCTGCTATATCTCGGAAAATTAACGTGATATAAAAAATGTTTAAGAAAAAAAAAGTTTCATTTTTTAATTATCTTTTGGCTGAAATTTTTTCAAATTTTTGGAAGGAAATTTTTTTAACCGCATTTTGTCGACTTCAACATTTTTTATGTAACAATCATTTTCGGATGCAAACTTGCATTTAAACTATGATTAATTTTAAGATTATGTTTGTCTTTACTATTAGGATGTTTCACGCAAATCGCGTGGCGGTTTTTTTGAAGAAAGCAAAATTTAATAAATATATACCTGAATACAATTGTTGATATTTTCTATGCATGTTAAAATAAAGTTTATTGTTCATTTATAAATACATGTACATGAATTATTATATCTCAAACTGAGCATAGTTTAAGTGCAAATCTAGATCTGTTAATAATCGCAGCACAAAAGCGTAAATTTGACAAAATAAGATTAAAACAATTTCCTTCTAAAAATTTGAAAAAATTTCAGACAAAAGATAATTAAAAAATGAAACTTTTTGTTTCTTAAACATTTTTTATATCACGTTCATTTTCCGAGATATAGCAGATTGAAAAAAAATCACATTAATTTGTTCAAAATTAAATAAGTATTTATAAAGAAATATTAGACAAAATCCCGAAGAGGCAAATTGAAGCTATAGGGATTACCTTTCGATTACACGTTGTACATCTCTGTTGCAGTCATTTTTAAAAAATGGGAGGTGATTGAAAAAGAAAAAAATAATACAAAAAAATAACTTTAGTAAATCAAGCATAGTTCGTACGGAAATGTATATATAGAAATAAAATTACCACGACTGAGAAGCTGAAAGTCTCCTCTTTAATTCCCTTTTTTTATTTTTCCCGTATATTAACTTGGCGATGAGATATCAACATTTTAATTTAGCCAAAATTCCACACGGGTGAGCTCATACTTTTGAGCGGTACTGTACGAATCGTGTATGATGATATATGAATCATATATGATGATGTATGATCATGTATGGTTCATATATGATCCAGATATAAATCATTTTTTCCCGGGCAGCTTCCAAATTTGACAATGGTTCAATATTAGTCGTCAACCTTGCATTAGTTTTACAATAGAAACTTATAGTGGCTTCTACCCCGCGGTCTTTAGCTCAGATACTGCTCGAATGGACAGGGTTTGATATACCGAGCTATTTATTTGACAATAACAAAAAATTAAAATGATAATTTTCACAACTTCGACTGCCAGCACCTGTCAGCCGGAGTATCATTTTATAACAGGTTAAATAAGTAAATAGAATAAAGTAAGAACTGAGAAGTACCAGCAATCCCATTCCTAGATCACTATATTCCTTTAACTTTTCTGTTAGAGCATACTGGTCACGTCAACTTCATTATTTCCATGTTCTTTCACCTCTTACAGAATTACCGTTGATTTTACGAAGAAAATGAATATAGCTTTGATGCATAACTGAAAATTTGATGCTGTCTCTACCTTTTTTGTTTCAAACATTTTTTAATGTGGCTTGTATTTTTGAAAATAAAAAAAAACAGATTCTTTCATATTTATTCGACCTTTATGATATAACCGTTAAGTTTGATGCTCTATCTTTTTTGTTGGAAGCGATTTTTTTGTGTGATTTGTATTTTTTATAAGAAACCCAAGAAACGTTTTTTTCAGCTTTTTTTGATCGATCTCCCTGCAGTCTGGTATGGGTCGACTCAAGAAACGAATCATACGCCATACCAAACTAAAAAACGTACGGACGTTCAAGATCACGGAGAAACATTTTTTTATTGCATTTTTTTAATTATCTAGGGTCTGAAACGTCGACATTTGATGAAAAATTACAGGATAATTTTTGTTCGTAGATGTGACCAAATTCAATGCTGCATCCAGACTTCGTTTGGGCCGACGTAATTATTTGGACAAAAGGACACTTTCCATTCAGTACGAGTTTTGTGTACAATTTTTATTTTTGTCTATTTTAATTCTGCAGAAAATTCAATATGAACATAGAAGTTATGCATTTTTGATCTGAGTAAATTCCATAGCATTTAACTTACCTCATCCAAAACTCATATTCGGATGTAAAGACTGCCAATAATAAACAGCACCGTTTAAAAAAAACCTAATTATCAGAATGAGCAGGAGAAAATATAAGCTTATTATTTCTAAGTTTATTCATTTTCATCATACTTTGAATATCTTGGAAGATTCTTCAGGAAGGAATGGGGAAACTAGAATTATAAAATTCTGAGCAACCCTTTTTGAAACTGCGCATATTTTCTTTTCTCCCCTCATTTGTATTCTGGATGTCCACTTAAAGCGAATGAATTACGTAGATCGCTTGGGTTATTTCCCCTGTTCCAATTATTATCTACGGAGACCTGAATGCAAACGCATATCAGTAATTAGTGCATCGTTAATAGTGACGGCTAGTCCTTTTAGCACGCTTATCGATGTACACGTATTCAAGAACGTAAATCATAAAAGTAAGCAAAACATTTTCATACAAAATTATTTATCCTCAAGTGCTCAAACCCTTTACTTTTTAACAAAAATATCGAAAATTGTTTATATTGTTTTACAACAATAAAAAATGTATGATATCTTTAATCCTTCGATACTATCAATTATATTATTGTCGTTTTTCGAATTCATGAAACTAACGATCCCCTGGGCCCTTTCTGATCCGCGCAGTGCGAATTCTTGTCCACCACGAATAAATCATGCATGCTTTTTGGGAATAACATGTCACATAGTGTTTACTGGCAGAATTTTCCAATCTCGAAATTTTCCTTTGGAAATAAAGAAAAGAAATATGGAAAAAACGCAAATGTCACACATACAACCTCACTTTTCTCGAAAATGCAATGTAATAGGAAAATTGTGACAACACCATTGTTTCCAGCACAAAAATAAAATGAATCAATTACATTTATTTTGATACAAGTAAATTGTCATGAACAAATTTATCGATATCAGTTACCATTTTCTAAATCTAATGATTTCTTGGTCGGAATAAAATATTTCTTTAAAATGATTTATTTCTTTCAAAAAATGTGACTTACTATCTTTAACAAATTATTTCTTTGTTTCAAGAAAATATTATCTTGATTTAAGACAATATTTTCTTAAAGTCGAATATAATGTGCAAAGGAAATTATTGACTTGAAAGAAATAAATCTTCTCTTAAACCAACGAAAATTTAGTTGAATCAAAAACATGATTTCTTGATTACATTTTTTTAGTGCATTTTCTATGTTTACCAGCAAAAAATGTAATAAGTACACACATCTTGAATGAGATTATATTCCACAAATGTGATTACAGAGGGAGATTCCTTACTGTAAAGTAAGTTTAAGAAATGATTCAGAGTCAAGATGTAATAAATCGTACCAAAGATACTTTTGATAATATATTGCACAGAAAATTTCATCAAATGACTTAAATATCAATAAGACAATTCCATAAAATTATCAATTTTAGACCTGTCCTCAGAACGTTTAAATTAATAGTTTTTGTTAATCCCGGATGAAAATATCCTGATAAAAATAAAAGGTACAGATTTATAAAACTCAAATAAATTTGTAATCACTTTGTAGGATATCATTCGAAGTATATTTATTACAATATAATATTTAATAATCTTCAGTAGTAAATCAATTTTTATTAATAATGGATCCACAATTTCAAGTTTCGAAATTTGAATATTAGATTCGTAGTCATGAGTCTTAAAATTATTTTTTAATTTATATATTTTTTGTGTAAATTATTTTTTCTAACGGAGTAGGTATGCAATTTTATGAATAGCAATGCCTTAGCTAAATGTAAATTAAATATATGTTTTGTCCTCTTGAAAGTGTCAGAGTTTGTTGGATCATCCAACATATCTACAATTCGAGAAAACAATACAGTAAACAATGGCAGCTTCAGTGTCATGTACATGTTCAGAACAAAATTAATATATTGTAAACAAACGAAAGTTTTTCAGAAGTAGAGTACACAGCAAGTTTTCTAAGTATCTAAAATAACTAAAATTTGTTCAAGTGGTATTTTGGAAGATGTCTACAGAGATTTTCAAATATTTACTGGAATCGTGGAAACGTGTAGAAATAATAGTAGAATTAACAACGTGAAAAGTTGTCGTTGTCTTTATGATACATTTACAATTGAGAATATTGTAATTTATATCGTACAACAGCTATTTTTACTGTGGCACGAGATTATTTTCATTTAATCAATTGTATTATGTCTATTTTATCACTTAAAAATATTTAAAGTGAAGAATATTCAATTCTATTTGAGATTAGGTAAAGCGATAGCTATTTAATATAAGTATTGGGAAATATTAAACGAAACATTATCATGAGCTTATTTACTACGGAAAGAGTAAATTTAACTATTTTTTGTAATTCCTTGTTAACCTTTTGTAAAATAGTTTCATTACATATTTGTCCCTGTATGTATAAATAACAATTGTATAACAGATCTCTTTTACTTATAGGTATTATGAAAATGCAAAAAAAAGACAATGGTACATTTGAAAATGAACCTAAGAATATACATTCATTATTGACTAATCTATTTTAATATTTAAGTAATCAAATTACAATTTTCATATTTTTTATGGGAAAGTTATGAATTTAAATTAAGTAAAAGCCATGCTATTAAGACAATGATAATTTCACTGACTAAAACAGCCTAGAACTGGCGACAACTAGTTCGAAACGATTTACCTGCGTGAGGCTCATAATTGTTAATGGTAGTGGTGGGGAATGTACTTTCAATTCCACTTGGTGCGCAAGATTTAGGTTTTGTTTTGCTTCGTAGGCGATCTCATCAAGTCACAACTCACAATAAACATGAATGCCTTAGACTTATATAATCATGTAGTGTTATATCAGAATCTTACTTTTAATACTAATAAGATCACATTTGTTTCTATACTTTGTTTCATCGATTCCGTAAATATCTCTATATTACTATTCGAAATTAGACAATTTATTGACTGGACAGCTTATTGAACAGAGAAGTTTATTGAGTACAACATTTTATAGTCAAAAACTTTTATAATATAATATAAATTGCTAATTTAATAAATGAATTGTACAGATTGTAAGTAGCATTATATGCTGGGTGCGCGCATATTCGATTGAAAGTATGCCAAGGACCATGTACGCACTGCTAAGTGCGTTAAACTGCCCAGCGAAACAGTGATTTTATTTGATTCCAACTCTCAATTTAATACATAATTGAAATGTCAATATTTCAAATAGTGACCTAAAGTTTTATGAACATTTATTGTACAGCCATTCAAATTCATTTTAGATTATTATAACTAATTTGATGATATAAAAGAATATTTTTGACCAGATGAAAAATCTTGATATTCGATATTGGTACACCAGAAAACTTGGTATTTGGTTGAAATGTCTATAGCTAGAAAAATATTGCAACTTTTTGTTGATTATTTTGTAAAATTGAAGTGATTCTTTTTCTGTTTAAATTTCGAGCAATGCACTAGGCATTGACGTTATATGGCACGATCAAGTAGATACTCAACTGATAATTATTTAATGTTTTTGCTGGTAAAAAAAAGTTGGTCACTTTCGTTGTGCTTCGAAAACCAGTCTTAAAAATGAATATATTCGATGCTTTGTTTTGCAATAAATCGATGAAAAAAATGTATCATTCTTAATACGTTAAAGAATAAAAATCCTTATAAAAAAATATTTTTAGTGATGAAGGAATTGAATATCAAATTTAAAGGAAAACCTACTAAAAATCAATTTTTCATCATAATGTCGCAAAAGTTGATTTCAAGTTTAAGTCTGTCAATTTGGAAAAGTGATTTGGAAATGATTCATGGTATTTTTTTAACAATATAGTTATTATATTCATATTCGACTTTTAAACTATATCTTTTCAACATTTCCTTGCGCATTAGAGATATTATTCTTATATTACTTATTTAATTACAGCACAAAAAAACTGACGTCGTCTCGAAAAGATGTTTCAAATGAACCCCCACTAAAACCATATTGTCATTTAAGAGTTTCGACACCCACTCCCATAACCCTACGTGCCTGCATAGAGGTGGAGTCGCAATTCCCCAAAAAAATTGAATTATTTTATAAATCGTTTTTCATCATTTTCTTAATATCGCTAATTTTTTAAATACTTGTCCATTCCAGGACTTTTTGCTATCACTAAGTGAAATTTATTGAATTCAAATAAACCAACTGCTGTTCGTGAATATTACTAAAACCTTCTAATTATTAAATGCCAGCCAGTTTATGTTATAATGCTGATCTCATCAATGAGACGTATCTTGATTATGACCTTTCGTGACGATCTAGACAATGAAAATGAACTGTTTGATTGAAAAGCGAGAAAATGTCTACTTCCGAATGTCAAAATAATAATGGACTATATTGTTATTAGCCAATGGCTACGTTTGATTTATTATTTTCTCATATATTAGTCATCATTTTAATCACGTAATCGGTCCGGTAAATTGGTTTCGGTTACGATACAATCAGTGATGAGAAAAATGCATGGAAAGCCGGTTTAAATTATTAAATCATGCGCAATTTACGGCCATTACTTAATAACACAGCATTTTACAAATGTCAGACCCTTATGCTATTTTTATCTTATTATTATCATTTGTAGTTTTCTTTGTTATTATCTGTACGTACAGAGAGCATTGTTTGTAAATGGTGAAGAATCATAATGCTTGAAATAAACTTTAATTGCTGTAAACTTATTATTGATGAAATTGAAAAATTAGAAACATCTTAATAACAATATCTAACAAATTAAAGTCAATAGACATGTTCATTATTTAAATCTTCTTTTTTATGTAAAAAATTGAGAACGTTTGAAATTCATTTAATAATAAGAAAAACTCAAGAATAAGTTTCTATTCTAAAGTTTATCTGTTCATTATAATACCTTGAAAAAGTCCACGATTACCATGACCTTAGTTTGCACCATAATTCTGCGTATGCCGAAAAAACCGTAAACTTTTTCTTTTGATATATTACAGTAAACTCATCTTGCATAATACTTCTTAAGTTAAAACGAATGTAGCATATTACTAAAAAGAATATACTAGATGGTGAAAATAAATACATATAAAAACATTCAAAACTTGTTAATTTATTGTAGTATATTATTGGATCTTCACTCTAAACGTTGTAGTCCTAAAGAAAAGTTAGTTAGCATAACAGGAGAAGTTGTTGCTCCAACTGCTAAAATAATAAACAAACTACCTTGTTAATTTTAAATTTTATTTTTTTAAGTACACACATCGATTTCCGACTAGTTTGAGGTTGCTCATTCGAGTGGTGCTGGTCGAACTTTTGAAAAATAACGTTTAAGACATTCTTTTCTCAAGAATACAATAAAACCCTCTATTTTTTAGGTACAATTTTTTAGAGAATGGAATTTTCTTATAATTAAAAAGGTTCATTATGAAATATAATCCATAATTTTCTTGCATTTTGTAAGGAAAAATGTAATTACTCTCAAACTGGCCAGTACAAGTTTATTCGCAAAAAAAACTGGCCAATATTTAGACGGAATTTCTACTAAGGCTACTGTTCATTATATTAATTTTTGCAGTAAATTTTCAATTCGGTGGCATGGCTCCATTTTCGGGCGGTATATTCACTAAACTCTATGGAGAATTACATTAAATTTAAGGCACATACATGACTGTTTTGTTTACATTATATTCAAGGTCTGACATCCCTAGTCGTTTAGTGTTGGAATTAATATGTGCTAGCCGCACACATTGAAAATGTGTTTCCTTTTAACAGTGTAAGATGGTTCTAGGGGATATAACTAACTGAAACGATATTTTTTAATACGACGGGCATGAGGCTCGACAATTCGAACCCGAAAGTTTCACCCTAAGGCGCGAAATCGAACTTCGCACCCTGAGCGTTAACAATGTTGTTTATTAATATTTCGGCTGACATATGTCGAAGTTTTGAAAATACTCATTTTCACTTTTTACACATTTAAGGAACCCCCTCCTATACTCCCCTATTTTCCCACCTAACATAGGGAATGTTCTCATAAACGCCACTCTTTCTCTAAATATGTTTGGACCCCCTAAATATCAGTATAATTTTATAATATAACTGAAAGCTCTTAGCGAACAAACGAGTATTAAAGAACGGCCGATACTCCACAGAGTCAAAGTTTCCGAGCGAGCGAAGCGAGGCACCACGCCAACACTAGTAATGAAATGATTAGCAACTAATCATATTTTAGGAATTAATAACTATGTACTCCGAATCATTATATTCATGTTCTAATATCTTTGTTCAATAAATTAAAGAATATTATTGACTTGAATATTGATAATATCGTTTCAAAAATTAGTGCTGTAAAATATGTTATGAAATTTAATGAAAACTTTTAGTTTTGTTACATATTTTGTTAAATTCTATGCAAATCAGTAACGAAACATCGATTTATATCTAATATTCTGCTCTCGCGGCATTCAGAGACGTGATGTGTCACCTGAAGTCCCGTCCCGTTCTCGTATCATCTCGTTTCGTCGAGACTGACTTCTCTAAAACTTTAAAATGAAGAACAATTTTGGCTTGAAAGTCGTACTATGTTTCCGCATTGTTTTTAAATTGGTGAAACCATATTCGCAGCTCATTTAGCCCCATCGCATTGGTTTTTAACATAACCTTAAGAAAAACCTAAAATCGACATGAAGATATAGAAATAAAAAAACATTATGGACTGGAAGGCATATCATATTTCCATTACGTTTTTGGGGTAGCTAGAATTGAATCCGAAGTATATTCAACCTCATCAGCTCTGCTGTTTGACATAACCTCAAAAAAATTCTAAACGTCAATCTCCTGTTGAAAATTCTGCTCTGGGAACGACATGATTTTCCTTTTGATTTTAGGAGCCGCTAAAACCGAATAAGTTGATTTAACGCCATTTTTAGTAGTCCATAATTGACACGGCTACAATATTCCTCTGTATACTTTTATTAATTTATAATTGCATAATTTTAGCAGATTTAGTAGTATGACCAAGCGAGAATGCCTTATTAACTTGAATTAAGCAATTTTAGGTGCATACCAGAATACAGTACCCGCAACATATAGGTAACTTGGATAAGGGGTTGGGTTATAACCTTAAATATGGCGGGTAATTTTTATAGAATGCAGTTCTCGCCTGGACAAGGAAACTTCGGAAATTAATTGCGGGAAATGCAAATCTAGCAAAATCGATAGTACCGGCATTACCTAAATGTAGACAGTGTGAGACATACATTCTTCGAGTGTAAGCGATGGAGTTGTTGAGACAGTATATGGGGAGAAAGATTGGCAGGTTTAAATCTGAAAAAGTGGTTCCGGCTATGTTTCTTAATGAAGAAACCAGAAACACAGTTGCTGTATTTGTCGAAACAAGTATTCCAAAGAAGAAATACGAAGAACGCGTGAAAGAAAGATCGGATATGATTAGTGAGTGAACACATACAGAACATTATCCCACGTTGAATTACTATCAGAACAGTTTAGGGATAGTTATTTCTGCTCAAAAACAACATAAAAGCCTAGTAGGCAAGATATATCCACCTACATGGATCCCTTAACGCATTTCCTCCACTTTGAAAAAATATATACCCTTAATTTGAATAAGTTTAATCACTTATTTATTAGTGTATATACAATTATTCTTCTACGTGACCTGCTGATAACTTACAAGCAGACTACCGAAGTTTATGCAGTAATAATTTCTCAATAAAGGGAGGCGGCGAAAGTCAAACAAATTTATTTTTGTTATCTGATTCATGTGTTAAGTATTTAGCAAAAATATGCCGAAATATTAAAAAATATGCATACATATGCCTAATTAATTTTTTATAAATAACTTATGAGCTCATTAGGCCTGGATATTATGAATGATAATCAACAATAAATTACAATATTATTTCCCAAATTTTCTATAGCATAAATTGATGACGTTTAACCGTCAATATTAGTTTGATTCTAATGTTTCTTATCAAAGATATCTTGAAAGTGTCGAAAAGATCTCTAACAGATATCTTTCAGATATCTATATAACACATCTTTTAGATATATCGAAATAGTTATTTCGTATCAAGGGCGTTAAATAACTTTTGCGCCCGTAGGTGATCGCCGCACGCGAGGGACGACGAAGCATCAGTGGTTTCAGTACCGACGTAGTTATTACGATTGTACCCTTCGACCAATTGTTTTTATTGTATTGTTCTTTAACGTGTATTTGAACTTGCCTGAACAACGCATCAACAAGACCCGGACTCCCCTGTTAAATAACTAAACAAGATGCTTTGCAGATTAAGCTTGCACGGAAGATAACAGAAAAAACAAGTATAAATATGATCAAATTTATACAACATATGCAATATTTATGCTTCATAGAAAATATGCAATATATGCAATACATGTAAAATAATATTTTTGCATAAACTTCCGCAGTCTACTTATAATTAATTCCTTTTCACTTATTGAAATTGAGAGAGTATGCCCTTCACATATTTTTCAAAATTATTTGCAAGGAATGTGTTCTTCGTAGATTGCATCTTCAGATTTTCGTATATCGATACGAATTATTTAAGAAATAAGGGGACTTCTTTACACATTTAACAAAACTAAGCATTGTAAACATGTCGAAGAATGTTAAGGAGCTACAATAATATCGACGAATATTTACGAAAAAAATACCACAAACGGAGAATCTTCTAAATAACTGCTATTCATTTTGTCATTATTATAATAATTATTATCAGTGAATAGTTTGAAATATAATACATATGCAAATCTTATGTAATAGAGTCCAAGTTAGCGATTTTCGAAAGAGTTTGAGAAATGCAAAAATAAAAAGCAGTCGATTCTGTTCAAATTTTGTAATTTTAAATTGTAATATACTGAAAAATTACGTCATTTTAATGGTAATTTGAAGATTTAACGATAAATTCATATGTTTATCTCAATTTAGGTCAATTGAATACAGTAATAAATTTATCATCCGGTAATATTTTAATAAATTAACTATTGAACTGATTGGTATTCTGGACCAAATGTCTTATAATTATATGAAAAATTAGTAGACTGTGCGAACTTTATGATCAGGATTGTATATATTTCGTAAACTTCTATTTATTTTTACCATAAATAACATTTCTAGTAAAACAGTGACTCCATATTACTATCTGAAAGGGTAAAATTTCCACGTCAATTTTTCACAGAGCATGTAACTAATCCGTGACCTTAAATGTACCATAAATCACAGTAATGTATTAAATCGAAGGCATGATCATTAAACCGATTCTAACGTATCTGAGATAGATCGAATGACACGTTTCGACGTATATTCGCGTACAAGTGGAACGTACATAGAGATTCGTGAAGTGCCGTGTCACAGGAAAAGAGACATTATCCACTCAAAGAGCTTCGCAACTACCAGCCACCAGTTTAAGCTCGATTTGAGCTCGAGGCATCACCTACGGCCTTCCTTCCCCATTCAACATTCTCTGCGCTGCGAAATCGTTATATGTTCATTAAAGCTTGAAGCTTGTTTTCGTCTTGGAATGGAAAAATGGACTCATTCATAAACATGATACCTAGAGAGTAATAACAATTATTTATATAAAAAAATATAGTCTTATTTCAAAATGCAAAGTAATGTAGGCAAAATTTAATTAATTTATGAAATTCAAAAAAAGTCGTGAAGCTCTATACTCGGGGGTTTTCAGAGTCGCTGATTTGGAACATTTGTTTGTTTTTCCACCGTCAAAGTAGTGGATCCAATACGGCAGAAAAATTGATCAAAAATTGAGCAACCTATATTTGAATAGTTCTACATACTGCTTGAAATTTTTAGTAACTTTTCTCCTAATTTTTAAATTTTGTCCGCCATTTCAAATAAAGAAAAACTAATATCGGATTCGGAATCAGCGACCCCGAAAACTATGTGCACCATACACATTAAAGTAATTAATGTATCTACTGAAATGTGGGTCTCGAAGGATTGCAGATTTCTTTTTGCTGTTTGGGCCAGTACTGATTGACGTAGTCTCGGAGTACGAAGTCAGTGCTGCTTTCCAGTAATAGCAAAATTCTGCTAGCATAACATAGTTTTCAGCAAGAAAAAATACTTCGCAAATGATAATTCGCTTGTCAGATGCAAATCAGTGTTATACCTCCATTATTGAACAAAGAGCAAAATGCCCAGCAAGATTATAAATTTCGTGTGCAATTAAGAAATTTAATATTAACATGTTCACAATTTAATTATATTTTTCTGTGATCTCCTTTTACATTTATTAAAATAGATAAAGAATGGTTGCAAATGTTCCAAACAAAAATTCTTTCATATATTTGTTATCTATACAGATCTATTTCCACAAATTTTCAATAACTATAATGTAATCAAATGCAAATAATATACAAATGTATACTTATTATAAATATTTTTCAGACAAGCAACGAGTTTGTAGATAAGTTTTTGCTAAAATGCCAGTGTCTGATGTTTTAATTCATGTTGTTGCTTATATAATTTCACCAGTATTGACTTATATTTTGTTCGATGTACAACCATTTTAGAAATTCTATTTTACAAATTTAAAAATATTTCAGATCCACATAAGAATGAATGTTTATTACCTAATAATTTTGAATTTTCTTATAGCTCAGTAATTTTTACCTTTGGAGAATTTAGAGTGTAGAATTATTGCTTAATTTTTCCCGCAACTGCCTAAGAAGATCGTCATTCTGTTCTATCTAATTAACGTAGTGTTTTGAAATTAAATTTTGAAGAATATAGATTTATAAAAGGATGTTAGCAAATTTATTTTATATTTCATGGTAATCTCTTTTGCGTCCCTGCTAAAAAAATGGGTTCCTAATAAATGCTGATTAATTCATGTTCATTTTAGGGTTTATGATAATTTACAAATTACGCTCTAGAAAATTCAACTCTGTAAATTCCTAATATAATATGCTGTTTCTCCATAATCAATGTAAAAGCATGGTTAAGGTATCTCATTTGAAGAAAATAAGAGACCACAGTATCTCATTTGAATAGCGGGTGTCTCACACGTTTAAACACTATAGTGTATCATTCTCTTGAAAGGAAATACTTTGAGACACATTTTTAGAGATAACCTAGTTTTCTATTGCAAAAAAAAATATAAATCGAAATGAAAGAAGCAAGAATACAAATTTCAACAGGCATTTATTTTTATTATTAAACAATATGTTGAAAAACTCTAATCTGAAATTAAAAATTATATTATTTATCGGATATTTACGAAATGTTTTTTGTAATTAAGTAGTATAACGACATATATTAATTAATATCTAAGTTTGGCGGTATTTCATTTCAGTATTTGAATACAGTTTGGATGATTTTGCATATTTATAATCGAAAATCAATATCAAATTATACATGAATTTGCATATTTAATTGTATCCACGAATGCAGAAGCTAATTTCTGCATAATCATGCATTTTGATTTTACCTATATACAGAATATTTATTCGGTGTACATACTTACTCAACACATTTGCCTCGCAAAACGAAACTTAATATATTTGAAGATAAATAAACTGCAGTTCTTTTTATTATTCATAGTCATTCTTAAATTAATAATTCATTTTCCTGTATTAGTAGGCAACTATTTTTTTACTTTGTTAATATGTTAATATTGAAAGATACACTGTTTACCCAAGTAATAGATGCGGTCCAGAATAGTAAAATTGGTAGGAAGTGTTGTAAAATATAGTAATACTTAAAAACATAGATAAAACAATCGAATCGGTACCATGGCAATTTGAACTGAAACCCGTGACGTAATAAATAGATTGTTCAGGGAAAAATACTATGCAGTATGAGGAATTTCTTGATTGGTTAGACAAACGTGTTGATGTTGATTTTACTATTTTTGTTTAAGTGGACGGTTAGTAATTAAATTTATGAAATCTCTAATTTAATTGACACGAGGTTTGAAGACTTAATCAACGTAACTTCTGAATTTAATGCAGTTTTACTTACTACTTTCTTAGTATTTTTAATTAATGTAGGATATTTTGTCGGTTCCGGGAGGATGATAAATTAAAATTCCGATTTTTAATAAAATTCATTTATTTCTTTACGTTTAGATCATTTACTGGTTTTCTTCAGAACTGACGATTATAGGTCGTATATTTATACGTTACAAAGAAAGATGGGACACCACAAAAACTCGTAAAAGGAGAAGAAAAAAACCTTTCTTTCGCACCCTGCTCTCTAAATTTCTTGTTGTGAATTTTCACTCCAAACCTGGAGTGAGCAAAGTAAAACAATTTAAAACAAGTGAAAGATCACTCTAAAAGAGTGAGATCAGTATTTGTGTACCATCACTCCACCTGAAAGATTGCAGAAATTCACTTCAAATGTTGGAGTGAAAATTCCCCTTTGCGTGAAGTTAAAATTCAGTCTAGTGGGTGGAGTTGAAATTCATGTTTTTTTTTTAAATTTTGTTATTATTGAAGTGCTATTTTTTCAGAAATAGATTTTTATATGCACTGAAATAAAATTTAAAAAAGACATTTAATTTTTTGTATTCTAATGTTTTTTTCGGAGATTTCACTGCAATTCAATCCATCCCAGTAAATGCGGCAGCAGTAGCAGAAGTTCTCACAAATATTGAGTAAACCTTTTAATATTAACCCAAACTTTACACAAATTCTGCACACTTATTCGTCGTTGTTACTGTCGGTGATTTAATTACAGCTAATATTTCGCTCTATCTCTGGAGTAGAAACATACACTTTGAAAAAAACAGTGAAAGTTCCCTCCAAGAAATGTAGAAAGTGTGATATCTCTGATCAGTTTCCTTATTTCGGAAAAGTTGAAATGTGGTTTAAATAAAAAAATTAAAAATCAAAAACTAAAAAAAACGTTCTAATTTGTGATCATCATTTGACTGTGACTAAAAAACTAAAACATATGTATATAGAAATGTATATAATATAGTTATAATAGTGATTTAGAAATTGAATCCAGAGCTGGCAAGTCTTTTCGAATACTGATGTATTAATTTAAGAAGATGTGAATTGTTCTAAGTTTTATCTGTTGTCATAGTTAACCTCTTTAGTGAAAATTTCTTTCTTTTTCAAAATCATGATGTTCGTAAAAATCTGTGTAATTCTGTAAGCTTCCTCGTGTCTTTTGTTTGCCTGATTTAAACTCCGTTGAACATAGTACATGTAATTTTGTACACAGAAATAATGTCATCTATACTTTAGTCTCCGTCTTTTATTTTAGTGGAACGTTGGGAAAGGTTACTTTGATTTCTGAAATAAATTTCAATATTGAAGTATCTTTTACGTTTGCGACAAATCTCGTCGAACCAACCTTGGATATATGGTGGAGTCCACGGTCTCATTTGATGATTACTTTCGAAGGTTTTTGTAGTAATAATATTATTTATTGTGGATAGACGCTTAAATATTGAATCGATTATCTTTTAAAACCGGTTTAATTAACTGCGGATATTTGTGTTTCTATTGGTCTTTGGATGGGATAACGGAAGCGCTCTATTCGTCATTTGATAAAAAAATTTTGTGTGAAAATTAATGATGTGAATATTAATTTAGGTATCTCCCGAACCTGGTCTTATTTTCCTATTCTAGAGTTTGTGAAGCTCTACAGTTATAATTGCGATGTGGATTGAATTGAAAACCTGTGCCGTTGCCTCTACAAAATTATGTTTCCAAGATGGCGGACTGAAATGCAAAAAGTTGTTTGATCTCTTATCTGATCTGCCATTTTGAATTTACAATATCTGAGGTCCAATTGGTAATCAATAATATCTAAAACCTCTGAGTAACAAATTTCAGCTCTTTTCTGAGGAAAGACAAATGTGTGCTTCAAAGGGTTAATTAGCGAGGAATTGTGAAATAATCACAGTGGTGAATAATAAACGGATTTATGAATTCATAAATAAGAAAGAAATATACTTAGGGAATAATTAAAATACATTTCTTCAGACCTAATACTAAACAAAATATATTACAAAATCCAAACGGACATAAATAAAATATATTGCCGTATGCCTTTAAAGTTTTTTCTACGTATTTGGATGACAAAATTGCCGGAAAATAAAAACATTGAATTATCAATTGCTAGATGGATTTTCGGTAAGTTATCTTATAAAAACAGAAGACTTATATTTTATGACACTAATAAGATAAGAGATCATGTAAGGAAAAGACCAGAAGGGAGAGAAAGAAAGAAAATGGATGCATTACTTCATCACTTTTTACTCGTGAAACTAAGAAATCAGGTTTTTATTTTATTTTTAGATTTTTTGATAGCTTAGTTTACTTACAATCTTTAGATAACATCGGAAAAAACGAATTTCCGATATATATATAAAACTGTTAAATCTATAAGTATACGAAAAGCTCGAAGAGAAGTTAAAACAATAAAATATCTGTAAAAACTACGATGATAGTGGAATCCAATAAATATTTTTTTCAGAATCTGTTTTTTACATAAAATCATTTTCGAATGGTATTTTAATTTTACTGACAATGTAGTCCAGAAATTACCGAGAAAATTGATCGTAAGTTTAAACATTGTTAACTGGACGTAATTTTCTGCCATATAATAGCAATTTTTTGTCTTAAATCGTAAAACAACAACGACTGGTTTTTCTTATTTCCTCGATATTCATTGTCAATCGAGATCACGCTCTTTTGGAAAGTTATCCTTCAAGACGTAAAATATTAGTGTGTCTAAGAAATTGAAAACACGCTCTTAAATTCTTAGCATTTTTAATACAGATATAATAGATTGCTAAATTCCAATTCTAGAATATAATCTTTATCCAAAATAGTTCAATGATGCAAACTGTTAGCTATTAAAGAAAGCTTATAATATATATCGGCGTACTTAGAAATATATGAATGGGAACTAATAATGGTTTTCAAGCTCAATGAACAAGTGAATCTTGTTATCCCCACTTTGTAAGTGAATAAATTACAGTTTTCATTGCACCACCTGTGGCTTTAGTTAGTAACTCTCGGTAAATTGCTGACGATCGATAATGTCGTTTAGATTTTTCTTTGCGTATGGGCTCTAGTAAGCTAATACTGAATATCCTCGAGTATAGAATTCTAAATTGATAGCACTTAAAGTAACACAAAATTAGATTATTTTATAATATATATTTTTCCTGCATGCATAACATTTGTTTACAGCGATTGTAACACTGTAAAAAAACTTCCAAAATGCTTCCGTTACATGTACATTAATTCATCATATTCTATATCTATATATACATAATATATAGATATACACATTTAGAAAAATTAATGTACTGTACATTAAATGTACATGAAATTTCATGACATTTTTAACAGTGAAAATATATGAAAAATGATTGCTAATATTGACTTAGACTTTTAAAGGATTTTGGCTAAGAAGTAAATATAATTCTGAAACAAATTGTTGATAATAAAATATATATATACAAATATATATAGCAGTCATAATTTGGATTCATTAGATTATTCTCATCACAAAGAGAAAAACATATTTCTCGCTGAACCCGTAAAGGTAATCTCATAGAAATCATAAATAAAAATAATTGGGCAAACGTAATTACGTGTAATTATAAGATTACGGGCTACAAATATTATTTCGATTACTAGTAATTCAGTTCACTTGTACTATAACATTTTATTTTTATACGGAAAAAACAAATACCTAGTTATATATCGGCTCGGAGTTTTTTTATTATTATATAACACTATCTATCCATGTTATTGGGTCTCTAATGATCTTGCATTTGTGTTGTTTTACTAACATTTACCATCAGATGAAAGAAAATGCCAGCATTTAATAAATGCATAACTACATCGCAGCTTTGAAATGATCTTCATATAAAAAACATGTAACGTCACTTGTCAAGAACTTTGTACCGTTTTCATTAGTACAACGACTATAGACTGCTATTATAAGTATTCTAAGTCGTTTTAACATTAAATTAATTAGTTCCGGTCATAAGATACACCCTGTTTATATGTACCATTAAAAAATTACAAAATTGAGTTGAAAATCATAATATGTTGTAATTACCCTTTTACGGTAATTCAAAAGTTTGTAAAAAATTGTTATTTCATTATAAAATATTTTTGTTGCTGTCCTATCTAAAACCTAGTAAAAATCAACGCAAAACACCTTCAATTGTTCGATCAAACTAGATTTGACCGATACTTGATTGATAACAAATATTAATGAAGCATGCATTTTTATAATTCGTATAACACATCGTGTTAATTATATGTAAATGCAAAATATTATCAAAATTCGATATTAAGTTAATTAGTGTTATAGTCTATAAATAGTTATTTACGAATGCAACTAAATACAAATTGCAGTTTGGTAACGTTATTTGATCAATTAACTGTATAACAAACTGCTATTGAGTAATAATAATTCTTATGATAAATATATCTTCATAGCGTTATTTTTAACACGTATCTTCTAATCTTGAAGAAGAGACTCGAAGTGCAATTTATCGATTACATGAATTTACCTGTAAATGAACTTCTGTTGGAATTACATGACAAGTTATCATAGACCCATTCAGAATTATCTTATCTGTTATAAGTCTGGATTGATCTAGTATTTTAACACGAATGCCCAAAAGTGAAAATTTTTCCCATCAATTTGAGGTTTCTTTCATTTTCCAAAAAATATCTCTGATAGGAAAGATTTGTTATTCTTCAGTGTTGGAGTTAGGATAATTGATATTTATCAGATTTGCTGATGATGGCAACTTTGTTGTTCATTTTACATTCAAACATAGAAACAAACTATCGTATGATCTATTAAAATGCAATTGATTCAATAAACTGAAACGAATATAATTTGAAGTAACGAAAATTCTGGTAAACTTAATTTTGGATCTCACTAAATTAAAATTTAAAATAGCGAAATGGAAAAAATGTTAAAATTTAATAGAAGTGGATCAACGGTCTACAGTAGAGACAAGATCTTAAAATGATATTCTTAGACATTTGGAATCAGTAGGATCTCTACTCTGATAAGCTCCTACTTATCAATAAGTTTGTGTATAAAATTTCTTTATAGTTCGCGGTTAATCACCTATCACAAAATTCATGTTCGTTTTATCATAATACTGTCAATTTTCAGAAATTATTTCGATTTAATATTATCTGATACATAGTATAAAAACCCTATTTTTTTCTTTTTTCTTTTTAATATAAAAACCATGGGTACCACTTGCGTGAGCACCAAAAAATTGTGATTTTTGATAATTTGATACAAAATTTGAAATTTAATAAAATGAAAGAATTTTCAAGTAAAGTTTCTAATATCTATCAAAAATTTGATGAATTTTTACCTACTTAAATTTTAATTGTGTGTAGTTTGTCAAATGTCTGTAATTCCAAAACTATTTTAGATATGCTCTTGAAATTTTAGTATGTTATTATCGAAAGTACAGTCTATTGCAATACACAAAACTTTTGTTCAAATTTTGAAATTCATTGTCGCCTTTTAATCCTCGGAAGAGTATCCGAATATTTATTGAAAAGCTAGACAATAGAATTTTTATTAAAAGAAACCGTTTACGATAGATTGAATGTTTATTACCTTAATTTCTATTGAAAAATTATCAGTTTTAAGGAATTGTAGCCTTCTTCTTATTTTCGGATTTAAATATTTGAATCTTCTAATCATAATCGATGAAATTGATATCCGTAGTATGAAATTAAGGAATATAAAAAATTATAACTAAAACGTCAGATAATCCGATAAATAACATTGATAAACCTACTCCTTTAAGATGATTATTTGCCAACTATACAGATATAAAAAAAAATTATTCGTTCTAATCATTCGCAGGAGAATAATAATGTTTAGAGATGGTACACTGTCAAAAAAACCGCTGAAATTTCCCTGTACGTTAATTGATTATTAAAAAAGTATCGTTTGTTCTTTGAAGTCTAAACGTACATTAATTTAGTCAGCTGAACTACATGCTAATAGAAAATGTAGAAAATGATTCGCATTTTAGTTAAACTAATACATATTTTGTTTGCTACAACTATTTTATTAGGGGTGTACCTCAAAAACCAGACACTTTAAAAACCCGAATTTCAATAACTAGACATTTAAAAAAATAGATACTCAAAAACCAGACATTAAAAAAACAGACATTAAAAATCCAGGGGTGCACTTAAAAAACGGGACAAATCACAAAAAAGACACTTCAAAAACGAGACATTTCCAAAAATAGAGATTCATAAAATTTCAAAAAATATTTTAAAAAACTGACTTTCAAAATGTGTTTGCATTTGTTTTTGAAGTTTCTGTTTTGTGATTTGTCAGGTTTTTGAGTTGCACTTTTTATTTTAGCACCTCGAAGTTTCAGAGGGTTTAGTTTATAACTAGATTACTAATCGTTTTAAGTACCTAATATAATTATAGTTTAAACTATAATGAAAAATTAAGAAGTCATAAATAAAAAGTGTTATGCGCTGTTTCTCCTTGTTGTTTTTAAGATATCCATTCAAATATCGATTCAAAACATTATCTTGAGACCATATTTTCCCTTTATATTCTCGGCAAAGAGTAAAAATAGTGCTCAAGCAATTATTAAGAATGCAGGTTATAATTTATGTGCAATCTTACGACAGTTCCATCGTAACATAGTTTCTAAAAATGTATATTTCATACAAAGAATGCGAATGAAAGTCTCACATTAAGAGTATGGCGTTTATCGATTTAGGGTTGGTTTAAGGATTGGCTGCACGATTTTGAAGAATTCATGACGTAAAAAGATCAGGCATAAGGCCGATAAATTTGCACTCTCGATACGATATAAAAATTTCTAATGGCTGGTCTGAGAAATAGTCATAGATTTTTATATATTTGGATAATATTTTTTCAGACATTGTTAAAAAAATTAATGGATACTATTACGTTTGCCGACAAGAACAAAGATAATAAAAATATTGCGCGGATTTGGTGTTACAGAAAATCGCAAATTTACAAAAAAATGAGGAATTTGGATCACTTCTGATGATGGTCAGTATCGGTTTTTTATAGTTTTTCAGATATGTTTAAATTAGTTTTACATCTACTTTAATCAATTAACGTCCAAAGGACACTTTAGCATCTCGTATCAAAGTCAAAGTTAACAAAAATTGAGAGGTACATATCGTACTGTTTTCGAGGTCGCTCTTCAAGATTCCGAGGTCAAAATTGAGTTTCAGCCATTAGTAATTCCAATACTGCACCGAAATTGAACAAAACGTCCAAAAAGAGGGAAATATTTATTTTTGTTAATTTTTTTCGAGCTATTAGAATATTGGGATTCTATTCAAACTTTGAACAAAGGTGAATAAAATACTTTAATTTTATGTTAAAATTTTACTTTTATACCCTACATTATTCTAACGACCTCAAAATGGACGAAACAATGAAAATTTCTTTGAAATTTTCTCTACTCTTTAACTAAAAAACTACGATCTTTTTAAAAAAAATGGGAAGATTGTAAAGTTCTCAGAATTCATCGAGAAATACCACGAAATTTTTTTAGATTTTTGTGATGAATTTTTTATACAACATTTTTCAAAATTTTAATTTATTTTCGAAAAATTCTGAAAAAAATTTAGTGTATTCCCTCATGAGTTCTAAGAGTTTGTTCTTCTTTGCATTTTTTTTTCCAAAACTTGATAGTTTTTGTGAAAATGAATTTCAAATATTATAGCTTAGGATGTTTTTTCTCGACAACTGTCAAAATTTGGAAAAAATTGCGAAGAACAAAAAATTCTTCGAATTCATCAGAGAATACATTAAATTTTATTCATAATTTTTTGTGAATAAATTACAATTTGGAAAAAAATTTAAAATAAAAAATCCCCGCATGTTATAAAAAAAATCTTTAAAAAATCCAGGATATTTCTCTGTAAATTCTAAGAACTTTTTATTCTTATCATTTTTTAAAATACAGCTCGTAGTTTTTGAGTTAGAGCGTCTATAAAATTTCAAAGAAATTTTCATTGTTGCGGCCATTTTGAGGTCTTAAGAAAGATTTAGGGTATAAAAGTATTTTATTCACCTTTCTTCAGAGTGTCAACAGAATCCCAATAATCTAGGGGCCCAATAAAAATTTCTCATTTTTTTTGGACATTTTTTGCAAATTCCGCGCCATATTGGAATTCCTGATGGCTGAAACTCAATTTTGACCTCAGAATTTTGAAGAGCGACCACGAAAACAGTAGGGTATATACTTCTCAATTTTCGTTAACTTCGATTTTGATACGAAATACTCGATTGAAATTGAAGCAAGAACAAGTGTTCTTTTGGGCGTTGATGGGTTAAGTATTGATAATGGGAGGACCGTAGGCATATTTACCAGCAAAAATCTGTCTTGTACATATATTTACTGTACATTTTCTATATAGAAAAAATATGAAAAATAGAAGCTCACATACATGTATTATAATAGGCTAAAAAATCTTTACCGAACGTCTTTGAATGCGACACTCCGAAACACTGCCAAATTATGCTACCAGCAACATTTGGCACGTGTCGAAGATGCACTATCTTGTTTTCATCTCACACAATATTATTTATATATATACACTAGTCTGCCGAGCCTATGTGCATATACATATGTGCGTTTTAAGGTCTTCTCCTACTCTTCGATAATTCGGCAGTGTTCTATCATCAGTTTTCGTCTCCCTCTCTCACCTAGAGCGGACATCTAAAGCGCCTGCTTGTAGGGGACGTGCGTGGGGTTGCAGCGCGCTCGTACGGAATGAGGATCAACAGTATGTTCAAAGCTCTCGCCTTCGAGAGATCGGTGCTTCGGTGGGGCCGCGATCATTTCCCGTCGATTTTTAAGTTCGACCTAGTGCACCGTTCCTAGTGGATATATATCGCTGATTTTCCCCATTCGATTCCTGGAAGACAAAAGGTCCGTGAGAGGACGTCATGTGGACCAAGGCGCAAATGCTTTTCTTCGGCTGCAGTGCTCTGCTTCTATTGGGATGCTGCGGTGAGTGTTGGATCTTTTTTAAGAGAACTCTGACAGTTGGCCAGTAGTCACGCTGACTTGGAAGGTCCTTGATTTTGACGTCGGATAATTTGGGGCCGTTCCCGATTACGTCTTTTGGGCGTTGATGAAATTCGACTGTTCGTTTCATTCACGGCAAAGAATGGCATGAGCCGAGGATGTCGAATCCCGGGTAGAAATTATGGATGGTCTTCTTCGGCGAGCGTGCAGCTAAGTTGTCCTTATCGATTCAACGTCTGCCGAGTGTTTGCTCTGGCGCCGTTATCAAGGTTGCAGAGTGCGTTTTAGAGCTGATGATCGATACGGAGTTTTTCGTTATCAGTCAGTCCGAAACTTGACTTTGCCAGGGTAGGAAGAGTTCTTTTTCGAATTCAGGCAAAGGTCGTGGAAAGGGGTGGAAGTCTTCCAGCAATGATTTTCGCGGGGGTGGTTGGCACACGCTCAACTCGCGGGCGCCCAGCACCCTTTCGAATTTTGGCATGGCGCAAGCGTGGATGAGATCGATGGCGACGCAATGCGCGCATTATATACGCTAAGTGCGAGACCGTGACGTAATTCTGTTTAATTCGCGGCGTTTTTCGTCGGACGCGCGTTACCGGAAATCAGAGTAACCTTCGTCCCGTTGGTTACCGGATTCATTTAGATCGATGTGGATCTCACTTAACGCGTCTCTCACTTGTTAATCTCGTCTTGCGCAATCATTTGTACAATGCCCGTTTCCCCTTTTTAGAGTTGTCAACTATCCAGGATCATTGACTAAAAGATCTGACGTCATGCCGTTTCTTAATGTTTCATATTCCCAACGAATTTTAACGATATTGTTACAACACAAGCTTATTCCCAGATACCGATAGATGCAATTTAGGAAATTTCAATTACCATTAACAATGTCTAGGATCCAACCGTAAGCGACTTAAGTTTTAGATGTTATCCTATAACTTACCCTAGACATTCTCCCTCAGAGTAGTTATATTGATTTTTACGACGACCGCGCGGTAGTTGGGGCGGGGTTCGTTGAACCTGGGGGATGAAAAAGTTGTCAAATAGATAGTCCATTAAATTAAGCTGCTTCATCCTTAAATGTGGATTACTTACCACAATTCTGTCATCAAAATTAATAACTTCATTATTGGTGACATGAAGGTCTCAAACAATGATGTATTTATTGACATACATCTATATATCTTTTTTGAATTATTTTTTAGTTTGTTTAAACTCATTTTATTTACATTGTACAAAAATTGCTTTTATTTTCTGAACATATGAAAATATTCTGGATGAGGTGTAGGAACATCGAGCTAAACTTCGTTCGAGTTTCCCTGGGATCTCCTGGACCCTCCTAGTCGCTGATAGGTCGAGTGTTGCAATTAGGGTCAAACTAGTTTCTTTTGCACTGAGAGATTACCCGACTAGTTTTCCCGGGGTTTCATTGGTCGAATATTATTCTACCACAATGAGGCAGACAGCACCCAACTAGTTCTCAAAGAAATGTTAACAAATCGAAATTTCCTTCAGATCGATGCTGCACAAATATTACGTTTAATCTAGATGAAGGTGTGCCGTACATATACTATCTGCAATTGAAAAGTCGATTTAAATTAATCTGCAATTTAGTCAGATTTTGTCTGATTTATTGATACGTTAAACATGACCCAAATAATTTTCTTCTGGCTCTATAAACGATATAATTTACATTTGCCATTTTCGTAACTATATCGGTTTTTCTGCAGAACAAAATATCAAAACGAATCAAAACTATTTAATTGAACCAATTTAGGTCTCTTTTCTTGCAGCCACTGATAAATTTTTGAACCTCGCAGTTTCTTAGAGGTCATTTTTTTAATCGTGTCGATAAAAAATTGACCATAATATGGTCATACTTTCTGATGGAGAATATGTTAAAAAATTGTTTAAATGTAAAGACTAATCTCACTTGCATATAATGTCACAGCACCGACAGGGTGTACCGTATCAAACGATGAGTAAACTTCGTAATTGCGAGAATAAAACTCATACCGGAAGCGTAACATCCATCTATCGGTGGTTTCAAAAATGTCAGACCGAAAAGAATATAGTAGGCAAATTTGTCCAGAATATTATTATTTATAATGCAGTATAATCTGTTAAACCGACTCCCCTAAATTAAACATTGTTTGACTTACTGGAGAAGCTTACTTCATTATTAAATTAATCAAATATCTGTTGCCTATTCAGTAGTATTTTTTACTCGAGGAAATATACAACACTATTTAATTTTCTTCTTCAAAATATGGAAAGCTGCAAATTTTAATTTGAATTAAAATGTCTTACCAAGTCTTCTTCCCTTTAATTTTTTGGGAAATTGAATATATTCTCTGTACAAACAAGTGGTAGACACTACAAACGTCTGGAATTAAAACACTCATTTTCACTGTCTTTATATGCGTATTTATTTAATTACCAAATGTAGTGTTATAAATGTTGTACATATATAGAAATATAAAACGTAAGGCTAATAATGTTTTTTTATCATAGGTGCGAAGTGTTTTTTTTTAACATTTCTAAAAATCTTCTTAAGCTCCTCCAAAATATCCCGGAAATACTTAATTTATAATATTATCAACCTTAGGCGATAAATAATAAATCAATAGATTATCTGAAAAGGTAGAAGATAATGGTATCAATACTTGCATGTTATCAATTGCATATTAATAAACATAACATAATACATTCTAATTAACAGAAAATAAGATTGAATAATCAAAAGTAAAATTTAGATATAATTTTGATAAAAATGACTTATAAGAATTTTTTCGATGTTTTGAAAGTTAAACTATTCATTTGTTAATTGAAACTTATTGAATAATATATTATAAATTAACAATTTTAAACGTAATACGAACAAACTTCAATCTGTTCAAATTTTAGATACTTTTTATAGAGTTTTTGTTAAAAATTTTTTTTTTATTTTCTGCAGTTTTCTCGTTATAACCAATTGGAAAATTATAGTAATAATTCTATCTAATTTTTTGTAACAGTTAACTTTACACTTACATGAACATTAGCAGTTGAATTAAATCTCTAGGTTCATTTCACTTGTTCTGAAGAAATACCACATATAATGAAAGTGAAGAATATTCATTGCAACTTAACCTATCCGAAATAAGATTAAACAAATGTTGTAATGACTATTATAATTCAAAAATAATTATAAAATTTAGTGAGTAAGAAACAGATTTCATAAATGTTTTTGTGGACTTTACACCAATTTATACAATTTACAGGTACAATTCATAATTAAGAACCATCTAATTAAAATTAATCTTGAAGAAAGTTTTCTCCAAAAGGGTTTCGAAGCTTGTAAACTAAGTTGTTTATGCAGTACCAATTAAGGATTAATTAAATTAAAAGAAACGTTTTATTTAAACCAAACTAAATAACGTTTATTAAATTAACTGCATTTCTACATAATTTTGTTGAATTATTTATTTGTAAAGATATTTTTTTAATGTAATAAATATTCATTTATATAGTGGGTTTTAAATGGACGAATCCACTTTTACATAAGAAGCTTTGAAATAGACATCTTTTAAACTAAATAAATGGATTTTAAACGGGTGTATATTTTTTGATAGACCTTAATAAGTCGATCTTCAAAAAATTATTAGAAATCTATCAATTTTCTAATAAACTTACTGCAAACAAGCAAATTTTTATTTCTGTGAAATCTATTCAAGAATATTTAATGACTTTAAGTAATGGAAAAGATTTCTTGTTTATACAATTTAGAATGTTTCAAAACAATACATCAACGAGTCCCAATCTTGATCAAAAAGATGAGTGCTATGGTTTATGCACAGATCACATAAAAATTTGAAGATTAAACCGTGAATGTAAAACTTATATAGAAAATACAATACAAGTTTAAAGAATATGATGTCATTCTCTGGCATTATTGACGGATAACGTTAATGGATACCTGAGATTAATTTAGAGATTACATCAGGATAATTCATTAAAAACTTCTAATAATTCTGGAATAAAATTACACTGTAAACAACTGAAGAGATCTCGATAACAAATTTATAAATATTATTATACATTTTTCTCTGAATATTATATATTATGTCAAGCAGTAAGTTAGAACCATGCATGTAATTTTATTTGTTTTTTAACTACTTCGTGTTTGTTCTGTAAAAAATAAAATAACTCATTCTATTCCACTTATCCTAAATTAAGTCGACCGTTTTTGCAGTGCACACTGAGAGATTCTTATTTACAAAAATTGCAAAATCATTTTTAATTTAGGGATAACCTGGGTTTTATTGTCTGACTTTTGTACATTTCGCTATTATGGTTTGTAAAATCTGCTATATTCGGTAGTAATCTCAATAGCAAAAAAGTACATAAGCTGAACGATAAATCCCCGGTTATTTCTAAATTGAAGAGGCTCTTGCAATTTTCGTAAGTAAAAGTCTCTCAGTGTAGTTGCGTATGATGCGCATTTTCGTTCGCAATTACATACAATTCTAAATATATTTTGTAACCATTAAAATGTTATACCCAGAGAGAAAAAATATAATTAATCCAAGAATTTGGAAAAGTAAAACACGGGATTAGAAAAAATAGTTAAATTAACTACTTCTGTAGTAAACAAGACAATAATATTGTCTATTTGCTACTTCCCGATCGTTAAATGTCCGGGAGAGTACATAAACTTAAATCGACCACTTGAATAAATTTAAATGGTCACTTTAAATATTCGTGAATAGTAAAATAAATGTACTAAAACTGATCTAAAACGAAAATAACATCGTGTTAAAAACAGTTATTATATGGTATATTTTAAAATTGAAAAATTAACATACAGGAAACAAATTTTCTTATTGTTAGTTGTTCTATTATGATATGTTACAACCATGTTTCTTCCTGTTTTTATAGTTCTATCAACCCTTTTTCCTCTCTGTGTTTATCATCATTGCTGTGGAAGTAGAATATATGTAATCATGAGAAAAAACATGTACATCTTACCATGAAGACTTGTTACAATTGAAATGGCCTGCAATCATCCAATAGAATCCATTATTGAAACATTTGTTTTACGTATACATTTAGTAATTTTGTTAAATACAACAATTCTTTTCTACATTATATTTAACAAAAAGTAGAAGTACCATTTTATGTAAACATCATGTAAATTTAATGCTACAAGAATACATGATTTAAAATAACTTGTATTTTAAAAGGGATCATATTATGCTAATTAGAATGACAACTAAATGTAATGTGTTCAATTACATCATATAGCGAAATAATATTTTTTCAGTTTGTTAAGTGAATGATTGACAATTATAATTCTGAATAAAATTCTTGGTCAAAGACAAGGTCATTTTATTTGAAAAGCGAAAATAGTTAACCATTGGGATGCCCTTGTAAGGGGATGGATTCAAGGTCCTCTTTTTAACCGAACGATTTTACTTTCATTTTCACGTATTTCATCACAATTCATTAATAGACTGTCAGAAAACGAAAACAGTCTTGCATGTCTGTAAACGTCAATAAATATATAAACGTACAATTGGCTGTCAATTCAAGCAGATTCAATTTTGTAAAACTGTATAAATTGTCAATGCATCGATTTTATTGGAATCTATCTTTATAAACTTTCATATTTTTAAAGTTAGAAAGTATAATTGTTTTTCGGTAAGATTTTTATATATGAATGTAGATTATATATTTGAAATGTTTTAGAACCATAATTGAAAACGATTGTCTTTGAAACATTAAATTTTTAGGGAATAAATGAGGATTTTCATAGAACAGAACAATTTTAAAAAATTGATTCTAAAGCAAAGTTTTGTACGCTACACACTTTTTTTAGTCAAACGTGTCATAACACAAGGTTATACATGGAAGAAAACACTTAGGCCGAATATGTAAATCACGTAACAGTGATTGCGCTATATTCTGGGTAATTATTGTGCTGGGATTTATGTACTTATTTCAATTAGAGAATAGCATTTTAAAAGGAAAAGTTGCAACCGTGCAAGGTATTTCGTGACACATGGCCATTTCTATTTTCATATAAATAATATGGTTAGAGGTTTTCTTTTAAGGAACTACCACGTCAATATTCAATTACATTAGTCAAAATTAAATTTAAAAATAAAGAAGCTCTCTGCATATGAAACCTGAGAAAAGTTCACTATAAAATAAGCATGTTCTTATATAAATAGTAAATAATCATTTTTGGAGTTGTACCTTAAAGCGATAAATATTATTATTCTGCAAAAAAATTATAAATATAGAACTTTATAAATAGATAATGTTGTTGTGTAGGAGCATATAGTAAGAAAAAATAAAATAGGTCGGCTTTGTCCTACAATATCAGGTATTGTAAAAAAAAATGTTCCCAAAATCTGTCTTCAAAATTTCCCTCGACGGTTCGAGCACTTCGTGTCCATTTTCAAGAGGTTACCTGAGATTGTAGGACAAAGACAATCTTTTTTATTTTTTCTTATAGAACTTTATTTTATCCTAGCTAGGGATACGCAGAAAGAAAAATACAAAGTTAATTCAACAATTTTACAAAAGTAAATTACGGAATTACAAAACATTGTTAATTAACTATTTTTACAGTAGAATAGAAACATCAAATCTACTGCGGCGCAATTAACAATTAGTAATTTCAAATATACCGGTGTAATAACAGAACATTATGCAACAAGGGCGCAATTATCGATCTCCGACGAGTGTGAAGCTTGTGGCCCGAGCGTATAGCGAGGCGACAATCACACTCGTTTGAGATCGACATTTCGCTCGTGTCCTATACGATATTTGTTAATAAGACGTGTGCAGAACTCGATTTTACGCATCTGAAAATGTTGCCCTAGTGCGAAAAATCGAGTTTCTCTCACGGAGTATTAAAAAATTGATTAAATGAAAAAAAACTTTTGCACACAGAGAAAAGTGTTTTTTTACCCAGTATTAGAATTCTTATGCCCCGTAAAAGATAGTATTTTACGCATAGGGATTGCCATCTTTCTATTACCTGTTAAAAGACGAAGATTTTAGATTATTCTAACCAATATGTCAGTTTATTTTAGCCTTTTCTCTTTAACTAAAAGCAATTTTTGTTTATGGAAAATTATCTAGCAAATTAAAATATTAAAAATGCCTTCTTTTAATCATAATAAATCATTCTTTTAAAATAGGAGAGTTTAATACAGTTTTGTATAACCTGTCAAAAACAAATGCTGAAAGACGGAGGATTTTACTAGTTATAACATTTCTTTTAAGGGCTATAATACACTTTTTAAAAGCCAAGGGATAGTAACTGATAAAATACACTTTTCCCATTGCAATACTAAAAATTGTTATTGCATGGTATATTTTACAACATTCTGAAATTTAAAAGTAACCCACTGTGCTACAATCAGATACAATATTTCACGATATCAATTATACTACTATTAAATGTTACAGCCATTTCTACCTTTTTTTCATGGTTCTATTAAGTCGTGTTGTCTACGTAATAAAATATTGTAATACCGAAAACAATGCTTATAATTATTTATATTGCTATATTAAAATCACCAAAGCCTACAGATGTAACGATGTAACATTAAACTTTTTAATATGAATCCACTTTTCCATCATTAGTAATTATAAACTTACATTTGCTGTTTTATATGTTCACTACTATCAAGTTAATTTCTATTCTAAAAACTGTTCAGAATTAACCAAATAAATTCTGTTGCACATTTTGATATGGCCATGAAATTATTTACTGAAAACCTGTTAATATTATTTAATGGAGAAATACATTATTTTTGACATTTTTGTAAAAATCACCTGTTGTTTACATATCATTATTATTAAAATCTCCTGATTTTGCTGTTTGTACTGCTCTACGAACTTAAAAAATGGTTAATTTTACAAATTTATTCTGCTTATTTTCGAAATTTGCACATCAACGGTGTAAAAGTCAATAACGCCGAAAGTAAATTTGCGCGGGATTACTACTGCCCACATTTAGATCGTACCGGAGTGTAAAATCTTATATAGTAAATGTTAATTTTGATACTTAAGCAGGTGTAATAATGTATATTATGAAAATTAATAGAATGTGGCGGAATGCAGAGTAAATTTGCAATACATTGATTCGAATATATGTATAGGCTTCATGTTTATTTAATTAATATCACTTTATTTATTTTTATACGAAAATCGCCGATTTCTTACTACAAATTTCCACTAAATACTGTAAAATTCAATAAAGTCCTTTATTTCATGATTCAGAATACATTAAATGTTTCCACAATGTAGATTTTCATATTAAACAAATATCTAACAACCTAGTATAAACCAGTGAACATAGTTTTAAACCTACGGAAAGGATGGTAAACAAAAAACAATGCTGGCAGAAAAATTTATCAATCATTTGAATCATTTTCAATTTATTAACTTTTGACCACCATTATTTTGTCGGAGGTATACAATTTTATGTCTATTAAATTAGTAATTAATAACTGTCAAATAAAGCCAATAATATAAATATTATCTTAATTAACAATTAACATATTTAATACAAATTGTAAATAATATGCTAAGTTATTGAAACTAATCGTATCAAATAGATGGCATTTAATTAATGAATAAAAGGTCTTTAACAAAATGAATTAGAAGTGACGAAGGTCTTACATAAGTGAATAAACAAACAATTAATGTGCTATGTAATGATTAGCATACGAAAGGATGAAAAGTAACGCGTGATAACAAATCGATATTGTAATTATTAATTAGATAGCACTTGACTAATGAAGTACTAAAAGTGGAACACCGTAGCTCCAAATCGCAGCTTATAACCCTCTCGTTCGCGCATAGGCTGATTGGTATAAAATTAGATGCTGGACAAATGATAACGCGAGTTCATTAGTGTTTTATTGGAAATTAATAATAATATTCTCTACATATTTTATTGAAAACCTTCATTAACAATTTAATGCCTTAAATTTAAAGTTTTATTAATTTTTAGGTTCCATCTCATTGTTAACCTAGTAATTTGTAACAAAAATTTGTTATGCTACTTCAAATTCGACTTTTCCACGATTAGACAGAATGAGTAACGATTACAAAAACATGGTTATTAAAAAAAATTTGGCATTTCAATGACCACCGCATTAAAATTAACAATTCGTTTTTCAATCAGGTGTAAATAAAATTATTAATAAATTTAGTTAAAAACACAGTATATGCTTAAAATTAGTGTTTTGATTTTAATATAACATTTCAATTTACAAATTCTAAGCGATGACTCTCAGGAGTGTAGAATCACTGCCATTATTTAAATCTTCAGCAAAGAATTTGATAAATATAAACGCGTAATTCGATATAGATCAAACTTCGTTTAGTACACTATGATACGATAATAAGAAAAAATTAAAGAGAACATTAGATTACTGGATTTGAGAATTGGTTGTTGCTTAAGTTAAAATGTTCATTTCTCTTAAAATCAATATATTTGAATGTTTTTTTTTAAATTGAATAGATGATTTGTTGATCATTGACGAGAATACCGAAAAAAAAAATTTAATTATCTAACCAGTTTGGTTGGTTAAACCTAGTTCGATCATGGTTCGGTCCACGTAATTAATCGAATGTTTATCAGAATGAAACCGGCTGAGTTACGATTTCGAAAATATTTGGTTGCGTAAAGAGCATGTGGGGATCAAAAGAAAGATTTCGGTTATCATTAGTTCGGTTAATAGAAAAAACTGTTTTCGGTAACCTGTGGGGTTGGTTGCATTAGCCATTGTCTTTTATATCAATTAGTAACAATGTTCCAACAAATCGTAATCCTCATGAGTTGTAAATAATTATATAAAATTTAAGCAAATTAAAGGAATAAAAAAATTTATATAAATGACAAATATTTGCCATTTCTAAATATAAGTAAATTAAAAATTACTAAATTATTAATTTTTATTTAGATTAATTTACATGCAAATAATTTAAATAGCTACTTGTTGATACAAATTCGACTTTTCCATGATTAGGCAGGATGAGTAACGATTATAAAAACATCGTTATTAGACAATTCGTTTTTCAATCACGTGTAAATATAATTGTTAATAAATTTAGTTAAAAACACATTACATTTAATAACCTAGTTATATAGTTGTTATGAAATTTCTTTTCATAACAATTTATTAAAATTTCAGGTAATAATTTCGATTGTGTATATTATACATTATCATAAAATAGATTAGGCCTTATTACACTTAAGAACTTACCCACTAGAATTATTGTTTGGGGTAGTTTATGTAATTTTGTGACAAATCCCGTTATTAATTATTATTATTTATTACAGGAGTCGATGCTCTTCACTGTTACAATTGCAACAGCCACATTGACAGTCGATGTGCCGATAATATTCCACCGGATTCACTGAAGAAAGACTGCTCTGAACAGGTCGAAGGAGCAAAATATACAATGTGCAGAAAAATCAAACAAGTTATTGAATTCAAAGTCAATGGCTGTAAGTATGCGAAAAGCCGTCTTAAGTTAAAGATATATTAAATGAATTAGTATTTGTATTTTGTTTCTTTTGCATTCATTCATAAGTAAAGCAAAGATGTCAAGTATTTTGCGTACGTATTTTGATAAAAAAGAGTGCAATACGTTTTATATGATTTTAATAGAAAATATTATTTATATTTAAGTTACTTGAATCATTAAATTATATTCACCAAAGGTACATTTATTCTATACAATATAGATATTAAACTAAATTAGATAAATGTTTACTTGAACAGAAAATTGAATTTTTATTAAATAGTTTTATGAAATTTTGAATAATGAGTTGATAATATAGTATTATCTAGTTAAAGTAACTAGATTTCTAAAAATTACGGTATTCTGAAATTAATGAGCTCTCTTAACCCAGTTATGCATAATAATCATTTCAAGATGACCCTTCAAAGTAAAACAATCCAACCTATTTTTAAGCCGTTTAATTGTAGATAAGAAAGATTCAAGATGTTTGATAATAATATCAGCTTTCTAATAATCCGTTTCAGTCGACGTTATTATTTACCTTAAGCAATCAGGAATTTAAACCATTCTTTATTTGCTACGCTTTATTGCAATGAATCAAATATCTTTCAATAAACTCTCCAAGAATGAAGGTTACTTTGTCTTTCGTAAAATTCATATTTCACCAAATCTTATGATTTTAAAACTTAATTTTATAGTAAAAATAACCATATATGGACTTTACCAGTTTTTACGTAGATATAATAGAATAGTCGAGAAATGTTCTTTTACGAATTGCATGTT
Source organism: Trichopria drosophilae (assembly GCA_030407085.1). Lineage (NCBI taxonomy): Eukaryota > Metazoa > Arthropoda > Insecta > Hymenoptera > Diapriidae > Trichopria > Trichopria drosophilae. The sequence continues at coordinate 46,248,006 of CM059583.1, forward strand.
TAGAAAAATGTTATTAATGTATTTTATCATATCAATGGATTTAAGGATTATTACAGTATTTGAATTTTATGTATATGAAGTAATTATATTTCCACTGACATTCTACGCAAATTACTGATCATTTGAAAGTGAACGAGTAAAAGAGAGTTGCACAAAAACTAGATTATACTATTTTGAACTGCTTCATTCCAACAGATCATCTCAAAACTGTTACGACTGACAAATTTTGTCATTTGACGTCGATACCGGATTAGAGCGGTTAAAAACAGTATAAAGCGGTTCATTAATAAGGTTCTATTCAATGTAGAAAAATCGAATGTTGTGTTTTTCAATATAAATAAAAAAAAATATTCGTTTACGAAAGTTTATCAACACATTTTATTTACTAAGTCCGATTTAAATATTCCGGTAAAATTGGGAATTATTTTCAGCTTAAAATAAAAAGCGATTTATGATTTAAAAATAGAATATTTTCAATATTTGCTTTTGTAGAATTCTCTCGAAAACTAAATAATTTTAGTTCAAATAATGATGAAATGAAAATTCAATTTGACGCATTTCTCTAATTAAAATATCAGAATATTTTGTAGCATAACAATAATTTAAAATATATTTTAAAAAAATTTAATTTTATACTTAAAATTCTCCTGAATTCCATTTATGTAATCACAAACATACGTAACGATATTTTATGTAATACAAATTAGTGAATTTGCAATGAATTTACAATGCATTTAAAGAATTCGAATGTACGTAGCACCTGGTGTTAATCATCTATCCTAAATGCAGGACTTATCTATAATATTTTCAATTTTCTTATCCATGAAGCACATCACTCATTTCAGGTGAAGATAATAGAATTTCGAATGTTTTATATTCTAAAAGTAAATTTATCTTCTTAAGCATTTACTTTCTTTTATCTGATTTCATGGAAAATGAGCATCGGGGCCATGAAATCGCTGATATTATAACGTCTGTTGAGTAATAGGACATAGTTGCGGTTCATGCGACAAATCTTAACAAATGCCTTTGAATTTATGTACAAAAAGTGCACTGGGTATCAGTCGTTTTCTATTGGGGTATATGTCAATATGGTGTATCTATTAGATTAGATATAGACTTTAAAGACATTAACATGTACGTTTCATTCTCACTGCAGATAAAAATTCTTGAGTCAGTTTTGAATTGCGCAATAGTTAAAACACGAATTAGTTTGAACCAGTATTGCTGTTTTGTTCCAATTTCTGTTTGTCGTAACATTGAAATGAACGATAATCATTTATCACCGGAAATTAGTTCTTTTGTAATGCACAATTTTTTATGAATGAAAGGATTAGGTCATTCAAAGACGTAGATTCTACACAAACTTTACTATGATTGACCAAAACCTGGTTTGGGCTGAATATAAACTACGGCATTTGGGTTGAGCACAAACTATTCCCGTATGCTATAGTAAAACAATGCTAGTTTACGCGTTATATAATCAGTTTAGTGTAAAATATTAAAATTTTACATAGCAAAGCCGTCGAGGTGTTAATTATTATTTTTAAACAATAATTCATTTCAAACAAAGCTAAAACTATGAATTGTCTAATATTTATGGGCAACACTTTAAAACTAAACAAAACCACTACAAAACCTGATCTAGAACCTCATAATGCATGAAAACAATTAATCACTATGACCAAAAATTTACCAATTTTCATTGTAATATTTTATAATACTTTTAATCATAATCAAAATGCAGTAATAAATGTCAACATTTTCTGATATTTTCGATTTCAGGGGGTATCAGTAATTTTTATGAGAAATGTGTATTCTATGTAGACTTTCTAAAGACCTTTCTAAACCGAAAAAGCAAAAGTCCTATATCAATAAGAAAATTGATTACAATAATAGTATACATTTACCGAGTAGTAAAATTTCGATATACATGATGTTTATATCTCAAAATATATCTCGTTTTCTCTTATTACCGGTTTTTTGGCTCACTTATAAATATCTATTTTTCCGCTAAAAGTTTTAAATTAAATTGAACTATAAGCATTCAAGATAATCATAGAAACAGACGTCTGTTTATTTCTGTTAATGTTACGTATAATTAGGGTGTTTGGACATTTTTCATTTAGATCGCGATTTCGAAATCTACTTGCACCAACTTATCAAAAACAGATATTATTTTTAACATGTGCTGCCCTGTGTTCCTATCCTTCATCTCCATCCTGTATATGTATTCGATCTTTATTTTTTCCATTTTTGCTGTCATTATTTATTCCAAAATGCGATATTTGCATCTCTTTTGCTTGGTTAGTAAGTAAAATAATAATGTACAAACGGTTATTCTCCTCTGGATTTGATTAATTGTAAATGTTTCGTCTTATACCATTTGTTAAGAAAGACATTTATTATATCATACATCAAGTACTTGCTTTTATTTAATATTTAATTTTAATAATTAATTGAATTGAATGTTTATAAAACAAATTACAGCTGCGCAAAAAAATGTTTGACTATTGTCAAAGCTCAGAATTAAATGATCATGAAAAGTTTTATTTTTAAAACACATTGTAAACTGGTTTAAGTCGACGAACATTTTTATATTGAATTTAATAAGGAATCACGAATGCCACAACTTGGAGCTTTACTTGACCTACTAACTAAATGCAGCAGACAACCTATTTAAAAAAAGTTTTATTATCCCATTAACGTTCAAAGGAGACTTTTTCTTGCAAAATTTCAATCGAGTATTTCGTATCAAAATCGAAGTTAAAAAAATTGGGAGGTACAAGTCATACTGCTTTCGACGTCGCTTTTCAAAATTCCGAGGTAAAAATTAAGTTTCAGTCATCAGGAATTCCAATATGGCGCCGAATTCGTTAAAAAAAAATGTTCAAAAAATTGGGAAATATTTATCCTTACCAATTTTTTTCGAGCCATTGCAATATTAGGATTCTATTGAAACTATGAACAAAGATGAATAAAATACATTAAAATTTTACTTTTATATTTTAAAGACCTCAAAATGGCCTCAACAATGACAATTTCTTGGAAAATTTCTGTACTCTCTAACACAGAACTACGAGCTTTATTTAACAAAATGGGAGGAATCAAAAGTTCTTAGAATTCATGGAGAAACGTCACGGATTTTTTAAATATTTTTTAGATGATTTTTTTAAAATTTTTTTAAAATTGTAATTTATTTTTCAAAAATTTGGATAAAAGTTAGTATATTCTCTTCTGAATTCTAAGAGTTTTGTGTTCTTTGCATTTTTTCTCAAAAGTTTATAGTTTTCGAGGAAATGAATTTCAAATATTGTAACTTAGGATTTTGTTCTGGAAAACTATCAATTTTTAGAAAAAAATGCAAAGAACAAAAAACTCTTAGACTTTATGAGAGAATACACTACCTTTTTTTCGAGTTTTTCGAAAATAAATACAATTTTGAATTTTTTCACAAAATAAATTTTTAAAAATTCCGTGATATTTCTCAATGAATTCCGAGAACTTTTCATACAATTTTTTACCATTTTTTACAATTTTTAACCATTTTTTACCATTTTCTTTACTTTGCTTACCATTCTTTTAAAAAAGTTCGTACTTTTTGAGTTAGAGCGTCCAAAAACTTTCAAAAAAATGTTCATTGTTGACGCCATTTTAAAGTCGTTAGAATGATGTGGGGCATAAAAGTACAATTTTTTCTTAAAATTCAATTATTTTTCACCTTTGTTCATAGTATCAATAGAATCCCACTATTCTATTGGCTCGAACAAAAATTTATAACAATAAAGGTTCCGCAATTTTTTGGCCATTTTTTCATGACCACGGAATCTTGAAGAGCGACCTCGAAAACAGTACGATATGTACTTTTCAAGATTAAATTAACTTCGATTTTGGTACGAAATTCTCTTTTTGAAGTAAGAAAAAGTGTTCTTTGGGCATTAATCCGTTATATTTGTTAGGTATATTGCGTATATTGGGTTGGCTTTTTTACTTAGTTTAAACAAATATTTTAAAAGAAATGAACTAATATAAAAATATGATTCTGTTATAGTACAACCTGACACGAGAATAATCAGGAGCTGTGGCTGGGATGAATCCAGTTACAAAGGCAGATGCTATCAGCGGGGCGGATTTGGTGGTCGGCAGGAGGTGTGCTCCTGCACTACCGACTACTGTAACGCAGCTATGCCCGGTGTGCTACCGGTATCACATTCCCTCATTAGCATGTGTCTACTGAGTGGCCTCGCATTTGTCTTCGCACGCTTCTAAAACAATCATCAAAATATGCGCCCGCCTGGAATTCGCAAAAACAACCGGCCAGGATGGACGACCAAGTCGCAGAATCCACCCTACACTCGAAGAAATAGATAATAAAAATTATCGCAAAAATTTCGTACAAGTTACGTTAAAACGATCGTTTCTATCAGCCGAGCGGTGGTATTTATCATCAATTTTTTCCGGTGTCTCTTCGCACATTAACGCGATACGTCGGCGTCGTTGTTCATTTTCTTTTGTTTAAAGAGAGTACCGACGAATCGGTCTCAGAAGTGTCAAAATCGCATAAAATGAAACACGCATCTTCATCGAATACTTGTAACCGCATAGTCGAAGCTGTCATCGCCGTGCCATGATGGGTCGCGAGTCAAATAAAAAATCCTTCGATCTCAGGTCTCACCTGATCTACATCACTGGCGAACGACTAGAAAAGCTTCAAATACACAAAATACATTGAGTATTCCGATAACAATCAATACACTTAGCTGTCTAGGGTAGGTTTCTTCATCCTTCGACGATTTCGTCCGCGAATAGCCGCGGACGGGTGCGGGTGCACGCGATCGAAAAGATCGAAAAGTCGCACACTTCAGTCGTATAGCGTATACCGTCTCTTCGGTATTTCTGAACATGGGGAGCTTCATTGTGTTCATGATAACGGGGGGAGGGAGGGGGCAAGGGGGGAAAATTATCGAAGACGAAGACGGCTGCGCATGTGTATAAAAAAGAAGTCTAGAATTTATGAGCGTTGGTGTTTTACAATTTTACGCGAAAGCGCGTTCTATGTGACAAAATAGTTTGTTGAACATGCTAAAGAAACGATAATAATTAAAGTAACGGCGAAGATATTGTAAAACTGTCTAACGTGCGAGTCGAATGTACGATTAGAAAAAGGAAATATACGGATCGAACGAAGAATACTTGAAAGATTACTTACTATACAATGAAATTTCCAATTTGATACATCAAACATACAAAAAGCACGTAATTTTTAAATTATCATACACGATAATTGGAAGTTCCATTCTATAATGAACTACTAATTTTATTCCATGATGCACTATCCTGATCCACTTTACACTATTCGTCGTCAGATATTTATTTATCATTCCAGATACCAGATAAAGGATTTGACGAATGGGCCATTAAAAAATCTGATACACTGAGAAAACAAATTCTTTGCGCCAAATAAGATTTGTTTATAGTTAATAAATATGTTATTTAACTATGGCGAAATAAATATTTATTAACAGTTAATACACTGCATATTTAATAAACAGTCAGTAATATAGTTGACTTAACTTGCTCTGTGCCACATATAATATTTGTTAATTATTAAGAAATATATAATTAAATCGTTTATACAAGGTAATATTTAGTGAATATCGATTTTTAGAAAACGAAATTGTATTGCGACCATGGTTTATAGAGACACAGATATTAAAACATTTCCCTTTGTCTCAAAAAAATATATTGTTTATCTTTACTTATCACAAGCAATTTTAAAAAGTTATTCAGGAAAGACAAATAAACAACGTCTACAAAACAATATAAAATGTATTAAAAGAATGGTAAACTGGGTCTGTAGAATAACCGGAATGGCCCTCCTATTCTTTATACATGTCGAAATAACACACCCTTAAAAGAGGTCTAAAATGCTCAGTCGATATGGTAGAAACTTGCGTTATAAAATATAAATTAATAATTTTTCATAACCCATGGTCTAAGTCAAAGTAAATGATTAAATCGTTCTGTCGAAATTCGGGCTTAAGAAAGGTAACTCTACACACTATACGCGATCTCCAAAAAATATCAAAGAAATTAATTTAGAATTCAGAGAGATTTTTCATCACCCTGAGGCCGATGCTTGAAATGAATATTTTTAAATCATCATCATTATTATGGAGTATGTCGACGAAAATCACGATGTCGGTAATATCATTAGCTATATTGGCAAAGAAAGGAAAGAACAGTAATGGTTAGGACTATACTTACTATAAGATTTAGTTAACTTTTGTTAGGCTAGCTTGGCCATGTATTTTAAGCAAGAATTAAGTACATAATTCAAAATGCTTTCTAATAAGCTTACCTATACATTTTTTCAGTAGAGAAGCATCGTTGCAAAAATCCTCTAAAATTGTCATATTTCACATATATTTGAGCAGTATAAAATACGTAACATAAAATCAAGTTTTTCCAAAATGGGAGGAAACTTTGAGCTTTGAGATCGCGAAATGGCGGGACCGATGCGGGCGAATTTATTTCACTTACAACAAGATATTTGTTTATTATTACCAAATGCATTTAGTTCAAATAGATGAAACAAAAAATGAAATTTTTACATTAATAGAATATTTATTAAGTATTAAGATATTTATTTTAATTAAATGGATATATTCATCAAATTGCCAACAAAAGACATTTATGAGATGGAAACCATTTCTTTTCTCATTGTATCTTCTTTTTTGTTACAAATACTTTTTTATTCTTGTGTTTCATCTCAAAACGCAATGTACCAAAGAATTTTGCAAAAATAAATGTTGTATTTTTATACAATAATAATTTCGAATTGAAATTCAACGCGTTATAACCTGCAATAGCAACCGACAGTAATTGCATTGCTGTTGAAACATTTCAAACATGTTTGGAATATTTTTGATCACCCTGGGTCGAAATCATTTCAATTGCCCAACAAAGTGCATTTGGTACTCCCCGAGTAGAAATTTATTACGGCCCTGATCAGGGCCTGAACAAATTTCTGCTCGGGTCGTTTTTTTAAGCTGCTGGTTAACCAATTGTATGTTGTTTGATAGTTTAAATTCAAAGTGGTTACTTCAATTCGACGATGTCATGGATTTTATAAAGATTAGACGTTTTTCAACAATCAAAATAATTGTAATATTTGTAATGTTTCCCAAATATCATTGCGTGAAGATAAACGTAAATTGCAGTGTTTTGTTATTTTATTTTTACTTTGATTTTATTTACTTCTACATTGATTTTACATTATATTTAGTAGTAACCTCTTAGTTTGCTCTTTTGATTTTATTTTTACTACCTTATTAAAAATTTGTGTCTTATTTTGTAGAAAAGAGGATTGTAGATTTTGCTCACTGGAAACAAAGACAAACTCTAATAATTAAGAAACAAATGCTAATTTCTTGGCAATACGGTCTTCTTACAGTTTGAAAAGTAAATAAACATTTTAACGATTTAACTGAGATGTCAGTGCACGTTTAGAGTAATACATCAATCAGTATTTATATGTAAAATTTTAGAATCGCCTACTATTGGATATATTATAAAAAATCATCCCTCTAGACCTTATAATTTAAACTATTGGCGAAAACTTTAATAATACCAGACTCTAATTCAATATTATTAATATTTCAATTATTTGTTTGACTATCAATGATGTAATACTTGCAGAAACAATTAACCGTCCAGTATAAATAACCACATTGTACTTTAAATACTAAATTACTTGAAATTTGTAACTATACCCTAATAATGTCGAACCTTGCATTAAGATTGTAGATAGGCTAAAATGCAATATTTTATTAGCCCGTTTCTTCCTGAAATGCCATAAATTTTACCAATAGTTCACGGCCTTCGTTTTTAGGGAAAGAATCATCATTCTGAAATAATCGTACAATTTTTAATTTTGGAAATCGGACAACGAATTTGTAATCAGCGACTCCGAAAACCCCTGTGTAATTTTCATGAAAATTGAACACTGTTAGAAAATTTTGTTCGCCATATTGGATATGCCATTTTGAATTTTGGAAATTGCATTACGAATTCGTAATCAGCGACCCCGAAAACCCCTGTATAGTAATTTTTATGAAAATTGTTAGAAAATTTGGATCGCCATATTGGATCCGCCATTTTGAATTTTGGAAATCTGGTTGCAGATTCGGGTTCAGCGACCTCAGAAACATGTATTTAAGGAGTTTCAAGAAAATTCATTTAGCTACTTGCGCTAGGCAATCATTGCAAAATTTCCCTAACCAAATACAGGGTTAAGACCGCCATCTTGAATCATCCATCTTGGATTTGGTCTTACTAACGTTCCTATCTTTTAGTATAACTATTTATGCCGCCAGATACAGGGATCTAGCACGATCAGAATACGGATTCCTGCTGAAAAACACAATTATTTTCAAAAGAGATCCTCAAAATTCGCGACTTTTTTACGTTTAAGCCACCATTATAAAAAAAATGGCGGCATATAGCGTCAATCTGAGACCGGATTTGGAAAGATGAGGAAAAAATTAAAAAAACCATGATTATTCCAGAATGATTTATTGATTCTTTCCGTAAAAACGAACGCCGAGAACTAAAGGTAAAATTTAGGGCATTTCAGGCAGAAACAGGTTAAGATTACATAGAATTAAAGTGTAACCTTTCATTAAGATTAATCTATAGCGTTATATTAGGCTTTGATTGCGGTTACAGTGGTTATACCGTAACACACTTATTAACACTACACTTTAGCATTGTTTTAAGTTTTTGTTCAGGTTACATGAATGTTTCATCTCCCTAATAGCACAGAACCCTTCACATTCAAATTACAAAAATGTTACATTATAAGAGTGTATTAAGGTTACTCATCAATATTGCCTGTATTAATCTCTTATTAAAGGTATGGAAATATTCATGTTACACAGAAGTTAAAGCGTAACGTTTTACTAAGATTACACTCTAACGTTATAATATACTTGTACGAAGGTTACATCAGGGAGGTTATAGTGTAACAGTGTATTAACATTATATCTTATTATTGAATTAGTCTTTCGTTAAGGTTATGGAAATATCACTTATATTCCACGTCAAATTTTCATTCGATACTGTTTTAATATTTTTTTTACATCGAAAATCATCTGATACAGGTTTTTTGTTTGTCGTTTAACTCAAAAAACAGCAAAGATGATTTTCATAATTTGAACACTCCCAAGCGTAACGCGGTTTTCAAACGCGTTTTGCTCAGTATTAACGAACTGTACGAAAAAACTTGAAATACGACACTGTTTTTGTCTGACTATGTCAAATGTGAATTGCAACATTGTGTTCGAGCCCTAATAGTTATTAAAAAATGGAAACAGAAGTTAAAAAGTAATTTTTTAATAAGATGGACTAATTTGATTTTGATTAATTTTTTACTGCATATTTTGCAACAATTAAAGAACATTTTGTAAAAATTTCAAAATGGAATTCGTACTGGATGCCAATATATCAGCGATTTACTGTAAGCGCTCAAAACACGACAATTTTGTGTTTAGCAGTACTATTTATATAATTATTTATGTTGAGTTAAGATTAAACTTTAACATCGTTTAAGACTTTTATTTAAAGTTATGTTAATGTTACTCATGTATATCATTATAATCTTTTCATGGAATGTTAAATAAAAATCATCAGAAATCTGGAATTTAATCTTAAATGTTATAGCATATAGAAACAAGAATTAATATTACAGAGACTTTTCCGCGCAATGTTGCATTCAGATTATATTTTAATATTTATTTTAAACTCTAATTTGCGGTTACGTATATAATATACATGTATACCATCGTAACATTTAAAATAACTGTTACTTTAATTTAATAACAGGTAAGAATTTATGGCTATATTTCTGAAAACATTCCTCCTCAAATTATTAGGGGGCCTATGTTATCTTACGTATTTTGATGCGCTGAATTCGAAGATGGTATAGAAAATTCACACAAAGGTCATTTTCATGATAAAAATCGAGAAAACCCATGAAAAATCATATTTTAGTGTCGTTTTTCCCCTATATTTTGACAAATTTTGCTCATTTCGACAAATATTTCTAATTAAATGTGTAGAGCATGACGTTTTCTACAAAAAAAGAAGTCTGATGTTTTGTTAATATTAACGATAATACCGCAAAATTAGGATGAATATGAGAATAATCGGCTTGGCACATACCCAGTGGTTGAATGCAGGAAGTGCATATGTCATGGAGGCTACTACATTTGACAAGCGAGGTGTGAATTTAATCCGGACAATCCGTAACCGCAATAGGCTTGCGGGCAAGAAAAACCACACACGGCACAATGCGGAGAGCATGGGAACTAAATGCAATCCGTAATGTTAAAATGTGCCAAAAATGTATTTTTTCGATAATTTGCATGACTCTAACAAAAAAAAAAGATAATTAAAAATAAAATCATAAGGAATCAGTACAGTCATATTAAAATAAAGAAAGCATATATGTAACATTTTATTTTAGAAATATTTTAACATTTTTATTGGTCCAAATTATATATTTTTTACCTAAATATGATGTTTCATTCATGACAATAGTAAGCCTTCAGTAACCCTCCCACAGTTATAGAAACTTTAAAATAATCTTCTGGGCAGAAAGTTTCGCTTGCATGGAAGCACATGTTTCGAGAAAAGTCACTCCATTGCCAGTCCTGATATTTCTACGGTGCATTTTATATTTACCTATTTCCAAATTTATATATTCCTTACAAAATCCAAGCAGATCTGTCTGAGTTCTTTTGAATATGTTATTATTGCTTCCCTTTCAGGAACTCTATTTTGTTACTAACACTTTCAAATAGTGTTCAAATAAAAATGTACATTTTTCTGTTAAAGACGTGGCTCTTTTATGTTTATCAAGTTTCTGGTATAATATTAATTTAGGACACGGTGTTAATATTATTTCCTAAAAAATATTCCTTTCCATATATCCTTATAAAATTAATTACCAAAATTTAAAATAATAATGTTTCTACGGTGTTTTGGATTTCAGAAACTATCAAAATAACATCAATATATAAAAGTTATTTAATGTCATCAGATTTTACAGTATGGAATTATGCAAAATCGCATTCTCTTCTTTCCATATATATAAACCTTAATAACATCTGTGAAAAATTCTGGCATTATAAATAATATTTTTCTATTCAAGAATTTATGTAGACAAAAGTAAAAAGTATTTAATTTACGACAGTAGACAATTCAAGACAGTAATTTTCATTCTCCGGCTTCCCACATTTTCATGAATTAGCTATTATTCCAGTTTTATTAATATCCTTCTATAAATATTGTGTGTTTATAGTTTAAAATATAAAATGTTCTAGTCTCATGTAATTATCGAGATAATCGAATCTATCAAAAAAAAAATAACCTGTCACCTTTAGGTTACGTCAGTTCATGTCAAACGGGTGTACGTATTTCGATTACCATAGCAATGTTTTTTTTAAAGTTTTCGTTTCGATCATTGATGGCACTTTTTTATTTGACATATCGTTTAACTAATTTCTACAAACTCAATAGATGACGCGATTGACTATCATTGCTTGTGTGAGATCGTAAAGGAACGTGAGCATGCACCCTGCAGCAGTGCGATCTGACAGACCTCTGCACACTACACTTCCTCCGATTCCGCCAGGATCATCGATTTTGCATCAACATCACAAAACACCGAATTGTGTTTATATTCCTGCCGCAAATTTGCAACATTGTGCGTCCAACCTACAAAACCCAGTAGTATACTCCGCACCTCAGAGAACTGATAACAGTTTTAATTTCCAAGGTACTTCTGCGCTATATTATAATAAACTATAACTAATAAAAACACAAATTATCGTTTTGAGATTTTATTATCTAAATAAATATATTTTAAGCAGATAAGAATAAATGGTATATGAAAGGAAAACACCCCCGCATGCATCAGCAATATTGTCATCAGCCACAACTCGTAACTTACCCAAAACCATTGGTTATTTACGACCAACAAAGAGCCACTGGTCCACCCCCTCAACCATCCCCTTCGTTTTTGGTGGCATCTTCGAACTATACCCAGCACGTGCCACATCAAAATGAGCATTACAATAATTCTGCGTTATCAATAATTCCTCAACAATATTACAAACCACCGGAAGTGCAAACCTATTGCGTTCTTCAAGAACGTCCGCTTCAACGTCAACAGCCGCAACAACAACACAACAATAGTTATTATAATATCAACAGTGTAAATAATTGCGGATTACAGACGACTAATAGTATTTCAAATTTCCAAATGCCAACTGCAAGTGTATATGCAAATATCGCACCATACGCGAGTAATCCGATACCAGCTGTACAATCAACATCAATGTTTTCGACAGTATCACCTGTTAGTATAGGAGAGCTTCAACGAGATCCAGTGCCTTCCTCATTAACAGAATTTTCTAATCCGACGTCTTCTGAAAGCAAGTTTGAAGAAGCTTCTCCAAGAATCTTAATGGCTTCCAGAGTAGATAACGTTGACTGGTTACCTCCAAAAACATCCAATAATGTTCTTGCCGGTTTATTTTCTAGCACAAAGACCACTTCAATGGCATCAAATGAAGATAGCGCGAAAAAATTTAAACAAAATGATATGAAATCTGCAGAAGAGCGATATTCTGACGAGTCATCAACAAGCTTCGAATTTACAATTGAAGCGGAAAAAATGGTTTCAGCTCTATGTAGCACAGTATCTTCACACGATTTAATTGGGAAAGATGAAGAAAAAAGTAGGCAGCGAGATGCAAGCGTGGCTTTTGGCGATGCCGGAGATGACGTTTCGAATAAAAGTAATTGGTTTTCCGAAATGTACAAGGGTTATGAAAATTCCCCTGTATCTGGAAAAACGGTGGCAACACAGACACAAGGAATATCTGCCAATAAGCAGCAATTCCCTGAATTGATTAGGAAAACTGCATATTGGGGTTGTCAAGAAGCAGAAAAGATTTTAAATTCTCCTAGGTAACCTTTATAAAATTTATATTTTTTGTATTTTATTTATTTCTAATTTTATATATGTACTTATACATAAATAATCTGGATTGTGAATAAATTTTTAGGTATTTTCACGATGATAAACATACTTGGTTAGCAAATATTTCATCCGCTACGAAAATGGCAATTACCAAATCGTCGACATGCTTTCCGGTATTTGCAGGCGATCAAATCTTCATTCATGACTTAATTAACGCTTTGGTCCGAATCAGTAATGGGTGGCTCGTACTTGACAATTATTTAAACAAGCAACACTATCCTAACCTTAGTCACAAATATGACCACGAATTAGTGAGATGTTTTCAAAACTGGGAATGTAACACGCATGAGCTTCTGCAAAATATAATTCAAACGTACCTGAAACTCGATGAGACTGGTGTACCATCCGGTACCGAATCAAAACCCGGTTCTTGCGTCACATCATTTCCCGGAGACGTGTCAATGTATACCAGTTATGATATTTTTGAACCTACCATTTCGATACTAACTAAAAAAAAAAAACATGAAAAGCAGAACTCTCAGTCATACGATACAAAATTACCAAATCTACAAAATATTCAGTACCAAAATTTGGGGAGAGTAGACCAGAAAGACGTGAAAATGCGTAGCAGGTGGACAATCACAGAAAGTTTGAATGCAGGATTCGATGGATCGAAATCATTCTTAGATATAACAAACGACCGTTCCGATTCAGGGATATCTGGAAATAAATTTCGAATGAAAGGAAACTCGATACCTCCGACTAAAGGTGGGTCTACCAAACAGACTGTGAGTGCAGAATTTTGCAATTTACGAAACAAAATTTTGGAAAATAGTAATGGGAACAATGGATTGCCTTGGGAACTAAGAAAGAAAGAAGTTAATTTTGATAACAAAATATATAATAATTCTGAGCCACTCCCCAGAATCAAAATCTTAGGAGCAGATAATTATGATAGTAATCAACCGAATTGCTTGCCCGTGTCGAGCAGTATTATTCACCATCCATTAGCGGGACAGCAGAATTATTTTAGCAAAATAACAACAATTCCTTGCCAAACGCAGACGTATGTCAATTGCAAACCTTATATTGAAAGTGACACTCCGAACAACACTGTAAACAACTACAACAGAGCTGCAGTATTCCCTGACTCCGTCTACGTCAACCGGGCACCTAATCAAATGGAAATGACAACCATTCCTAGAAATCGAATAACTCTTCTCAGCCAGATTGAACCGACATTAATCAATGATGATAGACCCGCTCAAGAAATAACTGCGAATTTATCAGCTTGGTTTGCCAGCATGGAAAGCGTTAATGCAGCACCAAATACTGTCACCAATTTGGAAACAAAAGTAAATGAACCTTTTCCACGTTTTAGTCCTCACCGATCGGAAATGGCGAGAAGTTTAATGGACTTGACTAGACAACTCCAATTAGATGGAAACCGACAATTGTATTCTTTACAAAATATGCAAAGCATCCAAAGCGCTCCTTGGAACGCTAACAATTTAATCAATGGTAGAGTTAACGCTCGGCAAAGTTACGGTCCAGATGAATATGACAGTTCCGAAGATGTTCGTGTATACATGAAACCAGGAAGTTACAATGTGCCAAAGAAACGTCATCAACGACGTTTAAATCGTAAACATGATAGTTCTTCTCGTCACGCTCAACGTCACTCCAATCGGGATAAACTATCTATGCCGAGGTCAACGTCTAGCTTGCCGACACCTAAAGCATCCGAAACTACGAATGAAGATAGCGACTTAGGAATGAAAAATTTATCCCAAGGCAATTTACAAACGACATCTCCAGCGAATTCACTTGATGAGACTCCGAGATCTTTGAAGACACAAGACAATCAATCATCCTCTCAAGACTGTTTCGAAGACTTGACTTGGAAAAATGCATGTGCCTCTGCCGAATTTCTTTTAGAAACTTTAACTACTAATGAAACATCCCAGCATCAGGACTGCAATGATGAAAAAAGTAGTAAAGGAAGTGAATCATTATCGTCACAAAAATCATCACAAAGAAAACGATCGAAATCATACAAGCAGCGATCAGAAAATGATTGTGATGCTTCTAGCTACGAAGCGTCGGGGGACGATTCTGGAAAACAAACGGAGAGCGGTCGCCTACATCACAATGACACATAATAGGATTGCTATTTATATACATCAGGCAAAAGAATTGTCATAGACCTCGGGGTTCTTAGTTCGATGATGTGTGAATGTGATGCTTTGTGGTATCGAAAAGACTTATAGCAGCACAATGAAAATATCAAGCACACAATGGGCAAAAAGTGTTTAATTCTCATATACCTCAATAGGATATTTGGAACTAACGTTAAGTCATTCCATGACTACTAATCTATCTTAGAATTTTATTCCTCAAATAGAAAAGGATGACTTTTTCAGCTTTTGTATGGAGTGAAAATAGCAATTTGTGGGTTTACAGGACATTGAAAAAACGTACTTTTTCAAAATATCTCATTGTGCTATCTGCATTGGTGGAAATAGATATTTTTACAAGTTACAGTGAATGAGACACCACATCCTCCTCATTTAGCTCTAACTTAAACAAACCAAGACTATCGTTAAAAACAATCGGCTATTGCATCATTCCTTTGCGTGTACAAGGTGGATCATCTACTTTCATTACTTTTCTTAAATGTTCCTAAATATAATGAATTATTTACAAAGTTTAATTCAACATCTCATAAACATTGAAAACTTGAATAGATGATACGAAGTGTCATTGTCATGTTATAAGTTTACAATTGATCGCTGCAGTTTCGAGCAGATCATTATCCGTAAGAAGTATAAGCATTATATTATTTCGCGTAAGAAAGTGATAACGCGTTATTTGTCAGAATTAAATATTCCATTGCAAAAATAGTGATAGTAAACAATGTCAATACGTAGATTTTAAATTCCAATTGCTACGAACATGGATATTGCAAAAAATGCCTTGTGTCGAGTAATTTCTGTATAGTTTCGTACACAAGTTTCTTGCGGAACGATTCGCTTTTAATTTTATTTTCTTCATACTACATAAGAAAAATATAAGAAACTGAAACGATTATAAAATAACTCCCATCAAAGTTGAAATACTTACCAACGTCAGATTTAATAAATTTTGACTTACTAAAATCTGACTTAAAATTATGTCGATTGTTAAGGCTATAGCAAAACAACCAGTATGCGATCAAATATATAATTAAAATGTAATAAATTTCATAAATGTATTGATGAACATTTATTATTTTCGCTAAAATTAAGTAATACAAAGTAAGAATTGTGCTAATAAATAAATATGTACTGATATAAAAATGTGTATTTTATATAAATTTATTTCTGTTCATGTATAGTATAGTATAGTATTGGTTTTATCGGCACAACTGGTTAGTTACATAGCCATGATACTTCTGTTCATGTAAAAGTTGTGGTGGATGTGGCTCCATCTTATATCACAATTCTCACTGCTGACAATCTCTACAAATTTACTTTTGCTGCACCGACATATAATGGATTACCATTGAAAGATAAGACGTAGTATTTATCGACAGTCGGTACAATAACTTGTATCAATATTTCTACCGATGGTAATACAGAAGATTGCTTGCTTGAATGAGGTCAATCATTTTTGATGATTAGATCTACATCGGTAAATTGAATATAGTAAAATAATAAAATTAAAAATGAGGAAGATATACATCATCATTAAATTCTTTAAACTTATTTCGCAGTTTATAAGATTAACAAAAATAATATTGTTATATATAAATATATCGTTTATCGATTCAAAGAAAAAACATTCTTAAATTCAATTTAAGTTACTTTTACATTACCCAAATGATCTGTGTATAGAATGTAACACAAAGTTAAGCAAATGTCATACTATATTAGCTGCAATGAGATAATCTGTTAAACGGAAATGACACATAGTATAGCATTACATTATCTTACCTCATTCTTGACAAATTACTTTATGAATCACCTTAGTAGAATTGAACTATAAATTGTAATGTTTGCACCTCGATAACTTGACTAATTATACATCAATGCAGAAATGTAATGTATAAATAGTGATTATATAACCAAGTTTATAGGATACGGTAAATTAAATAACTGTAATATTTCGTGGGTTATTTAAGTATATGCCAACAAAATCATTAAAAGAAAATGTTTAAATTAAAGTGTGAACAAATTTCAGAATTCCTTACTTTTCTCCAAGGAAGACATTTAATTTTGACGGCTTCATTGACTTATTTGTTATGTCTGTCAGCAGTAATTCGCACATTAAGATCATTACATTGTCGCAGTTGCTCGGCCCTTTTTGACGCATGTAGTTAATTAAGTATTTAATTTTCGCATTACGTTAAAGAAACCAATAAAGATTCATTAAGAAAGGTCTGGGACACATAATGTTTCCAATCATTAAAAATAACCCTGCAAACTGCAGTAGAAGAAACCAATCTACATTTCTTTTACTCATTCCCCTTATTCACAGTATTCTGGTTTATAATAATTAAAGACCATTTCACGAATAAAATGAGGTCAAATATAAGAAACTAGGTTCAATCCCGTGGACTTTAAAAGAAAAATTTTTCATCGACGAAATAATACATTTTCGAAAACGTGAAACTACTTGTTGAATATAAAGCAATTGAATACGTGTATAAATTAATTGCAAGCAATTTTTAAACATTTCATTTAATTGTCATTAATTCCAAATATTTGTGACATTGGCGACATGTGCCAGTAGTATAGTTATTAAATAGACATTAAGAAAATATGAACACAAACATTTCATATAGAATATGTGGAGAAGTCATTACACATCATTTCATCATGAAAATTGAAAGTTATTTTATGCAATATAATTTTCGAATTGCCAAAAATTGCATCCAAAATAACCCGAATAAACATTTCCGGAGCTGTCCCTCATCAAAAGCTTCGGACCGGATCAGGATTGTAACGCTACCGCAGATCCGTGTCAGATCCGTAACCCGGAGGTCCGGCCATCGGGGGCCGTTCCGGATCCGATCCGGATTTGGCTATATCTAACTTTCCAATAAGTAAGGGGACCCAGATATGTTCCTGATCCCGCTCGTATTTGGATATCTATCGTACGGGTAACAGAACCTTAAAAATATATATTTTGAAGAATATTTGTACAAAATAAATAAGGAATTGAAACGTCGCCAGAAAATTCGTCAAAGAGTTCAAAAACATAGATTGAAAAGAAAAAATGATCAGAGTAATTATACGGATAGTAAGAAGGATAATTCTGAAGAAATGGAATTTGTTTCATGTGATTCTGATACGCAAATATAAAGTCAGTTTTTCGTATTAATATTACCAACTTTTTATTAACAACACAGCCACACAAAAAAAAAATGTTGTTTCGGCCTGGGTTTCTCCTTATGTACTGTATGTTTTTTGGGTCGCTGAATCCGACACCGAAGTCCATTTAACACTATATCCTTGTCAGGTTTTTGACACAATCTCAAAAAATAATAATTGCAAACATTCATGATATTTTAACTCGAGTACCGTCAACTTTAAGAAAAAATGTTACTCAACATAAAATGTTCCGAATCACTCGAAAAATACATCTGAATTTTTACAAAATTTGTTAAGACGATTTTAGATTTTTTGGATTTCGCCGTTTTTCGAAAAATTTAAAATGGCTCAAAAATATTTGAAAAAATTTAGACGTACTTTTCGAGTGATTCTGAACTTTTTTTGTTATATAACTTTTTTGTTACAATTGAAGGTACACGAGTTAAAAAATCATGATTGTTTACCAATGTGTCATTTAGGATGCTATATTGGAAACGATTTGTATTGAAATTAATTTTTATAGGCCCGTAACTTTTCAGGTCGACTCTCAATTGCACAATGTTAAAAGGTTTTACGTAAAAAGAAAATGTTGTTAAAGTATTTTATCTTATTTTCACATTTTAGGATCGAATTATAGGTATTTTTTTGAGATTATGTCAAAAACCTGACGTGATAGAGTTAAATGGACTTCGGATTCGCATTCAGCCACCCAAAAAACATACAGTATACACATCGAGAAACCCAGACCACAGATGGCGCGGAAGCGGGACACCGACCAAGGCGAATAAAGCAATGTTCTTACATATTTCACTAACATATATACGCTTTTGAGATAATCTTGAAATGACAAGACTTTTTTTCGAGAATCTTGTCAACCACCATGAAATTGAAATATATATATTCAGATCTGGTTGAGAAATTGACAAATTATTCGTTTTTTTTTTGTAATGGTGGTTAAGGGAACTCTCAGGTGGCTCGGTCGATAACGTCAAATTCTACCCTAAAATGTTATCAAACTCCACTAGATAACTATACAAACTTCATATACTACGACTACAAAAGTTAGCATTATATGTAGTCACAAAACAAATTAAAGGATTGATTGAGAATTGGAGGAGAAAGCCTGAAAGAAAAAAAAAACTTGTCATTTCATTTACTTGTCGTCATAACCTATTCGTCGATCATTTTTTGTGGCACGTTTTTCTCTGCCAATTCTCAATCAATCTTTCCGAAATTTGTTTTGTGACTACATATATAATGCTAAATTTCGCAGTAATGAGTCCGAAATTACGAAATAGCGCTCAGAAACTTTTTAACCTCATCCTAATACACTATGTATATAGGACGGAGATTTGTCGGTAAACAAGGTTCTCGGAAAACCCGTATGGTATTTGTCACCTAGCTGTATAGACCCCACATAAAAGTTTTTATGTATATGTATATAAGGAATTATAATTAAAAGCCCGATTTGAAACAGATCAGGATCGGATAGAGCTTTCTGACCTGCGGGACCCGGACCCGACACGTATCTGGGGTTGCGTTACATCCGGATCAGGTTCAGATGAGGCATTCGGATCTGGATCGGATCTGTGCTAAGGCTTCCGGATCCGTTCCTGATCCGACCCGTAGGTAAATGTTTATTCGGGAATGGACACAAATTTTGAAACAGCTTATATTTTGCTGCACATTGTTATATTAGGGATATATTCAATAGATTTTTAAGGTGCGTAAGGTGAATGAGAATAGTATCAAGTATAATTGTTAACGTATACTATATAAGTAACAATATAATATTGTTAATCATCTCTGAAGACGGGCAAACGCTTGGTATTCGTATTTTCCCAACTATTTCTACTTTGGTTTCGTCTATAAAATTCAAAAGTACTTCCAAATATATAGCTAAAAAATAAATTATTAGAGTAGTGATCAAATTGAAAATGTTATGTATGATTTTTTAATATTTTTATTTAACATTAATTTTTAATAATTTGAATTGAATTTTATACAATAATTCTGAAAGAAATATGTCTCAATCCTGTTACAATATTCACGTTTTCATCTTTCACTTTTAAGACAGATGTAACGTCAAAATACCTTTGAACTTTTTTTTTTTTATTTTCTGAAATTATCTAGTATAATCTTAGACTATTTATTATTATATTCAAAATTACTGTGTACATCTGCTAAAATTATAGCCGTTCAGTACATGGTTAGTTCATCTGGCCCGTATTAAAATCTCATTTTCCTGTATAGGTTTTTTCGTAGCGGTTATTGATTTCACTTTAAATAAAATCAATTATTTTGGTCCCATGCAAGAACGAGCATTAATGTAGGTCGAAAATCTCGAAAGGAAGATGCATTTATTGTTTACAGTTCACTAATTCAGTGCGATAAGTACTGACACATATGACACCGGCCACTATTAGGTTATAATTCAATTATTATTGAAATAACTAGTACATTTTTATACTCTAATATTCTATACAAACATTTATTACGATGTTTGCTATGAAACATTTACTGGTACGATAAATAAATATTGAATACACTCACTTAACCGGCTTCGTTGTAAAATTAAGAAAATTGATACTTATTTTTTTTATTTTTACACAGAGCTTACTTCTCTTTGATTTTATGAATATATACGGGCAAATCAACAAAACTTTTCGCGTGTACAGTGTCCTGAGTTTATTCTTTAACTAAAAAGTTCAATTACTAAAAGAATTCCATGTATCGGTGAAAAACATGTAGAGCCCTCCAAATATATAAAAATAGAATATTTTCCTATTTTACTTTACACGGATTTTTAACACTTTACCTTACAACTTTTCGAACCAGCTTACTTGTACTCTGAAAATTACACCTTTGGTTAATTAGTAGTTATAGAAGATAGAGAGCATTAAAAACGTGGTGTGCCTATCGTAGAATAAAGTCTGCACGTGTTTGAAATCGCGTGGCACGAATTGATAAGGAAGTATTATTTTGTACATTTTTATCTATAACTTTTGGAACGAGAAATATCACGCGTCCCTGCTTTAATTAATTATTAAATCCTATATCTATATTTTTAATAGTATCTTTATTAAAAAGATGTGGTTTTTGCCAGGCCATCTAACAAAGCTGTTCAAAATACGTCCGCCATGTTGGATTCGCCATTTTGAACTTTAGAATTCTGGCTTTAAATGCGTAATTAACGATTCCAATAGCCTGTAAACACCAAGTTATACAAAAATGCAAAGATGTGAAAAACTTTTTCAGGATTTTAGTGATATTTTCACAATTCCCGCTAGTGTTGGAATAATAAACACAAGAGCAAAAAAAATTTTTTTTTTACACAACTTGAATGAAGTCGACAATCTTATAGATTTCTGGTCGCTGAAAACGAATTTTTTGTGCAAGTTAACTCATCGTTTCAGATTTGTCACATATCCTGACGTTAAATTGAATATATTAGTTAACTTAATTTAAGTATATTTTTGAATATTTTTCGGATCAGATATCTTAAAATCCTGACATGATGGGCCAAATCGAATAACGGATTCGGTTTCAGCGGCCAAAAATCTATAAGACCCACTATATCTGATTCGCGTGATCTCGAAACAAATTGTTTTGTGGTCTTGTGTAATTTTTCAGCAGGTACAAAACATTTTTCTATCATTTTATGTATCACTGAGGAAAATGAGATCATTTTAAAGGTGTACAATAAAAAAATAATTTTTTAGTTTTCAAAAATTAAAAGTCCTGTGGACGTGCCCTTATAAGGGCAAATTTATTTACTTTTTACCTCAATTATGATCATTCAAGTCTACGTAATGCCTTTGAGGATAAAGCTGTCAAAATTGAAAATCCGACATTTTAAAAGATTAGTCGAGAGATAAACGTACTTGTTGGATACTGCGCACCTAGCACGCGATTGCAACGTCAGATCTTATCAAGCGTATTTATTTTCTTCACTCGTAAAAATAAAAATAAACATACGTTTATTTTACCATAACAACAATTATTGTTATGCAATGTAAAATGATATCATCGTGTTCATTCATTTGTATATTGCGAAATAGAATAACAAAAACAAACGACAGGAACATACACAAATACTTTATTTATACTTATACGTACAATTTTCCAATTTGGAATATATGAGACATATAAAAACATATAAAAACTCTATTTCTCTTCATATTGTACTGAAGCATGAAAACACGAATTTCCATCTTATTATTATATACACGCAGGATAGGGATCGTAGTACACATTTAAGAAAAAGTAGCGAATTAAAAGAAAAAAACAGAAGAGGTTGCATTTGATATTATAAATGAATTTTACATGAAACCGCATTATTAAAAGAAAAAAAGAAAGAAAAAAACAACCTAATATAGCCAGGCCCTCCATCGTCTACAATGTTTTAGAAGTCCAAATGTCTGTAGGATATCTTTTTCCCGTAGTTATACAATTTTTGTTATGCACGTATTCGACTCTATTATGATGGGTCTAAACGCCATTAGAAATTAAACCTAATATACAACAAAGTGTTTTACACTTCTTTTTTGTTGGATATTGAGCTGTTTTCTTAATAGGAAAAGAAAATTCAATTTTATTTGAACATCCTATTTTTTATATGCTATTTTGATTGACGTGGATTTCAATAGTTTCTAAACTAAAATGGCGCCACATAAGAAACGCACATTTTATTTTTTTTTTCAAAATAAGGATGACGTCGACATAAAAAATGTAGGAATGAAATTCAGTCTGGAACGAGATAACTAGCAAATACTGACCGTCATAGAAATGAATAACGTATATTGAGGAACTATATATTCGAAAATGTTACCATATTTGTCCTCCATATTGGATGCGCGATTGTAAATTTTGTAGAACTAACATCAGATTCGTACTTAGTGATCCTAAAAATTCCCGAATAGTAAACCCGAAAGTTTGAAAGAATTCGCAAATTTGTTATCCTCCATATTGGATCCGCCATTTTCAATTTTATAAAACTTCATCAGATTTGTACACAACAACCCTTACAACTAGAAATATTTGCGTAGAAGTAAATGTTCAATAAAAAACATCAAATAGTTTAATAAAAATATGTTACGCGCAGTATTAAATTGTATACGCAAGAATTTTAATTTACGATATGTAAGGATAAAATAAAATTCATTATTCTAGCCGTGCTTACTGAGGAAAAATAGGAAGTGACACTTGGGACATTTTCAATAGGTTTCGGTAGTTTTAATGAAATAAATGCCCATTCATTGAGGCTGTTCCTTGCGACGTTGTTAGATAAAAACTATACTAACCAATTGGTTCTCGTTTACAAAATGATTATTCGAAAATGGTGTTATGAAATTTTCCAGCGACATAGGAAAACGGTATGTCCTTACAATCACCCATATGAGTCATTGTCATTCAAAACACAAATGTCACTAGACAAAGTCAACAAGTACAACATTTTCACGTTGTTGTTATCGTACATTATCCGTATCGTTCAGAAGTATAAGCGCATATCCCTACAATGTAATAATGACTAATTTGTTCCATTTTATACGGAATATGTCAAAAAAATGTATGCCGGCTGAAAGGTGCAAATTTTAAACTACAAACCGTATTTAAGTTATATTAGTAATCTTCATAGTGTACATAATAGTATATTGAAAATCCTGGAATAGAATTTCGGAATGTTTTTTCCATGAGACAGCCTTTTTTAATATTTTATGCGGCAAAGTAAGCGCAGAATGGGCATTTTCATGTGTTAAATTGAATTGCTAAATCTCGTCCTTGAAAATTGAGAGGTTCTACGAGGTCTAAATGAGTCACATTTTCAAGACCTCTTTTCCGCCTCCATGACGAGTTAATCGAAAACATGACAGAATATATAACCTCAACGTTATAAAATGTTTAATAAATTATTTTTATAATAAATTACACGAATATAGATGTAAAAGTTACTGTTGCATAATAAAAAAATATATTTTAATTAAATATGTTAATTTTATTTATTTTTACGCTGCCGAATCTTGCCCTTGAAAATTGAGAGGTTCTACGAGGACTGACTGAGTCCCATTTTCGAGAACTCTTTTGCGCCTCCAACCCTGCAAATTTGGTAATAACTGTCACAGTGGAGGCCCAAATGAGAAGCTCGAATCTGTCAATTTGATCGTAATGAAGTTAGCATGCGAAGGGTTTCGAAGGATCGCAAGAGGTTCAACTGAACGCATCGAGGACGATTCGAGATAAACCAATTTCGACTCGGGTAGAAATATCTGTATTAATATAGTTTTGAATTCAAACTTAGTATATTAAACATTGATCTACTATATATATCAATAATTAATCTCAGGTATTCGTAGATCAGAGTTTAATATACTAAGTTTGAATTCAAAACTATAATAATACAGATATTTCTACGTATGATATCCATCAGAATTATAAAATGATTAAGTATGAAATCACGCATATAGTGTGTAGAATAATTTACAAGTCGTATTCAGTCGGTTTATTATGTAAGGAATGACGTAAACTGGAATTCTGGATGGTAGAGTTTAATTTTGTCACTACCAACGTCATATTTTTTAAGTGTGAATGGTCTTTGCTTACGTCTACAAACAAAAGTATTGAGCTCAGCTGTATATATATATATATATATATATATATACTTATATTTCAGGCACACATTACCCATATCTTGGCTCATAGTCATACAGAGTATGGTAAAAGATTTAAAACCGTCGCGTAACTTTCGATTCAACAAATTTCGATTTTTATAGTTTCCGTAGCATGTAAAGATTTATCCCAAGGTACCATGTGCGGCACTAGACACAAGCAGAATACTATTTGATTAATTTAATCCATTTTAAATATTTATGACTTTGATGGGCATAAAAACATGCATTAAAAAATTGAAATTAGTATCAAGATGCGCCAGTCGATTTTCTGCAATAGCGATGGTGTAGAACATTGGTTTTGCTGTCAAATCTACGTCCTGCTGACCCAATTTCAACTGCAGTAATCTTGCAAAGTTTGTTAACTTTCCGCTAAAACTATTTTAACTAATAATAAAAGCTAAACGTTCCCTGGAATCGAATATTTTTTCTGAAGAAAATGGAAAAGAACGTGTATTCGTTCATTTGTTGTTTGTTATTTTATAGGTTTGATTCGAATCGCCTAACAGTACAGAAATAAAAATATAATATATATATACGCCCGTCCAGGTTCTTATCGTCAAATTCTTATGCTGTTTTTCGTGACTCGTTAATGCAGCAACCTGCGTGGCAAGATATATACCTGAAGTTTTCAGGTTGTGACATATATCGTGACGTTAAATTTACGATACATTGCCGTACAGAATGAGACAGCTCGAGATATTCATAACTTTCTTGACCGTTATTTTTTAAGCATAAAAAATTGGCGTACTGCCAATGTAAAATGTTTTTTAGGCCCTGTTCCTGTAACGACTAAAAAATTGCCAGTGTATACCGGAAGTCTATACTTACAGGTCGGACAGGGTTATAAATATATTTTACATTAGTGCATATTCGCCTACAGCAGCAAAATATTTATCGGAAGGTATACGTTGATAATGTTTGGTTACTTAAAGCATTATTTACATAAAGCAATATTCTAGAAATTATATTTTTGCTGAAATACTCATAGAATTTTTAAAGTGTATATTAGACGTGGTATTATAAGAAGTTCAAGGTCACCGTAGAAATCATAATGGTGTTGCCACATATATTCCAGGAATTGGCTAAACGAATCTTATAATTAAAACTTACAGTTATTAATAGCTTTCCCATAATCTAACACCTACTAGTCCAAGCTGGTATACGTAAGAACAGAGCTACTTCTATGATAACAATACCTCTATAATAATATAAATAATTGCATACAATAAAGTATTTATTTAATTAGTTTTAAATGTACTAGAAACAGAAATAGGAATATTTTCAACATGTCTTCACAAAACTCAAATGTTCTGTTAATGGAACCATTTTATAATAGTAAAACGCTTTAATACAAAGGTAGTTAAATCAATTATTGTCGTAGGAAATGGAACAAAAAAAATCTACCATTTACTATTTTCTGGTACTTAAATCATTCGTACTTTTATAAATGCACCTCATAATCAATATAACACATGGCCGCGCAATGACAACACGAGCATATTCATAAAGAAGTATGTAATGTACCTCCCTATCTATTTTCCTGATTTCAAATGTTTACTTTTAAGCTATTTCGTTTTTTTGCTAGAGTTTAGGAACAAATATTGGGCAGCAAAACTATCTTTATTCTGGGCAATGGCCAGTTAATCTGCTCATATTTTCCACTAGGGTAGGTGCAATATTTTTTTGCCAATATTTTCATGCAAAAAATATTCAAATTGCTGTGGAGAATGACATTTCCGAATAACTGAAAGATATTTTGTTGTTAGAAGTATACAATTTAATATACCCTTAAACCACGCCGCACTTTATTAATTATTATACTATAACTACTTCACAAAAAAGTCAATACATCGTCTCTCTTTTGGAAAATATAATCACTATGACGTCTCCCATGTCTTCCTCACAACGTTTTGTACACAAGTACACAAAAGTGTATTTTTGTAAACACGGTGCGGATCGTTCTCGATTTCCGCATGGACAATTGTGTCGAAAATAATCGATTACTGTTTCATTCAAAACTCTGCGATAATATCTACACTGTTTAGAACCGAGCGAAGATCGAGAAAAAGACACAATTATTAGGTTATTATAAGTATTGATTTATTTCAGATAAATAAAGAACGGACGTGCAAAGTTCAAATTAAACACAACAACTAATTCGCGAAGTCGCGCGATTGACTGAGAGACTCGATTCCGATGAGAATATGAAAAATCGCAACTTTTCGAAACAACACGAAAACTCAAATGTACGACACACTGCCACAATTACACGCGCTTTCTTGAGAGTGGGCGACCACTCGCGCTGTAAAATGGTCCCGTTCCAACCTAGGTTCCGAAAAATGTCGCAAAGGTGATCTCGGGTGGGCGACCACCATCACGTTTTGGACTTCGGCACAACCACGTAGGGATCACGGAACCGGGACGAGAACTTCCACAAAGTTCCAACCGAACGACCGAATCGTCAAAGAACCACTCCGACCAAACCGACCCGGAAAACACTGCGAAAGAGGAACCGAAAATCTCTCGGTCGATCGGAACAACTTTATTTTATTCCGCGTTTCGCGGTTGTAACGACGAGATGAATTATCGTCGATGTATTGCAGGCAACGCGTAATTCTCCAGGCCACAAGCGATTCTCTCTCAAAGATGGCAGACACGAATTCGTCCTTCTTTTCTTCTACCGATCAAGCGATAGATCGATAAACAACCGTTGTCAAGGAACGATCGTGACTTGCAACCTTTCAAAATTCGAACGAGTATTTTAGATTTGACCGTTTTTCGAACTTTGCATTTCCGCACGGCTGTGGCCGATTTCGCATATGGTATTCCATTAGGAGTGCAATGGTGCGGGGAAACCACAGAAAACCCGCACCAGATACCATTACAAATAATTTACAATAATTCTCAGTATATAAATCAATGGTTCGCAACATACACTGTTAAACATTTCTGTAGCAATTTCCTAAACTATTAACCGAAAGTTCTTACCGTTACGGTTTCAGAATTTTACGAAACAGACTTTAGTAATTTTCTGAAATCTTTTGGTAATTTTCGTAACTTTTTGAAAATGTTTCTTAATTTCGTTTCGTAAAATTCTGAAACGGTAACAGTAAAAAACTTCAGTTACTATTTCCGAAAATACCTAGAAAAATTTCTATGTATTATCAAATTTTAGTGAAAGTTAGTCATTCAAAATTTCAGTGTATTATCGCATATAAACTTGTATGATAATAGTACATTAAGCAACAAGTGCGCGTACTATTTTTCCTAACGACGTGCGTAAAAATTGCGATTGTTTGTACGTATTTGAGTGGGCCGAATAATATTCCCGCACGCAGTTTATTTTTTTGTGAGTATTTTGTCGTTTCCAAAATTGCGTCATAGCTGTGTTATGAACCACTCGTATTTCAAGCTAGAGTTGTGTCAGAACTGTCAAATATCTTCAGACGCATTGAAACAAAGTGTTTTAAAGTAATTTTATTCTATTTGTGATACGTTCATGTTTATTTATTTTAATTTTTAGCCGTGTCAACCTTACAAGCAACCTCCGCAATACCAAAAAAGACTGCCAAAGTAGAGTCATTGCTTTATTACTTTCACAATTTGTATTTTACTTGTTTTGCCTCTTAAAGTGTTGTAAGTAAATGCATTTTTCGTTTTCCATACAATTATGAGTGTTTCACTTTAATTTTTCCGATTTTCAACAGGATTTGGCTAGTGGTTCACAACCCCCCTCTCCCGTACTATTTTCCGCACTCATTTGCATGCGGAAAAACTCATTTTGAGCATGGAGTTAGGAAATAGTATGTTATATTACAAGTACCCGAAGAAGGTAATTTCCATACGAGTACAACGAGTTTAAAAGAAAATATTGCTTAAAAAATTACAATATTGTAATAAAGAATAAGACAAAATTATTTCAGTTTTTCACCTAGTTTTTAGTGTATTACCTCTAAACACTGTTAAATACTTTCAAACCATATAAAAAATAAAGTTTCTCCTAATCTCAGATTTTAATTTCTACATTTATTGAAGAAGAATACCAGTGGCTTCAGTTCCATATGGAAATTTTTACCAGTTAGTGCACAGATAGGTTAATGTAGTCTAAAAGTATTTAAAAATGTTTGCCAATGAGAAAGTTAACTGTAAAAACATATTACCTTATGCAATAAACTCAAATTATAAGGAAAAATACAAGTGATAAGTCTTGATTTTGGATAAAAAGCTTTCGGATCAAAGAGGTTCGCTAATTAGTTAAAATGTATTACAATATAAAGAAGTAATTGTTTTAAAAGTAATGAATGTCACTGCTGTTCGGGACGAGAAATTCGTAAGTTTTTTTCTTTCGTTTCCACGGTTTCCGTAAAATTCCAATACTGTGCCATGAAGTAATGGTTGTGCATGTACGTATGTTTAAGGGTAGGTGCGTCGTTGGGTAGAATGGCGCCACATTGTCGTGACCTAAATAATAATACCAAGCTAGAAGCATGAAACGACAAACGTTCGCGCATATCGTCAAGCGAGTCCTGCATCGAATAAGGAAAGACATTGTTGGAACAAGAGAAAAGGATCATTCCGTTTCTTAGCTTTTCTTCTTTATATCAGTCGGTATTATGGCACTTCTCGTTGACTTCAAAACGACACACTTCACTTTGTTCGAGTAATCGGCGATGTGTTGTTCAGTAATAATTCATGAATTCGTTTTTTGTAGAGAAAAATGCGAAGTACACAATTTTGGAAAACGTTACACAATTTCATAGAAGAAACAGTGATTGTAATAGATTTTTATTGACTATACTTGTGTAATCAGTAAACATGGGTGTGCCCGAGAACAAAGCTACCGAGAACCGTTCAACGACCTGTGGTCGGTTTCATTAAAAGCTTGGAGTTTGACCAGGAATGCAAATCACCTTTAAATTCTAAATTATCGTTTATTTGTACATGTATTAGTCCGTAGTTTAATATTGTCTTGACCGAACTATATGTTTACAGCATACTTAAAAACCGTCATAAAAAAAAACTATAATTAATCAATTTAGTTAGAACCATAACATACCATATGACTTGCAAACGGTATACCGATATACGGAAAAAAATGTTGTAATAGTACATTATGAACCAAGGGCTCCATTATGGATCTTCGACGATTGTGATGTTTGTCGCCCGAGCGAAGTGAGGGTAACAATCACACTCGTCGGAGATCGATATTTCGCCCGTGACCAATAATGTATTTTTTCATCCGATTGTCGTAGGACTCGATAATTCGAGGCCGAAGGCTTCGTCCTAGGTTTTCGCCCCCTCCCTGACTTTCGTTAGAAACATAAACATAAAATAATCGTAATACAATTTTTTTCTAAAAAAACATTTTAATGAAAAGCATATTTAAATTAAACAAAAATATGGAAATATTTCCTTTAATATATTAATGTCAGATCTACTAAATGAATTTTAAATATTAATTAAAAAGAAAAACATATTTTCTTAATGTAAGTAAATTATTTATTATTCTGATTATTAAAATGAATATTTACTTGAATGCCGAAATTTTTTTATTTTCAATGCACGGAACATGCCAGATTTAGAATATTTATTAAAGTTTTTTAGCGTAAAAAAGATAAGCATTGTATTCTGAACTGAACAACTAATAATAAAAAGCCTGGAAATAAAAAATTACACGATTTTTCTAGGAACAAAATTTGCGTTCACCTTTCAGATGACGAAGAAGGAATTCTCTTAATTACATGAAATAACAAATAATAAATAAACTCACGCAAACGAAATAATAGATAAAACATGAATTGTTTGCTTACAAGCCATGCACTGAACTATTGAATGTACATATTTCACTCCATAATGTATCCCCTAGAGTTCATTTTGAAGGACACAAGATATATGTAGTTGAATGACGAAGTGGTGCCACACTCAAGATTTCCCGAAGTGATCTAGAAAAACTGAAACCGTTTATTTACGTAACGCACGGAGATTGGATAATCGGAAGAATGAATTCTATCTCCGGTATATTGCCAATGTCTTTCGCAATTCTTCATACGAATGCCACATTAAGTGCCAAGAAAAATGTCGAGGATAATATTGCAATAAATTTGTTCTAATTGCTTTGAAATAGTCGAAGAACTTATTGTTAGGCAGAAATATATTCTTCAGTTGTGCATTCGTAAGACAACTAATGCTAGAAAGTCGCTTAACCGATTTTATTGATGAATACTGGTAAACATACCTAGTTGCACTTTTTTGTCGAAATTTGATGACGAATTTTTCATCTGCTATGCAGACATTTGGGTATTTACAGAAGTACTCTTTTGAACTGTTAAAAATTTCGTGGTTCATGTAATAATAATTCATTATATTAAAATAAAATAATTAACGGCTTAGACCTACCAATTGCATTAGATGTTAAAATGCCATAGTTTGGAAATTTCATAAACATTTCAAACACCTTCCGTCGTAATCGCTCGGATTCACAAACGTTTAGGCCTTGTCGAAATATTTATAATCTCAAGTAGTAATAAAATTAACACCGAAGAAAAGGTAATAGAAACAAGGAAAGATAAAATTATATTCATTAACTATAAAGTTGATAAAATTTCGATTTGTCAGTTACTAGGAATAGATTGGTATGTGAATAACAGTCATATGGCGCTTGCTTGCATTCATGCTACGGTTCAAGTAAATTGAAAACCAGGTTAGCACCAGTCTAGTGTCAGACTATCGGTACGGTAATGTTCTATGATCAGGAAATGCATTTCTTTAATAGGAAGGAAGTGAAGTTGCGATAACAACTAGTAGCAGCTAAATTCCAAAAAAGTCCTTTATGTTTTCCATAATTATAAGTATCCCATAAATGGCTGGGGAACAAAGTTCCGAAAATCAACACACCGAAAGGCCAACATTTCGATATAGCTCCAGCGTGATTTTCTTCATATTGCCTTTGAAAATTTGGCCAAATGAAAGTAAATTAAAATACCATTGACTCACGCAATATCGAAATATTAGGCTTTTGGGGTTTCGATTTTCGGAACCTACTCATTTCACGCCAATTCACTACGAATTTTGTGAGTTTTAAAATGTTCATGTGCATGGTGATAAACTTTTTGTGCAAGTTGATTCAGTCGAAAATAAGGAAAATTGTGTTTTGTACTACTTACATTACTGAAAGTAGTGGAAAAGACAACTCGGAATAAAAATGTGTGAACATTTAAATATAGCGATACGTATTGAGTAGATTACAATAAGTATGCTGAATTTATTAAATTTAAGTGATATTGCCACTTGATACAATCCTTTATATATGCCAGAAAATACTATCAAGTTATTTATGTTGCATGGATGAAATCTGCAGGAAAGTCAGAGAATTTGACACTAATATTATAGGGGTGCATTTTCGTTTGTTGAATGATATATTGAGTTGTTACAATTTATATCAACAAATCACTGCAAAATTACTAATTTACATTTCAAAGTTTTTCCGTTTATCCCTCTAATAGTATAAAGATCATATGAGCTAATAATTGAGAAATTAAAATTATTGTCAACTTTACTACTGATAGTTATTGTTTATATATAAACGTAAATAATTAGTGCTGCTGAAGATCACAAATGACATAGTTTTATTCACAATAGTTATATTTATAAGCGCTAGAGGGATGATTCCTTTTAATATAAAACATGATAGTCATGAAGTTTGACACATTAGAAGACCCTAAATTTACTCGCTTGACATAAATTGAGATCCCAGTTACGTCTGTTTATTTATTTATCTTTATAAATATCAAGAAGAATCAGTAATTATTAAATTAAAACTGCAGAGAAATTTATAAATAATAGAAAAAAATAGTCAATTTTAATATTCGTACTAATACAATCACCATTACAGGTGTAGACAGAATAAGGGATGATACTCCCGGGAAATGATGAATTACATGCTCGTAGTTAATTACAGGTGGGGCAGCGGTAGACACCGTTGGCCTCACCCTTTTTTACAAAGTATAAATAGAAGTTTCTGCCCTATTTCAGAATACGAATTCCGATTACATCCAGTCATTGACTTTCGCTCCATGTACATTATGTATCCCAAAGAAGCAAATGATTTGCACTTTGATTTCAAGTATAAAAGTTCTATGATATCTATATACATTTTTAACAGAATTGAGAGTAGGTAAAACGTTTTTTTTTTTATTGACGAGATAACAAACTGAACACAACAAAATTATTTGTATATTCTTTAGAAAAAAACAATTTTTTTTTCATGCACAATATATTTTTCAACATATTTAGATAAACCTCGATACTTAGTATGATTATACCTACGGTCTTAGGTCGAAACGTAAAATGTGATTGATATTTTTATGAAATTACAAAACTCGAGAATCGTTGCTTTATATAAAAAGAAGTACCTTGTGAATTAGTTTTTCTTTATTTAGAAAAAAAATCGTCTTAATTAACCATAATTAATAACATACGAAATATATAATCAATCAATTGCAATAGAAATATATCCAATAATTTCATTACCTTTTCTCGGTAGTTGAATATTTCTTACATTTTTCTATATTTATAATATACAAGAAAATAACACTACTTCCCTTCCATTAATTTGCCCTCCGATTGAATGAGACTTTATTTTTACTGTTATGTTGTGGAGCAGAAATGCTACGTAAGCAGTATTTTCAAACCCGTATCTTCATTCTGTTCACCTCATCCCTCTAATTGTCTTGTACGGGATAGAGTCTTCCAAACTACTTACTCAACCTGCAAACGATGCATAAAGTTTTCCTCGAATGTATTCCTAGACGACGAAACCATAAATAGTTTTCTAAGTTCGGAAAAGTTAACTTAGATTTTTCATTAATAAGTTGTTAATGTGCGTAATTCTCAGAAATATTTTCGGGTGATAATAAATATGGATACGTCTTAATTTATTAGTTAGAGAAAAATTGAAATAGAAAAAATAAATTTTATTGATAGATTTATTTTATGACATAGATTTAATAACGATGGAAATAAAACGGATTTAATGGAAAACAATTAATCCCTTGACAGCCAATGACTAAGATCTTTGTCATTTTGGACTTTTCCCAGACTGTCAGAAATAAGTAAATCTTTGTCATGATATAAATTAGACTAGAAATTCTGGAATTTATGTAAAATAAAACCAAATACATTTCTAGACAGTCTACACTGAGAGAAGTTTAATATAACATATGTATTACCTATAGTACAACAGTGGCGCCAGAGGTTTAAGACAGCTGCCGCCCTGTCTATAAGAGGTCTGCCATTCCAAATCCTAATACATATATTACCCATTACTCTTGAGACGTCTGCTGTCTCAAAACTAATACGGGAGCCTTATCATGCACCGAGAAGACTTTTCACGGTCGCAGAACATCGAACATAGTATTGCGATTGAAAATGGAAGAATATGGTACCAGTACACTTAATCGTATTCTATTTCATCGTACCCCACTTCATAGCCTTCCGTTTCATCGTCTGGACACTTCATCGTCTACGACACTTCATCGTCTGGACACATCATCGTCTTGGACACTTCATCGTCTGGGACATTTCATCGTCTGGGACACTTCATCGTCTAGGACACTTCATCGTCTGGGACATTTCATCGTCTGGGACACTTCATCGTCCGGGACACTTGTTCGTCCGGGGCTCATCGTCATCGGGGACACTTCATAGTTTCTTATGTTATTAGCTATTCTACGTGCACCAGGTCTTCAGGGTCGCCGATTACGGGCTAGGTGGTGGGATCCGTAGAATTTTATGTTATTAGCTATTCTGCGTGTACTGGGTGTATAGAGTTGCCGATTACGTGGTCTAGGTAGTGCGATCCGTAGCTTTTTATGTTATTAGCTCAAATACGTGCATCGGGTGTTCAGAGTCGCCGATTACGGGATCTAGGTAGTGCGCTACGTAGCTTTTTATGTTATTAGCTCAAATACGAGCACCAGGTGTTCGGGGTCGCCGATTACGGGATCTAGGTAGTGCGCTCCGTAGCTTTTTATGTTATTAGCGCAAATACGTGCACCAGGGAATGGCAGGTATATATGGACTCGTAGAGCTTGAATCCACCGTTGTCCCTATGTCATGGGGAAACTCTGCCCCCTAGACCAACTTCTTGTACTAATTGAACCTAACTAACCCCCTCAGGGTGTTGTAAGGTTTGCGACGCCACGTGCGACTCGGGGAGCTTGTAGTGCAATAAGTAGGGGAAAGTCGACCAAACCCAACCGGGTTGTACCTACTACCCCCTGCTCTATATCTCTCATCACGGTTGGCATTGGGCCACCCTCCTCTACTTATTGCCCTCCATTGGAAAAAAAATTGTGCATACAATCAATTAACCATTTCATGGTATATCCGGAGGGATGCATTCTTCACGTGTGTTTACTCACATCTATTGGTTGGAGGTTAGGTTATTATAAAAAGGGGGGTCTGGGGGGTGGAGCCCCCCAGGACACAGGGACAACGGTGTATCCAAGCTCTCCGAGTCGCACGTGGGTTCGCAAACCTTACAACACCCTGAGGGGGTTAGTTACGTTCAGTTAGTATAAGAAGGGGGTATGGAGGGCGGAGCCCCCCCATGACATAGGGACAACGGTGGATCCGTTCCCTATGGGAAATTTTTTCCGGGAAATTATATAGAATAGCTAATAACATAAAAAGCTACAGAGCGCACCGCCTTGACCCCGTAATCGGTGATCCTGACCACCTGGTGCACGTATTTGAGCTAATAACATAAAAAGCTACGGAGCGCACTACCTAGATCCCGTAATCGGTGACTCTGAAGACCAGGTTTTTAGGGTCGTCGATTACGGGGTCTAGGTGTTGCGTTCCGTAGATTTTCATTTTTATAACTAAAAAACGTGCCCCCGGTGTTTGGGGTTGCCGATCATGTAGTCTAGGTATCCACTTGGTGTTAACCAACGATGACCTTGAGGTCATTTCAAGGTCAAATTAATTTTATCTAATAAACAAAGGTAACCTTGTCCTTGACCTTGGGCCAAATTTGAAAAAATTTGAAGGTCATTTCAAGGTCAAATCAAAATATGTTCAAATTTGAAGAAAAATAAGCAAAATTGATTTGACCTTGAAATGACCTTCAACTTTGACCTCAAGGTCATCGTTGGTTAACTCGAAGTCAATACCTAGACCACTTGATCGTCGACCCCAAACTCCTGGTGCATATTTTTTAGTTGAAAAGATGAAAAACTACGGAGCGCGATTCCTAGATACCGTAATCGCCGACCTTGAACACCTGGAGCACGTATTTGAGCTAATAACATAAAAAGCTACGGAGCGCACTACCTAGATCCCGTAATCGGTGACTCTGAACATCTGGTGCACGTATTTGAGCTAATAACATAAAAAGCTACGGAGCGCACTATCTAGACCACGTAATCGGCGAGCCTGAACACCTGGTGCACGTAGAAAAGCTAATAACACAAGAAAGTATGGAGTGCGCTGAAATTTCCCGGACGATGAAGTGTCCAAGACGATGAAGTGTCCCGGACGATTAAGTGTTCCGGACGAAGAAGTTTCCCAGAATATTAAATGTCTAGACGAAGAAGTGTCTCAGACGATGAAATGTCCCAGACGATGAAGTGTCCCGGACGATGAAATGTCCCAGAGGATGAAGTGTCCAGACGATGAAGTGTCGTAGACGATGAAGTGTCCAGACGATGAAACGGAAGGCTATGAAGTGGGGGACGATGAAATAGGCTACGATGAAGTGTCCATAAATCGAAGAAGATGTAGTGTTTGGGGGCGCCGATTATGAAGTCCAGGTATATCGCTTCGTAGTTTTTTATCATATTAGTTGAAATATGTGCACCACGTGTTCGGGGTCGCCGATTATGAAGTCCAGGTATCGCGCTTCGTCGTTTTTGATCATATTAGTTGAAATACGTGCACCACGTGTTCGGGGTCGCCGATTATGGAGTCCAGGTATCGCGCTTCGTGGTTTTTGATCATATTAGTTGAAATACGTGCACCAGGTCTTCGGAGTCGCCGATTATGGAGTCCAGGCATCGCGCTTCGTGGTTTTTGTTCATATATGCGTGTGTGTGTGTGTGTGCGTGCGTGCGCGTGTGTGTGTGTGTGTGTGTGTGTGTGTGTGTGTGTGTGTGTGTGTGTGTGTGTGTGTGTGTGTGCGCGCTTGTGTGTGTACGTACCAGGTCTTCGGGGTTACCGATTTCATGTATTTCAACTAATATGATCAAAAACGACGAAGCGCGATATCTGGACTTCATAATCGGCGACCCTGAACACGTGGTGCACGTATTTCAACTAATATGATAAAAAACCACGAAGCGCCATACCTGGACTCCATAATCGGCGACCCTTAACACCTGGTGCACGTATTTCAGCTAATATGATTAAAAACTACGAAGCGATATACCTGGACTTCATAATCGGCGACCCCGAACACGTGGTGCACGTATTTCAACTAATATGATCAAAAACCACGAAGCGCCATACCTGGCCTCCATAATCGGCGACCCTTAACACCTGGTGCACGTATTTCAGCTAATATGATAAAAAACTACGAAGCGATATACCTGGACTTCATAATCGGTGACCCCGAACACGTGGTGCACGTATTTCAACTAATATGATCAAAAACCACGAAGCGCGATGCCTGGACTCCATAATCGGCGACTCCGAAGACCTGGTGCACGTATTTCAACTCATATGATCAAAAACCACGAAGCGCGATACCTGGACTCCATACTCGGCGACCCTTAACACCTGGTGCACGTATTTCAGCTAATATGATCAAAAACTACGAAATTCCCATATGTATCCTTCTTGCATTAAGGCGACGATATGTAGACGAAAATCAATCTCACTTTCTGATACGATAGGTGTCTCTGTGTTTCGCATAGCAGCTGTCTCCTGTAATAAGACTTATATTGTCAATGTCTCTCAGTGCAGCGGTTGTCATATTTTGAAATAAAAGACTTCTCAAACTGAAACAATATAAGTATCACTTTGCGAAACGATAGATGTCTCTGTGTTTGGCATAGCAGTTGTCTCTTGCAGTATGTCATTTGTCTCAAACTTCTCTCAGTGTAAGGTGTACTGAATACGATGGCGTTGTCCGTTTTCATAATCGCTGTTTAGAAAAAATATATAAATCCACAAAAATGGTAGTTTTCACAATTTTTGCAAAATCTTATCTTAGTCAATAAGTATGACATTGTGTTCAATCAATTTATGCATAAAAAGTTTATAAAACCTCTTGAAATATGTTACTCGGAGGTTTTCGGAGTCGCTGATTACGAATCTGAGGTCCAATTTTGGAAATTCAAAGTGGCAGATCCAATATGGCGGACAATTTTTTGAAAAGTCTA
The DNA here is from genome assembly GCA_030407085.1 of Trichopria drosophilae. Classification (NCBI taxonomy): domain Eukaryota; kingdom Metazoa; phylum Arthropoda; class Insecta; order Hymenoptera; family Diapriidae; genus Trichopria; species Trichopria drosophilae. Next base: position 46,286,461 of record CM059583.1, read on the forward strand.
ATCATTCTGCTTGAAACTTGTTACTCGGGGGTTTTCGCAGTGGCTGATTACAAATCTGTTGATATATTTTGAAAATTTAAAATGACGGCCCCAATATGGCGGTGAAATTTTCAAAAAATGGAACCATATTGGTTGAAAAATTTTCAAAATCCGACTTCAAATTCGTAATCAGCGACCCCCAAAATCCCCGCGTAACAAATTTCAAATGAAATGGTTGGAATTTGGAAAATTTGTTGGCCATATGGAATTTTCAAAATTTTCCTATATGCAAAGTTAAGTAAAATCTAATAAATTTTACTTCGACCTAGACCGCAGGTCTAGCGAAGTATTGAATTTGGTCAGCTCCCCCCAAAAAATTACCCTACAGTTTTTCATCAAATGTCGACGTTTCAGACCCTATAGAACCCAAAGCATCAATAAAAAAATCGTTGTCTGTTACCTTGTACGTCCGTCCGTCCGTCCGTCCGTCCGTCTGTGTAGAATTTTGTCTGCACGATATCTCGCGAACGGATAGGCCTATCAGGATGAACCTTTTTTTTTAAATACGCGTCTTGGCATAACTTATATATGATTAGATTTTGGTATCGATACTCCTCTATCTCATATGCAAAATTAGTAAAAACCAAGAAAAACATCCTTTTTTCGCCATTTTTTGGCAGTATCACTAAAAGTTTTCGTCGGACAAAAAGTGTTTCAAACGAAAAAGATAGTGCATCAAATTCTCTGCAAAAAAGGTTGTATGCGTTTTCTTCCTGAAGTCAACGATAATTCCATAAAATATTTAAAATTATATTAATATTTAAAGTGCGTTTTACTAAAGTCTGACGAAGTATTGAATTTGATGTTATTTATCAATTTTTCGGCTGAGCTGCGGTCTGGATCGAAGTTATGAAAATGCTCATTTTTAATTTTTAGACATTTAAGTAACACTATATTGTTAAACATGTCTCGAAACTAGTAGCCAAGTTGCAGGCACCCGGGTCGAAGGCGTCTGGTTTTTTGTTGCATTTTGGGCATTTTTTGTGAAATTCTCGACTCGAGGCAGTTAAGGGGTTAATGCGGGTCGGAGAAGAGTATTTGAGAAAAATATTATATATCTGTGATATTAACGCGAAATGCAGATTTCAAAGATTCTAGAAAAGATCTACTGGTAATACATTTGTATTATTGCTTAAACGAGTTTGGTATCAAATAAGCCATTTTTTATTTCAAAGGATCTATATAAATATCGAAAATTTGCATTTTTAAGACTTTCCTTACACCACTAAGTCTTTAATTAGTTGAAATCTAATCTAATTTGTAAATCATAACGTACGAGCTGGATTTATTCTTGATTTCGGTCTGTTTTTCGGTGTTTTTTTTTCGCCCGTTTATATAAAAGTATATGATATAAAATAATTCTGGGAAAATTTAATTTTATGCAAATTTTTCTCTTATTCCACGTCTCCGCACAAGTTACTTTGGCAAAAGTTTCAAGCTTAAAACCATAATATTGGTAATTTTTTTTAAAGTCATAAATTCGTCGTTAAAAATAATAAATAAGCAATATAGGTGAAAACCAGCTTTGAGCGATGCTTAGTGCAATGCGGATAGCGCCAAACTAATTGGATATAGTGTAGTGATTTTATTATGTTGCGGTTTTACAATGTACCGATCGTCGATAAGAAACTGCCATTGCGTAACGATGCGGAATTCCGGCGGAGTCAGGTTGTGAACATTATTGTTGTTGATGTGTGTGCGCCTTAAATTGGGTGTAGCGGTGTCGAAGCCGCGCGGTAGATTGGGAGAGCTCTCTTGACTCTGAACCTCGGAACGGTGAGCAACGTGTTTGGCAAGAACGACGAATCTTGAATACTGGGACAGAAGACACAGCAGGACGGGAGTTTTGAGTCGCTTTCCTGACGGACTTGGAGCTTTCTGAAATCCCACGACCAGAAAAGCCTGTGAGCCAAGATCTGAGGGATCAGGAGCTGGGTGCCAGCAAAGTTAGTAAAACTGCATTGTGCCAGGGAGTGCCCCATGCAGGGCTATTACGCGAGCATCTCCTTGGCGTCTTAATGGGTAAGCAACGTGCATTTCTTTATTCATTGGCGTGAGCTGAAATCGCTGGATGTCGGAAACTCATTGTCGACTTCGTTTTCTGTCCGAGAATCACCCCGAAGGAGCTATTTTGTGAACTCGTCGCTGCTTACTTTCGGTGCATTCGTCGGACAAGAAGCAATCTGGCCATGGAGGTCATCGTCTATATGCAGATGTCGGCCATTTTGGGTGTGTTTCTTCCCAAAGTTTCAGAGTCTCTCTCTCTCTTTCTCGACGGTTAATGGCGCGTAAGTGTGAAATGAACAATGGTGTGGTGAGTGGATGAATGAAATCAAAAAAATGTAAAATAGATGTAAAATAATATACTAAATATCACAAAAGATTATTACAATAGGATCCTTGCTAAAAATAGAAAACCTTTATGTTTTATGCCTATACAAATTTGTTAAAATAATTTGGTTGAAAGTTTTTTGTTTTATAGTGCAACGATGTAAAAATTCTTCGTATGCTGCGTATATTTGGTCCTTTATAATGTTTCTTAGGAAATACTACCGTACATCAAAAACATTTTTGTTCCGTGAAATAGTCTCGTACAGAACTGGAATGACAAAAACTGAGGACAGTATTAAGTTATACTTTAATAAATGAAAATGATAACATTTGACGATTATCCTCCCGTAGTAACGTAGAGTCTATTTTAGGGCTTCCATCAGGTTAAGAATTGTCTAATTTACTTATTTAAATTTAATGAAAGTCAAATTAAGACACATACTGAAAATTAATTAATATAAATTTCTGTATTCGCCAAGTATTTCTCGCAACAGGTTGTAAGCCGCATCCGGTGAAATGAATCTCCAATATGTAGAAAATTGGTAATTTTTAGGTTTGTTCTGGTTAATATAAATTTATCTGTTCTCCCTTTGTTAATGCTTAAGTAAATTACTGAATTATTCTGAAAAATTTGCCAATATTATTTCACATACCAATCGTTATGTATCCTTTGTTTATTTGGAATCTTGAAAATAGAACAATACTAAATTAGTAGAGAAATAAAGTACTTGAGAGGGTATTGTTAAATAATGCCTACGGATGACTTTTTAATGGGCGGGTAGTAACCACGACTATATAATAAGATGTGCCTGTGATCGAATTGTGGTCAGGCTTTAAGCAACCATGTGGCAACGTATGTCTTATTAAATCATGATTAAAACCGAATCAGATAATACTCAGAAAATGTGTGACTTGAAAATTTATTTGAATATATAGGATGTTCGAAGTTATTTGTATAGGGCATTCTTAATTAAGAGTTATTAAATGACGTGAGCTTTTCTTAAATTTATCTTAACTTTTCATTTTAAACTGACAATTTCACTATCCTAGTGAAAGTAGTTCACTCAGAAATAACTTCTGATTTAAATTACTAGATGCGTTTAAATGAAAAATTTCTATTTATCTTAATCGATTATTCTGGGTAATGTAACGAGAATATTTTTTCTAAAGTGATTGTACGCTCCAAATCTGTTAGACGTAGATTTCAGTCCTAGGGACTTAAGACCGTTGGATTTAAGTTCCAATTCCTTGTACTGTAAATGGTGCCTTATACGGTAAGATTGATGTTAGTTTGTTAGTATATTGTAGAAATGTCAATGTAACTTTACAATGTAACGTTCATGGTAGATTGTTAATACGTTGTCGGAATATTAATCAACATTAACCCAACATTTCCTATAAGGTGAAAGTGCACCTACTTTAATTTAAGGTTCTCTAAAGGTTACTTGATGTGTTTTGTGCTAATAGGGTTGCATTATTAATAGAATTTATTATTATTTTAACCGAAACTGTCATTTCCGGTAACGAAAGAAACTTTTTATAAATATTTCGATTATTTTAATAGTAAATTTGCCATGGATTACGATAGAAACAGTTCAAATTACCAGAAACACATTAACTGAAATACGAAGCTGATTATTTTAACTATATTTAAACCAGGTTTTTAGTGCCGTATGGATTTTATATGAAGATATATATGGTCTTCCATTTTGGGGATTTCTTCAAATCGTTTATTCAGGTGAATTTTCCTCTGCAATTTTAATAAAATAGCGACTCAAATACTGTTATTAACTGAAAGCTTCGATTGCATGCAATTTTAGATATCAGAAAATTGGCAATTTCTTTGACTTTAATAAACAAAATATCACCATAGCAATTCACCATATGCGATGCTTCTATCATGTTAACTTTGAAAATCATTAGAAACGTATAGCATGGCAATCGATACAAAAGTTGGAATAAATATGTAACAAGTGGGATTTTATTTGTGGATTTTGTTCTAGTCTGATTACAACGTTTGTCTTAAAATTACTGAAATTACAACAGGCCATTAGTTTTTGTATATTATGCAAACTTTTTCTGGAATTAAACAGTTTCGTGCATCTACATCTTCCGTGTGAATCAGTGACGTTGTTGTAAGAGATGTACCAAATAAAGAAATAGGATGGGGATGCGCTGTGAAAGAAGGCCGGCGCCACGGCGCCTATCTACGACGCCACTATTCGGGTCATGTCGCCAAACTTGTATTTGCACGTACGTGAATTTTCGAAATTGCGAATGAAAATGCTTTTCTACTTTCATCTGGAGATGGCCTGTGTTGCATTGTGACCATATGGCTACGTTCCTTGAGTGCAATTATTGAACAAAAGTGTTTCGAATGACGAACATTCTCATGAATGTTTACTTTAGCGAGGGGTAAATCACTGAAGTCGGTCACAGTATCACTTCTAGAATGGTGAATTTATTTTCTCTTGAACGTGCAGAGGTCAGCTGAACAGCAGTTCATTGGACGGTTAACCAACCATGAAGCATCTCTGGAGTATATATTTACATGAACATTATTTACGCAAGTTCTTGGATAGTTTTTGGACCAGAAATGTTTTATTTTTCAGCTAATATTAAATAAAAACCCGTTCGTTAAATATCTTTAATATTACAGTCTACATTTTGCATTGATCTAGTACTTCGGTGCAGAAGTTTCTAAATTCTATATTGGAAGGAAGAATTGTTCACCCTAATGAAACACGAAAAATTGATTTTTTAACACGATTTTTCTTTATTATTAAATAGGAATTATAACATTCATTATTATGAAATAGGCATTATAACATTCTTAATTATTCAGACAATCTTGCTGGTTATATCGTAGGATAAAAATATTTCCCTTGATAATAGTCTCAGAATGATTCAACCAATAGTAGTAAGCACAGCTCACGCAAAAACTTAAGTCGATGCTCCTGCTTCAAAGTTTTCTTATGAAGAATTATATGTAACAATAAAATTTTGGATACTATTAACACTTCTCGTAACGTATTTGTTATTCCTTAATGAATAAGAAAATGAATTTAAAATATCTCCGTACGTACTTTCTGCTGGAAATATGAATGTGCCTTAATTAATATGACTTCAGAATCATGCACATTGTTAAGTAATGACTAATCGATTCTGATAGGATAGTTTAATCGTTTTAATTATTTAATTAATGTTCTGTTTTGTTGAATCAACACAATCGCGTTAGATATTATCCATCCGAATGTTCATTATGTCAATGGAGATCTTGCTTATGATACTTTCATGCTCACCTTGATGACTTTTTGGATGATTTATGCTAATATTTTACAAGTAATTTATTTTAAATGTTAAAATTATCAGTTATTACTAATAAAAATTGCTGGCAAAATATTGCTCTAAAGTAAAAATTAGAACATTCAAACCTTATATAAAGGTAGTAAGGCTAAAAAACGTATTTTTTGTATATAATTTTTTTCCAACGAGACTATACATCAGAAAGTCTTGTAAGACATCACGAAAGTGGGGTTTTTTAGGTTACAATCATATTTTTTCGCGAGGCACATAACCTCAACATTGGCAGAAAATAATAATTTTGAGGTTATGTGCTTCGCAAAAAATTGTGGTTATTTGTAACCTAAAACCCTCTGTCGTGATTTTCTACAACGCATTTTGATGTAAAGACTTGTAAAAAAATTATATTGAAAAAACATGTTTTTAGGCTTATACTACCGTTAGATAGGGTTTGGGAGGTTCTAATTTTGGCTTTTAGAATATTTTTCGGTTACCTCTCGTATAGTCTAGATGAAATGAGCGATCTAGGAGGAGACCACGGGCGCATGCGGGGTATGCAATATTCCTTGTTTTAGTGAATGCCTGCTTCAGAATATGACTCACTGAAACCAGGAACTTGCGTACCAGATTTTTGAGAAAATGAAACGTTTTTAACATTTTAGCGATTCAATAAAATTGTATTATTTTTTAATCTAACATGAAGAAAAACATTCCTCTTATAAGAGAGAGAAATCGGAACTTGGTTTAGGTATGTCCCATGCATCCGTGTCTCTCTGTGATGCTTTAAACATTTCATTTTATTGTGGCCACTCGAAATGAAAATCATTATTTTTTAACAGCACACTGACATGATCCTTGCAATATTTTCTAACCCTCGGGCTAACTTTTTTTTCCATTATCCAACATGATATATGATCATTTTTTCAGCTAGAAAAAAAGTAAATTAAAGAGTGTTATTACGGTGTTTCTACATGCTACAAACATGAAATAGCTTATACACACATGGGCATGTTCATTACGCACACATCTATTGGTATATGTATCTATGCACATTTCATGTTAAAATATTACGCAAAAAAATGTATTGGCACCATTATAACTTTATGGTACGCTGTAAAAAGGTCTTAAAATTGTTACATCAGCACAAAAGTCTTAAAATTGTTACATTAATTATAGGCATAAGTATGTCCTTTTCTATTTGCTCTTGTTTCTGTGACATCCTAAATCAAGCCTATATTCGACCTTCATAATACAATTTTTTTACAGTGTATTACTACAACTTTCAACAAATCAGTGTTTAAATGCTCTGTTTCATTGAAAGTTCATCTTTTAGATAGACTTCTGACTATTGACTTTCGACTTGTTTTCCAGACTATAATTTTCCCCAATTGGGATCAGTTTATCCACAGAGATAAGAAATACGAACAACGATATTAACAAAATCTGAAATATAAATGTAATGTATTGCTAGATTTACAAACTATGATTTCTGTTTCTATTACAGAAATGTAATTAGGCGTAAACTGAGAATGCTAAAAATTGTAATTTAAAATAGTTTGAAATGTTTAAACCATCAATTTCTAATGAAAGTTATTTAACAAGTTATTTGTACACCTAAACTCGAATTTTGTCCTTTTTTTCTTACATTCATACATGAGAAATGTTGTCTAGTAAGTGTTTGCAGACATTTCCGTTATCATATATTAATAGTAAAGAAACAAAAAACCTCACTAGATATTTTTTACATTAGCGGTAGAACTTTCGATTTGTTTGTATTGACGGAAATACCTCTGTTAAAAACTAAGCGGCCTCACTCTTGTTTTACTTTGTGTGACTTTAGAAATGCAATCGTATGAGGCTGTTTTAGGTGCCAACAAACAACATTTCTTTTGAAAGTCGAATTTTAAAAGTTCCATGGAATTCCTCATATCAGATTGTAGATCATAAAGATGGTTTATTTAAGAAACATAAACGAACAAAAATATCTTAAATGTTACGATAGAAATAACAAGGGCTTTAAGGTGTTTGTGTTGATTTTTTTCAATTACAAGGTGAATTATCAGAAAGATCGTTAACAAATATAATAAAAAATAAAAATACATAACAAATTCGTGACAGCGCTTTGTCTAAACGCAGTTCAGAAAAGTGATGGATGATTTTTAATAGAAAATTATATTTAATATTGAATTGGTAAAATTGATTTTTATTGACAACCGAGAATTGAGAGGAATTAACTTATGGCGATCAGCCATAGAATACCGTGATTCGAATGATGGTCATTGTCAGAGCGTCCATGGTGGTCGAATAACATTCCATGGGAATTGAATGTCCAAAATGTTTATCGATGGATATTAAAATTATTTAGACATCACGTCGTTTAAGAAATTCGCATGACGGTGAAATTATGGACCAATAATACTTTTAATAGACCATTGGGCGGATGATTATGAATCCTCATGATGGTCAGAATGGTCAACAGTTTTCTTAATTTTGGCCGTATTCAATGTTGACAAAGGTTCGGATCAAACTGTCGAGCTCAGCAACCCAATTCAGAAGCAAAGACAAATGAGTCCCGTGATTGTGTCGTTGAAATGTTTCAAATATATTTTGAAATATTATTTCTCTCTCTCTCTCTCTCTCTCTCTCTCGCTCTATTTATTTCTTTGTTTTTTAAAATGTTTATATTCACAACAGTAAATACCCTTACATGTTGAATGTGAAAAGATATTTTGAAGTCTATTATGTTCAAATGAGAGATTTAGAAAACTCCAGTTTTTTGCACCACGAAAGATACACATGTATATAATGTCCAAACGATAGAACTGATAACATAGAAAACAAAAGTTTACCTTATTTTAGGGCGTAATCGTGTACTCACAGACGAAAATTTCGCAAAGTGTGATTAATGAACCTGGAAGAAAAGGAGCGAACACGACCTTTCTTGGGTAGCGATGGTGAATTAGCTTGGGTCGGAAAAGAAGTGGAACGACATGATTGGTTGGATGGGAACCAGATTTCCGCGAGTAAGCGGCCATCCATCCTTAGAATCTTATACGCGCGCTAGTAGGAAAGAGGCCGAATAAATCTTGACCATCGAGGAATATCGGCGACATATTATGTTGTACATTATTTTGTCCCCTTCGTCCTCGGCAACGGAGATTTCGTCGGTACAGATAACGCTTGCTTGGCAACTGTTCAACGATGTTCAGTATCGTTGCTTTTCACACCAAACGATTCACGGTAAACGACTGCCCCTAAGAAAATTACGTACAGATGCATTTTGTCGATTCGCACTAGATATGATAACATAATTGACATGTTGCATGCTTATAATTATGCAGACTTTCATTAAAGCTGTCTAGTACCGTTTTGCTTGCCAAGGGGGGAAAGTTAATCTAATCTTACTTTTTCTTATATTTGCATTGAAAGTTGAACTTACAGTATTATTAAGACTCAATTTCCCATTCTATCCCATCTGCAGAAAGAATTCAACATTCTCGGAACATCATTATATACGGAATATACACCTCGCACTTGTTGAATGGGATCTAAAAATCATAAGAGCCATGAAATCACTCGCTTACAAATATATTTTTATGAAGTTCATCGATTTGCTCATACAGCTAGACTGCCACAATACACTCACATTTTCATAAATGTGCATGTAAGCGCCATTATTACATCAAAAATAAAATATTGGAGTTTAAATTTGTGCGTGCCTTTTCTAACAGAAACGTTCGCTTGCGGGGTTGTAAAATCTGATTTTATGCGTAAAATTTGCGAGAGTAATATACCATTTTTATCCTTCGAATGTTACATGGTTAAATTAAAGTTTCCCATTCTTTCGAGTTTTACTTTGTTGGCATAAAACCAAATTGGAAACCTGCTAAGACGAAAAATTTTGTACATAACACGGGCATAAGTGTTTACATCCCGGCGATCATCCAATTCCCTCGTGACGGCTTCGTGGTCTTTCAAGCACGCTGATCCCTGCGGGCGTAAACGTTTATTTTACGCCCTTGTAATTAAATAGTGTATTATACAACGAGTGCGTAACTTCACGAATTGCACGAGTCGCATACGATATTTTATGTACAGATTTTCTATGCGTGATGTGGCGAAATTGAGTGCGTGATGTGGCTGGAATGCTTGAAGTTTACTTCACGCACGAAACTCACATCACACAGTAAATTTCTACTTCACGCAGAGAAAATCCGTGCATAAATAACTATTATTAAAAGCCACAACAGATGACAAACATGTGGTATTTTTAGTTAGTCTGTTGTAACTGTCGAATTTAACACAGCACACATTGAGGAATGTGAGCAGTTCATTAAATGCCTCTAATTATAGGAGAATAACATCATATAGTGATAATAAATAATAAGTATTGTATATCGTACCTGTTTCTTAAAATTCAGAGAATATGATATATAAGATATTCATATCTCAAAAATTAGTTTAGGAAGTAAACTTGTAATCAAAGGATGAGCGCTCTTTTCTAGTTGATTATAATAATAAATGAATAAAAATATTACCACTAATTTACTTAGGTCTGAATTTCTTCACGTTTTTTATAATTTTATTGGGCAATAAAGTTGTACTCTTATTTTTATGCGAAAAAGATGTAATAAAAAAAAATTAATTTACGACCTTCTGTAAGGACTATAACACTTTGCCGAATATCGTTGGATTAAAAACAAAAACATTGAGAACACCGAAATAGGGAGTCGGATTTGGAATACCACTAGGAGGTCGGATTTAGACCAGTCCATTTTTTGTTCAAAAAGTCTGGACGAAGTATTGTATTTGGTCACTTAGGGCATAAAAATTACCCTATAGTTTTTCATCAAATGTCGACGTTTCAGACCCTAAAGAACCCAATTCAACAATAAAAAAATTTGTGTCCGTGATCTTGTACGTACGTACGTCCGTACGTCCCGTTTTTTTGTCTCGCGATAACTCGCGAACGGATAAGCGTATTGACATAAATTTTTTTTAAAATACGCGTTTTGCCATAACTTAGATCTGATTAGATTTTGGCGCAGATCCATCTGTCCATTACTAAATAAATTAGCCCCAATTAAGTTACTTCGTAGTTTTTTGCATTTATTTTGAAAAATACAAATGTTATTAAAAAATGTTTAAAAAAAAAGATAGAGCATGAAATTCTCTACAAAAAAGGTTGTATGTGTTTTCTTCCTAAAGTCAACGATAATGCCGTAAAAACTGGTTTAAAATGTTTATGACTATTGTCTGAAAAAGTATTGAATTTGGTCACCTCGGCAAAAAATTACCCTATACTTTTTCATCAAATTTCGACGTTTCGACCCCCTACCCGCCAGCGGTAGTCTTCCCCAGCCCCTCGTGCGCAGTGATCACCTACGGACTCATGAGTTCTTTTATGCCCTTGATACGAAAATAACTATTTCGATATATCAAAAGATGTCTTATAGTATCTAAAAGATATTCGTCAGAGATCTTTTCGACACTTTCAAGATATCTTTGACGAATTATATGTATATATATATATATTGTATATATAAGATCATAATGATACAGACAGTGATTAATAAAACACTGTAAACATGTAATATGCATCGAATAGTCTATTACAATACCAGTGCTTGAAGTGAGTGTTTTGCAACTTTTATTTATTTATAATTCGGCTGGCCTGTTGTCGGGGCCGAAGTTTTGAAAATGCTCATTTTCAATTTGCATACATATAAAAAACACTATATTGTTGTAACATATCTATCGACGCCACTTGGACCTAAATATGATTGGACCCCCAAATATCAATATAATTTTATAATATAATTGAAAGCTGTTAGTAAACAAACGAGTATTAAGGAATAGCCGACTCTCTACTGGATCGAAGTTTCTGAGCGAGCGAAGCGAGCGAGGCACCACGCCAACACTAGTTTCTTTTTGCATTTATCACTTGCGGGTTAACAAAGTACTTTACAGAACTGAATACCCTCTGTTGCACTCAGAAACCATACGTTCAAAGGTCAAACCAATTTTTAATAAGAACTAAAAATAATAAACGCTCATCGAAAAAAATGTATTAAGGACAGGGTTAGAATATTGCTATTATAGTATCCAAAATATATCAACAATAAATTATGCGTTCACTCTCTGATTTTGAATTAGTTAAAAGTGGGTTACTATTTAAAATTAGTAAAAAATGTACTAATTATAAGTCAATTTTAACTAATTGAATTAGTTAATCATATTATGTTACTCATTCAATTAGTAGAAATTGACCAGTATTCAGTAAATTTTTTTACTAATATCAAATAGTAATCCATTTTTCACTAGTTCAGATTTAGAGAGCAGAACGTTGAGATAGGTATGCATTAGTATAAGGCCTTCCTGCCAGGTCGCCTTCTCCTAATATCTTCTTCATAGTTGCAGTTAAAATTCACTTTTTCCTATATAGTCGCCGTTCAGTAGTACATGCCTCTAAGAGAATTTTTTAATTAAAAATGATAAATTTTTAGAGAATTGAATTGGAATGGTAGACAGTAATTTTCTGAATGCAGTGTTGAAAATTTTACTTTAAGGAAGATAGTCTGGGCCCAACTACTGAATAACATGTACACAAATTTTTCAGAATTTACAATACTTTCTTCCAATACCTATCATTTTTATAAAAATTATATTCTTTCAGTTTGATTTTACGGGGATTTAATAATTGCTTAAAGAGAGTACACTGCTAAAATTTCTGCAGCAATGTCCTGAAAGAGTAACCGGAGTTTTTTTATAGTTATGGTTTGAGAATTTGACGAAGCAGAGTTTAGTAATTTTCTGAAATATTTTAGAAATTTTCTAAAATTTTTTCGTAATTTTTTGAAAATGTTTCGGAATTTTGTTTCGTAAAATTCTGAAACGGTAACAGTAAAAAACTTTTGTTACTATTTCAGAAAATTCCTAGAGAAATTGCTAACAGTGTAGATGTCCGGATAGCTGAAAATTACCTGAATAATTTTTTAATTGTCATTATGCTACATAAAAATAGATATATCAGGGTATTTAAAGTAATCAAACTAGTGTTGGCGTGGTGCCTCGCTCGCTCAGAAACTTCGACCCAGTGGAGAGTCGGCTATTCCTTAATACTCGTTCGTTTACTAACAACTTTCAATTATATTATAAAATTACATTGATAATTGGGAGTCCAATCTTATTTAGGTCCGAGTGGCTTCGATAGATATGTTACAACAATATAGTGTTTCTTATATGTATGAAAATTGAAAATGAGCATTTTCAAAACTTCGACCACGACAACAGGCCAACCGAAGTATTAACAAATAAAAGTTGCAAAACACTTACTTCATGCACTTGTATTGTAATAGACTATTCGATGTATATTACATGCTTACTGTGTTTTACTAATTACTGTCTGTATTATTATGATATTATATATACAATATATATACATATAATTCGTCAAAGATATCCTGAAAGTGTCGAAAAGATCTATGACGGATATCTTTTAGATATCTAAAAGATTTATTTTCGTATCAAGGGCGTAAAAGAACGTATGAGCCCGTAGGTGATCACCGCGCCCGAGGGGCTGGCGAAGACTACCCCAGGGGGGTAGCGGGTCGAAACGTCGAAATTTGATGAAAAACTATAGGGCGATTTTTTTGCCGAGGTGACCAAATTCAATATTTTTTTAGACAATAGTCATAAGCACTTTAAACCAGTTTTTATGGCATTATCGCTGACTTTAGGAAGAGAGGGCATACAACCTTTTTCATAGAAAATTTCATGCTCTATCTTTTTTGTTGGATACATTTTTTAATAAAATTTGTATTTTTCAAAATAAATGCAAAAAACTACGAAGAATCTTAATTGGGGTTAATGTTTTTTAGTAATGGACGGATGGATCTGTGCCAAACTCTACTCAGATCTAAGTTAAGCCAAGACACGTATTTAAAAAAAAATGTATGCCCTTACGCTTATCCGTTCACGAGTTATCGCGAGACAAAAAAACGGGACTCGTGGACGTACGGACGTACAAGATCACGGACACAAATTTTTTTATTGTTGAATTGGGGTCCTTAGGGTCTGAAACGTCGATATTTGATGAAAAACTATAGGGTAATTTTGATGCCCGAAGTGACCAAATTCCAGACCTAAGGTCTGAGTCGAAGTAATATACTCAAGACAACTTTTGCTTACAATACAGTTAATTTGTTTACCACATTAAAATTCTAGGTAACCCTTGTACTTTCCAGCATAACATTATAAACTTGTGATAAATATTTTGCAGGAGAAAAGTATTCATTATTGATTACTTAAAACTTATTGATAAATTATAGTATATATAAGAACAATAGGTTGCTGCCTGGTCTACCTAATGGAATTTTCGTAAAAATGTTAGTTTCACATACAGCTTAAAAACCATCCCAAAGGTAATTCCATTACTCCGAAAATGAGATTACCCACGTACGTAATAACTATCTGAGCGCTCGACGTCCTTATTGTATGTTTGCGAGTTCATTTTGCGAAGCATCCTAAATGCATTTTTTACAATCGCAATAATTCATGTTGTGATTTCGCCAATCGATGCGAATGAGTTACTGGGGCACCTCGCAATCCGAATGAAGAGACGTAAATTTCACTGTCCTATTTTCGTCCATTTAAAACATCCTGCCCACGATTGTAAATGGATTTGTAAATGGCTGGAAGCTTATGATAAATAGGTTACGGAATTTTATAACGAAATAAAAACTCGTATACCTACTACCCATTCTGGAGCGAAATCAAAACAGTAATGTAACTGGACAGAATGTTCAGGAAATGTATTTTGCGATAAAAGAGAACGATTGTACAGTGATTATATTCAAGAAATTATTCTTCTTGAATCGAACCGCTGATTAGAAACTGAAAATTGGATAAATCATTTCGATTATTTTATCAATCGTTATATTTCAATGCAATAGAACTCCTAATAACTAATATCGTATGTTCATTTCTAATAAGTATATTTTTACAAAGATTTAAAATTTATGTAACATTATATGGGTCATACTGAAAACAATACGTTTTAAATTTCTTACTAGGAAGGCTGTTTCATTTTACGACGAAAAACATTATGTTTCAGAAGTTAAAACGAAAATCTTTTCGTCCAATCTTACAGTTATTTTTGTACCACCGTATCAATGGTATAAATAGAAGTTTGGGATCCAAGGATGTAAAATAGTCATTCACAATATAACAAAACATAACAATTCGTAAAGCGTGCATTTTAAGGACACGGATGAAGTAATAGCAGTTTTCGATCCATTACCGTAAAGTAGAATTTTACGGCCGGAGTAGAGTTTGGGCGTTCGAGCGATATGTCTTATATACGTATAATTACTCGAGAAATATAAATCTATGACGAATGTGATTAGTGTCATCACATTACTTAGACCAGATGATTCACACTAGTTGAAGTTTGACAATTATGCTCTTGATACATAATGTATTATTTCGATTGTCATTCAACACTACTTCTATATTTTGGAGCATTTCGTTTCAATACAGTAAATAAATATGTTGGAAATTGAGACAACTTGAATGATTTTGTTGATATGAATTATTTTTTATGAATAATGGTTGGTCCTAATTCCGAATTCCAACTATATATTATACAGTGTGATCGAAAAGTATGGAAACGCCTAAATATCTCAGCGGGAATGCATTTTCGGAGAAAATATTTTAGACAATACGTTAAGGATTTTTCCCTGGCTATTGAACGGTGCCATTGAATTTGACCTTGAAGGTTATTCCAAGGTCAAATTTATTTTTTTCAAATGGAAACCCCTATTTTTTTCATGGATTGGGAAAGAGCACAACATTTTACGTCCGAATATGATATAGTCGATTTTTCTGTCAAGGTCATTTCAAGGTCAAATTTCAAACTCCCGGAATTGCGGATTAATTCAGCGGTAGTGCATTTTCGGGGAAAGTCTTAAATACAAAAGTTGACGAATTTATCTCTAGTTATTTAACAGTACCATTGAATTTAACTTTGAACATGACCTTGAAGGTTATTCCAAGATCAAGTTTATTTTTCTAAATGAAAACCCCTGTGACCTTGCCAGTGAAATCGACCATATCATATTCGGACGTAAAAATGTGTCCTCTTTCCGAATCTGTGAGAAAAAATAGGGGTTTCCATTTAAAAAAATAAACTTGACCTTGGAATAACCTGCAAGGTCATGTTCAAGGTCAAATTCTATGGTACCATTAAATAGCCAGGGAAAATCCTTAAACTTTTGTCTGAAACATTTTCCCCGAAAATACACTCCCGCTGAGATATTTAGTCGTTTCCATACTTTTGGATCACCCTGTATAGGTATGAAAACATCCCTGAATAATTCCTCAGACATTAATTTTTTTGAAAGATGTTAATTAGAAACATTTTAAAATTATCTCCTGGATGTTCAGTAGCATCCTTCATTTGACATTACCCAAATGTTTTCGTGCGATTTGGAAACTGCTGCAATTTGACCTTCAGGTACGATATTAATGTTTATAGCCTCTATCTCAGGAAATTTTAAACTTTTTTTTAATTTTTAAACATTTCAGCCGCGGTATGTCTATCGCCCCTGTCAAGACTTCCAACTGGCATTCACATTGTTCTACATTACCATCCCGGAAGACTCCCAGACAGGCATAAAATGCTCACTTGTACTCCTTATCATGTCACGTGTAATATCCGCACAAACAATGAATATTAGTTGTCAACTTGTTATTCAGAAATTTGGTAAAGGACGCAATATTTCAAACTATGATATGTTATTTAAATCATTATACTGCAAATTACAGGTGTATGAAGTTTATTTTTTATTTAGGTCAAGCATCGCGATATTCGAAATATCAGAGAACTGAATTGTTGAATCTCGAGCTGCATTAGAAATATCGTGTTATTAGGTTATATTCGAGTTCACTGTAAATTTCATGTGAGGCCAACGTGCACTGCACACCGTAGTATTCGATTACTTTGTATCATATGTGAATTTGCTATCGCATTTCGCAGTAATGCTGGGTGTATAGCGTCCGGTAATGCATTATAACAGAACATTGCAATGCAATATATTATATGCACTTAAAGATATCCGATGATTGCTGTTATATATTACTATTCTACTCATCCTTTGAAATTTAATTTTATGATCAATAAACTTCATATTGATATAGCAAGCTTGTATAAAATTTATATTCCTACATTCATGTAAAAAAGCAACACTTTATAAGAATAGTTTAATAAGAATTTTTAGAAACTCATTAGCATTAGAGTTATATATCCTTTTGACTTCATATAGTGGAACTGGGGTTTCAAGTAAACGTTAAGAGTATTCAGTAATTTTTGTGACCCAAATATCTGTGAGGGTATTCAGAAAATGTTAATGGATTATTTAGGTAGGAGTTTAACGAACCCTTGTAATTATTGTATTTTCCTGTGACAATGATAATATTATGGATAAATTGAAATAGGCAACAATTGTAAACTAATTAAAAATGAATTCTTACATAACGCAGTCCGACACTGTAGTTGTCTTGACAAACGAAGTATCATTTCCGAGTGTTTTGCAATTTCAAAAATGCTGCCGCTGTTGAATAGTGCTATTTCGACGCAATTCCAAGAAATGTGTGCACTGAACAAAATTCTTAGTTGATTTGATACTTGCTAACAACTGAAAGTATTTCAATAGGTCCTCAACGTAATTTTGTAGGTTATAGTTACAACCAATAATTTTTTTTTATAGAATCAAGCGCTTTAAAAATCATTGTTTATTTATCAAGTTTGGAATATTTTGTAGGGAGTCACAGATCTTTGAATGTGCACATAGCTGTTGACTTGGTGAAAATTGAAGTCCCTGTGATTAGGCAACCCTTTAATCGAAGATCAGAACACTTTTTCTGTAACGTTCTTTTTAATTGAATTCATATTCAGTAAATTGCAACATGATTGCAATACTTTAATTTTTGAGCTGGATTACTTCGCATAGAATGCCTCAAATGAATAGAATATACAAATTCTCTCTCACGAGTCGAATCAATGAAGTGAAAAGCGCGTATAGTGTACAAATATCGTGACTAATCCTATTTCAGATGGAACTCCTCCTCTGAAGTGTTGCTTCTTAGTCCCGAGGTGATAGTTCACTCGCGGCCTACAATTACAACGATAAGAAACCAATTATGTACAGAGTGGAGTCAACTAGTAGCAAGAAGGTCATTAGGCGACGTCACGCATTGAATTCAAACTGTTTTAAAGTTGCATTTACGCGTTGAACCCAGATTATTTCTATTCGTACCACTTTCAAATATCCAGCTTTGCAAGTACAACAATATTTCGGAAGTATGTATAAATTAATGGAGTAACCTCTATCCTTGGGTTTACATAATAAGTGTACCATCAAATTTTCGGCGATCACATTGTAGTCGAAAATTCTCGAATATATGACTTTTTAAAATCTGTGTAGAAAATCGTTCATCATTATAGTACTGTATTCGTTATAAGCATCCTCTAACCTTTGTGTTTTGGTTGTACATTTCAACAAAACTAATTTTATTTTAAATCGAATAAATGCCGTCACAGGCATCCATGTCAATCTTTGATTAATTGTTATTGTGGTTTATTTCCCTTTTATGTTGAATTTCTGGTTACAGATATAAACTAGAGTTTATAAATAGTGTTACGTCCGGATCTGGACAGCAAATCTAGAGTAAACATTTTTTCAGCCTATTTTGATCATGGCTTTAAAACCTTTTACCAGGACTCGACCTGTGATTACGAGTTTCATATTTTTAAGAGAAAGGAAAGAAAAGGAAATAATCTCAATTATTAATATTTTTTATAAAATTTATTAAATATTTAGATCCGATATTTTTTGTCGGTTCATCATTGCTCATCGGGAAAAGTAATGTGAATTAAAATTTAGTAATTTTTCAATTGAAGATATATTGGCTTCCCTCGTTTGAGACCCATTTAGTTGAAAACAATCAATGTAATTGTTTTAAAAAATCATAGTTTAATTTTAATTTATTGATAATTTTAATTATGATGAATAATTGAAACTAATTGTATTACGGAGGAATTAGGGAGCGGAACGGTTCAATTAAAACTACGCGTTATTGTTTAAATAATATGAGTTTATTTTATATTTTAATGAAGCGGAGAGGCGACGATGTTGGTTGGTCGGATTCGCGTCGAATACTAAACTGACCTACCCGAGGTTGATGATGATGACTGTCTTTTTGTTTTACAAACAAAAACGAATTGTTTATATAAAGACTATCGTTGTGTAGAAACGCATTAATATTTTTCTAGTTCGAATTTCGCGCATATTCGCGTTCTGTTACCTACATTACCGACCGATTCAACTTAAGTTATTCGAATAATCATAGTATAGACATTCGACATAAAACTATTATTTTCAACACCCCTTCCATGGTTTTCTAAATAGGAAAGGTGCAAAATACAACAGTTTCTATACGAAACGTCCCCAGACGACTAAGAAACTTCGAGGATCGATGGATTCAAATTTCATTCGAAGTCGCCAACGATACCTCTTAGCTTGAGATTATTTATTTCGCTTTATTTCGATTCGGAGTCAACATGATCTTTCATGCATTCGATATAATTCCCGCATTCCGAACCTTTAAACTTCTTATTCGCCTACATTCCACACTGAGTCGTAGATCGGAGTTTCCGCCATATGATTTCCGTTAAATCGATGGATCCGATCCCTAGTGTTTGGAACGAACAGGTTACTGTTAGTTTAAAGGGGAATCGCGTGGGCGTGATCGTGTTCGTGTTCGTGTTCGTGCTCGTGCTCGTGCTCGTGCTCGCATCGTCATTACTATATATATATTCAAATAACAGAAACGAGGAGGCTCGGATTCGGTAAAATGTTAACATTATCAAAACAGTAAAACAATTAAAATCGTCGCCAATTCTAGGACCTTTACAATATAAACCTACCAGGTCCCCGCTTTCGGCTTCAGCCGATCTTTAGAAAGGTACCCCCATTCGGGTGTGCAATGGCGTGGGGAAAACCACAATGTGGGAAAAAACCCACGCCAGGTACCGCAGAGGTTGAAACATCGATTCTAAACGCAACAAATTGTTAAATCTAAATTGTCTTTTCGTTTCCCATTTTATTGAATATCTTTCAGATTGAGTAATTATGTTTTTCTTTTATTGTTTCTTGAACTTTCTATTTTTTTACGGATGCTGAAGGGAAGGCGGGTTTTATGACATGGAACATTAAGTTCTCGATTTTTTGTTTGGGCGTATCAGTAATTATATTTTAAATAGTGGGAATTGTTCTAAAAATAAATGAAAAATTACAGATGGACAATAACATGTTTTCATTTCATTTTTAATTATTAAAATGGATCGTCAGTGAGTAGCGTACCTTTACCCTTAATGTATATGCCATAGTTCTAGCAATATAGACGTTTTATTTATAATAAATCTTTGGGTTATTCCTAGAGATATTAAGGGTTTTGTATTAGATTTAGTAGCCTATCTATAAGCCGTAAATTACATTCGACAAATTGAATTTCTCTTTTCGGGGAAGTTCGACGGTGAACTGGATCTTAAATGTCACCTCAGCGAAGATATACAGTTCAAATATAACATATTTTGCCAGGAAAAAATTCTGATAGACGCCGATTTTCATATTAGATTTTTAAAGTAATCTGCGGGATATGAATTTGAAGAGATGTGTCGTAGAATACAAAATATTTCTCCGATTTTAATATTTTCTGACTACCACACAATGTTCTCAGTATTAGAAAATTTGAACACAATCTTCGTAGCTATTCTTATGTTACTTAGTTAGCAAGACGAACCAATTAAGCAGCAGTGGAACATGTAAAATCTGTATGGCCCGTATCGTCCTATTCAAGTTTATACTGAACGACTAAAAATAAAAATAACGTTAAAGTGTACGAATCTGGCAATTTTTTCTGGATCCCATTGCTTACAACATAGAAACCAGAAAAATGGCCACAAGTGCCAGCATTTCTTTCCAAGGTTTGTCACAAAATGTATCATACAGTGAGTTCATTGCGCGACTGGTATAATAATATCGTATATATTTCATTAATTTATGAAATGGTGGCTAAAATCAATAAAGTTGAGGAGGTTTGTCTGGCATAATCTGTTACTACTTATCTTCGCAGAATTACTCTATTTTCTTAACACTCTAGTGATTTATACATTCTTTTATAGATTATTTTGTTACAAATTGTAAATGCAATTTCGTATACAATGATTTTACTATCAGTTATGTAGCAATTATAAACATACATTTCATTAACTGTTATACCACGCTCATGTTGCATAATATATGTTCTGAAATCATTCACCCAGAAAAGTAAACACATAATTTAGTTCAAGCAGAGGTTACGGTAATTTCATGTACTCGCAACCTAGTTATTGATGCACCGGTTACAAAGTACATGCCAATAAAAATCATGCAAGCTGTATTCTCTGGAGTCCTTTCATTTGGGAAAAAGTGTCTTCGTTAAATACAAAATTAAATAGTAAAATTTTATTATGATTTAAATGTTTTAATTTTAATTTATAATGTGCGTAATTTTATTTCCAGTTGATGTCGGTAAATTGGATTGGTTTGTGAGGGTTGTACAAATATGCAAATATACAGAAAATGTAAATATTTTATTAAATTAAATTATGACTTATTTAGAATGTTTCTGAAAAGTGTCGGGACAAAAAATAGTTCATTAGTATAATCGAGTTTAATGAGTATTTCAAGCTTGCAATTATCTCATTCAAAACTTCTCCCCATATGTTAGCTTTATTATGGATTACATATCTACCACATGATAAAGGAAAGTCTTAAAAATTATACAAAATTTGTTCGACGTATATTGTTGTCTTGTTTGCTTTGTTGTGCACTTAGGAATCATACTTTTATATTCGATGAGATTGAATTCGTTAACCGCAGTTTAATTTGAAACACTATGAGAGCAATGTTTTTATGCTTATCGCAAACGAATGTATCTTGAATAATCAAATGAAAATGATAAAACTATATTTTGAAATGATATTTATGGTTTACTATTTATCTGAAGCAATTATATGATATTAACAAGAAACGTGTCGATGTAGGAAGCACCTTCCTGTAATTACATGTACAATTTATTGAATACAACTATTTTTTTTTTCAAAAACCGAGCTGATAGTTTTCGTTTTTCGCATGGAAAAATAAACGGAAAATGGCCAATTATTATTTAACTGTACGATAATAAGTATTACCTGACGAAAACCTGTTTGGTAAAGGATATTACGCATAAAAATTTGCTGGGTATTGTGTTCCGCATGAATTGAGAGAGTACAAAGAAAGTTTCTTTTATGCTTCTTTTCGGCTAAGATAAGGCGTGTTTTTTCGAGAACAATACAAAAACAACATATTGGACAGCATTGGCACTCTGAACAATTTGGTACAACTTTCCTGTATAACATGAAAAATTATACTTTTAATCATCAGATTATGATGAATACCGAAAATGTGATACAAAAATGACATCATAAATGGACCCGTTCAGTATCCCACGGAATAATGTGTTAATCCCTTGCACCCAACTTCTGGAATGAAGCAGAACTCTTCGAAGGCGAAGTTTTTGTTATTAATAAAAACACACTAGAATAAACAAATCACAGGATCAAAGAACTTCCGAACAAATAGAGAGGAGTAGACACGGGAACACTCCCACTAATCTATCTCCTATTGTCCGCCCAAAGCTCGTTGCGTTATCTTCGTACAATGAACAGCTGATATTCCTACCCATTATCAGAAATCTCCTAATTTATTAACTGCGATAGATATGAGGCAGTTCACTAGGATCTAAGTTGCATATATTATAAGTAATCTATTGGTTTTCTCAGAATATCTCTAAAATATAGCATTTGCTGATGAAACATTCTGTACAAAATGGCCAGAATATTGTGGAGATATTTTCAGAATGTCAAATGTCCGCAGTTCATTATATTCTGGAAATATTGTTTATAAAATATCTCCTGAATAATATATTACATTTGATAACGAAACGTTCTTATGAAATTTAACAAAAAAAATTAAGAATTATCTATTTATTTTTAATTTTTGTTTGCATTTAATGTTTATTAAATATATTTTGATATATTAAGCTACTTTTCACATTTTTTAAAGGTCGCAATTATATTTAAAAAACATGAAGAAAAAACATTACTTCGCAGAGAATCGAATCAGGGTCGCTAAATTACTGCCCTGACGCAATGCGATACTGCGCTATAAGCATACTAGTGACGAATCTTATGAAACTAAACTATTTTATCAAATATTGGAATATCTCACATGAGATATATTCTAAATGAAATTTTTCACAATATTTTGAACAAAACATTTGTTTGCCCAAAATGACATAAGCGGCTACGTCAACTACAGCTCTGTTTCTGAAGACAAAATAATTTGATATAAAGTTTTTGGATATTTATAACGATTATATAAATATTGGCTGATTATGTAAGAAGATTATAATACATTTGAGTTGATATATTCAAAATAGCAGATCCGTAATGGCCAAAGTATGTAAATTTTATCGCTTAGGTATATGTGTATGCAAAGTAATTGCATGAATTTTTCTCCAAGCTGAGTATATATGTTAAATAATAACCAATATTATAGGTACATATTCAGATCTCACACGATAAAAATAGCGGATACAATATGGCCGACAGCACATTATATTCCAAGAATATTCCACTTGTTAAATTGCAGAACATTCTATTTGAAATATTTGAATAATATCTTAAGGAGAAAGTTCTATAAAGTAATATGTGAAATATTCTGAGAATATCTCATATGCAATATTGTAAACGAAATATTTCAAGAATATTTCTAGAATATATCAATCAGAATATTTTGAATGAGACATTTGAGATATTCTGGAAATACTCTGGAGAGATTTGTGTACACCAAGAGATACTGTATTTGAAATAAAATGGAAGAATATATCGGACAACTAGCTTATTTCAATTAGCTGAGAATGTAGATAAACCACCCTATTCACGTTTTAAGTCCATGTTTTGCGTTAGTAATAATAGAGCAACATAGCATTTGATCGAGACCTTCCTTGGTGTCTTAGTGATTTCAATTCGTTCAGAAGCATTCTTAGTGTAAGTAGAAATATTCAAAATGTTGTCTCTGTTAGAAGCAATAACGTATTCTTGAACAAAATAAAAACACACTAGAATAAACAAATCACTGTGTTTAAATAATAAATCTAATAATGATACCAAGTAAACAAATGCATATATAGGAAAGATTATTTAATAGGTCTTTCGGCCTGTATGAGAAAGCACATAAAATCAACTCATTTCCTTTAACGTACATTTTAATTTTCTCGCCAAATTTTGCTACACTAAGAATGCAATTTTCATTTATTCCGCGCCTGATCCTCAGATATACAATAGTACTCAATCAGCATTCGTTTCCACGTAATACTTTTTTGTATTTTCGTTATCGTTTTAAAACGACAACAATAGGGGCATTGCCTCTTGCTGCATAAAGTGAAGTCACGTCAGAAACTTAGCACGCAATCGTTGCTAAGGTACTTTCCCGCTTAGATATATTGCATAGAAATAAGGTGACTCGTAAACGTGATAAACAACGCGGTCACTCAAGTGCAAAAATCGTTGTAAAAGAAGGTATGGTATTCAGAAATACCTCATGTTTTATTTTACGTGTTTGGCTAGGTGCCATTGGTATTTTATCAAACTTTATGCAACCTAAAACTTGATTAAAATTGAAGCAATGATTGAAGACCTTCATATTGTTTAACCGAATGTATGGTATTTACTTTACAAGGTCGTAATCAGTAACAAATAACTCAAGATTAGATGAAAATATTTATAAAAAGAGGTACCATGTCTAAAATAACTGTATCATTTCCTGTGATAACATTATTTCATACTCCAAATGCGATAAAAGTGTGTATGTGAACTTTCTTCTAAACATTTATTACAAATTGGTGATTCGTTTTTATTCTGTTTTGATGATCTCCTTTTCATTCAAAAGAACTTCTACTGGCTAATAAAATGGTGTAAAATCACTCAAGTGCAATTAAAACCACAACAAAATTATAATTTATACCTGAACAATTAAATAAATAAACATGTTACATTGGATGACAAATACATCTACTTAATTTTTAATTAATTAAATTCATTACAAATCCACCAATAATATTTAAATATTTTATTCAAGTCTTCAACTAATACATCCAACAAAAAAGTTTCCCATATCATCGTGATGGTGAACACTGACTGATGCAAACCAGTGATCACTTCCTAAATCAAATGTTAATAACACTTACTAACCAGTAGTGAATAAAAACTACTAATCATTCATTCATTAAATTTGATTATGTAATTGGAATTCTTTAAAAAGCTCTATAACGATACCAATTTTTGAATAACATGTGACTGTGGTTCAAACTTTAGACATCATTTTTTACCCTACCGATAGGTTATCGATCCTCAAATATAGACAGGTTCTTTTACCCGTCATTGAAATGTATACATGCACATGCACAAATTAATATCTCATACATAACCACATATAGTTCACGTAATAGTTGATAGAATAGTAGTTTTACAGCAATTTACAGCAATTACAACAATTATTACATTATTGACTAATAATTATTTGTTGAATGGACTAAAATTATCTTTCTGTCTGTTAAAACATCTTTTTTATATTTACTAACGGTCGTAAGAGTATTGATATTGTGCATAAGCTAAAACATGACTTACAAATTAATTTTGACATATTACGACTTGCACTCGGAGTCACACGTAAATAAAACAGTAATTAAAAATCGTTGGAAAGTAATTGTTACATATAGACATACCTTGCAGAAAATACGATATTAATCATTCTTTCAACTTTTCTTCTGTATAATAAGGATCAATTAAAATTATAGAGATTATAGAATTGAAATTATGATTCAAATATTATATGCTTACATTTCGCTACTAATCAATAAGTATTTACGTGTTTTCTCATTTATTTCAATATTTGTAAATACTACTTAATTTGACAATATATTTCTACGAAATAAGTTAGAATTTCATAAAAATAGTTTCTTGACAAATTACGGTCATAGACTTTATGCATTTTTCAGCGTTCAATGTACATTTGATGGACATTAAAGGATGATGAAAGGAAAGTGACAAAAAGAAACATCAGGGGAATCAGATAAATTAGATTGGCATATTTACGAAGAACATATTTTCCTTGAGTGGTGCAAACGTACCGTATAACAATGAGATAAAGTAGGTTATATGTCAATGTCATTACACTACGTTAAAGAGCAATAAGAACTGTATATAATAAGTAGTTCAATGGGCTAGTAATAGCCCAATAAAACATAGATATTCTTTTCAAGACACTTAAAGAGTAATAAAAATTATTGCGTAAGTTGTCTGTTTTTCACGGGATACAATACAATGGTTCAACGACCAGTACAAACACAGTTTTTCTTTTAATTCACACGAGTCACTTTTCAGCTTTAGTTTTAAGATATTTTCAAAAATTAAATAATACGAAGGTAATTTCTAATTGTACTGTTTTTCCATATTCCAGATATTCCAAAAACGTGAGTAAATCTTCTTGTTGTATAATGACAATTACATTAACTAGATAACTTTAACATAATGGTGCATATTCATGTATTTCTCAGCCATGCCCATTAGGGGTCTTATTTCATATTGACAACCAAGTAGTGGTTGCTCTCTAGACTATAAAAAATTTTTAAATTCAGAAATATGTAAAAAATATTCAGGATAAAATTTTGTTGAAATACAATTGTCCATGTACATATCATTGATTCATGATTATATTGTATAAAAAATTAAAAATTTTAAAAGTAGGTTTTGACCAGCCTTCTCGATCTCCGACTTGTGCTCCGACACGGCGCGATTTCTTCACGTGTACGTGCGACAAAAACTCTCGATTAGATACTTAAATTTGAAGAATACTCAACTTTTTTTTCGTACGTCATCTTAAATGTATACGGAGTAGTAACATGAAAAAAATTTATTTTGCGATTTGGAACAATAAAATAACTCTATTTGTTAATAAAAAATGTCGATTCATGCATTAAAAAAATTAAATTTTTAAAACCATTAGATAATATTTAAAAATATACACATTTGTTAACAAAATCCCGACGTTAGACTTTATGATATAATCTTTTAAAACTGCGAATTTTTGAAAAAAAGGTGCATAACACTTAAATTATTCATAACTTTTATATTTTAATAAATTTAAAAACTCCTTCTAGGATTTTATTTCTGCTGTATAATACTATATGAAAATAGATACATTTTTAATTTTCATGAATGTTGGTGAAATAGGGGGCCAGTTCGTAAATTATGACTCAATATGTAATCGTCGTAAGTTATAGTTATCATAAATTTGAATAGCAAAAATTCACTTCTTGAATCAGTGAAATTGAATCACTGACTGGTTCTTTTCTCTTCACTTCCAACATCTTCACTTCCAGGGCGCTCCATTATCATTATTTAAATATTAAAAAAGGGAGGATTTAGAGGCCATTCATAAACTGCGTAAAAATTTTTTGGCCATTCCCCCCCCCCCCCCCGCTACATTTAGTTTTATAATATTTATACATACTTTGTATTGTGACCAACGTCAGCAGTGCGTGGCTTGTTTTTGCGCATATTGATTGTAATGTTTCGGTCCATAAAACTTCTTAGCAATAATTTCTGATTAAACATTAGCAATATTATCATTAAATTTGGTTTTATTCTGAAGTTGAGTTACTTAAGAATATATGAAAAATATCTTTACGAGTATGTATTATGAATTTATTAAATGTTTTTCAAGTTATTATATATTTATACTTTTATATTATATATATTTAATGATATATATATATATATATATATATATATATATTAAAAGTTATTATATATTATTACTTTTAATGTAAATATATATTTTTTGAAAGGAAGATCCGTACCATCGATCGAAGATCTCAGACCTTTCGGTGCTGAGAAGGCAATAATTTATTTTCTCTTGCATTAATTATTCTACTCACAACCTAAAAAACTTTTCTATTTCGGTGTATAAAATATGGTTGATTTTTTTTATACCGTTAGAAAAACTCTACTCATTTTATTGCAGAAGAATGAATCTAATTGGACGCCACATCGTAGCGATGACCTCAGTCTACAAGTTTAAGAATTATTATTCATCGCTATGGTGTATATTGCATGGTGAGACACAATGTACTTTCGAGTTTAAATGAAGGCCGTAACGTAATTAGTCGTTAATGACTGGATAATAACTACTATTTGTCGAGAGTTCGCACGTAAAAGCGATAGGAACTTGAAGACAGATTAATATATTTATAAAAAACACGTCCCAATATCACAACACTGTGACAAGCCTATGCTTACAAATATGGAAATATCTAAGTATTTAAGTATACGACGTTAAATTTTTTGGAAATAAACTATTCGTTATGACTTGTTGACAGTCTGAATGTTAATATGTTCATCAACTAAATGACGAATTTGGTATACTAACTTGAAGAGTGTCTTAAAAATTAAAAACACCAGGTTCTTAACACATTTAAAAGTTATGAAATACAAGAAATTATTTAAAAAAACTTTTGCTAAAAATAAGTTACTTCGAAATCAATAATTACTGACTCAAATAAATGGTTTAACGTGTTTCGTGAACGCTTTTTAGAACACCAATTACGACAAATGAGAAACGGAATATCTAAACACATTGCATGTTATTCTGCATACTACTGGCATAGAAACGATTCCGCAATTACGTAATTGTTCTCCAAACATTCTTAATGTGTTAATTAAATTAACTGACCGACCAAAAGCAAATCATAAAACGCAATTCGCACAAGTTTTTTTTTCTAGAACGTGACGAGTTTAGAGACTTCGGTGCTAAAATCTTGGATGCGTCGTAAAATTTGCAGTTTCGGTGCCCGTGCCAAATCCTCGACGTTCCGGTCCACTTTTCATGCGAGACAGTCATATGAAGATTTTAATTGGATAAGTATATGACGTATATCGCGAATACCGACCTAGTCCAAGGTTTATGCTTTTCAATCGCATAAATGCAAAATATTCATATAATGAAATGTAGTGACGAATTACACCACAGTATCTCTAATTTTTACACTGGAAATGTGCGTTACAATTAATATTGTGTTAATTGCTATTCATTTTTTTTTAAAGTTATATTAAACTTTTCTAATATCTTAAACAAGTCTTTTGTTCTGAAATGTGTGTTCGCAGGAAAAATCAATATTTTAGGAAATATTCATTCTTGTCAAAATTAAATTGTCAAAATATTACAAAAAATATGGGCAATTTCGTTTATAATTCTTAACAAATAGGTATTAAAAATATACTTTAATACATTTAATTGTAACCTAAGAATTTGTCAAATTCGTGATATAGTACTCGCTTAATCTCAACCAGCGAAAAACTATTCATTTGCGATCACTGTGAATCAGCCATTAGACATTGATTTCAACAGCGAACATTTCTAAATATAAAAGAATGTATAACTGAAGAACCAGTGAAATAGTGGACATTAGGGTTGAGTTCTGCAGGAGTTTCAGTAAATACAATATTTCGACTGGTTAAATAGTAAAATCAACTGGTTAAACAATGAAATTGACTGATTTAACAGCAAAAATTGTTTTCGCAGACGCATTTGACGAAATTTTCACTGAGTCAGATTAAGAGAGTAAATCCTTCATATATTGATTTTGAATGAACTGCATTCTATTTTGAAGTTATTTAAAAATGAAAAGTTACCTTTGTATTCTAACCTTTACTTCCATAAAAAGAGAGTGACATGCATGTACAGAGGAAAGGACAATCAAGCTTTATTATCATCAGCCGTCTACTCTACAATTATTTTCGTAATTGAAGTGCGTTGATAGCTATTTTCAAATTCCCCAATTTAGCTCTATCTCATTCGCAATTCTTTCAAACTCGAAATAAATTGGCGAAGTTGATAAAAGAAATAATCTATCATATAAATTACCAGACATTTTCATCCTCCACTTGTATCATCAAAAATGGAATCTGATTACAAGTTAGGTCGTAATAACGTCGCAATAGATTACTCCACCTTGTTGCGGTCCAATTCAACAGGTAGGAGAAACCGGTGTGAAATATATGTTTGACGGAGATCACAAATATTATGAAGGTACTTCAAGCATTCATCGAATTTAAAAAGATTTATTTCGTAAGTTGAAGTTTAATAGGTGCATTTTCCGGAATGGCAATTGCACGGTTACATTTACATTTATCAAAATTATGAGTTATCACGGAAACCAGTTTCCTACATAAAATGTACTTTCATTGTTAAACAGTTTTCAATTCTATTAAATTATAAGATATTAAAATAAAATATTAATTCGGAAAAAATCATATTTAATATTTATATGTTTTTATGTTTTATTACAATGTTACATTAATAAATGATGGTAATATGATTAACATTTTAAAGAAGCAAAGTTGTTCATATTTTCGATATCTATCGCGATGGTGTGTTGTTTGTTGTTATTTGTAGGATTGAAAATATTTGTTTTGTACTTACCTTTAGCAGCATTCTATCTTCATTATCTAATTTACTTTTAAAATCACAACAATATAAAAGTAATGTTTTAATTAAAAATAAAATTGTTTTTAATTCAAATAAGACATACATTTAAATAGTAAATTTAAGACTGGAATAGTAATAACCTACCAAAAGTGTGACATTTAGGAAGCAACTAAAAAATGCCAGTGAGCTAATTCAATTAGCAGTGATTTTAAGAAATTGAGAAAATTTAACTATATCTTCGTAAACATGACTAATTTTTGGTAATAGCAAAGTATTACTAATAATGTAACAGATCTTCACTAATACAATGATTTGATATTGGACTTATTTACCCATTTTATATATTGAATTACAATCGGAATCTTCTATTTTTGAAAATTACAAAAATATTAAATTTAAGGAAAACTAGGATTTTATGGTTCTGTTTTTGTATTTTTTGCCATTGCGTTTTTTTGAAATTTACTACGTTCGGTAGTAAATATTACAAACCGCAATAGCAGAAGTCGGCGACCGTAGTTATTTACTGACTCAGAAGTAGAGTGTATTTGTTCTAAATTACTTTTACACGTAATTTAATTACAATAATAACTTATTACATACAATATAATGATTAAAAGTAGTACTTACTTCTTTAAGTATCAACCCTCCTAAAATAAGTAATCTACAATGTCAGTTAACAAATATTTATATGCCGAAAATGCAAAGAGATTCAAATTCTTTTACCGGTTGACGAATATTCAAGAAGAAACCACGAGCAAAAATTATGATGCAGCCCTAATCAAGCTCTGAGATTACAGGTCTGAAAATACAATAAACTGTCTTTTAAATTTTGGATACGAATTAAGTGTGATCAAAAAATGAGAATACACTGTGTAGTCCTGGCAAATAACGTTTTCCTTTTCGATTTTATTCTCTATTCTTAAGACATTTGTCGAGTACAAAACTGGAGCTGCTTTGATCCATCCCGGATTAGGATTCAATGGGAAAAAAATGCACGGAAATCCGATATATTGTCTCTGCAAAAGACGTTTCACTTTTAGTCATTAATCTATGTTTTTTAGCAAGTTTTTTAGTTTTTGAAAACAATGTGAGTCAATCTGAAAAATTGAATATGGACTCGAATTCTGCGGAAAAAAATACATGGAAATACACTGCCATAGTGCATTGGCAAGAAACTATTTGTTGCCTTTAATCAACGACTTTGAGCAGCTATTTGGTTATTCTTAAAACTTTGACTTAGTCTTCCTATACCGACTTCCGATTCGGCTTCAAAAGAAGAAGATACAATATCTCAGTTTCTCGGAAAAAATCGTATTATCTATCTCTTCATCGACTTTTCTCGGAGTTTTTGGAAATTTTTTTTTATTTTGTTTGAAAATTTTGTACCACTCTGACAATTTTTACTTGAAATTTGGGTTTTGTCGACAAAAATACATCGTAACAGACTACTGCAGTGCGTCCTCAAAACTCACATTTCTTCGGTAAGCCTCTGTAATATATATTGTACTCATTTAGTCATATTTCTTACACTGACAAAAATTCTTAGTTGATTTGAATACGTTTAAACTACTGAAAGTATTTCAATAGTTTAACTACTCTGCGTAGTTAAAAGTAGTCAAATCAACTAAGAATTTTTCTGAAAATATTTTTTAGTGGAATTATTTTTAGTGCATATATTAGCAGTTGCTTTTTTATTATATTAGCGCATGCCCTTTTGAGTTTTGTGTATAGTATGGCATTTCTTGATCTTCAATCATTCGGAATACTTTTTCGTTTACTGTGTAAATAATATTAACTTAAGTACAAATAGTAAAATTAACAACATCAACAAATTTATACTAACAAAAAAAGTATTTCTTTTAACTACTCTCAACTCAACTTCTCAATGGTAGTTGAATTTGTCGTGTATTTTTTTTTAGTGTAGGTGCAAGTTCAGAAGTTTGTAAACTTTCAATTTATTGTTGTTTGGTAATTCTCGGTGAGGAGTTTTAGAGATACAAATTATTAGCATTTTCGAAAATCGTTTCGAAAAATAGCTGCATGTGGAAATAATAAATTCTGTCTTTCTTGCAATCACGTAACTGACCGAATGAAACTTCAAAAATTACACTTACAGCGTTTCACACTTATATTTGACTTTGGATACGCTTTGAATTTCTCACAATACCGTCATGGTATTCGCAGCCATGGCATTACACTATATATTACGTATTTTATGAGCTAGAAAATTCAGATCGTTCATGAAAATTCAATCAATAATGTATGCCGATAATAATAATTTATGATTTTGACATTACAGATTTTCATTAATTTTATGTTATTTAGATTAATTCAACACTCTATTTATCATAAGTATAAAGTTTTTGATGTGCACGAAAGTATTAACAATTACTGACATTTGAATTAAACGAATTATTATTATTATGTTTAAATGCTACAGTTATTTATTTTTATCAGAGTCGAAAATTATCTGGCTTTGCATTCGATGAATGTAGACTTACTTGGAAAAATGTCTAATTAAAGAAAATATTATCATAGTTCATATTATTGTATATAATATGTATACTGCATATTATAAATTGGGTTATAATGCATAATTAATCAACTTGCGATAAAATCATTCATTAAACTTTGCTACAACTCGTTGGCTGTTAACAACGTCATGTGTTTCGCGAAGAATTCTATACTAGATAGCTCATTTTGCGACTATCAATATTTCTTGTTCCGCAGCAATTACTAAAGAAAATTGAAGCTCTTAGTAACTATATTGAGTCGAATATTATAACAGCTTATAATGGATAATTGAATTATTTTAAAGTATAAGTTATTATAGTAAAATGTGAAATGCGTTAACAGAATATTGCTTTGAAATGTGAATTTTAATTAAATAACATTCTCTTTTATGAATAATTATATTATTACTGTCAATAAATTACACGAACTTATTATGCATATAAAAAATATTAGGTTAAAAATTCATAAAATCATAATTACTTGAGTCACGTATATTGAGAATTTATGATTTGTTGAACAATTTATAAGATTTCTGACACGAGTAACGCGGATTATGCTCATTTATAGAACAATGGAATGCTGTAAAAATTAAAATCCTAATATCGGAAGAAATATCAATTTACCTTATAAAGCGCGCTATTAAAAATGAAAATGACTCGCATAAATACCACCTCAAGAAATTAAATAATCAAAAATCATACATATACCGACTTTAATCATTTATTGATTTGTCGATGACCAAATCGTTCATTACCTGGAAAGTATCTATTACATGAGCAATAATGCATTGCATCAGTATATGACAACAAATAAATGAAGCAAAAAACGCAATGCAGTATTTTTAGGTTAGCTGTAATATTGCAAAACAAGTGTTAAATTTTCTCACATCTTATACAATCATTTAAAAATACAGGATTAGTTGAAATAATATTTGCAAGAAGCAGATTCGCTATATGTATCATACACAGAACAATACATGCGATTGCAATAAATGTGCAACTAAGAGCGGTGGTTGTATTATACGAAATTTTAATGCTCCCGATATACTCACTTGGCATAAAGCGAAGAGGCATATTGCACACAATGCATAATCGATCACATCTTTTGTTATCTATCGGAAAAATACGCCAATCACTAGAATTTGCAAAAGACATAATTGTCAAGCTTTTAGTACTTACAATTTCCAGAATGGGAAGTAAATGTAGGGATATTTTGAAAAATAAAATCTTTGGAATAGTGATTAATAATTGTTATATCCGATAGAAGTATTTTCAATTAATTTCGATGGAAGAATGGAAAAGGGTTTCTAAAAAATTATGAATTTAATTTACCATGCAAAAATGTTAAGTCAGGCACAGATTTCTAATGGATCTGCGGTGAATCTACTCCGTCGAAAGTCTGTTTTTTTGAGCCGATCCCGCAATATCTGTGGATTTATATCGGACCTAATATTTGTATGCCTTGTGTACCAAAAATTCGTTAAGAACGTAACTTTTAGTGGATTTCTTAGAAATGTGTAAACAATTTTGGTACACAATTCCATTTTACGCAATTCAAATGTCAATATTACTTAATGACAGTTCAACATATGAAAAAATGACATCTGATACATTGAACGACTAGCTGGGATTCTAGAAGCAAAATACAGTCAATGTGAATATTTCTTCCCTAAGATATATTCCAAAAACGATACAAAAAAAATACATGTCTGTCAAATTGTTACGGACTCCCAAAAACACATCAAACTGATTTTCCATTAAAGCCATTAATATCCACAATAGATTCTCCCACTTATCTCTGATCCAAATTGATATCCCAATATTTTAAATGAAAGTTGTAACCCAAAATCATACATTAAAAACACTTTTCACTAAATAATGTTCCTAAAGACCTAGTGAAAAAAGGCTAGAACGTCGTTTTCTATCGATTGGCGTATAATTAAACTATCTCTTAGAAGGTGTAGACCATTTAATGAAAAAGACCTATTTTGATTTTAACAGAACTTACTATAAAATAATTGTTGGTACCACGAGGGTTTAGCTGCCTCGCCTTCTTTTGACAATATTGTTTTAGATGATTTGGAAACTGATGGTTTGAACCAATTGTTCTTTCATCTTTATTCTACTATAGATATGTAGATGATATTATCACATACATCATCATCTACAATTCGCTTACGAAACAAACAAACGAAAATCTCATCAATTTTCTAAATCTAACTATTTTTAATCACGATCAACATTTTAAGTTTGATTGGTTTCAAAAATCTTCAGCGTCAGGTCGAATTTCGAACTTTTTATCTTACCCTCCAATAATACATAAAATATCTATGGTATATAATCTAGCAGATAGAGCACTGTTAATAGCTGACAAATAGTTCTGCAAAAATTACTAAAAACAATATCCGAATGGTTAATAGACATATTCGGTAACACATACGTGATAGCGGCAATATGTGTGAGTTATCATTTGTAAACACCATTGTTCTACATTGCAGAAATGTATATTACATAACAGTGAATAAGATCCGCTCGTGCAGAAATGTAAACGTAGTCAACCCTATTTTCTATAGAAATGTTTTATATTATGTTAAAATTTCTTATTATTTACAAAAATATTATTTTTTGTTTTAGTGTGAAAAATAAAAAATTTCTGACGAGGACAACATAGTTTGTCAAAACGTAGAAATGAAATCTACCCATACAGCACACACCTCATAAAGAGGTCGTCCAGACCTCAGACTAAAGTTCTCCAAAGACCTCCTGAAAAGGTCTGGATTATGATAATCTATAAAACGAGATCTTAAATATATCTTACTTAGTCTTACTTAGGACTGAAAATTGTAATCTCGAAAAGGTTTCATGTTTGAGGTCTTAAAACTATCTTATTTTGGAACATCTGTTCGTATATTTAATACAAAGTTATATTAAAATCCAACAATTTTTAAAAAATTTGTCCGCCATATTGGTTCGGCCATTTTGAATGTTATAATTCTGAGTACACATTCGCAATCAGCGACCCCGAAAACCTCTAAATACGAAGATACATTAAAATCAAACAATGTTTTAAAAATTCGTCAGCCAGATTGGAACCGCCATTTTGAATTTTGTATTTCGGACTTCAGATTCGTAATTAGTGACTCTAAAAACCCCAAGGTATCGAGTTGCATGAAAATTCATCACTCAGTCTTTTTAGGTAGAAACTCGTGGCAGGAGGGTTAATATGGTAAAACCTCATAAATTCAAACTTACTAATTAAAAAAAATGGGGTTTAAAGCTGAGAATGCATACTATATGAAGGAATATAGAAAAATTAAAGAAAAATTTCGGTCTTCCAGAAACAATTCCCAAAAATGGTAAAAATATCCATTTTGAGGATATTTGACATAAAATTATTCAAAATCCTGAGTTACGGGCCATTTTGGACAATAGATTCGTATTCAGCGCGTAAAAACCTGCAAGAATCACTCTCACTCATTTTATAAACTGACCCTAGCAGTCCTGTGTAATTAATTCAAAAATTTTAGAAATAACATGGAGCAAGTCTGAAATGTAAATTGAACGTAATTAACAGCCCAAATACATTTCCTATTTGGATACACCGAAACGATCTTCTCACTGTTTCAAAATGAGGGAGCAAGTAATTTCGAGGCATAAATTAAAAACTAGCGGAGATTTGGAAGTTGTGTTCAGTTGTAAGTGTCAAAATTGTTTCTCCCTGCAATCTAACTTTTTAACTGGAATTCATTAGGCAAATACGCATTCGGAGCAGTTGAAGTGTAACGTGTTTTAAAATTATTCGCGGTTAGATGGGATCAGTTTTTAGAGAACTGCAAAGGTGATACTTTAATTTTTAATGAATATACAATACCTATGCGGCTATTTTGAATTACGCTCTGGTTAGGCGACAAAATTGGGATGCTGGGAGAGTCTCTCTTTTTGATATTTTGACACATCCTTTATATATATTTCGGATTGTTCAATGCAGATTTTATGCATTTTTAATGTTCTATGAAATTTTATAATACATGTGACGGTTTTTATTAACTATCCTTTTTTGTAGTTTTCGATAGACCTGTGCACTAAAAATGTCTCAATTTTCAAGTAGGATACTATAAATATATTCACTACGAATTGGAGAAATAATTTATATTGATCATGTATCGAATTGAGCACGCATAATTTACACATAATCTAAACTTAATTTATACAGAATATACATTGAAAATAATAATTATAAAAATGTGATGTACTAATAATAAAAAGTTTCGTTTATGCAATTTCCGTTTAAGTGATGTCCGATAATCATTGACCAAATTTTCCTGAACTATCACGAACTTCCCAAGAAAATCGTCAGTAGCTTCAAATCTGAAAATCTAATCCAAAGAAAATCCGAAAGAAAACAATGACACAAGGACAGAAATCACAATTTACTGTTATTTATTTAATTAATTTATTTGATAATATAGTTCTACTTTTTAATACATCAACTTTAGTGGGGGTTCGGCAGAAACTGTAAAAAATAAATTACCTTCTTCTTCTTTTCATTGGATCATAAGTAACGCGGTTGCTAAGTTATGTAGATTTTTAAAATGCGCAAATTTTTCTGGCAGTATCAGTCGATCCTCCATAAAAGTACGTCATAATGAAACGGCTAACTAAATTATGAAATAAAATCATGAAATAAATAATAGTAAAATGTAATTTTCCATTTTTTTCCAATTTTACAAGTTATTTTTAGATTTTTACTTGCTGATAATTTTTGTAGTGTTATGTGAAAATTCGTGATGATCCAGGAGTTGGGGGCAAAGAATATCTAGCATCAGTGATGAAGTCAAATGTCGATGATTTCATGTCCTACTTTTTAATAAAATATACCTTATTTTTGTCGATGCTTCGTCGTGTAACTTCCAATTTCGGTTACTTCGCAAAATCGTTTCGTAGACTTTTGCCGCGTCGATTGTTATTTTGTTCTTTTTTTCAATTTGCGGCCGGGGAACAAAGTTCCGAAAATCAACAGACCGAAAGGCCAACATTTCGATATAGCATGGCTCAAGCGTGCTTTTCTTCACTTTGTCTTTGAAAATTTGGCAAAAAGAAAGCAAATTAAAATACCTTGGACTCATGCAATATCGAAATTTTTGCCTTTTGGGGTTTTTATTTTCGGAACTTTGTTCCCCAGCCCAATTTGCATATCTTATGTACCGATTATGTATAGATTATGGGTGTTCAATTCTATACATAATCTATACATGGGTGACTATATATAAATTATGTATAATTTATTCATAATTTTTTTACTTGGGGTAGTTCAAGATCAAAAACAAAAGTTGTCCCACTATCCAAACTTCCCAATATTTTCTATGGAATTTGAGAAATCATGATATTTACTCTTTTCAAACAACATTTTTATGAGATAACCAAGTACGTTTGAAGGTATGAATATAATATTTTATCTGGTAACAACAAAGGTTCGAAAAATCCCATAGTTCATAGGCGACTTCTTGGTGTTTTTTCGCGTTTTGCATTGTGCCCCCAGGGGAAAAGCATGCTTTTAAGACGTAACAAAATTTGTCTACCCATCTTCTAACGTCCCACCATCATTTTCGAACATCACACAATAGAAAGGATACGCACACATACGTAACGTTTACGTAAACGCACACGCACACATGCGTATTTATGTGTATGTCGACGCGTCGACCTCCACGCCCAGCGGTGGCGGCGGCGCGAGCGCCGATGATCCATCCACACATCCACAGGATCGCGAGCAGGAGGATTTTGCGCGTCGTGCGCGATTCGAAAGACATAAAGACTCACGACGTTGGAGAACGCGGACGCCTTTGCATTCACGTCCGCACCGTGGTCATTGACAAGTGCATTTCGTGCATTTTTCCCCCTGTGAGTGTTGCACCCGATCCAGTCGGTCTCGTAAAATTACGAAGCCGGTCATCAGAAAACTCCAATAATCATGGCCAGAGCGATGAAGCTGATGTCGATCGTTTTCGGCCTCGTGGTTCTTTACGCGCCAATTTCGGGTGAGTTGATTTTTTCTAACTTACTCAAAAACTAACTTTCTATTTAAAAAGTGAAAATAAGGTCTAAAAAATCGGGTTGTGAATAAATTTCTCCTAATTTTGAATTAGTAAACATTCGAAATAGGAAGTAGTTTCATAGATAAAAAGTATTCTAACTTCTTCACACTGAAATTTACTTCCTGAAGCTCTTGGAGTGGGAATTCAACTTTTACTGTCAAATAGTGATAATTTAATAGTCAAAAAAGTAAAAAACTACTCTTTCAATACAGTGTTTGAATTTTCACCGAATACAATAATGAATTTTTACTTTAACACTTCAAGTAATATAGTATTGTTGTGATTGTATTTTAATACTTTCAGTTCTTACCATGTTTTAATACTAAGAAAGATTATTAAGTGAAACTAAACAATTTTTTTCGTATAATTAATAACATTTTCTAATAAAGATCACATTTTGAAAAATTTTTTTTTTACTAAAAATTAGCCGTGTATTTTCGAAATGTTGTTCTTTTCTTGAAGTATTTTTAAACGTAACCAAGACTTTCATTCGAATTACATTGTCCAAATATATCGAGCAGCAACAACTCAATAAAAATTATGCATTCAGTAAACAATGAGCCTATTTTTGCAATATAATTGTATATTGCGACCATTTGTCAACATGAAAAGTAAACACAAAACATGTACGAAAGTCCGCTCATACCCCATGGGACGACCGGATTTATGCGGGAATGTGATATTTTGCGCACTTGTTGCATAATTGAATATTTTCTGATGCAATTTGAGTATATAGCAAAAAATAACTCATAACTGAAAAAAAGATTGGTTTAAAATCATTTGCTCGTAAAATACTAGAAATTTAATTTTGTTTTCAAATTTTATTATTTTCTATACTGACATTCGAATTATTCATAGTTATAGAAGGCTACAAAAATAATTATTTGATACACAAAATCATTTGGAATTAATCACAAATAGTATACATATATAAGTGACGTTAAAGATAAATTGAATGTTTAATATTTTTACTTTTACCTATAATTTTTTTTATTAATTTTTTTATTAATTTTTTTATTAAAAAACATGTGAAGTATTTTTCTAATTTCTTAACAGAAATATTTTCTCGACGAGTTAATAAACATAATTTTAAGTGTATGATAGAATATATTACCTGACTAAAATATTGAAATTCTAAAAAAAATTTATTTGAGTTTTCATGGGAAACTGAGACTTTTTTATTAAAGCTTTCTCAACCTCTGATATTCGACTGAAATAAACATTAAGAGTATTCAGTGTTACTTATTTAAATGTCCAAACCGAAATGATTGTGATTTATTGTAGTGTATATTTAACTATTGATGATTATATTATTTAACCTTATATTCTCTTTCATAACTCAATTATACATAAATTTAAAAAAGACTATTAATAGTGAACTTTATTTTTAAATCGTTTGAGAAAATGTAGAATAAATTTTATTCAATAATAATCGTTATTTATAGATGTAGTGATCTAACTATCGTATATAGTTTTAGCAAAGTACACGCACCCACTAATACTGATCGCTTTGGTTTATTATATATATTTAGTGCACTAACTGCAACGCTTTTAAAGTCTAAAAAGGTGCAATAATAGTATATTGAATATAAAAAATGAAGTGCCTATAGAATACAATCTATTTAGTATAGTAAACAGTCAAAATAATTAATGCCAATTTTATCAGAAAAGAATCATTGCAAATTAAAAATAAGTGTCACCTTATTGATATATTTTTTTCGCAAGCTAGAGCCTGTATAAAACAGTGTTAAATGATTGTCCGAACTTATTTAACATTTAAACTTTATACCTATATAATAAACTTATAATTCCTATTCCTTTAGAAGTTTTATTTATTAATAAAAAAACGTATATAAATCTGGAGTAAGCAACATAAAAAAACTATGGATTCTGAAAGTAGATACATTAAACAAAGTATTCGAGTTAAAGTATTATGCGTTTGAACGTTTTTATACCACAACAAAAATTCCGATCAAATTTCGTGATTGAAATTGTTCTGAATTAATTTTTTTAAATTGTTTAGGTTACCATTGTTTAGTTGATTTTATAGCGATATTAAATTTTCACAGCTGATATCTTTGATAAAAATCGCATATTTAGTTGTGTAGCACTGCAATATATTTCACTTTTATGAGTAAAACAAAAACAATTTTCTGTACTTGAACAATATTAAAGAAGATAATATTGCATGTTAAAAATTACTTTATTGTTAATAAGCTTATTTATGTTTTCAAATACAAATTAATTAGAAGAACATAAAGTTTATTTTACGCTATGATATGACTTCGAGAAGTATT
Organism: Trichopria drosophilae; assembly: GCA_030407085.1. NCBI lineage: Eukaryota > Metazoa > Arthropoda > Insecta > Hymenoptera > Diapriidae > Trichopria > Trichopria drosophilae. The sequence goes on from CM059583.1 coordinate 46,327,731, forward strand.
TTCAGCTAGTTTTGGCAACATAGTTATAGTAATGTTTTTTAATGAACATTTATAACGAAATCAAACATTTTTTGTCACTATACTGGAACATTTATTTATAAATTTTATGTTAGTACAGGACATGTTGAAACCGCAAGAATGTTTTATAATAATATATTAAATATCTCTTTTTTGTTATGAATGACAATAATCATTATTTTACATACAGTTTATAAATTAATAGATGATAATATATCAACTTAGCAAAGTTTTCATGATAAAAGAAATAATTCAAGAAAACAGTTCGTTGGCAAGGTTTCAAAAGTTACATTTTCAAAGTCAGACGACTTTTATATTTCATTGCACCACAGTATCGACACTTTTTACAGCTCAAAGATCTAAAAACAAAAGTAACAAATGTAAATTATTTGTTAAATGCAATTATTTCTTTTATTTCTCCTTTATATTATATAATGTTTCGTTCTTTGTTGTTCGATTATTTGAACACTATTCATAACATTTAAAGTGTTGTTCTATCTATGCTATTTACAATTATCTGAAGTGTTATCAGAACTATTTCTGATAAATTTACTGATATAAAATAAAAATATCTACTTAAAATATGCCTTTCTAAAATAATCATCCAAAATTCAATGATTAAAAGTATTTTAAGAATTTATTGAATGTTTCATACAGGGGCTCCAAAATTTGCAACATTTTTTAAAAGTTTGTAGAAAATAATAATATTAAATGTAAATATTTTTCTGGTACAATTAAGTTTTAAATATTTTTTGCAATTTCAAATTCTATACGTATAACGTTAATATGATATTGTGACATTACTTGCGGAGTTATATACCTTTTTAATTCTATAATTATGGTTAATTAAAATGGTTTACAAAGTCTCCAGGCACGTTGAATCATTATTTCAGCTAACAGTAAAATATTGAACTAATTGAAAATCTACTGATTGAGATTTACCGATGTAATTTGCTCGAGTTGTGGAACTTTTCTGTAACTTAGTTTGAAGATGTACGGCAATTAAAGGGGAGCACGTATCGAAGAGAATCGTTTCTGTTTACAACGTAGTGAAAAGAAACTTGATTATACCGGATCTGTTCTACGATATAAAAGTATTTTTATGGCATACAAACTATACAATTTTGTAAATACTTTTACTGCGTTTTAGTTTCTATAACATTTTGAACACTATCTCAGAACTGTTGAAAATTTATTCAAAAAAGATTATTTACTGTAAAGCAGACGTCATTGCTGTGAATACCACCCTTAATTTTGGTCTGGTCGTGATTCTGGTCATAGAATTATTAAGGTCCTTACGAACTTACTACAGAATTTTGAAAAAAAGTAAGCATTTATTACCGTCATTCCTACAAGTCGAAATATTACTTGATTTTACTACTTTGTAGGAATATTTTATGAAATATTCTATGCGAAAGAACTAAAACGACGATGAATGTGCTATATTTAACTTGGACTCAATTTCTTGTTAAATTATAGCAAAGTTAAAGAATTGTCAGAATATATAGTTTTATTATGCCCCCATAATTGGTATCCTAAAATTTCTGCAGTGTACGGGGTGTGCCCCCTTAAAAAAATCTACTTTCGTTTTGAAAAAAAAGTGTCATACACTATTAAAAGTCCGGAGCTAAATCGGTATCATATTTACCACCTGTGCGGAGTAGATGTCTACACCGGGACCGGAAAAAATTGTCAGTGTTAAAAATTTAATGATTTGAAACGGTTTTAAAAATTAGCGCTATTTAACAAACAGATATTCTAAGTCATTAGTTCTGGCACCATTACACATCCGAATCGTTCAAAATCAAAATCTGTAAATGGTTAAAAAGTAGTCAGCATGTTACTTTTTGGAAATAAAGTTTATTCGAAGTTGTAACTAGAAAACTATATAATATAAAGAAAATAAATCGAACCTATGTCACATTTATTTACACAATGTAGGTTGAACACCGATTTAGACTTCGCACTGGTATTAATTATGGTACTTATTTAACTCAGCACCTTAAAAAATGTATCACGAAGAATTCAGTATCATCAAAATAAGGGGTTAATATGTCTGATTGATCCAGTGGATTCTCCTTTTTTTCATTAATATCAAAAAATCGAAAGATCTTCTAGAAATGTAATCATAAACTCAAGTGCTTTTCGATTGTGTACTAACGGAAGTTCCGCCCTTAAGTGATACTCTAAGATAACCTCATTACACCTTTAAAAACTACTCGGTTTTGTGGTGCTAATAATCGTTATGAAAAGATGATATAGTATGAACTGAAATCATTTGATTGTCATGCTCTATGACATGTAATTTTTAAGAAAATATTTGTATTGCAATTATACTAACTGCAATAACGATCTGTAACTTAATAGATAATTGCTGAGTAAAAATAACAATTATTATTAAACACTGCAAAGATGTAGACATTTTAGTAACATTGTGTACAACATTAATAACGTCATAATTACGGAAATAATGTCAATTGAATAATGCGCAATAGTAATCAAAGAATACTATTTAAGGCGAAGATAATAAAATTATTTAAATCAGAAAGCGTATTTAATTCTATACATAATGCTTTCAAGCAATAAATTTACTTCAGCTCTTTATTTTTTTAGAACAATTTACAGATATCAATTTAAAATTGTGTAATTTAAAACTTCTATATTTATATTTTACAAACACTTGAAATCTTTTTGTGCAATGTTTCGGAAGAATCAACAATCAGAATGATGAAAAAGCAAAATTAAAAAAATTAAGTCATCCTCTTTGTCTCCACCACATTTAATTTTTTATTTAGACGTCAGATTTGAATTAAATAACGCCAATAGTTCACTAACCAGTAAAAATATAATTACATTACTCTTATTTGACAAATTTTTTATTTATATGATAATGGTTTGTTTCCGAACAGGCGAATTGTTTCTTTATTGAGCATGAAATCTTTATTAAAACAAATGTTAATAGTTGAACAATAACTACTGTACAGGGTAAAATTTAAATCTGACAGCTTTTGCCTTGGCAACAGGTTAGGTTAGTTAATATTTTCGTATGCTATCATACTAAGTTTTCATTTTCTTCCATGATATTTTTGTTTACTTATAGTTACAAAACTTCGGAGTAGCACTGTTTTATGGGACATTTAGTCCTGCGATACTGTTTAGACATTTTTATGGCATATAAAATCCGGTTTATTCAAACCTTTATAACTTTGCGAAAAGAGGTCGAACCAAAAGATCCGATTAAAGATTAAGATGATAATACTACATAACAAAGGGCAAAAAATCAAATAATAATGCAATTTTTATTGTTAATTTTAACTAAATATTAATTCTTCCTCCTGATTTTCATTTGGACATTTATAATGAAAATAATTCAAATTTGTGTAATAGATTGAACGGTTAATACCGAAGTATAAAAACGGATTAAATTAAATTAAATCTTGCGAAGTATTTGTTACAACAGTAATTGTTCATACATTACATAAGCTAATAATTATCTTTTTAATAGCGATATTAGTTAAAGAAAGAAAAAATAGAACAATTAGTTTTAAATACTATAATAAGTTTCAATTGAGATCTTTGAGTGTGATTAGAATTCAAGGTAATATGTTAGAAATATCCACACCAATAAATAGAGGGTCAGAAAGACTTTTCTCAAACTTCAACATAAATTGTTTACTAACAATGAATATTAATTGATTTAACGCTTTTCTTCAAGAATTTTCAAACAACAGCCCTGAAAATCTTTGTAAAATCTCGTAAGATATTTATCTACGTCACAATGAATTAAAACTTCGAAAACACGTCGGAAGTTTTGCAGATTATTATCGATTTTCGAAGCCCCAACTTCACAGAAACATAATTTCTTCTTGCTTAAGAACGCACGAACAGTTTCAACAGAAGGGAATGCAAATTTGAAATAAAACCTGCTGTATTATGTATAGTATATTTTTGATTTTGCAACGTCTATTACTGAATAAATAATTATGGTAAAATTAAATACTGTCTCTAACAAGTAAACCTACCGGCGTGTAAATCTCCGCTTTATATGCAATTTTGATATGTTTTGAAACATGAAAAAATAAGAGACACATTTTTTTAGCTTTGGAAAAACATATTTAAGGGGTGAAATAGCAAAAAATCATTTTTGGGCAGTTTACTCAGTAATTTTCAACCCGCATTCAAGATGTCTACGAGATATACGATACTCTCCTTCCTAAAATCATTAAAATTGTTAGACTATCTATAATTTTTAAATACCGTAACATAACCAAATTTCATAAAAATAAGAGATTTTAATTTTTGTAGGTTTACTTGTAAATTGTAAACATTTAGCGTAGCGTAAATACTACAACTAAAATAATAATAAGTAAAAAAATGTATACATTTGTGATAAAATTAAGATCAAGATGAAATTAAGATTATTTTAAACATGATTTTTTAATATTTTAGGATACACATTCAGACCTCACACAATCTATAGCATTTAAAATGATCTTGTATGCAGTTATCATTCATACATGATTTATATTTTATCGTAATTTTAATTGTGAGATAATTTTAGTACTAATCTATTTTATAACATGCTTTAATCAAAACTTTATACAATGGGTTTCCATTTGTGATATTTATATTACTTTTTGTTGCATCTTTATAAAAATTCGTGAAGAAGTGCCACTTTTGCAGGGTCACAAGATGGTAAGCAATCATAAATTGGTGATAATGTCGTCATAAGCATGACCCAAGTTATGCAAAAAAAATCCCGGACGTGTGGAAAAAATTCTATATATTGTATGGTTTCTCATTGCCGCTACATCAACATCCGCGCATTCATTCATTTTTAATGTACGAGTCTTAATAATAAATTTCACCTAATCTACTCATATACACCAAATAAATACGAATTTAAGAATATATACCATATTATAAAGTATATTAAAATTAAAGTGCCAGAGAACACAATTTCTTATTGAACAATCTACTGCCAAACTTATCTAAAAAACAATTTTTGTTAAACTGCTATATCCAGCTATACTCATTTTGTAATTAATAAAGCATCGAATTAATATTGTTTAGCAAATATTAAGGCAAGTACACTTTGGAATTGTTTATTATTCAAAACTCTTCTTCATCGTGAAGTGCATGCACTAACTCGCGAAATTTGATGATGACCAGCAGAGCTAGTTGACGTTCGCGTGCCTTTCAGAGCTGTAAGATCACAATGCTTCGTGCACTATGAGGGCGTTAGTTTAAGAAATTGAGCTTATTAGTTAAGGATCAAGCGTAACTAATCGTAGCCTATGCTAAAACGTTATAAAATTCACCTGGTGCGTGCATTTCACCGATGACCTCACGTGAGGGAAATTTAGCAGAGTTCGAGTACACCCACTGATTGAGTGCTACCTTATCACGCAAAATAGTCACGTACAGAACGATCGACTGCTTTATGGTATAAAGAACTTTTATTAAAGAATCGATCGTGACCGAAACTCGAAATTCGCGTGACAACCGCCTGATAATATCTATTGTCAATTCCCGCATTGACGAGAGGAACGCGTCTTTGAATATGTTCCAGACAAAACGATATTAAAGATTATCGCGTGGATAAAATAGATTTACATCAAAAATTGTATCGCCCATTAACTTACAAATAATGAGTTACATTCATGTTTAAAAGTACAGCGTAAAGATTTAATCCCACAATAAACGAGGAGATTCGCGAATTGTCACTTAATCATAAATAAATACCCTCAAGTTTTATGACTACATACATAGTGTCAAAAGCAGAGTATGTGGAAATTATAGTGATATCTTATGGAAAATTTAGAATGCTAACAGCGGTTTGCACAGATTTTCAGGATCCTGCCCTAACCAACCCTAACCTAATTTAACAAGTCCAATAATGTCTACATTAGCGTGTGAAGTGTGACCTTCCAGGATGATCCTCGAATTGTGATGATATGTGCTCCGATAAGACAATTACTTCTTTTCCTACAGTGAATAAGAACATGTAATAAAATCGTATATTAATACAATTTTAGGACTGCTATCGAAGTCCAATTCCGAATAGTGCAATACTCTATATACAGATTTTCATAAGGAAACCCTATACTTAAAAGTGTTAGTGGACGATTCGGATGAGATATTGCATATTTTTGGAACTCAAAATAAATGGTACTTAATTTTTTTTATCGATAAAGAACAGGGTTTAACCTACTCTGCTATTGCCCAAACTCCCTAAAATATTCTAAAAATGATCAATCCCCTAAAAACGTACATATCTAAATATAATTTATTTCATATTAAAGGCAAATTACAAATCTTAGATAGATGATCAGGAGTTTTAGGTCCAATTTAACAAAATAAACGTGAACATTGTAAAATAGTGGCCACTAATAATTGACCTTACAATATGCTTAGTATTTTAGAGTTTGCGATTTTTAATCTTATTCTGAATTTCCACAACTTGAAGTGGAAGATCAAATTTCAATAATACTAATACAAAATAAATATTTATTGATACCGGAATGAAACGGTGCTTTTTTATATTATTGAAAGTGCGAGTTAAAATTTGTTTCTCCTTATATATTGTTTTCTTTTAATGTTTTCATATATTTTTTATTTTTAACTTTAATTATATACACATAAAGACAAAATATAACAAAAAAATTTTCTATCAATTCCAAAAGCATGATTTTTTCTCTAAACTATTTTTAATTTCAATGCACTTAGAAAAGGCGACCCAGAACACATATACGATAGAAATGTTTACGAATTCCTGATCGTTTATTAACGTATACTTTATGATTTGTTTTTTCTTTGTTCTGCCACAAAGGAATAGGTATTATATAGAAAAGACGTTCGCTTGTTGATGCCTTCAGTGGTTGGCAGAAAAAACAGCTCAAAGAAACAGACAAAATAAATAAAGGATACTTAGTTTAAGTCAGGTTAGTTTAGTTTAGGTTAGTTTATGTTAGGTTAGTTTAGTTTAGGTTAGTTTATGTTAGGTTGGTTTGGTTAGGTTAGGTTAGTTTACATTAGGTTAGTGGTTTGGTTAAGTTACATCCGTAGGCTGATTGTTTAGGGTCGGATTATATACGACGGATATTGTATTTCGGATATTTTGTCGTCGGATACTTTGCCGTCGGATATTTTGTCGTGGATATTTTGTCGTCTTATATTAACCCATTTCGTCCCAAAACGACAAAATTTGCCACCGGTTGTCATCTGCCGTAAGTGTATGGATATCTTTGAGATATTGTTATGAAATACAGGTTTCCTGCTCTTTTTGGGTATGCTCTTTTCGAATTTGAAGTCCGTTTTTCGATATCACGTTCCATATTTCAAATATGGCCACCTAACAAAAGAAAACGTGGAAAAAAGCGAAATCTTTCTCAGTAAACTGCAATTTTTATTGCGAAGGAGTTCCGAGATTGTGTCAGGCCTCAGAATCCTGTGGCATGAGTTTTACTAAAAGTTGGTTAACATCAAGATTTAGATTACAAAATGGTGTCCTCATAATGGTGCTACTGATTCGAATTTTTTTGTTATTTGCGTTTTATTAAAATATTTCTAGTATCTTGTCCATAATTAACTATCTCAACAATTATTAAAACGTACATTGTTTGTTCATCCGTAATATATGCTAAAGTATCAATACGCAGTATCAATAGCAACGAGTAATTTCAGGTGGTGTTGACGTAACATTCCAAGATTTGTAATTTAGAATCAATCACACCTAATCAAAATTTAGCAATATCATGTAATCTTCTCATATCGGATTTTAATAGCATTCCTTATAATTATTACAACAACAAAAAAGTCTCGGAGAAACGTTATGATAGATTTTACGGTCATTATTGGTAATTCGCTAATGCAGGACGTGCATTCCATGCCCATTCTACACAACAATTTTTGTGAAGGCATGGGATTTTGCTGTAATTTGGTATAATCTATCCTTGAGTATTAAAAAACAAAATCCCTAAGTATTTTTTAAAAATTGAAAAAAATGGCTGACGTATTCAATTTTGAAATTTTCTTCACTTATAATTAAAATGCAATAACTTCATACTATTCGCGCTCGGGCGATTACGTTTTTTTTATTCTGGAAAAATCAACTGTATCCCATCCTGAAATTTGTAGGATGAGTAAATCGCACTTCTGGCAAGGTTTGGTGAAAAAATGAAGCAAATTGAAGCCAGTATATTTTTAATACAACGTTTTTAATGTTTTAATTACAGATTTAAATAGTCGATTAAACAACAATTTGTTACGTTAATTTCTTAAATTAAAGCATATTTTATTGTGAACAATTTAAGACTTTGAACCTGAAAATCGCTTAAGTAGAACCAAAGTTATCGCATTTTGAAAAAAAGAAGTGAAAATAATTTCAAAATTCAATATGTCAGATATTTTTTTGAATTTTTCAAAAACACTTGGTGATTTTGTTGTTTCATACTCAAAGACATGCTAAAGATTATGCTACATTACAGCCAAATTCCACGCATTCACAAAAATGGTTGTGTTGAATTGGCATGGAATGCACCATATTTATTTATCCAAAATTAGGTGGTAAATGGATTGTTAGATAACAGTTTCAGAATAGCGGATTGTTGTAATTTGTTTGAATGTTTTCATTAATTTTAATATTTTCGAAGATAGCCGTAACCTAGTATAGAAAATTATATATGTCTATTTTAAGAAGAAGAGAAAATATAAGTAAATAAATCTTAATTTATTGATCAAAGTACTGATGTCTTCAAATATAACAGAATGTTAAAAGGCTAGTTTATCATATAAGGGATTTATACATTCTTAATTTTGATCTTATTTAAAATATATATTTTCAGTTTTACATGCTTTATACAATTCCTTCCATATTGAGCAATTTACTTGAAAAGTGGCTTTAAACTTATCGTAATTCAAAACTCACTTTATTTCTACGTTATTTTTAAGGTAGCATGTATCCAAAGTTGATATACACATTTCACAAATTGCTTTGTAAGTTTTTATCGCAGAATCACTTTGTTTCTACTTCATGGGCTACGGCCGTAAAGTAGGTGCGTAAGAAAAAAAAGCTACGTGACAAATTGACATTTTTAAAACGATTCTAGGAAACTTTGAGTTTTTTAACAATTTTTTATTACTTCGAAGATAATTTCGTATTTTAAATGGTACATATACATTTTTGGATGACAATTTCCTGTATAATAAATTGTACTAAATACGAATTCATAGGTAAGGAATTGCAAATCATGTAATCCACTTTGAAACTGACAAATGAGTTCAATCATATCAAAACTGATATATCAATTAAAAATCCTTATATAAACTTTAATTATAATAAAGGGACGCACAATTTATTATTAAACTTATGGCGAAAATACACTATTAATATTTACAGCATATAATAGAAAGTTTCTTGCCAAAGTGAAAAGTGCAGTATGCGAACGCTGCTGTGTAATATTCCACAATATGATAGTGTAAAAATTCATGAAGGGTGATAAACTCGATTAGAATTTCAAATGTGGAGTGGACGTGCACTACGGCATACTGAAAAAAGGCACCCTTTTCAGACACCCCTTTCAAGTTATCAAGCAATCTTATATCCTAGTTATTAATGCTGCGGTACAATTTACGCTTTATAATTGTACACTTTTCGGAATATCTAAGACTTGAATCTTCGGTCGCGTTTAAAATGCACGGACAATAAATGTGTGGAATATAAACCCGATTGGGGTAACTGTATTAACTTATTACACTGGTTAAAGAACGGATATTCAGTAACTTTAAGACAATTGGTATAATTACAGCCTCGAAAAATCCATGTGTTATTTTATTTTTATAAAAATAATTTGTATCTATATTTATTAAAACCGCAAAGTCTGAAGTATCAAACAACTAGCAATCCGAGGCAAAATTTAATTTTGAAGACGATGAATTTCTTTAAATAGTTCTAGAAATTACCATCTTTAATCGCTGACGTGTTAACAAACCTGTTGAGAGGATTATGACACCCAATGTTACATAGAAATAGGATGACAAATTCTATAATTTCGTCCAGAGATTGTTATGTTGTATTTTTATCATCTATCAATTTTACCCATATGGTTTTTTAATTTTTTCAAATTTGATCAAACCGTCTTACAAAAATTAAATTTGTTCATTCTATCGTATTTGGTGGAAAATATTTCTACTTTTGGAGTTGGATTGAAACGTTAAAAAATGTAGAATAACGGATTTTACATAGGAAAATATGCAGTAATAAGTAGTAATAGCCCGCATCGTATATTCTTCGCAATACATGTGGACTGTTACTACTGAAACTACTGCGATTTCTTAGGTATTATGACTAACGATTTTTTCAACTTTCGCTATTGATAAAACAATTCAATTTACTTTTAGATGTTAGCTCTCATCATACTCTTACTGCATTCATCAGTTCCAGAGTGCGATCGCTAGAACTGAAATCCACATATACTGCCGGGCATGCTTCTTTATAATACTATCTGTCCCTCACTTTTTTTGCCTTTCTGGGAAATTAAAAAGTATTTTCTTATTATTGGATACCAAAGTAGCATTTCCACGTGTAAATCCATCGGTACTGCTTTAAAAAGCCAAACTAAGAAGGGGTTTCACCAGAAGTCATCAAACAGCACATTATTCACAATGGAAATATGGCGTTATCTTTTGATGGTAACATCTAAGGGCCTTTCCCAGGAGATAAACTGCCCGCTCCTTTACATAATCTACATCCTTGGCATTACGACGAAAGTCTCAGACAGCAAACATATTCCAATTGAAGAGTTCTTTGGAAGAAGGGCACATCTCAAAAACCGTGTTTTGATCAAATCGCGTTTTTAGTTTTTATATGTGTGTTAAATAGAATCAGTGGACATCAAAGCTCTAAAATCTTCATAAAAAGTATTGACTAACTAATTACAAGGTAAACATATGAAAAAATAACATAATTTTTATTTTAATAAAAAAATTAGCAGTCATAAAAATTTTTTGAGATATGCCCTTTTTCCACAGAATGACTATTTTTATATACAATGATCATAATTCGTAAGAAAATAATTTATATATGTGTAAATTGGGTTCAAAAATGTATTCTGATGTTTTAGTACCAAGACCAAATTGCATTTATAACGCATTAACAATCATAACAAGTAGTTTTATAATTTGTAACAACGAAAACACCTGTATTTACGCATCGTCACTGACGATATTCAGTAATCTTTTCATTTTTTCAACACTGTCAACACTCATATAACGAAATAAACTTTTTACGTCTGTCAGTTTCGCAACGTTTAAATTAACTTTGGAGCCGGCGTTTAATACAAATTCTGAATTATGCATTATATTTTGAAATTTGAATATTACATACGTTCCGCCGTAATTTTTACAACTATGCACAATCATATTTGGTGTATATTTCAGCATTCTGTAAGACTGGATAGCAAATTTCGATCCTCCAACTTTCGCTTTGGGTTTCTTAAATCCCATTGTTTGTAGGCATTCTTTCCAATCTCGAATTAATGGTCCTCCCTTTATCACTTCAAAAGCTGCTGGATTCCTTCGACACCTTTTAAATATTTCGATATACTCGTTAACACTTTGTACAGTTTCTACTCGTTTAAGTATTTTACTATATTTGCCGAAATTACGGTCACATTGATTAAATGAATGACCACGCACTGGAAAAATATGAGTTATTTTCTTATTTAAATTCATTGATAACCATGAACAAAAAGAAGTGAAAGTAATATTTTTATTTTGTCCACCACAGCCGTCGGATAAGAAAATAATTTCCGTGTAGTTTTCACATTTTTCAAGGCAGTCAGATAGGAAACGATATACCAAAGAACACACCGAATTTGAATTTTTAGGTGATTCATTTTCGGTGAAATAAAAAAAAACACTACTACTGTCATTGTGACAATGAACATTGAAAACATAAAGCCACAAAAGTCTTTTGTAAAACTGTGATGAAACGTTTAGTTTTGGAAGAGGCAAATTTTGACCGTAATCAAATTTAAGAACTAATTTTTGTTTATTTTTATCATTGCAATGAGATAAAATCTCATGTTTTAACTTTACGTATTCTGTGTAGTCTCTCTTATGCAAAATAAACGCGGCCTTGCAGGAATTTTCAGGATCAACTTTCAGTTTAATGCTTGACTCTTCAAAAAAGTCACACACATCTGTTCGAAGAGTACTAAATGAATATTTAGATTGCTTGAAAAATTTGTAATAAGTTTTATAAGACATGCACAAACATTTCGTGGTTTCTTTTTTGTAATACTCTTGAAAAAGTCCGTACAAAATTGTAACATTTAAATTAGGATTGCAAAAATATTTGCGGTTAGTTTTCTCTCTACCATAGTGTGATTTTTTATATGGAATGCTTTTTAAGTGCTTCTTAGCTAATTCCCATGTGTCAGGTTGAATTTTATGTGGCCGATTGTTATGCTTACCACGGTAATCTTGAATAATAATATTAGAACCGACCTTCTTTTGCAGCATTGTTATTCTTTTTGGACTAACTTGGAACAACACTGTCAAAAATTTTCGGCATACTGATACTCGTAGTGTACCAATTTTCACGCAGTATTTCCAAACTTTACGAGCACTTAAATTTTTTGAGTTACTAACATGAGTTTTCGTATCCACAAATTCAAAACAGCCGCAAAGGTAATTATCTTGCAGGTCTTTGTTACTGGATTCGTAAAAGTCATTGAAAACGTTCCTCTGATTGTCAGGATCAATTTTTTTATGACACTCACTTTTGCAACAAGATTTGACGACACAAAATTGTTTTCCAGGAACTAGTACACCACTTTGTTTTACGTAATCTAAACCACTATGTCTTTATATTTTTGCACTCCTATTTTTGCTGTCGTACTGAGAACGTTTTCTTTTGGTAGACGACATTTCGCACAGACTTTTTGATCAAAATATCAAATAACACTGATTTCAAGTTGTATTTAGAAAGCGACTTGCCTACTTTAGTTAATCTCTGCAATAAACTACACATGAATTGTAAACAAACCAATACGTAATTACTGTTTGTTTACATTACGCCGTAAATTAAGTGTTATTAAATATTGTTACCTGTACATATATCAGAACAAAATATTAATTTAGAGAAGAATTTATTGATTTAAAGTAAATAATTTAAAATTTAAATGGAAAATTTTTCGAGATATGCCCTTTTTCCATAGAATGATACTTTTTGTTGGCCATAATTTTCACAAATAACAAGATATTTCATTTATTTTTAATGAGAATATAGTAAATGGTTAGTAGATTCAGAAAAACAGTTCTCCCGAAAAAGGTCATATCTCGAGATGTGCCCTTCTTCCTAAGAACTCTTCAATTTGTTTTGGGTTATATCCATGTTTTACGGCGCGTTTTTTTGGATACTGTGTAGGAAAAACATTCATTAACCCCTTGGCTGTCGGAACGATTTCCACTGTTTTGACCAAAAGTGTGTTGAAAAAATTTCTAGCGGACTTTTATGAAACTTGTTACTCGGGGGTTATTGGGGTCGCTGATTCCGAATCCGATACACATTTTCAAAATTCATAATGGCGGATCCAATATAGCGGAATAATATTTCAAACTCGATCGGATTTGTTTGAAACTTGTTACTCGGGGGTTTTCGGTGCCGCTGATTACGAATCTGACCATACTTTTCTAACATTCAAAATGGCGGATCCAATATGGCAGAATAATTTTTCAAAATCGATCGGATTTGTTTGAAACTTGTTACTCGGGGTTTCCGAGGTCGCTGATAACGAATCTGATATCTAATTTTAAAAATGTCATATTTGAACGCCAAACTTCAAGAAAATACAATTTTTTTTATTTTAATTCGCCGTGTTGGGTCCAACTTTTTTAACATTCCAATTCTGGATTTATAAATAGGTACCTGGAAAATTCCTGAGACACCAATTACAAACGAATTCGATTAATTTTGACAAATCATTCCGCCATATTGGATCCGCCATTTTGAATCTTGAAAATGTGATGTCAGATTCGTAATCAGCGCCCCGACAACCCCCGAGTAGCAAATTTCAGGAACATTCAATAAGTTTTAAAACCTTTGTTTTTAGTTGCGGCTATAGCCGTTACGACATTTTTAGCCACTTTCCTGTTTGCGGCTATAGCCGTCATTGACACTCAAGGGGTTAAAGGAGTTATTAAAGTTATCAAAAAGTAGTCACTGAAATCTAAGTTCCAGACCTTTCATTCTATTATGATTTTTATTTTAGACTTGTGTAGAATTCGAAATCAACCACGCTAGCACTAAAAAGAAGCTATCACTAAATCGTCGCGTTTTATTTAGATACAGACAGGTTTGGTGTCCTATCTAGTGCTAGCGTGGCTGATTTCGACTCGGCAACTATTAGGTAAAGTTTATAATTTTCGGGAAATTGGATAAGAGCTCATAAAACACTACAAAGTAATTCTCTATTTTCATTCTTATCTCTTTTACGAACCTGTAACATTCATTATCACGTTAATGTTGCCAACATGATAGGATCAATAGATGATTGGTCATGTATTTAAGTAATGAATGTCCAGGGATTAAGGGTGATTGGAGGATAGCTGTACATCCCAAATGATTAATAGTTGCCGCATCGTCTATCTTGGATGCTGCATTTGAATATACTCCACCAGTGCTGTTTTTAAGACCTCTGTAAAAGAAGAAACAATTCTTTAATTTGCACTTTTAGAAATTGGAATATTCAATCTATTAATAAATCAAATCTAGAATTTCAATAATAGAACAAAAATTCCCATTAATTTTCTTAAGAATCAACCCTGCTACCTTAATTTTAGGAATTTCTGTAATGAATAAATCTTTATTCCATGTAATTTAGAAAAAAGGTCCTAACGGGCAATTTAAATAAAATTAAACGTTGTACAAAATTACTGAAATAATTTCATTAAAGACATTTCCATTTATTAAACATATTTATTTAGTACCTTTTTTTCCATTCCGGCAAAACGCTTCTCTTTTTCATGTTGGTTCATTCCATGCATAGCTAATAATTATGTAAAGTAAACAGCTGTACTTTTCAAATATAATTACTCCGAAGAAGTTTATGAAAACAAAGAAACAATACGAAAAGAAAGAGGTTCCGTGGTTTAAATTGCAAATGTACAATTCGTAAGTTATTTTCGTAGAAAATAAAGTTTAAAAAATGTTGAGCGTCCCCCAAAGTAACTAACTTTACATACCAATCCCATCAAGTTATATAAATTTACGTCTTCATTTTATTGTTCTTGGAAAAATTCAAAAAGTTCCGTTTGTACCACAGTCCATTTTGCCCAAAGTCCCTCCCACATAGTTTTATTACTTAAGTTTCTTACGTTTATTTAAAAATGCATGGATATTGATTTTCGTTGTTACAGCTTGCGCGACAAATATATTTAATAAATCATGGGTAGCAAGATCCGATATGTAGACAATTTACTCTGAGTAATGTATAGTAATGTCTCATTGTGTAAAAAATCATGAAATAAACAGTGCATTTCACATTTACACATGTACACTAGCTTCAATTTTACAATTAATTGCATTGAAGTTTACGAAATGGAAAAAGGATAGCTTGCCTTCTTTTTAATCTGAGCCACCGACAAACCCTTCCCCATTAAGGGACAACCATGTATCTTCAATCGGTCAAATTAACCTATGATCTTGATCTTCAAACTTCATCTTCACGTGGAAGTAGTCATACAAGTCCTGCGTGATATCGCTTATCTAACGGTTGTTATCTCGCCCCTCCATGTGAATCTATTGGAAGCAGATATTAGGACTTAACCCGGACTTCATAAAAACATTTCCACATCCGACCATGTTGCTATCGTCCAACCAAACCAGATCGCATCTCGTTTAAATTAGCAACCGTGTTTACATCAAAACACTAACCGTTTCTAGATTAAATCAGCAACCCCAATTCAACCAATCAACAGCAGAAAACATAATTATGACATTTCTCACCACGTTTTAGTGATATGACTTATTTGCGTCTACAGCCGACTTTATTTCGGTACCCACATTCGTGTATGGAAAGAGAAACCGAAAATCATCGGTCGTAATAGTGCCGAAATACCACCGGTCACTACGAAAGAAAATTTATCATTTTCAGTGGTTCTGAAAACCATGTGTCTTTAAAACCCACAGAGTATCTCAAACGACTAATTTAAATTATTACACATAAATTATCTTTATTAAATTTAAAATAAGGTATAATTACAGCTCGAGTACTGATAAATTGGTCCAGATAATTGTAATAATAATATTAATTCTTAATAATATTACATACTTACAACATTTTCACCAAAACTGCTGCACAGCGAAAATATTAATAATATAGAACAAATAAATAATTCACTTTGTCTAAAAAAATTTTGTTGATTTTTCACCCCACCGTGGACGTAAAATGTAAAAGGAAGAAAAATATTCTTTTTACTCCCTTTGTAACGCGTCAAACTTGCACTAGTCGGCAAACACTTATTTTGCTCCCGAGTTGCATAATGTACGATTCTTCTACGTATAACATCAACCCCTTCGCTGTGAGGAGAAAAATATGAAATATGGGTTAAAAGTGTTAAGAATTTTTTAAGCCACCAAAATTTGTGAGATTGGGTACACTTGGGTTTTCGGGATCGCTGATTACGAATATGAAGACCATTTTTTTAAATTCAAAATGGTGGATCCAATATGGCGAACATATTTTTTTAAAATCCTTGCATTCTGTTGAAACCTGTTGCGTGTTGAAATTGTTTCGAAATTAAATTTATTTAACATTTCATTTCCTGAGTCATGATAATATATTCACATTTACAGATAATTTAATAAACTACCATACATTACATTTTTTTAAATGTTTTTAACACTAGATATGCAAGATAAGAGCAACGCTAGCCGAAATAGAAACAAGATTTTTCAACACTCCCTACTCAGAGAACATAATTTGCACAAGTCATATTAAGAAGAATCTGTGATGTAAATCTACTTGTTTTTTGTGCTTTTTATCAATTGTTTTGAATGGACGTCTATAGAAGTATCTCACATTGGAAGCCCACTTTAGAATGTACGTCTGTAGACGCAACCTCACATTCACGGGGTTAATTAAAATGTGACAATAGAATTCGGATTGTTACATGAAATTATAAGTAAAAAATTTACAAAAAAAAATCGTAACCCAGAGGAGAAACCCATGTATTCCTACGTTTTTAGATTCGCTGAAACCGAATATGACCATACAAAAATTCTGTCATTTTTTCAGCAAAGTCGATTAGGGCGTCTATTCTTATATTTTCTGGGCGCTTAAAACGAAAGAAGAATATCAAATATAAATTTGACCCTACGAGGGGGTTGGAATTTCGTTTTTCACAAAAAGTCCAGTACGGTGTTTATTTGTACATCTTTTGTGAGCTGAACCCCAAAAAGACCGCAAAAAACGAACGCATCTCCCCCTCCACCCCCCCCCCCCTAATTAATTCTATTTCGTAGATATAGACTGAGATCCAGTATCTCTTATACATCTACAGACACACACCCCACACGAGATTTCATAAAAATGAAATTTCTATTTCCCTTCTAGGAATAGAAAAGGTACTATGAGGAGAGGAGGCGAATTTGAAAGTGTCTCTTTCGGTTTCATCGCGCTCCAAAAAAACATGCAAATAGAGACCATACTCGACTTTTCGTGAAAATCGAAATTCTAACCCCCTCCCAGGGGGTATGAAGGTGGTGCGAGGGGTCAAAGGAAGGGCCGAATTTTTTGGTGGTTCTTTTCATATTCAGCGCCTCAAAAACATAAGAATAGGCGCCCTAATTTTGCTTAAAAATTGAAATGTCAACCCCCTGTTGGGGGTGTAAGCGGTAGCGGGGAAATGGGAAATGACAACATTTTGTTATAGTCATATTCGGTTTCGGCGACCCAAAAAGCGTAGGAACACATGAGACTGTCCACTTTCAGCTTTAATGTTAAGTCAAGATCGTTATAGACAGCGCAACAGTAGTCGAAGTATGGGAAAATTATGGAAGTGACGAGCTGTTTACGAGTGTCAGCTGGGAGCAGATTGCTATTCTTCCAAAGTTGTCTCAGAGTAGAGTAGACCCGTTTTGACGTAATGACAATATGCTGTTTCCATGACAAGGTGTTATCAAAATGTATGCCTAGGTTGCGGACCGACTTAGCCCAAGGAATGATATTGTTCAGAACTCTAATGGGTGGCAAGTTAGCGAGGTCCAATAAGTTGGTAAAGTACGAGCTACCGATTACAATTGCTTGAGTTTTGTCGAAATTAATGACAAGATCATTATTCTGCGCCCACTCGCAGAATCTCTCGGCATCGCTGGTAATTCTTGCACAACCCGCCTCAATTTCTTGTGGAGGACAGCTGAGAAAAATCTGCGTGTCATCAGCAAAGATCATATGCTTGGTGTGTCGCAGGACTTCGGGGAAATCATTAATAAAGATGGAAAATAGTAAAGGTCCCAATACAGAGCTCTGAGGCACACCAGCATTTATTGGTAGCCAAGACGAAGCGACCTGGTTATCTAATAGAATAGCCTGTGACCTATTTGATAAGTAGTCAGCAAACCACGCTATAGCTGGATTGGAGAAGTTGGCAGCTTTGAGCTTCTCTAAGAGAGTGGTATGGTTGACTGTATCGAAGGCTTTGCTGAAATCGAACAGTAATAAGATGACGACGTTACGATTTTCGATTGTCTCACGACAGAAATCAGAGACCATCAGTAATGCCGTTTGGGTGCTAAAGCCCTTACGGAACCCAGACTGATATGGGTCAAACCATTTTCGCTCATTCAGGAAGGCAACAGTCTGCTCGTAAACCAGTCTCTCAAGCATTTTCGAAGGTGTGCACAGTAAGGCAATGAGACGATAATCAGATGCCCTTATCGGTAGCTTCTTTTTACTGATAGGAACAACCAGAGCTCTCTTCCATTCAGCTGGGAAGGTAGAAGAACTTAATGAGAGATTAAAAAGATAAGTTAGGTAGGTAGCAATAACAGGAAAGGTTTTTACATAGAAGCTAATGGGTGCTTGATCTACACCTTTGGCCTCTGTTTTAGGTCGCGCGACACATGCCAGCAAATCGTTGATTGTGATGTTTGAAAAATGGAACTTGGCATCGTCATAGTGTGGAATCGTCGATGAAAGAGACAATGATGATGAAGAAAGACTAGGTACACTATTAGTAAGCGAAACAAAGTGAGAGTTTAGTTCATCGGGAGTACAACAAAGTGGAGAGGAATTAACAGGGGATTTAGCGAGCCCAAGATTGCGAAGTTTGGCCCAAGTACTTTTAGGATCCTTCACCGATGAAAACTGTGCGCGAAAGTACTTTTCACGAGCCAGACGCCAAGCTATTCTGTAGGCTTTGTTGAGAGACAGTAGTTTGGGTCTTATCGACCGATCATGTGTGCGACGAAAGGCTCGCAAAGTAGTGTCCCGTTCACGTTTGAGCAAACGCAGGTCAAGGGTATCCCAAGGGGTACTTTTATTATTTGGTACAAATGTTTTTAATGGAGCAAACTTATCGAAAGATGATAGTAGTCTATGTGAAAGTGTTGAACAGAGGAGGTTGATAGGGTGATGTGCGCCAGTGGGATACGTAAACGTACTCCAGTCGTAACCCTCGAGGTCGTCCAGCACCAGGTCAACATTAAAGTTTCGATAGTCACGACAAGTAATAGAAGTCTGAATT